>JBBPCX010000141.1:18024953-18043847 GCA_037974365.1 Hydrocynus forskahlii | reverse complement strand
TCTCTCTCTCTCTCTCTCTCTCTCTCTCTCTCTCTCTCTCTCTCTCTCTCTCTCTCTCTCTCTCTCTCTTTCTCATCCTCTCCTGCTGAGTCCTGCAGGTTGTTGTGCCAGCGCTGCGGTTGAGCTGTTGACCACACCGGAGCTAAAATTCTGTTTAAACCGGAATCCACAAGCAGCACTGTATCCTGACGTGGTGTACTGTGAAAGCTGAGATGCAGAGACAGAGGTGTGTGTATGCGTGTGTGTGTGTGTGTGTGTGTGTGTGTGTGTGTGTGTGTGTTAGAGGGGAGGAGGTGGGGGTTACAGGTTAGACAGAACCATGTGGTCACGCACACACACTTTCTCCTGTGTGGGGGGGTTGAATGACAGCCCATGAAAACACACACTCAAAGCTCCAGCAGCCAAAGAAGCCTAAAACACAAAGCACGGGATCAGACTGGCTGGTGTTAATTAGTGATAGAGAAGTTACAATAGCGAAGAAAGCGGAGCGGCCGCAGGCCTTTCGGGCCGGACTGCTCTGCTGCTGATTGATTGTGCCGGCCTGGGCTCACCTGCAGGCCGTCCACACACACACACACACACACACACACACACACACACACATGCGCAGGCGCACGCACACACTCCCTGACAGCCTGCAGAGAGCAGTCAGTGTCAGGGAACAATATCCTGCACTGTGCACCTCGCAACCGAGCACGCTCATAAATCACCACGGTGACAGAGCCACCGCCCTTACTGTCCACACTCCATCACACACACACACACACACACACACTCGGATGGACACACATGCGCACACACACAGAGCCTGTCAAAGAACCTCAAACAGTAAAAGTAGATGAAAGGATGTTTTGGCGAGTTTTTTTGTGGATGTTAGTCAGTGTGAGTCTTCGACTTCTTACAGAGCTCCGTAAGTCACGAAAACATACACGAAGACATCATATTGATCATTTTCGTAGGAACGTTTACATCTAATATGTTCCATGAGCACATAATATCAGTGTAGTAGACTTTTCAATAGTTCTTCCATTGGACAAAGTAGTTTTTCCAGTGCAGTTAAACAGAAATGGGAACCAGTAGCAGTCAGGGTTCCAGTTTCAGTTCGTTTTCCACCTGTATGCTTGTGACCACTAAACCTTTCATAAGAGCTGCTCCAAAGTCTCTAATTTGGCTAAATAGTTAGTTTAACAAAATAAATCAAAATGTTAACTAACAAGCAAGCCACTCCAGTCTTCTTAATAGCTGCTCAAAAGACTAATCAGCTTGCTAGATGGCTTAACTAAATATAAGTCATTTACCTCACTTGCTAGTTAGCTTAACTTTTGTTATGAAAGAGGTACTGCATTGTCCTACACATACAAACACACAAAACTGTCAGCATGGACGAAGTCTCATGTAAAGTCAAGCAAGACCTCTGTTTATTTCCCCGGAAAGTGAACCGATGCATTAGCAACATTGTGTTTACATCTAAACAGTAGCTGTCCTCTACACTCACACACACACAAAAATGTCTACAATTACACACAGTTATGTCAAATCAACCAACACTTGTTTGTATTTTTAGCATTCTGTGGTAAACTGGCTCATGTTACCCTAGTAATCTCTTTTCAAAATAATAAAGGTAAAGGTTCACGTTGTGGTGACTATGTATTGCTATAATACTTTGCATACTACACCACTGAATGCGCTGCTAATGGTGGGGTACTACTTTTTTTTTTTTTTTAACTCTTTATTTATTTTCAACAGGAAGCAAGACAAGACAAAACCACACCAACGAGAAAAAAGAAATACAAGACATACTTAAATTAATGAACTAAATAAAATAGATAAATAAAATCGATAAACAAATAAAAACATGAATAAAAGGGGGAAGGGGGAAGAGGGAGGAAGGGGTCCCTGCCTATATCACATATTTAGTTGGACTGGTCTCCTAGCACCTGGAGGTCTGATCCTTCCTTCTTCTTACAGTCCAACCATTTAGTCCATAACCTAGTATGAGTTCCAACACTGGTCCTGAGAGATTAAGTCAGTTTCTCCATGGAGTACAATTCCTCTACAATGGCCCACCATTGCTCCAGACTCAGAGGATCACATTTCAGCCATTTCCTTGTAATTGCCTTCTTTCAAGCAAGTGAGAAAATTTTGAAGAGATCCGTGTCTTCTGACAGAGATATAGAACCAGGTACCAATCCCAGGAGCACTGATCTGGGATCCTTGGGGATTTTGAAATGAAATACCTCCTCATAAATCTGAAGGATTCTGTCCCAAAATGGCTGTAATTTGTCACATGTCCAAAACACGTGGGAGTGATTGGCATTCCCGTATCCACAGTGTCTCCAGCATTGCTGCTGTACTCCTAATTGCTCTTAATATGAGGTGTAATGAAAAAACGAGTCAAGGTCTTCCAGCCAAATTCTCTCCATCTTTTAGAACTGGTGGACGAATGGCGTACTATTTTTTACATACTATTTACAGTAGCAGTATGCATATTTTGGACACGGCCTTTATCTTCACCTGGAAGAGTCAGCATTTCACAAATATAAATGTTCAGAGAGCACAGGGGCAGCTGGTGGCCTAGTGGTTAGGGAGTTAGTCAAGGGTTTGAATCCCAGGACTGCTAGTGGCACCACTGAGGTTCCCTTGAGCAAGGTACTGTCCCCTCACACTGCTCCCCGGGTGCTGTGTTCCTGGCTGCCCACTGCTTCACTTGGTGAATGGGTTAAATGTAGAGGAAGAATTCCGTGCTGTACACACTGTGAACTGTGGTCTGTTCACGTATGACAAAATGGCCACTGTACACTCACACTTTAAAAGCATGTCCTCTCCTAATGCACTCTCTATCTTCTGGCACTACTCTTAAATAAAGATTTTTAGCACTTAGAACTCTCCTCTGGTTCTCACACCGTCCTGAATCTTGAGTGTTTCCTCAAACTGTAAGTCGCTTTGGGTAAAAGCGTCTGTCAAAAGAATGTAATGTAGTGTAAGTGTCAATAAAGACTTGAGGCCTTGTTAAAGTTGATCTTGATCAGGGATTAAAAACGTATTACTGGAACCTTCAGTACTGGAAGAACAGTCAGTGGAAAAAGCAGTTTTCTGGTACCAAAGGTTCCAGTTCAGAGAAACAATATCTCATTTTATATTTATATTTGTCACTCAAGGTTGCTTGAAACAAGTCAGAAAATCATGTTTAACATTCAGTGTCTAACCCTCCAGTTGATTTGGAGAGTAGGAGAAGAGTTTTTTTTATTTGAAGAATTGTTTGAACAATCTTGTTCTTCATTGAGTACATTTTTCTATATGTTTGGTCATTTACTATCTCAAAACAAGACCCCGAACCTGTCTGTACAGAATGTGATTTGAATGTAATTTGTCTTGTTATTAATTATGTAATTACATAACTGAGCAGTCATCCACCTGCCCTGCAGGTCACCTACTGGTAAACATGCAGACCACTATACATCCACTTATGGGGTCAACTCCCTCTCCTCTCTTCTCTGTTCCTCTTTTCTCCTTCTTTCTTCCCTCCTGGATTTGATTTCTCTTTCTCTTTCTCTTTCTGTCTTTCTCTCTCTCTCTCGGTGCCTCTCAGAGTACAGTGTATCTTTCAGCGCGTGCTGGTAGAGTTTAGAATGTGTAATTCGGCCCTCTGCTTATGAGAAGTGACCAAACGAACCACAATGGGCTCTGTGAGCGCCTCATGCACCAACCATTCCAGACTGACATCCCGAGAGAGAGAGAGAGGGAGAGAGAGAGGGAGACGTGTAGGGGTCATACACAATAGATGTGTGTAGGATGGTATGTGAGTGACCTGCAGCAGGTGAACATTTCTGTTCAAATGGAGACTTTTTCTGTACTGTTTAAACAATGACTTATTTACAATTTACTGACTGTTAGTTACATAAAGAATTCCCTTTACATTCAATTTATAGAGAGAGAGAGCAATACGGAAAGACAGGGTAAGAGAGAGAAGGAGAATATGGGATGAGTTTGAGAAATTGATAGAAAGAGAGAGACAGAGCGAGAGAGAAATGAGAACATGAGATGATTTTGAGAAAAAGAGAGAGGAGGGAGAATGTGGAATGAATTTGAGTGAATGAAAGAGAGAGAGAGGAGCAGAGGAAGACAGAACAAGACAGAGAAAGGAGAACATGGGATGAGTCTGAGAAAAAAGGGTAAGAGTGTAAAATAGGGGTAAAGAGAGAGAGAAAGGAGAATATGAGATGAGTTTGAGAAAATGACAGAGAGAGAGAGAGGAATACAGAGAGACTGAACGAGAGAGAGAAATGAGAATGTGGGATGAGTTTGAGAAAATGATAGAGACGGAGAGAGAAAGGAATAGAGAAAGACAGCGAGAGAGAAAGAAGAATGTGGGATGAGTTTGAGAAAATGATAGGGAGAGGAATAGAGAAAGACGAAGCAAGAGAGAAAAAGAAGACTGGGATGAGTTTGAGAGAAAAAGAGAGAGAAAGGAGAATGTGGGATGAGTTTGAGAAGATGACAGAAAGGGCAAGAGAGAGCTACGATTTATGGAATAATGAGTGGAAAGGTGGAGAAAGAAAGAGAGGAGGATGTAGAATGAGTGAGAGAAAGAGGAGAATATGGGATAAGTGAGAGAAATGAGAGAAACAAAGGATATGGAATAAGTAAGAAAGAAAGAGGGAAAGAGTGAGAGACAAAGATAGGGAGAGTAAAAGAAAGAGAAAAGAGAGCCAGAGAAAATAGAAGAGGGAAAAGAGAATACAGAGTAAGGAGGATAAGGGATGAATGAAAGAGTAGACAGGAAGACAGGAGGCATTTAATGAGAGATATAGAGAACAGAAAGAAAGAAGAGAGCAATAAAGAGGGAGATTTTATGACCATGTTAAAGTGTCCTATCCAAACTCCTTCTATTTATTTATTATATTTATTGATTAACATTTGTCATATAATTATTGTTTTCTACATGCCAAGTGGGACTGTGTATACTGATTTTAAGATTGTACAGTACCACTATATTACTCTATTACTGTGGTGCTGTAAATTTTAATTTATCATCAACAAAATGGAGAAAAGTATGTAGATAAGCAAGTCTATTTGACATCATTGGGGCGGCTGGTGGCCTGGTGGTTAGGGTGTCACCCCTGTGATCAAAATGTCATGGGTTCGAATCTAAGAACTGCTAGTGGCACCACCAGGGTACCTTTTAGCAAGGTACCGTCCCCACACACTGCTCCCCAGGTGCGGCCGGCCCACTGCTTCACTTGGTGAATGGGTTGAATGCAGAGGAAGAACATCACACTGTTCATGCTGTATGCCATGGTGTGTTCACGTAAAGACAAATAGTTCATTTTACACAAGACTTTCAACTCAAGCCATATGGTAGTATCCCTAGCACTTATGCTAACAGATTAAATACTCAGAAGCATGAAGGAAATTTTAAAAGTACATTTGAAACGTTCAGAAATAAACAGACTTTACATTAGCTGCCCAAACATGAATGAAGGACAATTTGAAGCCAACAAAGATGATGAAATAGTAATAAAGCTAATGTTAAAGCCAACAAGCTGACAAACTTTTATGAAAGAATGAAAATGATGGCACGCGTAGACGTGCATTAACATTTATTGTAACAGACTATTTTTAATCACAGATATAAGTTGCTAGACACCACATTGTTGTACTAATGATTGTTTTTTGTTGTTGTTGAAAAGTAGAGTTCAATGTGTTTTATTTTTTTAGGCCACACGTGAGGTTCAGTGCTGGTTAGCAAGCTAGCCTTTTAACATCTATGCTACTATCGCTTTTCTTACCCTTTACACAAACAGATACAATCAGGTTTTTAATTCAAATAAATTTGTAAACAAGCATAACAAGCTAAGTGTGCCAGTGTGTGTGTGTGTGTGTGTGTGTGTGTGTGTGTGTGTGCGTGTTTCACATCATTAGCTGACCTTTGAAAAAAGCACAGATACTGCAGCCTGACTTGTTTTACATAAACAAACAGAAATAACTGGGCTGCGACAAGATGCTGAGCTCAGCTCACGAGACAATACACAATATTGGGTTCATGAGAAAGAGACAAGACAAGATTTTAACAAGATTTGTCAGATAACTGTAAAGATGAAATAGATGACTGGAAAATGCCTTTAATTAGACTAAAAGTCAAAACTCTTGTATGATTCTCAATAGTTTCATCCGACCAACTGTGCATGAACTCCTAACTTGAAGCTGTGTGTGACCTTCTAACTGAAATCATTTTCACAAGTTGAACATAATACATAAAAACAACATAATTCACAAAATAAATAAAACATTTCTTAAACTATTTTAAGTGAAAGTGAGTGCAAACCATAAACAGCTGGATGGCCTAGTGGTTAGGGCGTTGGCCCTGCAATCAGAAGGTTGTGGGTTCCAATCCCAACTGCTAGTGTCACCACTGAGGTACCCCTGAGCAACGTACCATCCCCACACACTGCACACTGCTCCCCTAGCGCCCCTCCTTGATGGCTGCCCACATTGTGCTGTGGTGTGTTCACGCGTGACTATAAGGGTTAATAAATTTTTTTTTTATTATAAAATAGTACACCGTCAATGCTCAAAGTACAGACTGACCAGATTTTTCTCAAAGCTTGATACATAGCTCTGGACCTGAGATGGTTACAACTACACAGCCTACCCTCAGTATGGTCTTGTTTCTAAAAAAAGCATATCTATGTTTTCTGGGAGCAGCTGAGACCTCTGGGTGATAGTTATGTCTCTTGCAGTTGAAAAGACACACTGACTTGGGACAAAGATCGCAGAGATGGACAGGTATGCTTTGGGAAATGAAGACAGCAAAGGTTCTGTGGAGGTTCCGTGGTGGTTCTGTGGAGGTTCTGTGGGTGTCTTTGCACACTGCTTGTGTTAGCTGTGTTTGGCACTATTTTCTGAGAGTGCCTCCAAATTGTTTGTGGCTACTCTTTGGCTACCTGCTAGATAATCAACGGTGAAAATAAAACCACACAAATGACTTCAAACTCCTGGGAGCATCTTCTGGGAGACGCAGAGTGCAGCGCGCACCCCGCGAGATGCTGAGGGAATCACACCAAGTGCAGCTTGCGCAAATAATGCACAATGTCACAGCACGAACAATGTAAAATTCTTTCTCTGCATTGAACCCATTCACAAAGTAAAGATGAGCTACCATCAATGGGGGGCACCCGGGGAGCAGTGTGTGGGGGCGGTACCTTGTTCAAGGGTACCCCAGTGGTGCCACTACTTGTCCTGAGATTCAAACCCACAACCTTCTGACCAGTGGTGCCACTATCAGTCCTGGGATTCAAACCCACAGCCTTCTGACCTGGGGTGCTACTAGCAGGCCTGTGATTCAAACCCACAACCTTCTGACAAGTGGTGATACTAGCAGGCCTGGGATTCAAACCCACAACCTTCTGATTGCAGGGGCAACTCCCTAACCACTAGGATACCAGCTGCCCCAGTTTTCCTGCACTATTTAACAGCACTATATATACATTTGACATGACTTGATTTTTCACCCTACTCTCATAATTCTGACATGTTTACTGCCACATCTCACTGCAGGTTTGTTCTTATTAGTTTTGTCTCATTTCTTGTCTTCGGGTGTTAAGGATGTTACCGGCAGTCAGGCATGTCAGTCGTTATGTTGCAAATGGCCAGTTGCTACAATACACCAAACATGTCTTGGCTGACCATGGGTAGGGATTAAAGTTTGCTCTTGCTTTAAAGCTCCACATTTTGTCACAGTACTGCAAAATACTTTGAATTGAGAAAGAGAGTTGGAGAGAGAGCGAGAGAGAGAGAGAGAGAGAGAGAGAGAGAGAGAGAGGGAGAGATGAAAGCACTCTCTTTCCATCCTGCAAGGGAGTCAGAGAGAGAGAGAGAGGGATGAAAGCTGGTGGGGTGGGTTGGGTGGGGCAGTGCAGGTGGCAGGTGTGATCAGGACGGTCAGTGACGAGTGGACGGCAGCGGCGGGACACAAAGAGCCAGTGTGTCCCGCTCATGCAGCTGCAGGGGGCGGAGAGGAGCGAGTGACAGACAGACAGACGGACAGACAGAGGGAGGGAGGAGGTGACGGAGGGAGGTGTGCAGGGAGACAGAAAGATGGAAGGAAGACTCTTACACTGAAACTTCAAACAGAGGATAGAGTCCTGAGAGCAGAGACACACATTCTTTCTGAGAGAGAGAGAGAGAGAGAGAGAGAGTTGCTCTATGTGTGTGTGTGTGTGTGTGTGCATTGATGTTCCTTTGATGTTACTGTCTATTTAAGCCCTGTGGTACTGAGTGTTAATGATGTTCAGAAAATTACCTGTGTTAATAATTCCAGTAGAAGCAATAGTAGTAATATAAGTAATAGCAGTAGTAGTAATAGACATATTAGTAATAATAGTAGACATATGTAGTCGGGGGCCCACTAGCAAGGTGGTGTTCTCCAATTCAGCTGGGGGAATCCAAGGCAGGGGAAAAGTATGAATTTTTACTTAAGCACAGTTGGTTCATATTTATTAGCAATTCCTACTACTTAGCAATTGTCACTACTATCACTACGACTGCTACTAATAATAACAATGACAATGATAATAATAATATTAACAGCAAACCAAAATTAACAACATTCACAGAAAAGCAACAGTAAAAATAACAATATTCTATTTCTTCTTCTTCTTCTCCTTCTATTATTATTATTTTTATTATTATTATTATTATTATTATTATTATTATTATTATTATTATTTTATAACTAAACTGTTCTAACTAAAATGATAACATTGGTGTTCCAGGAGAAGTGAGGAAATAAAAGGATGATGTGATGTCCCTGTTCAGTTTTATGTGTGACTTTTGTTATGAAATAGTGTCTATTACAGCTGCCGGTGTTTATGTGTTTAGTGATTGTATGTTATGATTGGTTCAGGTCTTAGTCATTTGAGTATTTAATTTGCCTTGTGTCTACCCTTGTGTCGCTCCACTGTCATTCATGTTTGGAATGTGTATCAGTCTTGAGTGTAGTGTTGCCCCGACTTCAGGTTCCTGTGTTTGGTTTTGTGTTTTGGGCATTGTGCCTTCTTGGTATTTTGCTAAATAAATCAAATAAAATGGAAATCCACAACTGCGCCTCCTTCCCAGTGAGAAACGGCGGAGGCGGTGAGGTGGGCTGCGAAACCCCCGTTTCCAGTCCGCTATTCAGCTGCCCAAGACGTCACTGACTTCCTCTGGGTCTCATCCACCCACATGTGTGCCCGACTCACCTCGTAAGGCGACTTCCGTGCCAGTCTGGCAAACATCCTTCATGGCCACCACGGGCTCACGTGCCCGTAAACCCAGAAAGAGGGCTGCTCCCACACTGGTGGCCTCTGATAGCCCAAGGCCAGCTAAGAGTCCAACATGCACACTGGCGGCTAAAGTGTGCATGTTAAGTGTGTAAAGGGACTCCGCCTACACCAGCTCCAAGTCTAGCTCCTGGGCCAGCTCCCAAGCCAGCACTTAGGTGTGGGCTCCGGTGTCCGCATCGAGCACACCGGCTCCAAGGGACATCTTCACTGGTGCTCCTCTGGTACCCAAGCTGGTCCCCAGGCAGGCTCCCATGCTTGCACCCAGGATGTGGACTTCCGTGCTCATTCCAAGTGCACCAACGTCGGTGCACACACCAGCCCAGAGGACGTGGGTTCCTGTACCCGCACCGAGCACAACAGCTCCCGAGCTGGCTCCGTGGGATGTCTTCCCTTGTGCTCCTCCGGTGCCCATGCTCCAAGGACTCCGCCAAGGCCGACTCCCACGCTGGCTCCGAGGACCATGCCGACGCTGGCTCCGAGGACCCGGGGCCATGTCTATGTTCCAAATCATGAAACTGCAGCCCCTGTCCAGGTCCCTGAAGCTGCAGCCCCTGTCCAAGTCCACAAAGCTGCAGCCCCTATGTCTGTTCCTGACGCTGCAGCCCATGTCCTGGTCCCCAAAGCTGCAGTCCATGTCCATGTTCCTGAAACTGCAACCCCTGTGTCTGTTCCTGAAGCTGCAGCCCCTATGTGCCAGACTTGGGGCCGTGTTTGCCGTCGCAGACCCCACCGCCGCCCTGGCAGGTTCCTGGTCCCCTGGTGCTCAGGAGGTGTGCCGTTGAAGGGGGGGTGCTGTCTGGGCCCCCAGAAAGGCACTAGAGTGACCTGTAGGTGGGCCCTCGGAGGGGCTCCCAAGGGGGCTTCTACCTGGGTGACACAGAGTGGCATCACCGGCAGGAACATCAAGGGAGCAGACGAGTGGGAGCCACACGGGCAGCCCTGGCCGCACCACAGGCAGGCCAGAGGTACACCCATAGGAGGGCAGCAGTGTGGGGCCCACGGGGTCCGCATTTTGCCACCGCCTACCCCACCTCCGCACTTGTGTGTACCTGTGGCCCCTCTGGCGCCCCGGGTTTGTGCCGGTGGGGGGCAGAGGGTACCGTATAAAATTGAAATGTATTTAACATATATATATATATGTGAAAACATATCTGTTGCTTGTAAGTATGTTTTGGTAGCACAGAAATTATAAATATATGTCTGTCTTTGTGAATCCATGAGTGTGTAGGTGTGTATTGGTTGGTGTTTGAGAAACAAACCTGGTTATGTGTCCTTGTTATGTATTTAAGTGCATTTAAGTAGAACTTTCTTCTGGCCTTCTGATACTACCATAGCAACATCATCAATAATTTTTGACAGCTATCTGACGGACCATTTTTGCAGGACATTCTTTTCATCATGAAAACTAGAATTTTTGTCCCTAAGTCATAAAGTTGTCAGCCACTCTCTGTAATCGGGTGGTTGCGAGGTTGTCTAACACAACTACACTTACCCTAGTAAACAACAAGAGCAGATTAATTAAATGCAGTTGATTTTCTCTTTAGCTTTTTATTTAAAAAAAAACATGTTTATTAATGTGCACATAGTTTTCATGTATTCAGGCTGGAAAGCAACATAGAATGGTACTAAGTTGGGGTTGCGTCGATGTATTAAACCATTTTGTTACATTAATACATTCTGATGTGTACAAA
The DNA here is from genome assembly GCA_037974365.1 of Hydrocynus forskahlii. Classification (NCBI taxonomy): domain Eukaryota; kingdom Metazoa; phylum Chordata; class Actinopteri; order Characiformes; family Alestidae; genus Hydrocynus; species Hydrocynus forskahlii. The sequence continues at coordinate 18,032,833 of JBBPCX010000141.1, read as the reverse complement.
CGCTGTGGCACATTTATGTAAAGTTATAGTTTTTGTAGTATTTCATGTGGAAATATTCACATCTGAATTCATTCAGTATTGCTTTTCTGAGTTCAGGAGAAGAAAGTTTGTGCTGATAAAGTATCTTCAATCTTCTTGTTCTCCATCTAGTGTGTTACTGTCCAGAGCTCCGGCTAAAACCCCTGATCTGTGCCACATGGCGTCCCATCAAAGGCCCTCTGCTCTGGGGCTTCACAGGGAGTCTCCCCCCTCCACGTGCTCAGCTCCGGAGAAAGCCTGGCTCACATCTCTGCCTAATGTTTTTTAATGCCTGTGAGTTATTCTTCGCCTCAGCATGACTCTAAATAGAGTTCAAATCCAGCTTCCTGTCAGAGTAACCATACTGTGCCTTAGCCATTTGAGGACACAAGACAAACACACACACACACACACACACACACAAGCATACATATGTATATATCCTTGTTTCCCCTTTTGCATTTCTCCACTACTGCACATACAAGTGACACACACACACACACACACACACACACACACACACACACATATATATCATTAAGATAGACATATAAGCTAAATAAACATTCTGTGCTAAATAAACATTCTTACAGGTAGCACACATTCTTTCAAATTAAGATAAGTACTTATGCTGTTTTAAGTCACTAAATAGATACAAAAATGTTATAGCCAAATAAGTAGTCGGGGACCACTAACTAGGTGGTCTTCTCAAAGGCAACTGAATGGAAAAGGCAAGGGAAAAGAATATATTTTCAACTAAGCACAGTTAGTTCATGTTGATTAGCATTTCTTTATTATTACTATCACAAATCATAATAATAAAACTAATAAAAATGTTCTTTTGCTGCTTCTTCTTCGTCTTCTTCGTCTTCTTCTTTTTCTTCTTCTTATTATCATTATTGTTATTATTATTATTATTATTTTTATTTTTTTTATTAGTAGTAGTATTAGTATTAGGATTAGGATTAATATTCCTAGTGGCAGTAGTATTAGTATTATTATTATTAATAAACTAAACTGTTACTGCACTGGTGTTCCAGGAGAAGTAAGGAAAAAGAAGAAATTGTTAACTGAAAAATGATGTTTGCAAGTTTTCAGCCTCTTTGCTGTGAAAGGTTCAGGTGTACACAGAGGAATAATATAACTGTAAGGAGGACACCATTGTCTTACTGTTGGATCATTAAAAAGTTCATCTTTTCTGAATAAAAGCTGTCCTTACGTCATGTACTATTTGTCAGTGTAAAGAGCATTTTTATGAAATTAGAGTTAAAGTTACAGAAATGCACCAGACAGAGATGGCTACAAAATAATTTGTACTGAATATACTAATGGTCAACTATGAGATAATGGGAGCCTCATCATACCACCCAGACACAGCCATCCCTCCGAGTACATCTAACACTGCCCATGCATCAACAGACACGTCCCAAAAGTGAAGTATGGAAGTGGAATCATCATGTTCTGATGCCGCTTTTCCTCAACAAGCACTTGGCATCTTGTAAAAATGGAAATGAAGGATGGATGGATGGATGGATGGATGGATGGTGTAAGAAGAACCTCCTTCAAGGCAACCTGCTTCAGTCTACAAATAAAGTGTAAAGTGTCTATTTGTCATATGTGAACGCATCACAGCACAGCAGATAGTGGGAACAGCACAAAATTGTCCTTTGCATTTAACCCATTCACTCAAGTAAAGCATTAAGGACAGTATCTTACTCAAGGGTGCCTCAGTGGTGCCACTGGCAATCTTTGGATTCAAACCCACGACCTTCAGATTGCAAGGGCAGATCCCTAACCAACAGGCCACCAGACATATATTTAGTGTTTCCATGCTACTTATGCTTACTTACAGGAAACACACATGCTTCATAATCACAGAAGTATTTATAGTGTTTTCTTGCAGTTTTGTGCTGTTTTAACCTGTTAGATACATTTAAATATCGTCGCTGTCGGGCGGAAACCTCATATGTCCAAAACGACTATTTTTCAGTAAACTCAAAAAACGATGTACATTCTAAGTAAATGAATATTGTGTCATCAAAATTGGTATAACTATTGTCAACACTTTTCATTGTGTGATAATTTCTAAATTTTACAGACCCACGTGGAGACTGACCAGTAGGATCGATTTATGAAAAAAAAACAACAAGACGAAAAGTGGAGTTACGAGGATTCCGCCGGACAGCGACGATATATTATATCCAAATAAGAAGTAGGCAGTCTTCTACAAGGGACCTCCGACCAACCTGAAGAACCTGGTGCCATTCTGCCAGGATGAATAGCAGAAAATCACTCCTAAACAGTGTGCAAAACTTACTAAAACATTCAACATGTGGTTTTACCAAGTACTAGTGTGAAGGGGCTGAAAACGTATTCTGCAAGCTCTGCAAGTATGTAGTTCAGACAAATCTGATGACGTTAAAGGAGGTTGAATACTTTTGCAAGGCCTTTCCATGCTACTGTGTCTCACACACACCCACACACAGGCAGAAAAACACACAAACACTCACACATACACACGCGTTTCCTAGTACTGATTAGAGTGACAGGGGCATTTCCCATTGGCCGTAAGTCTAACCCTGAGCTTTCCAGGGCAGCCAATTTCCCCCACTACAGCACTGATAGGAAACTCAGATAGTTCAACACACACTCACAAAGCGATTCTTCCTTCACATGTCCTCCACCACTTTGCACACACACACACACACGCAAACACACACGCACACAGCTCTCCTGCCTGTCTACCCCCTGCTTTCACTCTTTCTTTCCCTTCCTTTCAACCCCTCCATCCATCCTTCCTCATGCAGTTAACCCCTTAAATAACACCAGAAATCCTGTTGGTCTATGCTGCCATTCTTCACTCGTAACTTACATTTCAACTTGTATTAGAACCCAAATTACAATAATAACTGAATTATAAGCCTTACAATGAATCTTTAACAAATTTGGTGCCATCCAGAATATATTTGGTATATTTTTTGGCCTGGAGCCATGGGAGTGATGGGAAGCTTATAGCATCTCACAGTTGACTCAGACTGCATTAGATAATCTCAAATGGACTTGCTTGTGTTGTTTTTTGATATTGTGTGATGCAGATCCTTTATGTTGCACATAACATTACATGAAAGTAGGTCTAGTATTAAACTTCAGCACTGGAAGACTCAAACTGGTTGTAAGTCTTATGACAGCAGTTCAGTGTGCAGCCGCGTTAATGTTTATATATTTATAACAGATTTATTGGCTGTGTTCAACTGGAAACCTGTCCCAAATGTTTCACCCTATGATCGCTGGGATGAGCCTCAGCACCAGTTTGACCTTGTTTAGAATAGGCAGATCCAAAAACGGATAGTTGGCTCACTCTTTAATGACCTCATAATCCAGAAGCTCCACTGATGAGATGCGGAGGATATGTACAAAGAACAAAACCTATTGCTGCATTTTTTACCACAGGGCTTGATAGACATAATTGTCAAAAATTACAGAATCAGTTTAGAGGTCTATGTTGATTCCACCAGTGCCTAACTGTGGCAGGACTCACCTATCTATATCTACCTGGAGACCATAATCTGATTAGATAATCTTACAAATTGGCATTTTAAAGCATTAAAGCAACCCAATTGTTTCAGGCCATTCTAAAGAGAAGTACTGCAGTGCGTGACTATCAATTACAAACACGATTCTAAATGTTTAGTTCTAAAACTCATCCCCCCCAAAAAAAGGATTAAAGTACAAAACAATCTCATGGCTGATTGATTACATTTCAGGAAAGGGAACAACTGGGGAACTGTCATTTTTAACCAAACCATCACTTTGAATAACTGAATAATAAACCTAGAGTTTAAGGGATTAGCTCTTTGCCTTCCACCTGCATGAGGGGCATATGAAGGTGAGTCCAGGTGTGCTGGCAGGCTGATATTGCCTCCGAACAAAATGGCTCTGACGGGACTTGCTTGACGGACAGGAAGTGGCCTCCTGTCATAGCTGCTTCCTGCGACACTCTTCTGTTTACCCCACAACGGCCCCTGCCTGCCAGATGGCCTGACCTTCTATCCTTTAATATCTGACCTCACTGCGGCCGGCCAAGTGCTGGAGCAGGCTTTAATAGCCATCCACGCTGCCACAGGGGAAGTGTAATAGCTTCTTGGCCTGCAGTCAAGTTCTGATTGTGTCGTCTTCCTAAACATCCCAACTGGCTTATCTGCAAAAGCATTTTTGATGGCTGCGTGAAAACTTGGACATTTTTGAGTAAATCATCACCAGGAATCCAGAAAGTTTGGTTTAACGTGGACACTTTGGTTAAGACACATGCACTATATTTCCAAAAGTTTGTAGACACCTATGTTTCTTCCTAAATTGAGGGTATTTTTGGAGAGTCGGTCACCACTTTGCTGCAGTAAAGGTGTCAACTCAACTGAAAAGGCTTTACAGTAGATGTTGTAACATTGCTGATAGGATTTGATTGCATTCAGCCATAAGGGCGTTTGTGAGGTCAGGCTCTGATTTTGGATGATTAGTACTGGTTCACGAACAGATGGAGTTCCATCACTCTAAAGAGTGCCGCTGCAATTCCTCTGTTCTACAGTCCATTCCTGGAGGTTTATACCCCTCTAGCCGACACTTGGTATTGGACATGGTGAACTTAGGCATATGTGTTGCTCCACCAGAATATCCCATTCTATTGCCAGTGAGTTTTAATAGAGATCATAGTTCTCTGTGTGCAAGTGACCATGTGTGTCAGCAATATGCAATGGATGAATCTTAACTGACATTCAACTGGGGCAGCTGGTGGTCTGGTGGTAAGGAAGTTGCCCCTGTGGCCAGAAGGCTGTGGGTTTGAATCCCAGGACTTGCCAGTGGCAGCCCTGACATATCCTTGAGCAAGGTACCATCCCCACACACCGCTCCCCGGGCGCTGTGCTGGTGGCTGTGTGCTGTGCTGTGATGTGTTCATGCGTGACTATAAACTTTACTTTAAGAAGGATACTTTTGTAAATGTAAATTAGGTTGTTGACGGCCGTCGGCCTGTCTTTCTCGGCCGAGATGCAGACCTCAGCTTTAGCTTCATATGAGACCACTGCCATATCTTGATACTCCAATATCAGCAGGTGTGGATCAGCATTTACAGGAGTATGTAATAGTAACTTGGAAAACTACAAACTACACACATCTAACAAGCTTAGGGAGAGTCCGAAATGATCTGGACAGTTTAGGAAAGTTATAGGACTGACAGCCTTTGATGGGTGAGGAATAAAGGAGGAGAAGTATTTGGCTCCATTCAGATTGATGTGGCCAAGCACGGTGTGGAGGTGTGGGAAGAGAATTTTGGAGGATGGTTTCTGGAGAAAGATTCGAGTTGTAGGGGGTATTTGGGGGGAGTGTGGTTGTGGTGCACGTTGTTTTTGGCAGTGATGCTTTTTTGGGAGGTGGAGTTGATTTCCTCACTGCTGTGGTAGAGCGGGAAGGAGCATTTTTCTGCAGAACTTTGAGAGAGCAGGGCATATCTGGATTCAAATTGGTGTTTTGATCGATTTGTGCCCAAGGTAACCTGGCAAATCCTTTCTTTTCAAAGGTACACTCTTAAAAATGAAGACGCTTTTGAGCAATGCCAGAGAAGATCCACTGTTGGTTCCTTAAAGAACTATGTAGCGGATGATTCTAAAGCCATTATTGTCAATAAGATTTGCAAGTGTGAAGAACTATAAAGAACTTTCCAAGAATGTAAAGCAGAGACACACTAAAGTAATTTCACCATAATATAACCTTTATAACAGCAAGCTTTCAACGACAATTTTAAAATGCCACTTAAAATCACCATTTACTGAATATAACTATATAAATATAGTTAATATAACTACACAAAGTGTTATACATACTTTGCAGAGAAACTGGAACAGTGTTCTATATGCAGATGGTAGTCGCTAAATGCTATTGTGTGCAAAAGTTTTGGCACCTCTGGTCCAATGACTTCTTGTGTTGTGAAAGTAAGTACTTGTAAATATCCAGGAGAAGGTCATATTTTAAGGTGTGGTTGTTTTTCATTTACTAAATTAAACATGTCGGGAACAAAATAAAATGGCCTGGCAAAAGTAATGGCACGTGCATATTGAATGCTTTACATATTTCCAATATGTTAATCAGAAAATGCATAAAAATTGTCACTAAAATTTCATTGAATGTCATTAGAACTGTGCTAAAAAGGTCTCCTATTACCCCAAACTAATCCAGGAATCAGTGCTATCACAGCTAATGTACTGAAGGCACTAATATAATAATATATTTGTCCTGAATCTGTGGAACAAATATCTGAATTATTTGAACATTTAACACACTATGAGATGCACTGCAAAATGTGATGATTACCATTAGTTTTGATACAGAGATACACTGTCGGTCAAAAGTTTTTGCACACTGCAGGTTTTTTGTCACTTATACATTCATTTCATATACTGTAGATTTTTATTAGTGTTAAACATTGCCAAGTTGTTGAGTTAACTATAAATCAAAATGTCAAAAAAACAAGTTTTTTATAAGATGAAAGTATCCATTACAGTGCATGTCCAACATCCTATTAACTGGTTGTGCGGTGATGCTGAGTCTGGACTGTCCTTTAAATGCACTCATTAACTGTTTTATTACTTAATAGCTAGTTAAATATCTAACACTTGTCTGGTGATCCACATTACAATTATACTAGGTCAGTAGTGATGGAAAATATTGCATTTTCTGGCTAATTAAGGATTCAGTGGTGAAATGTATTTTTTGGCAAAGAATATTGAGTGCATTTTTAGAACATATTAAGTGAGCAATATGCAAATGAAGAAAATTTCAGTGTGTGCAAAAGCTTTTAACTGGTAGTGTCCGTCATCAGAACTGGTGCAGATACCACCTTTGAGTGGGATGCCACCTGCCCGAACGGACAGGTCTTTCTGGAGGACGGAGCCGCAGAGCTGGAGCCAGTTAAGAGGAATACCAGGCAGCAGGAAACAATCTCAGCACTCCCACCCAGCGCTGCCCCTCCCAGTGTCCACTTCCTGCCACAACTCAGCACACTTCCTTTGCAGCCATTGGGAATCCCAGCTGGGACATTCCATCCATGTAATGCAGTCTCTCTCTCTCTCTCTCTCTCTCTCTCTCTCTCTCGCTCTCCCTCTCTATCACACAGACACACACACAGTGACTGTATTGGATTGATTCTCAGCTCTGATTGAACACTAGAGGGCGCTACATCACAAAGCATGAGGCCTCGACGGTTTCGATCATCTCATCCATCCAATATCATCTCCCTCTCTTTCTCTCTCTCTCTCGCTCTCTCTCTCTTCCGGGCTCCTCCATCCATCTTTGATTGTGCACGCGCTCTGGGCCTGACGTGCGCACAAAAAGCAATTACTCCGATGAAATTAGGGAAATTAGGGGGACGAAGAGATGTGTGTGTGTGTGTGTGTGTGTGTTTGTGTGTGTGCATATGCAGGTGTATGCATGTGTGTGTGTGAGTGCGTATGTAAGTAGGTGTGTGAGTGTGAGGAGGTGTGTGTGTGTGTGAGTGTGTGTGTGCGGGGTGGACTGAGGGCTGAAAATACGGGGTTGCATGACTTTGTGTTTGACCTTTTCGGAGGGCGAGCTAATCCCGGGCTATAATGGGGTTCGGGCCGATATGGAAAGCGCGCGCTCTGTTATCGCGCGTCGCCCTGGAGACGATCAGCGCGCGAGATGGCGCGTTATTAAAGCGCGAGTTTGTGTATATTGGAACAGGAGCTTTTTGTCATAAGTGTCACTCAGAGCTGCGCTCCACTACCTGCACCATTATTAATGGAAACCTGTTTTATTTCCACCAGGAGAGAGAGAGGGAGAGAGAGAGAGAGAGA
>JBBPCX010000141.1:17971827-18001017 GCA_037974365.1 Hydrocynus forskahlii | reverse complement strand
CCCCCCAACCCCCTCTGCCCTTTTTCTCTCCCTCTGTCTCTTTGATATTTTATTCCTTTTATATACCCCACGTGAGGAGTCAAGTGAACTGGAAGGGGAAGAGCTGTGAAATCTTCTCCTATCCTCCACTCTTCTTGAAAGATATCAGCAGTGTTTGACACCTGCTTTCCTGTCTATCAGCAAATCTGAGCCCTCCTTAAGTCCACAGACCAGAGTCGACACATCTGAGCGCAAACAAGACACTTTCACTGTAGTCTAGTGCAAAGAGAGAGATAGTGAGTGTGAGTTAGATAAGACAGTTAGTTGTCGTGCCCCCCCCCCCCCACTCAAAGCCCCCTTAAAGACACACACATACCCAACATCACCCAAACGGGATAAACCGCGGACTCGTTCAGCAGTGTTGGGTAAAGCAGAGAAGCAGCTCGTTTGCCCCCCCCCTCCCCCACCCCAAGTAATCATGCCACAAATTGGAAAATTGAATTAAGCTCGTATAAATGCACAGAAAAGATTCAGTTAGGCCGATCGAGGCGACTCCTTGGAAGCGACTTCATGTGTTCAGGCCGCTTCTCTCTTTCATCTGCTGTGGAGATGGTGGGATGGTTTGGAAATGCTGGAGTACACACAGCCGCGCGCAGCCATAATATTCGTCACCCCCAGCTCCTCCAGCAGATCCTTATCTCGGCCCAAGCGCTGCGCCCAGAGCGCGGGGGTCCCGGGACCGGAGAATAAAGCGGCCCGAGCCGGAGCACTGCACGCCTCTGAGGCCTCATGGACTCTGAACACACGAGCTATTATTACAGCCTTAAATTTGCATTTTTTTGTACATTTTACATTTTAAAACAGTATTCCAGGTGCAGAGAGTATATTTATCCCCACGTCCCAGAGAAAGGCAAAGAATAAAAAAACATGAAAAAGTGCTGCTTGTTTTTTTCTTTGTTTTTAAATGTAGACCGAACAGCTGTAAATTTGAAACAAAAATATAGTTTTTAAAACCTTTACAAATATGTAAATATCAACATATATAAATTGTATTTCTAAAGAATGGAAAATAGCTATACAAATCCAGTGCGTTTTTTTTTTAAGTTGTAGGTTATGTTGGAAAAACACAGTTTTTAAACTTTAGATTATCCACCTTTTATTTTTTTGTTTCTTTTTAAATTGCTATTTTAAAAAAGTCGTAATTAAAACAAAAACTTGCAAAGAGCTATAAAAAAAAGTGACCAGCTCAGTGTGTGGAGCTGTGTGGAGTGTCTCCTAACCCGGTTCCCCTAACGGTTCCCGTATCTCAGTGTGTGAAGGGTCTGTATTTTTGCCCCCATCCCGTTAAAGGGGTCTCGTTTCTGTTCTCTTACAGTCTGCGGCGCGGCGCGCGGGCACCTGCTGCGCGAACTGTCAGACGACCACCACCACGCTCTGGAGGCGCAACGGCAACGGAGACCCGGTCTGCAACGCCTGCGGCCTCTACTACAAACTGCACAACGTGAGTGACGCTTTCTTACTCTCTTAGGGAACACTGGGGGGTGGGGGCGTCTTTTTGCGGAGGTCTCAGAGGGCGCCTGCCTGTCAGCCTGACCATTCCTCCCTCTCCACCTCTTGACGGGTCCAGCTTTGTCTGGGTGGGAGGTGGGCGTTACCCTCAGGAGAGCCCCCCAGGATGGATCTGCCACTCAGTGCCTTTCTCTCCTGGCTTGTCCCACATTAGTCACTTTATCCCGAGAATAAAACATTGCTCGCCATTAAATGGGACAAGCGCGACCAGTTACAACAAAGTGGCCAACCAAAAGAAAGTGGGAGGCCGTTTGTTTTTTTCTTTTTGTTTTGTTTGGTTTTCCAGCAGTCCTGCACTGTCATTCTGCTCAGTAATGATATTCATGATCAAAATACTCCTTTAAAAAACATGAGCATCATGACATGCACCTTAAATGGTTATTTCTGTAACCGAAAACAGCCTACTCTCAAAGGAGCAGCTAAATAAAATTACTTATGCAGTTTAATGAAAGAAGCAATTAGATGCAGTTAATCCACCCCCTTCCCCAACAAGGACCATCTATGCCTTCTTGTTGCTTGTTTATAAAAAGTTGTGTGTATATGGTCATCTCTTGAACCTGCTCTGACGATTACATTTACAGCAATTGGCAGATGCTCTTATCCAGAGCGATGTTCATCTGTGCTTTGTAGTCCAGAAGAAAACACGTCCCTCATAATAGTATGCCTAGACTTGAAATTAAGAGCTGCTAGAAGACGAAGATTCCATGAGGGAAGAAGTTAATACACCACTAGGGATTTTCAGATCAAACACTCTGTATATGCAGCAATGGAAAAAATGAAATCCTTCTACAATCTAACCTCTCTCTTTGTCTGTAGGTCAACAGACCACTGACCATGAAGAAGGAGGGCATCCAGACTCGTAACCGCAAGATGTCCAGCAAGTCCAAGCGCAACAAGCGGGCAGGCGAGAGCTTCGAGGAGCTGACCAAGTGCATGCATGACAAAACATCACCCTTCTCCACCGCCGGGGCCATGGCGAGCCACATGTCCCACATGGGCCACCTGCCACCTTTCAGCCACTCGGGCCACATGCTGCCCACACCCACCCCCATCCACCCCACCTTCAGCCACCCGCACCACACCGGTCGCTCGCCTGCCTGGGCCGAGCCCCACTGAGGATCTGTCCTGGTTAAGCCTCGTCCCAAATGCCTCCACACCTTCCCTCCACGCCTACTGCAGTGGTCACCAGCATATCTTCTAGACATCTAACCTTCCAATGAGCCCGATTCACCACATATGGTCTTGCTAATAGTTAGATAGGGTCAAAACTATGCCCTATTCGCGATATAGTGCAATACTTTGGGATTCAGTTTGTAGAAATGTAATAGAAAACATTCTGTTCACTTTAACGATCCTTCACTGCACTCAAATTAGGTAGGAAAATGGAAAGCACCTGCTCACAAGGCAACACAACAGGTAGTGTACAAACATCGTAATCTATAGGTTACCTGTAATTTGCTTGTATGCGATGGAACGTGCCTACTTTGGCTGACTGAAGAGCGAACCAGTGTAACATCAGTTTACAAAATTGTTTCCTTTCAATGAAATCATGAATTCTGTTCTATACACTAGTGCTCCATACAATGTTCCTGTTTTTTTTCAGATGCAGGGAACAGTAATTAGGGGGCCCACTGTGAACACAGCAAATTTCTTGATAAGTCCCTGATAATCTGGATCAAGTGGGAGAGAATTGGTGAGATGGGGCTGGAGGTTTAACCTGCAAGTTGGCAGATGTTCAGGGGTGGTGACCACTGGCTTACTCTCCCTGGTACCTCGACAGGACAGGGAGGCAAAGTGTGAGGTTGGCTGTCCATCACTCCCTGGTCAGACGCTGCGTAAGAAGGTGTGGCTGTGTTTCAACACAAACAACAAGAGACATTGTTTGTGCTTCTTTTTCTCCCTAAGGCTGAGGGGCCGGAGTGTAAAGAAGACATTTTGCTTGTTTAAACGCCCACCCTCCCCCCTTCTCATGGACCCAGACTTACCAAGAGTGTGGCATTTTGCGGGGGAAACACCCGATGCTTTTAGCCTTTCTATATTTTGTACTGAGTCACTTTGGTACTGCCCGGAAAGAGAGGATGTGTGTTATAGCCAAGTCACTGTGTAAGTGTGTGTGTGTGTGTGTGTGTGTGTGTGTGTGTGAGTGTTTTGGTGCCATCAGCCGCTGCCACTGGTAAACTGAACAGATACGGCTCACGGTTTGCAAAGGTCTGGCTCTTGGACTCTAAAGCAGAGAAAAGAGAGAGACAGAGAGAGAGAGTGAGAGAGAGAGTGACAGAGGAGTAGAGAATAAAGAGGGACTGCTTATTCTATGCCTACATGCTGGGACATACACACTCCTGTGGACTTGACTGCCTCCGAACAGACTCTATGGACACGACTTGCAAGCAAAACAGATGTTTATAAAGCTAAATTGTTATTATTGTTATTGTTATAATTGTTATTATGATAATTTATTTTCACACTTTATTTCTTTGTTTTTCATTCTTCTCAAAACCATATGGGTATATTGTTATAATTATAAATATTATTTCATTATTATTATCAAAAGAAAGAAATAACAAAAACAAACAAAAAAACCCACAAAAAACAAACAAAAAAATCAACACTGACTTATCTTAGCTAAGGCGATATTGCTGAACTGTACGTTTTTATCATTTTCCATTACACAAATAAAGGAAATAAAGTTTTAATACTTAATAATCCTTTACTTTCTGCCTGCAGTATTTTTATGTTACAGAAAAACAAGCTGTATTTGACAGTAATTTCCACTCATAGCGAGAGGTCAAGATAACACAATCATGCAAATATACAGCTTAATCAGTCAGATGTGAATGCATGCATACACACACACACCCACACACACACAAACACATGCACACACACAGTTGTTCCATTCAGTGTACAGTAACGTGCAAAATTATTAGGCCAGTTAAGAAAGTGATTTAGAGATTTTTATCTGATTGCAAAATTGTAATATAAAATTATTACAAATCATGAAATATTACAAAATGTGAACTCCAGCTGTTTGTGGATGCTTCTTTGTGGAGAGGTCTGAAAATGTTTGAGTTCTGACCTAACAGATAAATGTTAATATTTATAAATGCTAATATTAATAAATATATGTTAAATTTCTATTAATACATTATTAATTGGTGAATTGTTAGAGTTTTCCCAAGTGATAAAAGTTCACTGGCTGGATAAATAGTTGATAATTGGCTGATCCAGTGCAAGACAATGCTCAGGATAGTAAGGGTCAAATAAATTTAACGCATTTAGTTTTTGACAGCTTTCTTTTCCGATGGGGACATTTTTGTCATTATGGCCATTTTTTAACATAGCCGTGTGCTGCGCTGCTGTAACAGATCAATAGACATAGAAAGCCCATAAGAGTGTGAAACAGACGTGGACGCTCAATTATTAAAAAAAACGTAAACTCTTTATTGGAGATCCTGATTAAATAAACACATACCCATTGGGTTTCCTTCTAAAAATGCTAACTTAGCATACTTGGAACTTACCTACTTCTTGATCCAACCAGGATATAGGCCTAGGATTGCATACATTTCGTCTAGCCAATTACCTCCATTTAGCCGTATTACAAAGAGATGACATGATTGGCTATTACCGGCACTGAAAAAAAGCAAAGCTCTGAATTTACTGAGAATAAACCACATGGCAAAACAGTGTTACGAATGCTGAAATGATGTCCAGCAAATTCACTGCATCCCTATTTCAGAGTAGGCTGTATTTGTTTGCAGTGAGAAAAAGATTGAAAGATTGTGAGAGATTTCATCCAAAATACAGCACAGATTAGAAATATGTCAAATACAGGACTGCCCTGGAAAATATGTCTGGTGACCCTATAGAGGGAATTCCATCTCAGCTGAGTATGTGTGTATGCTGAGCACCATCCAATAGGTTGCAATACTGTGGCCGTTGACTTGGCTTGTGCTGTGTGTAGTGATTGAGGCAGAGTTTTGGAAAGAATGACGCTTTGTAGTTTAGCAGCCCTGGGGTGCTTCATTCTGACCCAGACAACAGGCTCCAAACACAGCATACGCAAAGAGTTCTTACACACACACACACACACACACACACACACACAGATAGGGTTAGACAGAAGAACAGACAGGCAGCTTTGGACGGAACAGTATAAAAATTCCTATGATGCTATTAGTGAGTAAAATGATCACACAGATGACGGTAACATCTATGTTATAAATTATACCATAAAAAGTGAAAAAAAAATGGAGGTGATTTGAAGTGTTGGGACTAATTTGGTTTGGTTAACATAGCTTTTCCTCATCTGGGCTATTATTCAATATTGCTTTCTTTAAATGTAAAAAATAATACTGATTTGAATAAAAAATCCATTGTATGAACAGCAACATACTTGAACGGCAACATACTTTTAAATTGTAATTATACAAATATATATATATGTATATACACTACTGTTTCCTATTTGTATTACAAATATCTATGAATACTGCTCTACTACCTGCTTTGCAAAAACTGTTTATTTCCACTGTAACATTTAACCCAAGAAGGGGAATTCCACTAATTTTTCCACTTTTCTGCATGATTCAATGGTAGCGACATAAACAAAGTTATTTAGAGTGATCTGATGTGAAAGGGCTAATTGCAGTAGTCAGTTTAGTCTATTTACAAAGTCTATTTAAGTCTACTTATAAAAAATACCAACTGACTAGTAAACCTATCAAAATTGTTGTTAAACAACATCTCAGCCACCAGGCAGTGACTTCCTAACCATTTTGTATAGTTATATTTTGTGATGTAGCTTTAAGATACAATAAATGCTTCAGATCTCTGGTTCCTTTCACCATCACTGTGAAAAAATTTGAGCATTTTACATCAAACCACACTAAATAACTTTGATTGCATCACAGCAATTTCATTTTATGCAACAATTTGTAAAAATTGGTGAAATTTCCCTGTTAAATTACAAGCATTTCTTTATTTACCTTAAAATGTATTGTTCATAACAAGGAATGAAATGGTAGCCACTATGAACTGAATGTATGTTAGATGACTGAGTGAGAAACACTGATAGCATATAGCAATAGAATCTTCAGGTTTATGGGATTTGGAGGACAGTAATCAGAGACCTTTACTGGAATGAATAAAATCTGAAGCAGTGTAATTTTCATTAACCATAACTATAAGTAATCAGTCCATGGAACAAAAAAAATAGCCTGATGCAAACAACAGGCCAGCATGTACCGAAACTGCTATGAGCACACACGGCATCCAACTGCCATTTGCCTAAACACACACACACACACACACAATTCATTGTCCCGAGTCCTCCTCTCTCCACTTGACCCAGTCTCTCGCTTTCTTCCTTGCATACTCTACTGGAGCCAAACACAGGAGTGAGAGGAAGAACAACAAGCGAGTGAGAGAGAGAGAGAGAGAGAGAGAGAGAGAGACAGAGAAAGAGATGGAGAGAGACGGAGAGAGCGGGAGGAAGGAAAGGCAATCAGGCTAGCCGTGAGCAAACACGTGGGGGGCAGTTTTGGACCCTTTTTCTGCGCTCTCTCCCAGATGTGCTTGCAGCTGAGGCTGCAGGAAACAGCCCTTAAACTGGCTCTCATTTAGAGAGAGAGAGAGAGAGAGAGAGAGAGAGAGAAAGAGAGAGAGAGAGAGAGAGAGAGAGAGAGTTTAACCCAGAGGAGCAGCGGCTAATGAGGGAGGCCAGGAGGAGTGGGGCGGAGCGGGGCCAGGCCCGGGTCAACACTGCCAGCGTTCTCACAACACACATCTCCTCAGTGTCCCATACACTCTGCACACGCCAATAGGGCACTTCTGCCAGGCCTCAGGCTTTACAGGCACTAACAGTGCCCATCTCACTATTGTGGTCATGTTAATGGTCACAGAGAGTGGATATTGTGATGGCCAAATGTGTTGAAAATCTCATGGCTGAATTTGGGGTGTGTGTGTGTGTGTGTGTGTGTGTGTGTGTGTGTGTGTTATCTAGGGACTTCAAAAGGACTGATCAGATTTCTTAGGTTTTGTTATCCGAAACTGCAGGAAACTCAGACTGGTAACTGAAATCTGATTTTTAGACTTGAATGTTCAGATATCAAGCGACCAAATTTGTACGGTCAGACTAGTGCTCAATTTGCGGTAAAAGCAGCAACGTTTATGACCTTAAAGCTTGATGTTTACTAATCCTTAATGACTAGCGAACAGAATGGTTATAACTAGCGAACAGAATGGTTGTGCTATAGTTTACAACAGCGTTGTGCTTAATAGCCACTACAATAAAGACAAAACATGACAGTAGAGTAGTCAAGTCAAATCAAGTCGGTTTATTGTCATTTCAGCCGTATAAACAGTACATAGAGAAACAAAACAACGTTCCTCTAGGACCATGGTGCAACACAAGAACAAAAACAGAGACACCATTAGACTACATAAGTGCAAACAGTACAAAAACACAGAGTGCAAAAAGAACAAGAGAGAGAGTGCAGGAAAAACAAGACAACATTTAGTGCAGTCGATGCTTGAATGAATACAATATTATGACAGATAATGCATTCTAACAGCAGAGTCGTTAGGTGTACAAAAATGCAGGACAGAGGTAGAACAGAAATAAATACTATTAAAAATAATAATTGTGTAACTAATATTAGGAAATAGGATGACCTTGTCAGCTAAAAGGCAGCTATTTACCTACAGTCACTGTCAAACCACAGCAACTACAGTACAACATGTTCTCTAAATGTCTTTTAACTCTCCCTGTTTAAGTTATAGTTAAATTACTGTAAAGCTCTGTGCTGACGTTCATGTCACATCCTCTAACATCAAAAACCACCACCCTGATGGAAGAAAAAGGCACATGAAATCTGATCTGACTGGTCAAACTGAGTTACATGTCAAGAGATCTAGAGACTGAACCAGATTTAAAAGCACCTTCCAACAGGAAGTGTATTGTACTGTGTTCTGTTAAGTTCTGTTATACAGGACTTTTACACAGCCCCACCCCCCAATCCCGCCCAGAAGGATTTAATGTATCAGTCATTATTACCATTATGTCCTAGACCAATGGATGGCTCTATGGTCCGATGCATAAAAGTAATGAGAGCAGTATAATATCGAGGGCCTCTATCCACCTTCCAGTGTCCCATGACACTTTGAGAAACTTGTGGACATGTCCTGTGACATGTAACCAAAAATTTGTTAAATGATAGTAACAGCCTAACATGATAAAAGAATAGATTAGTCTTTATCGATGGCATTCTTTCAAGCTATTACATTGGATGTGATCTGTCTACCGAAACCTGAGTCTGTATGAGAGAAAGACTAACTTTAGTCATAATTCTCTGTTACAGCCTGCAGCGATGTGGAGGTCAAGGTTTTTATGACCCTCTCCAGCCTGAACCTTTATAAGAGCCAACCCACACAGCCTGACCTGTCCCACCAGCACCGGCAAATTTCCTAATAAGCTGAGCCAGACCCTAACATGAGTGGGGTGTTAGCTTGGTACTGCATTCAAACTAGTTTAAATACAGATTCTTGAAGTTCACAGCAGGCATACTTTGTTCATTTTGGTTTGAAAGTAACTCCTTCTGTAACAGCTTGAACTTGATGTGTGCCTTTAATTCTAGGAGCCTGTTAGCTTGCTACCTCTCTGCTAACCTGCTCAGTCTATTCTAGTAAGAGCAGAATCTATCAGAATATAAGTCACAGAGGTGCAAGCAGCAACCAGTGATGTTTTGCTGGACATTCTTTATCTGGATAAATACCATTGGTGGGTTTCAGTTATAACAATTAAGCTTTTTCCACAGCGGGATCAGGAAGCCACAATCACGTGTCCTATGAGGTTGTGGTTTCTTCAGAGGTTTACGCTTATAATGTTCTTGTTCTTGCCATGTTTTCAGGTACTTTTGGCTGAACAGTGGTTATGTGAAAAAAGGTGGATTCTGTTCTATTCTATTCATTTTCCACCATCTGTTGCTGTCATAAGAAAACCCTACCTCAGAAACGGCAACTTGGAACCAATGTTTCCCAACCCAGGTTGCATGGACCTGTACATTTAAGTGTTTTCTTAGTTTCCAACACACCTGATCTCACTGGGTGGGTGTGTTCCTGCTTGGAAAGCACTAAAATGGCAGCAAGCCTCCATTATGATGGTCTGGAAATGTTGCTCTAAACTTTGAAAAAAATTATTCCAAATTGCTAGTGATAAACACAGTTAATACATTACCTTTTTAATAATGCATGTTTTTGCATAGTGAAATGTGATCGGTCTACAAATCAATAATCTCACTCAAACTCTTCCTTGAGACCAGGGTCTTCCTCACATCACAAAAGTGTGTCCTTACTGATCTGGGCTTAGTGGTGGCTGGATGGAAAAAAAATACTATGTAACTGTAATGGTCTTTTGTTTCCCTGCTGTTATGGACGCCACTGGGTTTTCTTTTGGTGTTTGTGTGTGTGTGTGTGTGTGTGTGTGTGTGTGTATGTGTGTGTATGTGTGTGTGTATGTGTGTGTGTGTGTGTGTGTGTGTGTGTGTCATTCTGTTTGGCCGGGCTCCCAGAGCATGAAACGTCCACCGGACTCGAATGAGGCCCCTCCGGAGGGAAGGAGCTGTCTTCCCCAAAATAATAAAAGGATCTGCCCGCGTCAGAGAGACGGGCGAGGGAGAAAGAGTGGCTTTATTCAGTGCCGAGGACAAGGCACCATGATGCGCTCGTGTGGTGCCGCGTGTGTGTGTGTGTGTGTGTGTGTGTGGATGTGTGTTTATCTTCCCCCACATTCCTATTATTAGTGTGCGCAGTGTGTATGTGTATGTTTGTGTGTGTGTGTGTGTGTGTGTGTGTGTGTACATAGTACATACACTGCTTAATGTTTGAGGACACCACTGTTTACCATTAAAAATGTCTGAATTTTCTAACTTTTACCATTTTTAACTTTTTTTCACTTAAATTTTGCACTTCTTAACTGTAACACTTCACTTCCACATTGTCATGACTATATAAATACAATTTATAAGATCCTTACCATCATATTACTGAAGAAGTTTTTTTACATTTTTTACATTTAAGAGCAATAAGCCAGCAGTTTAACACATTAACCTGAAATAGTTACATTTACACTTGCAAAGTCATGAGCAGACTTTTCTAAGGTTAGAAAAGTCTGCTTATGACTTTTCCAAACTCTGTTTAGCCATTGGATTTACAGATTGTTTTCGTAACCATACCATTAAAGCTTCTATATGTAAATGAGCTCTGTTTTGATTGGCTGCATTGTACTGTGCCTCATTCAAAAGTAGTCCTGATTCAAACATAGCATACCTTACTGTGAATAGGTGGGGCTAATTGCTGTAGGCTAAATAGGCAATTGTATGTGTTGATTTTTGTGATGTCACAAAAGCAATGAATTCCTAACAAGCTATTTTTATTTTTTCCAAATTATTTTCTACATAGAGGCTGGTGAGTGAATGGTATGTTTGATCAAAAAATTTAGTTTTCCATGATATGAACCCTTTATTTTAGGGATACACTATATATCATCGCTTAATTGTTACTGAAATGTTCATCTCTGCATTACTTAATCATTATTCATCCTTACATTATCATCTTCCAACCTCTATCTCTAAGAGTCAAACAGGCTGGTTTTGTTACTGTGACTTTATAACTGATACACAGCTCCGGAGAAAAATAAGAGACGACTGTAATTTATTTTTAAATCAGCATCTCTATGAGTATGACAACCATTCCATGCCAGTGTCTGTTAAATTCCTATAGGAGCACCTCATTCTGCTGTGGTACTGATTAGTGATCACCTGAATCAAATCTTACGTAATGAGGAAAAGTATAAAAAAAACACTGCTGTAATCGACACTCTCCTCTCGCATAAAGACCAGTTGGATGGTAAAACACTACCAGAAGTACGTCAAAGGTAATTATTGCCATTTTGTATAAGAGTGAACTTAACTTAAGACATTTTGTTTCCTTTGAATTATTCAAGTTCTGTAAACACTGCATCTGTCTCTTAGTTTCATGTATTGTCATTTTCTTTAAAATGATGCTTTAAAGAACAATATTTTTCTTTGGAAATGAGGAGAAATATTGTCAGCAGTTCTTAAAAAACTAAGGCAAAGCTGTTCAGTTTAATACTTGTACCTATAATAGATAAAACCTGAGAAACTGAACATTTCTGCAGTGGTCTCTGTTTTTTTTCCGGAGCTTTATATATCTCTTTCCCTTTTGGCTTCTGTATAGTGCAGGTCAATCAATAGGCAGCAAGAGGGTGAAACACTCCTTAGAACTTCAGCATGAAAGAGCGAGGCTAAACCTCTGTAGGCTGAACATACATTTAAATGTGTTTCTTTTGTGACATCACAAAAACCCGTATTTGAAAATGGATTGTAATGTCCACATGTGGACAGTATAGATGGGGGAATTAATATATATTTTGAAAATGGTAATGATAATTCAAGCCTTTTTAATTCCAGAAAGGTGATGATATGGGCTCTTTAATATACTGAAAGGCAATGTGATAACAATACATAGTAGTATTACAGAAATACTAATAGTTTTGTCCACATGGTGCAGCCACACTTTATAAAGCATCAGCTGGCCCTGTTCACACCTGGCATTACCATCTGTTTCCTGTGACCAGATCACAAGTGGATGGCAACACATATAACCGTCTACATTTTCCATAGGTGCTGAATGCATCTCCAGTGACTTTCATGCCTGGAGGAAGGATGCCATGTACATTTACAATGCCCTGTGAGGTCCTGTTGGTGTTCATCCTATAATGAATACACACACATAAATCCCATAAATTTCTCACGCAACTTGAAAAAGAGTGTGAAATGAGACAAAGAAAGAAGCTCCACAGCTACTTTTATCTTTGCTGTGATGATATAGTTGCTTGGGTTGTCCTTCATCACTGTTTGGACAAATTAGCAGGTCACATTACAAATATTATGTGGTCATATGTGTTCCTGAACGTCTCATGAGGTGGTTTAAGTGAGCGGATCAGAATATGTCTCTGAGACCTCAGGACTGGATCACTCAAGACTCATATTAAAGACAGGTGTGAATGGGGCCTTTGTTAATACGAGCAGGTTTTTTCTGAATAAAGTTAATTTAAGATTTTTTAACTTTGTTTTATTGAGGAGTTTATTGTAAAGGCTATCAAAGGTTTAACACATACTACTGTGTACTGTTTTAGGTCTTCTTTTAAAATGAGAAACAAGACGAAGCAGCCAATTAGGAACCGAGGTCGTTAAAGGCATATTAACAAAACCAGCCTTTTAAATTCTAAGTTGTAAAGAGAGGTTGGAAAATGGATATGTAGAAATAAATGACTTTTTTGTACATAAACCCACGTGTCAAAAGTGGACCTTAAGGATAATAAATTAAGAAAACATATAATATAAGCCCTTTTTGGCCCCAAAGAGGTGTGAAGAACACCTCAAAGGGCTGAAGAGTTTTTAAGAGTCCTGATGTGGTAACAAGGGGATGAAATTTACAGAAGAAATAGTAAAATCAAAGTTTTCCATTTAATAAGCAGATTGTTGCCAAGTAACATCAAAATGTATTGAAGCAATATACTTCTGCATGTATTTAAATGTGATTGTATATTAATGTGACTGTATATTTTGTATTGTACATGTATTTATCTTTTCCCTACTTTACTATCATTACTGCAGTAATGAAGAAACAAAGAGAAATGCAGAACGTGAAGAAGCATGGGTTAAAAAAGGAATCATCGCATTCCTGAGAGACAACAATATCTTACCTCCCTAATAAAGTGGGTAAATTATGACTAATAAGTTGTCGGATTGCTCTTTTAATGGCTGTGTAATATAGTGCGCTGAAGGAGACTTATGAGTGCAGGTTTAGAAGCAGCATGGTGGCCTTGCTTTATTGGGCCATTACTGAGAAGAGCCTCCTTTTCTTCTTCTTCTTCATCCTCTTCTTCTTCTTCCCCCTCTTCTTTTCATCCTCTCATCCCTCCCTTCCCCTCTTCCCTTTTCCTCTGTCTCCCTTCATCTCCCCTTCTCTCCATGTCCCCCCCTCACTCGCTCCCTTCATGTATTTGTTTATGTATTAAATTGAATTAACAGAATCAAAAGGTACTTGGGCCTTCCTCCGCGCTGAGTGGAGTTATGGAGCTCAAGATGAAAGATAAAAGGCAAAAAAGAGTGCGGTTCAGTCGCGGGTCTCTCCCAACGCCTGGGGTCACAAGCCTGACCCCAGAGAACTGCTTTAACGGAACATGCCCTCCCTCTTTCTCCCTCTCTCTCTCAATCTCCCCCTCGCTCCCCCACAAAGGAAATAAGGAGGCATGTCCTCACTGGAGTCTAACACACCTCACTCGCATCTAAAGGCACGTTCTGTGTCATTTCCTCTCTAGAGCTTTTGTAAAAAAGTTTCTAGTGTTAATGTGTCAGATTCGTTCTGATTGCATTTCTGAAAGAAACCGGCAGGCTAAGCAGCAGTATGGCAAAAATAAATTAGAATAGGATTACTAACTGTTAGAATAGGATCACGAACTGTGTACCAGCCCTTCCATCACAACTGATGGGCCCAAACATATTAAGAAGGCAAGAAATTCCACTAATAAACTCTTGATGAAGAACACCTGCTAATTAAATACCATTCCAGGTCGATTCCTCATGAATCTGACTGAAAAAATGCCAAGAGTGTGCAAAGCTGTCATCAGAGCAATAGGTGACTTACACAATTTTCAACTCAACTCAGACATAGTTGATCTGCTCAGGACATGTGTGAACCACTTCTAGCTCTTTGTTAAGGTCTGGTGTTGTCTGAAATAGCTTTCTTTGCTACAGCAATTTTGATCATTTTTATAGCTCACAGTAAGTCCTATTGTATCCTAAGTCCTATTGCCACCTTAATGAAGAGCTGGATGCATTTTGATCTGAACGCGGGTTTTGATGATATATTTCTCTGAAATTGCTTGAGCCTATTTGGGTGACTAATGAGTTCTAGTGTTTGCAATGTCATCCTTGCAGCTGCAGCTCTAAACCGAAGAATCAAAGTCTGGACACCAAACAGTCTTGGCAGACTCAAATTGTGTAAGTTTTTATCTGAACTATTCCTTTAAAGTGCAGAGCTATTATTCACATAAACTCCTAAAAGGCAATTCCACAGATTATTTTTCAACATTTCTGCATAATTAAATGGCTAAAACATAAAAAGGTCATTTAGATTGGTTTAATGTGGAATGCTGCATTCTAGAGAAACTTACTGAGTCAGAATTATTCACAGCAGTGGTGAAAGGAACCAGATGTCTGAGTTTTAATGTCTCTAAAATCCCCCTTACAGAGAGTTTTAACACAAAATGGACATGTTAAAAGCTACAGATAGGATGTTGTAAGGTAAAAAAGGTACCCAAGACTGTTTTTTTCAGTATTGCCACGATTTTATATATGCCACAATATATATGCTTTGTAGACACCATGACTCCTGGTTCCATTCACCACCACCGTAAAGAGATTTGAGTCAGTATGTTTCTCTACAACCATTTCTTCACCCTCTTCATTTGAACTTAAAAAAATGAAGCTTTTCATTCCTAAGTAAACTAGAACATAAATTCATGATCGGATTCGAAGTTCATGATCAAAAGCTCATAATTCTAAACAATATTAGCAATAAATTTAACTTGGTTGAATGTAAAATGTTTTATTAAAGTAAAATACAGTTTCCTAAAAAAGTAAACCAGCTCACAACTTTGCAGTAAAGTATACTATCATCATTTATATATTAAGGAAACTGATTACATTTTCATTATTTTCAGGTGTGCTTCAAATATTGGAGAGAAAAAGAGAGAGATTGGGACAGCAAGAGTAGCAGAGACAGAGAAAGTAAGAGACAGTGAGAATGAAAGAGACAAAGACAGACAGACAGCGAGAAAGAAAGTGAGTGTGTGTAAGAGAGAAAGAGAGAGAGACAGAGACAGAAAGAGACAGTGAGAATGAAAGAGAGAGACAGACAGACAGAGAGAAAGTGAGTGTGTTTGAAAGATAGGGAGAGGAAGAAAGAGAGAGACAGACAGTGAGAAAGAAAGAGAGAGCGAGACAAAGAGAAAGAGAGAGAAAGAGAGGCAGACAGTGAGACAGAAACCAAGAGAGACAAAGAGAAAGAAAGAGAGAGAAAGAGAGAGAGAGTAAATGCTGAGGGGTTTGCAGATGTCACTTGGTTCTTGCTTCGGCTCTTTAAAAGGTTAGAAGCTTGAGAGGCGCACAGACACACATGCAGCATTAGCTGGATATTATTAGCTGAACTTCCTCTTTTTAGGGTCGACAGAAATTCATAGAAGCA
Source organism: Hydrocynus forskahlii (assembly GCA_037974365.1). Taxonomy (NCBI): domain Eukaryota; kingdom Metazoa; phylum Chordata; class Actinopteri; order Characiformes; family Alestidae; genus Hydrocynus; species Hydrocynus forskahlii. The sequence goes on along the minus strand of JBBPCX010000141.1, from coordinate 17,985,135 downwards.
CAGTCCCTTGGTAGTGAAATGCCAGCCAAGGGGTGGAGTAACGGCAGCACTGTTCAATAGCTCGAGAACACTGTGTAGGAGGTAAAAAAATTTACAGGTACAATCCATTGCATTCACATTTCTCAGAAACACACACACACACACACACACACACACACACACAATGATTCACAAACCAACTGGCCAAATGCATCTGTACTTTCCCTAACAGCTTTCAGAACCACGGGCTAGAGGAAGCCAATTACCCTGTCTAGGTCCCCATTTGAAGGACCAGGGCAAGGCCATGGGAAACCAAGCAGCCACACTTCTACTAACTTCCCTCCTTACTGTTATTCCTCCCAGTTTCCTGCCCTTCCAGTAAGCCATTGTTTAAAAACCCAGAGAAAAGATGGCAGCCAGTGTGGAGCCCATCAGTACACTATTCATTTGTACGAAGACACTGAAACGGCAGTGGACCGTACTCTGTTACTTTGCCCTAACATACAATTCTTGAGAACAAACAAATACTTGTTTTGTTTTTTTTTACCAAAAAGTCCTGAGCAATTTGCATTGAAAATGTGTATATGGAATGCATGCGAGACATTGATTCCGTTTTAATAGCCCAAAAACAAAACAACAACTCTATTTCTTTAACAACAAGGACATACTGGACCACTGGGGCCCTTGCCTCGACTGCAACCATTCCCAAACAATGTTTATAGTATGGCATCCTCCTGAAAGAGGCCACAGCCATTAAGGAACAGCATTGCCATGAAGGGGTGTAATTGGTCTGCAATAATGTTTAGATAGGTGCAACATGTCAAATTAACATCCACACGAATGGCAGAACCCAAGGTGTCCCAGCAGAAAGTTGCCCAGAGCATGACACTGCCCCTGCCAGCTTGCCTTAATGCATCCTGGTGCCATCTCTTCACACATGCACCAGGCTATCCACATGAATATGGAAATGTGATTCATCATACCAGGCCACCTTCTTCCAGTGCTTCTTGATCCATATCCAGGCCCATGGGCGTTGCCGCCATTAAATTTCATAATTATTCGTTTGGACCTACTCACATTTAACATAAAATATTAGTTCACCCAGTGCTGTTTTGCGAAAGAATCCATTCCACTTAATCGATAGGAGAATACACATACCACTGGGAATCCGCTCCGGGTTTGCCTCCAACTCACCGCATGCAAGTGAAGTGAATGGTCAGTGTATAGACAGGCTGCTGGAAACTGGAGCAGGTAACGTCAGCCCAAGGTGCACAGAAAAAAAAGTTTGGAAACCGCTGCCCTAGGCCACGTTAAATGATTGTTCAACTAAACAATGAAATATTAGGACTAAGCTTTGCCTTATTTAGGCTAATTAAAGAGTAAACCTAGGGTATTCTTGGTGGATGAACAATTGTTTGCAATATTTGTTCTCTCCCCTGACACAATATAAGACAATTCTTTACAAAGAAGCGGAAAGTAAGTCAAAATTTCCACACAAGACAGTTTTTTTCTCCAATGGAAATGTTGTGTTACATCTAAAACTAAATTAAAAAAAGAATACACAAAATAAAAGTAAAATGCACCCACAAAGTCATTGTTGGTGATAAATTGTGTCACATTAATTTAATTATCTTAGGCATAGCAGTGGGTTTAAAAACAGGCTGATGAATATATGGACTAGTTGAATGAGTACTTGTTGAACTGTTGAATCTATACACTAGAATGCAGGAAATGGCATTTAATTCATTACAATTTTTCGGGGGGAGGAACCCCAGAGCTCCCGCCAGTGTCCCCCCCCATATTCTGAATGCCTCTGACCTTCCTGTAAGTGTGTATTGGTGGTGGCGAGGGATCAGTAGCCCCACATGCAGCTGTAATGCTCTGTCTGTTCTAACACCTTTTTACCACAGCCACCATGAACTTCTTCAGCTATTTGTGCTATAGTAGCTCTTACCAGATGGGATAGCTTACAGTCCCTACCTACATTGTTGACCCTTGGACATTTAGAATGTAGTCATTATATTTATTTGTACTGTTTTTGTGTGTGTGAGACAGGGCAAGTAAATTAACAAACTGTATTTAAAAAGACAGATTGTGACCTCGGAGTCATGTGTGAGAATCTGGATGGTAGGTAGACTTGTTAAAGTGCGCTTACCTTTGGAAAGAAGCTGCCCATGCTAACTAAGCGTGGACCATTAGAATTGCACTGTACTAAATATTCTTTAAGACTTGGCCCACAGCCTCCATTTCTTGTTACTCCTTTTGTTATTTTCTTTACAACCTAACCCCAACCCCCCACCCCACCCAAAACTTTAATACACTCTTCCCTTCAGTTCACACTTAAGGTATCGCAGCTGGTCTTGAAGCTAATAGACCACATGTTTTTCCAACAACAACACACACACACTCACACACACACACACACACACACACACACATACACAAAACAGGAAGTGAAAACGACGATCAGGAAATACTTCTACTGCATTATTATTATTGCCAACTGAGACGCAAAAATCAAACCATGGTGTAAAGAGTGCACTGATAAAGGGGGGCCACTCAAGTGAATCATGCAGTTAATTGTCATGCTTGGTGCGGCCCTACAGCTATACATAGACGGGCTATACATGTTGTCATGAGCCTGCATGGCTCATGACAACAGAGAAGTGAAAGAAAGAAAGGGAATAGAGAGAAGGGGTTTCACATGAATACGGGTGGTCATGGGCCACATTTATTGCTTCTTGTGGTTTTCATATTGAGGTGAGGCTTACAGTATTGTGAAAACAACTGCACTTTGAAGAATCTGGATCTAGTGACTAGTGAGACTGTTGTTAAAATTTTTATTTGTGTGTGCTGTACAGCCGAAGTGCTACAACTGAATAAGCCTGGGATGCCTCACTATGAAAACGATGTGCCGAACAATTTTCATAAATGTATTCGCCCTTGCTGATACATGAGCATTTATAACATGTGGAAACTGAAATGAAACTGCATGAAGCATCACTGCTCTTTCAGTTCATCTCCTGACATAAGTTTAACTTTGTTTTTGCATCTTACTCTGAATGAGCCAGTTAGCTCAAATAAATCTCCATTTGGTTCAATTTCACCCTTCATCATTGTTTTTCACCGTTTCAATACAGAATGTTTTAATACACATGGTTTATGATGCCGATGACTCAGGAGGACATTGTTCTTTACCACCTCTTCTTGTAAACACTGTATTTTGTGCAAAATTGTGATCTTCTATTGAATAAAACAGAAAAATGAAGAGCAGCGCAGGTGATTTGCATATTACTCTCCACATAGTGATCGGATTTCAGTCTATCTGACTGAAGATGCTGGTGGCCTGGTGGTTAGTGATTGTAAGGATGTGGGTTCGAATCCCAGGCCAGCCAATGCCACAAGTGAGGTACCAGCAATGTACCATCCCCACACATTGCTCTCCAGGTGCTGCGTCGGTGGCTTCCCACTGATTCACTAGGGTGAATATACTAATATTACTCAGATGTAATTGTGTGTCCCTAAACAAAACTGCATCTACATGACATAATGTAACATAACAACAGTGCTGAACAAAAACTAAGCATCACTTATGTGTATTAGTGTTATATTAGTCCTCTTTGTTCCAGTCTACATTAGGGGCTTCGGAGCCGGGGTGAGGCTCCAACTGCGCTTCATGAGAAAATAGGTCAGCTTTCTCACTTGGGACTGTAGCATTGAGCTCTCTCTCACCTGAGAGTGCCAGAACTGACCTGAGAGCAAGAAGGGAGGCCTCTCTCAGAACTAGCATTGAAGCTATGGCTTACTACTGCTAATTGACATTGTAGTTCCTATTTTGCATGATGAATGTTTTGCAGTAAGGCATTTACATATGAGAAATGGCATTTTACTAATCCTGCATTAGAGAATTGGAGCCACAATGTCAACTTTAAGAGCTCTGAGGCGAGTCTGCTGACAGAGATAGCGTTACACTCTTCCCTTTTGCAATATTCTTTCAGTAGGAATAGCTAACATCGCAAGTCTATGCTAACTTTTCAATTCATCATTTATTTGAGAGGACACCCAGAATGACTTCCCCTCTCAAATAAACTGTAGCAAAACATTTTGATGATCACTACATGCCTTCTGCAAAACGTACACAAATAATGTATTCCTGAGCTAGTAGGCTAGTGTGAGGTACCATTGAGCCTCTCAATCCCAGCACGGCTAGTGCTGAAGATGCATTCAGCGGAGAGAGCCAATATTGAGGCTAACACTGAGAATGCTCTCACCTGTGAGAGGTAACATTCAGCAGCCTCTCCACCATTCATTCGTCCCACCTGAGACAGCCAAGCCATTCAAAGCATCCTCCAGGGAGGCAACGTATTCAGGCCTTCCTGTTCTTCTCTAAGGCAGACAAATTCATCCCCGCTGTCTGCGCACAAACAGCCGCATTCATCAGGCCTCCCATTGACAGAGGGAAGGGGGGCAAGTGCGAATGCCAGAGCAGACTCAGGGGAGCCTGAGTCTGGACGGGCTCTCCCCATCCGCACCCCATTGGCTTTCACAGGCAAGTAACCAGAGAGGGTGAAGCCAGGCTGGGCTGGCCTGTAGCCGGTGGTGGGTGGTGGGTAGTGGGGGATAAACAGAGATAGAGAGGGGGACTTGACCCAGTGTCTGTTGCTGGATCTTCCCTGTGAGACCTCAGTGGTAGCAGCGATCAGAGCAGACAGAGAGCAGCAGGGGCCCTCTGGGGTGCTGGAGAGAAAAAGATGGGCCTCACTGTTTCACTCATTCAGTGATGCAAGGTGAAAAGAGGAAAAGTTAGTGAGAGAGACAGAAGTTGCCATGAACAATAGGCTGTGTCTTAGGCACTAGTGAAGTCCTAAATCAGGGCAGATTTGTGCAGCCTCTTTATTTCAGTATGTACTTACTTCTGTTTTCAAGGCTGCTGGTTTATTCTGGCAGCGATTTGGTCCAGATGCAAATACAGATGGAGAACATCCTGCTGAAGTCTGATCCACATCAGCAAGTTCTAATCAGAACCTGACTGAAGCCTGTCAAATTTCTGTCCAAACCTGACTCAAACCTGTCACCACCACAAGCTAAAAAAACATGCTTAATGATGGTGCAAGACAACTAGTAATATTTTCTCGTAAGAAACCCATAATTTGAATTTGACTTGATCCCAAGACATGTTTGAGAATCCTTTAAACTCTGGTAGCCCAGTAGTCCCAGTGAGGAGTCAGGCTCTGGGTTTGATTAGAAAGCTTTGCAGTGAAAGCACGATGCCGTTGCTGCTAGGCCTCATTTGGCATGGTTTTGGCCTTTCAGTCATGCAAAGCGAAAGGCAGATTGAGTAAGGGCATCCCCAGCCTTGTTTACCCATGCATCTGCTTTTTGTTGTGTCTCACTGTCTCATCTGCCACCATTTTTGTCCAACGAATCTAAACATTCAGCTCTCGAGTCATTTCTTTGCATTATTATGAAAAAGATAAACCACAGATTCTTCTCCAAGATCTGAGGATATGAAGGGTGAAAACTTGTTCACTGGATCAGTGGATATAAGACAAATAGTTGAAGAGAATGGAATTTTTTGCTCTCTTATATGAAGAAGCTAAGGAGAAGATTCCTCCTAAGGTTACTCGAGGCTAAGGGAAGTAGCGAAGTCCCTGGGTTATCATTTTTTCTTAAGCACACTGGCTTCCGAGTCAAACCAACCTGAGCTATGTTGCTAGTTGTTAGTCCACAGAATTGGAAGGGGAGCATATGGTGCACGTTTTAAGCCTCAAGGCTTGAGCCTTCACTGCTAGTAGCCACCAGCTTGGATACAAACAGCACAAGCTTCTCCTCCGCTAGGCTTGTGTCACAGTCACGGCTCCTGCATGCGATAGGGCCATGCGAATGTGCGCATTTGAGCCCAGGCCTGGCAGACGCCAGTCTCCGAGAGATTAGCATGGTAATCAGTGATGCTGAGGGTGCTGGATGAGCTGTATCTCTTGCAGAGATCGCTATGAGAAGCCCGTCTGTGCTCTCTCTCTCTCTCTTGCTTGCTCGGTGGGATGTTGCAACTCCAGCATCTAGTGGGCCTTATCTCCCTGAGGCAGATTGCAGAATTTGATATGCATCTGCGAAATGGTCGGAAATGACAGTCTCCAAAAAACTACGTGATGAGTCAAACGATGTGTCTCAACATCACTCCTTGCTCGTCTTCTCTTTCTTTCTCTCTCTCTCTCTCTCGCTTTCTCTCTCTCTCTCTCTCTCTCTCTCTCGCTTTCTCTCTCTCTCTCTCTCTCTCTCTCTCCCTCTCTCCTGCAGTATGCTGATCTCTTTCAACCCTTAATCTCCCGTTCTGAGGCGAAATATTTGCCAAGATGATCATCTAGCCCATTTAAGATGGGTGTAATGTGTGTGAACGCAGGCGCAAAGGTGTGTGCTTATGTGCATGCTTAAATGTGTATTTATTTGCAGTAAACAAGTGGACGTGTTTGCACTTGACTGTGCTCCTGTGCATGTTTGTGTGTTGTGTACGGGTGTGTGCGACATCTCTGGAGCATGGGAAGATTGTCATCAGCGAGATTGTCATCATCTCTCTCTCTCTTTCCAGCATGAACATCGTCACTGATAAAGGTTCGTCCTCGTCAGCACGACACGCTAGCTGAAGCTCGGGCTCAGAGAAGGGCCTTATCGAGGCCTGGGAGGGCCCTCCGGTGTGTGTCTGGGACTCTATCAGCAGAGTATCTGATGTGATAGAGGTAACTGAGGATTGAGGAGGAGCAAGAGATGGCCCAGTATGAACCAGAGGTTACGGTTCAAGAGATTGTGGTTAAATGTACTTGGGGGAGTTCACTAACCCAATATCAGATTGATCAAATCTCCTGCAACCTGCTCAAAAGTTTCATTTAGGATGATGCAAATTTGAAACTGAATTGCAATTTGGGCAGATGTTTGCAGGACAGTCATTATTTTGGTCATGTAAACCATGAATTATAGCCAGCAAAGTGAATAGGTGTCAACCTGTGGCTGTGTTCCACTATGTTAATGAAAATTCTTAAAAGAAACTAGTGAAAATACCTGAAAAGTTCTTTGAGAGCTCTAACAGTTCTTTGGGGGAAGACTGGCCATCTGTGATATGGCCTAAGCTGGTGACCAGCAACTTCCTAGACTAACTACACTGCACAAAAACAGCTCAATGGCAAGACTAATGCTGCATTTGCGTGTCAGCATCTTCTATGCCTCAAAGCAGTTTGTGATCAATGGTTGAATGCATCTGTGTAAATGCTGGGACAGTGATAGCATGATTAGAATAGGAATGGCATTGTCCATATTCGAGGCAAAGGTATTATCCACCGTTTTATCCTAAAAGTGTTTTGTACACATGCAAACGTATGAAGTGGTTTATTCACATTTGACTTTGTAGTGTGTCACTAGGTACTCCTGGACTTCCAGGTTATTCTGTTGCTAAAGTTGTGAAAATTGAATTCTTGACTGCAAGCTCTGCAGGCTTTTGTGTTGCAGAAGTTTCTGCTGCTGCTCCACAGCAAAATCCAGTTTACAGTTACTTGTCTCCTGGCATAATGCACACTTGCATATATGATGAATTAATGGTGCTGTTACGAATAACATATAATAACATATCAAAAGGTGCACGTTCAGAGCCACAGTACATGCAAAATTGGATAAAACGGGCATGCCATTCAAGGTGCATGGAAAGAGGCTTCCTGAGTTTTCCAAAAAACAGATAATACACAAGGGAATGCATATCATGGCATTAGGTAGTTTACTGTCAATGCAGATGCGTCAACTGGTGAAATCGACCAGAACAAAGACTGTGTGTTTCTGGAGAGCTATGCCGAATGCCGCACACTCGCATACACTCACACACACCCTCACACTGAAGTTGAGAAGGCCATGTTTGTCTGTTGGAACACCCTTGCATAGTCATTGTGACAGTCTACGCCAAATGTCGCACTAAAATGAAAGCCAAAAAAGGGCATTTTGATGGGGCCATTAATGGAACACATAGTGCCATTTGACCATCCGCTCATCACCCCTCCATCAATGGAAAAAAGGCAGGGCTCGAGGGTAGTGCTCACAGATCAAGCTTTAATTTGCCATGGAACACACTCTATAAAAGGAGAAAAAATCCTTACACAACCAGGGCTTCCCAAACAAGAGGAAGCAGACCCGGCTTGCTTCGCGGCCAGCCACGAGCACAGCCGCCCCGGGGTCAACTCCCAGTGACATCAGCAGTCACGGAGGTCATTGAGGAGTGTGCACACACACACACCAGTGGGTCCATACAGAACCGTACTGTTAGGGGACGAATGGAGAGAGAGAGAGGGAGAATAGAGAGACAGAGAGAGAGAGAAAGAGAGAGACAGAGAGAAAGAGAGAGAGAGGGAGACGGAGCGGCAGAGAGGGAAAGAAAGAGCCAGGCAAAGAGAGAGAGAGAGAGGGAGAGAGAGAGAGAGAGTATGCTAGACAAAGGAAAAGTAGAGGTCCTTTTGATTAGTTTCCTTGGCAGGAGCACAAGACTGTAAGGAATGCAGGCAAGAGGGGAAAGGAAAGAGGAGTGATCAAGAGAAGAAAGAAAGACGGAGAGAGAAAAAGAGAGTGAGAGAGAGGAGGAGAAGAAAGAGTGGAGGACTTGCTGAGTAAGGCTTGATGGCTTAGTCAATTTCCCCTGGTTCTAAAACACATTCGACTCTTCAATTAGTCTGCCTGTTGCCAGCACAATGGAAAGAAAACTGTTGTTAGCATTCTCCTTACTGCGCACTATGCTCCACTGAAGTTCCCTCACTTTGATCCAAGAGCTGGAAGGCCAAGGAAGTTTCCCAGACAGAAGGGTAAACCTAGTACAAGTTTAAATTAAACTTTTTACTTGAATAGTGCATCATTGCATTGGCATAAAAATGTTATGGCAGATGTCATAATCTGTCAAGATAATAATTTAACAGTGCAATGTGACAGATACTTGCCATGATTTTTATGACATCAGATGTTGTAGCACCAGTGATAATAATTACTGGTAATGGCAATGCTATGCTAGGCACAAGGCTTATGTAGCTATTTTATTAGCATCATTCAAACTGTATGCCCATTTCACCACATACATGTTGAGCTCTGAAATAATACACTTATTAATGTGGTCTGACATCAGTACTGATTGAAGCTGATTGTTGGTGCATGCTGCCAAATGTGAATTTATTTCAATTTTTTGATCTTGGTAGCTTAAGCCAGTTTGCTCCCGACAGCCCTCCTTGAGGTGTTAGACGGAACTGCTTTAAAACTGGCACAGGTGCTCTTAGTCATTTCTGATAAAACTGCCGAGTAAGCCTACAGTAGGCCCCACTGATACCTTTTGATAAACACTTCTCTGTTTTGACTACAAGCCTCCTGGAAGTCCAATCGCCTGTGTGGCCAAGAGAAGCTTTCGCGGCTAAAAATCAATCTGGAAGTTTAAGCGTGATGTTTGGGTGCCGTTCTGATGGCGAGATAAGGCTTCTGTTGGAGATTTCATTAAATATTTCACCCAGGCACGAGCCAAAGGCAAAACATTAAGTCAGCGCCATCTGGGAACGCGAGGGAACGCGTCAAGTTAAAGGAGATAAAATCGCAAGATGACCTGTGAAAGCGCGTTACTGTGCGCTGCCTCTCTATCTTGTGCCTTGCACCCTCATTCATACACAGCCTGGCTTGTAACATCCATCGTGTATACACACACACACACACACACACACACACACAGCAGTGTCAGGCCCATTTCACAGTGCGTCCTCAGCCTCCTGTGTGTGTGGCCGGCGGGCAGCTATTGCTCTGGAGTTGGGTAAACACTAGGACGCGAGCTCACACCCTTCTGTTGATTAATGCAGCGAGAGCATTGGACATGACAGGCCAGCGAGGCCTGCGAGACCCAGAGCCACACGCTCAAAAAGGCCGCTCTGTTCTCTCCCTCTCTCTCTTCCTCTCTCTCTCTCTCTCTCGCTCTCTCTCTCTCTCTCCCTCTCTCTGTCCCTTTCTATTTACCCATTCCCCTCTTTTTAAAATGAAAGTGCGGAGACTTTGTGCCCAGTAGACATTTTAGGGGGTTTGACAGAAAAGATCAAATTCTCACAACATTCCCATCACCGCAGATGTAGTGGATCAGTTATGAGGCTAAAGCCACTTACAAGGTCCCTTGCGAGTATTTTGCAAATCGCTACACAGGTTTCTCAAAACATGAGTGAAGTAATCTCAAACAGACTTGCTGATGACAGGATGACATACTGACATCTACACAAATAAACAAAAAATCAGGTTCAGTCTGTGCTGGCTGATTGTGGGAGAATGGAAAATTGTATACATTTGATTCCTGAATTATCAGTTTAACTGTTCAAAACACCAGCAACAGCATCTATAGAGGAGCTGGGAAGAAGTGTTTTATACTGCTATAATGAAAAAGATGGATGAAAATGATATAATGATGACCATAGTATTTTAATTTCTCATAAAAGCAGCAAATGCTGAAATATCTTTAAAAAATGTTTTAATAATATTTAATAACATTTGGTTTTGAAAGCTTGCATAATCTCAGAACTAATATGACTTGGGCCTCCCTTTTAAGAAGCAGAGGAAAAATTTGAGAGTGGGTTTCTTTTGCGGTTGTTGAAATATTAATGTCACTGTATCTTGCCCAACATCAGTGATATTGCAGTAACTTGCTGTTCTTCGTGAGAAATTATTTACCCTGACTTGTTTACCCTGAGATGTTTGAGGGTCATTCTTAATACAGTATCATCTGGTGATTTACTATACTACACTAAAATGAAAATTCCTGGTCAAAAATAAAACTGAAAAAACGTACGATACTGTCATTTAATTCAGTAAAAAACAGTGTAGTAATACAGTTTGTTCCATTAGTTTTCCATTATTTCGCTTTGGTGCTGGTCATTTTTTTTTTTTTTTTTGCTTTTTTGTCTACAAATGGCATTTGCATGCTGGCAGGGTGATTACCTTAAACAGAGATTACAGACTGCTTGTCTAATGTTCCTTGAAGAAACACTGAAATAGTTCCACATGGCTGACATTCTCACTGTTGACTGACAGCCGCTTTCCCTGTTAGAACATATCTGTGCTGAACAGTGTAGGAAAGTTAATAAATAGTGTTTTGTAGGTATTTGTAAAGCCTTACCCCATTTAGACCTATTTATAAATCGTAAGTAGGCCTAAATGGTGTTAGGCTTAACAAATACTTATAAAACACTATTTATTAATTTCACTTTCCTACACTGTTCAGCACGGACATGTTCTTGTTTTTGATATATTTTTTTGCCAATCTTGTTTTTTGGCCGAAAACTGAGGATGTGATTATGTGTCAGGGGGCATTTAGACATTCCTGTGAAAATTAGTGATGGAATGAGGAGCAGGCTGTGCTATCAAGCAAACTGATATAAAATGGTTCAAAAGAATTTCATACAACCAAATGGAGCAAAAACGATGTGTCTAGAGAGATCGGAGGACAGTGTCGTAAACACATCATGGTAGATGTCATAAGCTGTCATGAGTTGTTACAACAGATAATATCCATTTATATAACTGTAGACACTGTAGTGTTTACTGTCAAACATTTCCGTCACATGCTAATTTAAGGTCATGACATTAAACTTTGTAGCATTTGGTATGACAATGGCTGATAAAGGAAATATAACACTGTTATATTACTGTACATGATCAAATTAAAACATGTGACATCTACCCTGACGTGTTTATGCAATGGTTATGTCAGCGTAAGGGTTCAAGTGAAGTGTTACCCATTCAGCTAAAAGCTGTATCTATTTCATTCAACTGGAACAGTAAAATCCAAAAACCGAAACTTACTCAAAACCTAAACCTCGAACTTGTCCTAAAACAGTTTTTGTGCATAGTCTGGTCATTTAGTTGGTCTGTATATAATCTATAGGAGGCTGTCCAAAAATTGGGACCCAGACTTTTAGCGTAATATCCTTGTGATTATGTAACATTTTCAGTTTGTATACTGTAGATTTTATTCTATTTATTGCAACCACGTACAGAAAAGGTCCCTGAATGAATGTGTATGTTTGTGTGTGTGTGTGTGTGTGTGTGTGTGTGTATGGGAGGCCAGGAAAAGGTTGGGATGCAGACAGCACCGCTGACCCAGACACCGTCTCGTCAGGACCGAGGCCTCACACTCGTGGACACACACACAGAGACACACACACACACACACACATGCTCGCACACACACCGCCCCGGCCCAGGTCATGTGTCATCAGCATTAATACTCCATTGTCTAAAGGGAGGGAGTTTGGCTGAAAACTTTCCTTGTCATGTGACTCCAGTCAGCACCCCACAGCATCCCCCCCACCATCACAGTCCCCGGTACACCCCCCCCCCCTCCCCCCCTGCTGGCGCCTACACGGTTTGTTAGGGGTTGCCATAGGCCATCATGTGAGCTGGGTGCCATTTGCCAAACGCACACAAACGCACAAAAGCGAGGGAACAAAACACACAGACACACGCACACACTCACACACACACACACAAACACACACAGATCAATCTCTCTTATTCATTTCATGTACGTATTAACAGGCGTGTGGCCTGGCCTCTTTCATCAGGGTTGAATCAGAGAGCGAACGCTAATCACAACAAAACACGGCATTATGCAGCTCACATCACAGGCTCGGGTGTGCATGTGTGTGTCGGCCTGTCAGATACACAGCGTGGCAGTCACACCTCGGCATCAGCCACCTCCTCTGGATCACGGCTCCCTCTCGACATGGCCTGAATGTCGGTTCAACGCTCATGGGCAATAGGTTGCCAAACACAATGAGCTTTTTAAAAATGGGGATAAATGAGTAGGACTTTTCAAGTGTGTGTGTGTCTGTGTGTGTGTGTGTGTGTCTGTGTCTGTGTGTTGTTTCAAATGCCGTCAGGGAAAAAGTGAACTTTGTTATTTTGGCTTTCCTCTCTTTCGTGGAAAATGATGAAGAAGAACAACATGAAGCAAGAAAAAGAAAAAGGCAAACGCTTGCTCTCTCTCCCTCTCTCTCTCTCTCCCTCCCTCTCTTTCTCTCTCTCTCTCTCCTTCTCTTTCTCTCCTTCTCTGGCTGCCTGCCAACCAGTGTAACCAAAGACGATACCGGTTCTGCCCTTCTTAGAAAATTTAGGAAGCCATTAGCAACATCAAATCATTACTCTAGCAGAAAGAGAGAGAGAGACAGAGAGAGAGAGAGAGACAGAGAGAGGGAGAGAGAGGGTGGGAGAGAGCGAGAGAGAGAGAGAGAGAAAGAGAGAGAGAGAGAGAGAGAGAGAGAGAGAGAGAGAGAGAGAGAGAGAGAGAGAGAG
>JBBPCX010000141.1:17952333-17962673 GCA_037974365.1 Hydrocynus forskahlii | reverse complement strand
CACACATGCGGATCAATAGTTTCGTCCACTTTTGGACGCTGTTTACACCTTGCATCGGTGATCGGATTGCTTTCAAATTTTACACAAATGCAAGAACAAACATGTGTAAACACACCTAGGATGCATTGTAATCAGACCACTTTTGGATTCATTAGTGGTCAGAGACGGATATCGACCAACAGATAAATAGAATGTATTTTCTATACATACCAGGGCTGCATTTTACTAAAGTGTCAATGGAGCCAATCCAAACTACATCCACATCTAAACATGAAACACAGGTTAATGAAGGGTATATTTAGCCTGATCAACATGCCTTTATTAAAAGTAACTTATTTTGAAGCTTATTAAGGTTTCCAGTGCTAGTGTTATTTCAGAACGAAAAAGTGATTTTGATTTCAAAGCAAAAAGAACCAGGGAATAATATTAAACAGTAAAAACAGGTAAATAAATGAATATCAAACAAAAGCAAGCAAACAAAAACAAATGAATAAGGCCCTCTAAAAATTCACAAAGGTCCAGGGAAGTGGCTGTTAGGGAAAGCAGTAAATGTAGAACAATACAATTCTAAGCAACAATGCAACACACACACACACACACACACACACATTCACAAAGAATTTCCAAGAATCTGCAATGATTTACGAGTGCAATAAAACCCCTGAATTCTAACAATCACCCAAAACAACCAGCTGATCAATAATGTTAAAGAACACATGGAGAATTCCATGACTGTCTGTTCAATCATTCACGACCAGAACCCAACAATGTTTGGTTTTCTGAGGCAACATAAAGGGATGATCACAAAAACAGCACTGTACATCTTCAGGGGGCCTCAGAGAGGACGGTCACACCTTCAGGCCTACGGATGAGAGAAAGGAGGATGCTTGTAGAAACGAGAAAATCGTCAAGCTTCAGAAAATAGAGAGAAAGAGAGAGTGGTTAGAGACAAAAGCAGGAAAAAGAGGGCAAAATAACTTGTGGAAACAGAAAAAGACTATGCAAACCAAGAGAAAAATGTAAGACAGAAAAGGAATCGGAGGAGAGGAACAAAACAGAAAATGAAAATGAAACACAAGGAATGTAGGGAAAAAGAAAAAGAAAAGAAATAATAGAAATGAGACAATATTTTGTAGAAATTAGAAGATAAGAGAGAGAAAGAACAGTGTGTCTTGAAAGGAAAAAGGGAATTAGTGAGCAAGAAAAGAGAAAAGAGCACATGTTTTAAAGAAAAGAGAACGATATAAAAGAGAAGGGGACAATCCTGCAAGAGTACAAACCAGAAGAAGAGGAAGAAACACAGAGAGAGATAGAGAAAGTGAGAGAAAGAAAGAGAGAGAATGAGAGAAAGACAGAGGGGGAAGAGAGAAAGAAGGAGAAAGAGAAAGAGAGAAAGAAAGAGAAATACTGAGACACAGCTAAAGAGAGAGGTGCAGATGTAGAGAGAAAGCACCAGACAGACAGCGAGAGAGAAACAAAGGGACAGAGACAATGAGAGACAGAAAGAGAGCGAGAGACAGACAGAGAGAGAGACAGAGATAGAGATAGAGAGAGATAGAAATAGAGAGAGAGAGAGACAGAGAGAGAATGGTCTGGAGCAGAGTAAGTGTGGGTATTGCGTGTCATTCTTCTTCATGCTGTCGGCTGAGCTGGGAGGAGAATGTGTGGATTTGCCTAACCTGTTGAGCGCTTATTGATTTCTTTGTCACTGTAAAGAAAGCCTCCACAATGCCGCCTTCCTCTGTGGCGGAAAAGAAAGCTCCCTTTTCTTTCTCGAAAGCGTGTGTAAGCTGGGTAAGCCATCGGCGTGGCGTGTATTTGTTGTAAAAAAAAGAAGCTTCCTGAAGAAATTTCAGAGGGTTTCTTTGTACAATTTCCCATTTCTATTAAACTTACACAATTTTTCCTTTTACCTGAACATTGAACAGTCAAGATGTGTTTGTGCTGGAGCTATGAGGCTAATGTCACGAGCAAGCAATAGGAGCTAAGTGTGTATTTTACCAGTCAGCAGCATACTGACTATAAGTAATAATTCTGATGTGTTTCCTCATAACAAACCGCTAAAGCCAGTGGGCAGTAGCTGAAAACATTCATGCAGAATGCATTTCTGTAGACCAGACAAAGATTTTTAAGTTAAGGGAAATTCCATGGATTTTTTTTCAAAATTTCAGCATGATTCAATCACTAAGTTATGAATAAAGTCATTCAGATTGGTATGATGTGAAATGAGAAATTATGAATTTGGGCGCAGTGGCTTTGTTGTCTCACAGCAAGAAGGCTGAGGGTTTGATTCCCATCCAGGTAGCCAAGGGTCCTTTCTGTTTGTAGTTTGCATGTTCTTGTCATGTTCATTTGTTTTCCTTCCACAGTCCAAAGACATGCATCTCAAAAGAGCTGGAGATGCTATATTGTACTCAGGTTTGCGTGTGTGTAAATGTGTGTTTCTGCCCTGCGATGGACTGGTGACCCCTATAACCACTGGGACAGGCTCCAGTACTCCCTGCGACCCCAGTTAATAATAAGCAGTTCAGATAACAGATGGCTGGATGAATTATGCTGCTTGAGACATTATTTTATGTTGATTTCAAATATACAGTACTGGGCAAAGTCTTAGGCACCTGTGCAAATTGTGTGTGTGTGTGTGTGTACTTCTAAAAAGTAGAACTGATACATTGTGAACTGGTTAAAATAACACTGGTTCCAGACTTTAATCTAATACAGTGAAAAGAGACAATCAGGTAGTTGATGGTAGCTACAAGAAATACTGGGCTTCCATGATAAAAGGGGCCTGGAAATGGTTAAGTGAACACTTTGCCATACATAAAACCACTATTTACTGTATTAATATTATTTGGATTCATTGCAATGTAAGTGTTTTATCACTAACTTAACACTACGACCCAGTACTAAACCCAGTAGTAAAAAGTATAAATTTGCACAGGAGTCGAAGTGAGCATATGGTGGGAAGAAAAGAGCCGTGACTTTTTGGTGTTTGCTTCCAACAATATCCACATTTGATGGAATGTTCTTTCCCAAGGACAGGGAAACATGTTGGATTGATTGTTTGTGGCAATCAAAGCTACGACACAGAAGCTCAGATAGAGATCAGTTTGAAAATAAAGCCGTACTGCTCCTTTAATGGTGTCTGGCAGCACGAGACTCAGCTTGGTGAAGGCCAAGGATGCCCTGGGACCGTAAGGATCTCAAGAAAGTGAGGAAGGAGGCCTGCGCTCTCGTCTGCTGGAGGAGGGATGGAGAGATGGATGGGAGGATAAAGCTAAAAGGAAAAGCGGCAGGGTTAGGAGATGAAACGGCACTTTATTTTATTGTCATGTGAGTTAGTGCGCTTGCAAACATCAAACGCGGATATTGTTAGCGCCAAACTCCGACGTGTCATCCCTCTCTCTTCTTCGCCTTCCATCCGTCCTGTCCTCCTTCCACCCCCCGTCCCTCGCTTTCTCTGTCTCCATCGGGCGAATCGCCCCGTCTCTGCCCTTTAATCTGTTTCCTACTCTCATTTTTTCTTCCCTCTATCTATCCACCTCTCTCTCTCCCTCTCTCTCGCTCTCTGTAGTCCTAAGCTTTTCTGTGTCTCGCTGCGTCCTCTGTCTCTCAGCCTTATCACAGTGTGTAGTGATAAACTCACTGAACCATGAAAGCCTTCAATGTGCCACAATTTAGCCTCCACACTGTTCAAGCAATCACACAATTAAGTCTGCTGTGATCAAGCCTGTGTGCTGGGGATGCAGATTAGCAAGGTGTGTGTGTGTCTTCATTCTATTTGAGCTGACATAACCCTGTAATGTCTTTCAAAAAATGGTGACTAATTTACGCAGTCCATGTGCCTGTGCCCTTTATATGCGTCCTTGCCCCAGAGCGCCCACTTGGGGTGGTTGCTATAAATGGGCTAGATGGCCTCCCTCTGTCAAAAAAAGACAACAAAATACGATTTAATCTTCAGCATCTACATCGATTTACTTGCTGCCAACAAATGATCAAAAGATGAATATTTGGATCGCCTGTGGACCCAGAAACAATACTGCTGTCTAAAGTTTCTAAGAAAAATAAGAGTTGCCTAGGAAGAGGCTGATTTATCTCTAGCCCAAGCAATAAATTCAGTCACCTCTTTTTTACTGCATGGCAAAGCCTTGTCACTTAGAGCCCTAGAATTGCCATCCAGTTTATAAAAACTTTCCACAGCCTGTGTTCAGCACTAGTAGTGTAGGTTCAGCTCTAAAATTTGATTGGCAGAGACAAGCTCAGAACCATGTAAAATACTGCAATTATGCTCACGATTTTGAACATTTTCTCCTTGTTTCCATTGAGGCCCTGATTTACTAAGATACAAACTGATGGTATTCTCTGTGCCCAGTGTTTGGGGTCCTTTATGCCCCTTCCTTGTCTGTCCAAGTGGGCACTGTTTTTTTTTGCAAAACCTTAGTGTCTTGTGTGTGTGCGCATGTGTGTCTGTCTGTTTGTCTGAAAGGGGTGTTCTGTTTTGCAAGGGCCCAGTTTGTCACTCCATGTGCCAATGTACATGAGTGTGTGTGTGTGTGTGTGTGTGTGTGTGTGTGTGTGTGCGTGTCTTTGTGTGTGTGTGTGTTTGTCAGGTCAGTGTTAGCTGTATGATTGATGGCAGGCCTCAGTGAAGGAGCCTCCAGCTTTCTGTGCTTTATTGGGATAAATAAGAGCCTGTATCAGACTTAGTGGCTCCATGCAGAGATACAGCTTAGATAGCTCCAGCGCCACAACATCACTTATACACACACACACACACACACACACGCACATTCACTACAACTACACAACAACATTTACACTACCTGTTGTAGCTAAGCCTCTGTCCAGCCTGGCAAACAGAGCAGACCAACAGAAAGACTCACACACGTATATATATACTTATATACATATATTTATACATCATTATATATCTCCATATGTAGGATATGTGGGGAGAGTGAGTGTGAGAGAGATAGATATGCAATGCGCACTCAGACACACACGCGCAAAACATGGAAATCGCAGAAACTGGATCATGTTCTCTGCAACCCCCCCAAACACCCCCTCACCAACACAAACACACACACAGACACAAACCCTATTTTTTTCCTTCGTTTTCTCTTTGTTCCTTTCTGTTACTCCTTCTACCATTCTTCCCCATTGCATCTATTTTTTCTTTCTCTCTTTTATTCTACCTCCTATCTCTTTCTATCTCTATCTCTTCCATGCTGTCTCTACCTTCCTCTCTCTCTCTCTCTCTCTCTCTCTCATCATCATCATCTCTCTCTCTCTCTCTCATCATCATCATATCTCTCTCTCTCTCTCATCATCATCATCATCTCTCTCTCTCTCTCTCTCTCTCTCTCTCATCATCATCATCATCATCATCATCATCTCTCTCTCTCTCTCTCTCTCTCTCTCTCTCTCTCTCTCTGTCTCTGGATATAGAGTAGTGGTGGGACCCCTGTGTCCTGTCCTAGGGCTCATCCGCTGGCCCGCTTTAATCCAGTTATGGCGGAGGGGGGGAGCTTCCTGTCTTGGCTCAACAGACCTGGCTAAATGAGGTTTTTACTTGCCTGCGGGAGCAAAGTGTAATGGACCTTATTAACTGTTCGTGTGTGCATACGTATGGGTGTGTGATTGTATTTGTGTGTGCATGCGCATATCCATTTGTATTAAAGTGCGTGTGTCTGTTGTGTATTGTTCCATAACTATAATTATAGTGCCATGAAGTCCTGTAAATATAGTAACCATGTTACGTTATGAAAGAGGGGATTCAGACACTTTTTCACTATTTAATAGATTTCCAGTGCGTGTATCCATTTCAGATATACACACATAATGTCACTAAAACATATGCTATAAATATTATAGAGACATTAAGATTTCATAAACTATAAAGATTTCATAAACTAACATTTGAATTAAATGATCAGGAATCGCTATTCAGACATTTTACTAAATATAAGCATTCTGCAACGCTTAACAAACCTTTAAAAATGTTTTATCTAATAAAGTTGTACCTAATGATAAAGAGGATAAGAGAGAAGCCAGCAGTCACTTGAAAAAAAAAAGGACCTCAAAGCAGCAGGAACAACAGTTATCACTGAAGTGCACCGCAATCATCTCCATTCCTACACCTTAGGAAATACTCCTCCGTAAACAATGAAGCATAAAGGTGAATGTCCAAAATTTGTAAAAACATGTTTAGAGAAAGAAGGATTGCTGGTGTGATCTCAAGAACACCACACACCACGTATCGTGATATGAGGTTGTACTTTTTTGTACTTCTCTTTTAGGCTTCTCTTAAATGGAATTACACATCATAGACGAAAAAAATTATGGAATGAAGGGCCAAGAGACGAGAATTTAATGTCAGCCAATAAAGGGGAGAAGATGAATTAACAACTCCTCCCAAAAATACAGGCGATATAAACCAAGACTAGTTTCTAAAACAGGTTATGGTGCTTGCCATACTTGACCTATGTAATCTGATTCAAAATTTATCTAGAATTTTATAGGTGTGCATCCATCAAATGGACCCTTGTATTTGTCAAGAGGAATAGACCAAATCACATCTGTGCTCAAATCTGTAATTGCTGTAATCGCCACAGTACTAATGTTATCAGGGTTTCTTCTCTATGAATTGTGTTTTATAAAGATACATTTCTTTGTGTTTCCCTTCACTATTACTATACAATTCTTGTTACATAACATAGCTGTTATATAGTTACAGATGCTGCAGTTATAGCATTGCGATAACAGTATCCTGTTACTGTAATTAGCAAAAGTAGTGGAACTGTAATATGACAATTATAATGAATTATGTTTTACAAATACATATAAAATATATTCCTTTATGTTTCTGAGAACACGTTTTGCTTATATTTGCAAGTACAATTTGCAAAAGACGTTACAAAAGACTAGAACCTGTTACATAGCATAGCTGTTATATAGTTACAGATGCCGTAACTGTAATGTTACTCTAACTGTATACTGTTACCATAACTAGCAACAATAACTGAACTGTAAGGTTACTTTATAATTACTGTAAAACTATAGCATGATGTCACCATGGAATCAGCAACTGTGACTAATGTGATGAAGTTATTTACAGTTATTGTCTTTTCCTATTAAATCTCTCTGTAAGGGTCAGCAAAAGGCCTCACAATGGTCAGTCAGGGTTAACAACAAAAAAGGCCAAGCAGTTTAGTGACACAAGGATACAAACCCAGTGTGTGTGTGTGTGTCTGTGTGTGTGTGTGTGTGTTTTGTGTACGCGAGTGAGTTTTGTCGCACACTCTCATTCAGGCCACCTCTCCGCCTGTCAAATTTCTCCATCCTTCTCTCTCTCTCCCAAGAGAGATGGTTGTCGATCTCTCACACACCCTTACTTCAGCTAGCCAGGCTGTTGCCATGGTTACTGCCCAGATGTTGGCCTCTGATTAGCCGAGACTGCCAAATAAAATCAGAGGGGCGATAAGGATCAGGAGGCGTCAGGGAGAGGGAGGGATTGGGCAGAGGAGGGGTGGTCACAAGGTAGACAGAGAAGGCAAACATACCCCCCCACTCAAACACACACACACACACACACACACACACACACACACGTATACATCCATGAAAAAATACAAGAGCACTTTTCCCTTTTTACTGTTCACTGTTTGTACAATTTGCGGCAGTATGTGTGTGTGTAAAATGCACAGTTTGCTATTCTTTTCTGAACTATTGCAGAGTTTGTGTGTAAAAAATAAGAAACTCCTCCATATGTGTTGTGAGTGCAGCAGTGTGTGTGGAGCAGCTTTACTATGTGCTGTATTCCAGCAGCTTCACTCCTGATTCAGTTTCTGATGGATGAAACATGCACATGCACACACTCTGCTCTTAACATCACTGTTGTAATTGTTGCAGCTGTAAAATAATGTAAGGGTGTTGTGTGGTTTAACATTTCCAAGGTATAAAAAATAATTTACATGCATTATTTGTACATTTTCTCCAAATATTTATTTGGTTTGGAATTTTGAATCAAGTGTGGTCAGTAGTGCATTAAAAATATTGACATGCACATTTTACACAGACACACGCTCACAAATTGCAAAGCAATAACCAGGAAAAAAAAAAGATGCAACCTCTTTTTTTCATGGCTGTATATACACACACATATGTACTCGCTCACACCTACACACAAACACACACCTACACTTACACCTACACACCTACACACCTACACACACACACACACACACACACACACACACACACTTATGTGTAACCACACAGCTGTGTTTACACACACCTGCACTAGGTCTATTTTTTTAAAACATGTCTGTAGATGATTTTCAGCCTTCTACAGCCTGAAGGAAGTACAATTATCTCTAGAAGGAAAGACCTGGATAAGATCAATTATACACACAAAAAAAACCCATCTAGAAATAGGCTATATACTCTAACACTTACATAAGCGATCATTTATCCAGGTTATAACATGCAATATTGGTACAAAAGTACAGTAGTTATATAGTTGGGACTCGGGGGTAAAAAATAGACATTTCAATCCTCATATAGAAACAATCTGAGCTCACATTCAGGTCACATTTCCCTTAGCAGACAGACGAGTCTATTTTCAGCCTCTGCACAAAGATGACGTGGCCACTGTGTTTTCTCCATCTGAATACCGATGACGTACCAAAGGTGCTCATTGTCTTGGTCGCACACATTCACTCGGCTCGCTTGTCACAATGTCATAGGCAGAACGATAGAGGGAGAATATCATGCTTAAAGAGGCTCCATCAAGCTGCAGGCCTTGGGTCTGTCAAAGCGACCCATTCATTAGACTAAAACTACACAATTTATTAAAAGAATGAAAGTTGAACTGCACTAATACAAGGGCAGCCTTGTGTGTGTTACTGGAAGTCTAATGCAATGCATTTGTTACGTCTCGGCACACGTATAACATGGCCTGCAACTATCCTACTACTTTTGGAATCACTCTGTTTGAAAGGCGTCTACACAGACACTTCATAACACATGCATAACATATTACTAAAGCAATACTTATTTCTGAATATATGTAGTATATAATAACATATAAGCTACTGTTGACGTTATGACATTAGATGTTTTAGGAAGAAAATGCTTATAACACTTTTATGAGGCATCATTCCAAATGGAATGTATACTACAGGGGTCTAATTAAGAATGGCATATATCACGTCATATTTAATATATACATATATCTCTATACCCACACACACACACACACACACACACACACACACACACACAAACACACAAACACACATTAGAAATACCATTTATAAGATACTGCTTCATTTAAAGTGAAACTTTTTCGGTATTTGCACAAACATCACTTATAAATGTACTTCAGTATCAAAGGGACAAAGCACAGAGAATTAAGACTGTTATAACGCAAAGTTAAAACTGTCTGATGAACAAGTTCTGTTAAGTTGACCTGTGTGGTTTCAAACACAAAAGAAATGAATAGAAACTGTGTATGATATGATATATGATGTTCTTCATTAGGCCTCTGCCTTATGAGATTCAGTGACGCTCTTGTTTTGTGAATATGTTATGCAAGGTTCATATATCTGTTATGAAGTCCTTGCAACCGTATCCTTTGCAGCCCTAGTTGTTGGTTAAACACAGTGTGATTCTCCCTTATCTGAAATAATATATACATGTGTGTCATATTCACTTTTTTTAATTCGCACTAATTACATTTGAAAGACAAATCAGTTTTGCTGAGCTTTTAAAGATTAGCTGCTGTGTTTTTCTAAGATTGGCACAGAACGTAATGCAGTAAAGTGGATTTCTAATGGTTACTAAGTGTTGGTGATGTGATGGATACACTCGTGGCAGTACCTGCCCTGTGTCCAAACTATTTAGTTATGGGGTTGGGGAAGAAGGGGGAGGCGGGGGGTGTTTCCTGTTTGACCGTGATGCTGAAATTACATTACGTCATTAAATCATTAAAACAAATCCATGTTAAAGTACCTCCACTGATAACAACTAACTTCCCTCTCCATTCAATACATGAGAGAGAGGGAGAGAGAGAGCGAGAGAGAGAGAAAGAGATGCTGGGGGCCACACTGTGAGTCTCTCCATTTTCTAATAAACTCCAGCAATCGGATCATTTGTGCTTTAAATGGGGGGACTTGATGGCAACAGCCTGCATTAGCCACTGGTGCTTTCCAAATCCGATTAGCTACAGACAGTGACAGTTTCCAGCCAAAGCAGCAGGTATCTTTCTCTCTCTCTCTCTCTCTCTCTCTCACACACACACACACACACACACACACACACACACACACACACACACA
>JBBPCX010000141.1:17948688-17951188 GCA_037974365.1 Hydrocynus forskahlii | reverse complement strand
AACACTGTAGCAGAAGAAGTTGTGAATAATGACAGAAGATGAAATAGGTTTATGTACTGTAAAATAAACCGGATTCATTAAGGAGATCAAATGTAGCGTACAGCAATAAATAGGATGTGTGAAATAAGAGTAATTTTACTCTCACATTCAGTCTGATTACAGTTCTAAGATACAACACAGTAAAACTTTATTTAGGGAAATCATGACACTTTAAAAAGCAATACTTGATTATTCATAAACATGATTAAAAAAAGGTTTATGAAATAAATCATAATATATTGACAGGGCCCTTTTAAAGCACTGTATAAGCTGCATATAAATATTCAGATATTTATAAATATGTTGTTCAGTGGATCTGTTTTGGCTTGTGTGTAATGTTAGCTATCATTTTATATAAAAGCCAGATTTGACTTTATATAGCATTCAAATTGGTTTTATTTACACAGTACTATATAATTATCTTGAAGTGGTTGCACACACACACTAACATAATTTAAGAGGGTTTTACTTGTTATACATATGTCATTACAAAATAAAGGTCCCATTTTACACACAAGCCTCAAGTTTCCCCCCTCAAAAAAATAAAAAAAGTTAAATTAAAGCCATTAGCAAAAACCATACAGCAACACCATGAAGTAGAGGGGTATTTGATTGATCAACCACTTTAACCCATATGGCTTTTTCCATTAACTTCCCTCCATCACATCACTATCATTTGAAGTTACTTTTGTGCAATTTCTTTTGTGTTAAAACATTATAGAAACCATACTGCCCCCTATGCTTCCTGTTGCGTGTTGCAATCTGTCGGAATGACCTCAGGTGTCATAATTGCCTTATAGAGAAAGAAAGAGGTTTTGCTTTAAATAAGCTAAGACTTTCTGTCATATTCAACACTCACTAATTGAAAACTGTCAGCTAATAGCTGCAGCTTGTCAGTGATTGGAGATCACAGATCTTGCCCACGATTCAGTCCTGTTTCCTCATAACCTGAAGGTCCTGTGTTTCTTTCTCTCTCCCTTCCATTACTATCCTTCACTCAACCTCTCTCACTCAGTTTATTAATCAAGGTCAGTCGATACTGCCTGTGTCTCAAAGGCAGCGTCAGTGAGAATGGTCGTGGCTACATACACACCTGTTGTCTGGTTACGAGAGGCCATTAGTGCACGGCAGCAGCTAACGCTAGTCTCCGGCCCTTATCACACACAAACAGGAGGAGACCCACTGCACTCAGCACATTCAAATGGCCCAGCAAATCTAATCAGGGCACCTATAAAAGCCTGTAATACCACACACAGACAGAGAGAGATAGGGAGAGAGAGAGAGAGAGAGAGAGAGAGAGAGAGAGAGAGAGAGAGAGAGAGAGAGAGTCTCTTGTTACAGGTTAGCGGTCTCATAAACATGAGTCCCCTCTCACACGGCTGAGAGAGAGATAGGCCTTACTGATATTGAAGAGTGGCATGGGACTGGATATCACAGCGAGTGTATCCATGTGCGAGGACTCAATGTGGAGAACTCATCTTGTGAGTCTATTTGTGTGTGTGTGTGTGTGTGTGTGTATGTGTGTGTAAATGACACACACCTAACACAGATGAGAAACAATCCAACATTAATTAAGCATGAACATTATGGCTGCTTGTTAATCGCTAATTGATCTTTGCAATGCTTATATCACAGAAGGCGGCAGTGTGCAAATGAGCCCTCAAACCAGTCGCAGTTTTTATCAACCAATCACTGTTTCATATCAGAGTTTATGTTTTGATCAGTGGAGAATTATGGCTATTAAATCTAGGCCAATTCGAGCCATCACTGTCAAAATGCAATAAAACATATCTGTAATACTGCTAATGTCTGTTAGTGAACCAGTGGGGCTAATGTTAGCACTAAGTGCTTAAAGTTTGTAAGGCGCGCATAAGTTTTTGTTTTTTTTAAAGATTAAAGATAAACACCACAAGCTTTCCCTGTTCCCTGTTTCCTTGTGAAATTTTTAACAGACTGGTATGTGGCAGTTTTACAGCTACTCTTTCAGTAAAGGACCCTGTGCTTGAGCTGCCACCAGTGTTTCCTGTATATACAGTTGGGTTGATTTTCAGTAATTATGGTTAGTTATATTCCTAATTATGGTGGTAGTAATCTAAAGATATTCTGACCAGCCTTTGTAGTCCTAGCCAATTGGAGAATTTGCTTGGTTGCTAAAATTCAGTACCTAGATAGCAGGGTAGAAAAGGTCCTGCTTAGACAATTTTCTGCTGGGTGTTCCAAGATTCATTTCAACCAAAACCCAACGGTGCATTAAGAAGAGTACTGCATTACTTACAGAGTTTAAATACCAGCATGCTGACTCTATTAATTAAGTGGCTAATGGTGGAATTCCTGCCAGGGCAATTGTGTTATCCACTATACTGTCCTAGCAAGTATTTTGACTACACATCAGTGTTTCACCATACATCTAAAGATGTGTTTTCAATGTAGTTTGGATTTTGTTCTATATGACCAGGTACAC
>JBBPCX010000141.1:17938688-17946188 GCA_037974365.1 Hydrocynus forskahlii | reverse complement strand
ACTGTAGCAGACTGAACCTGCTTCACCTTTCTAATGCTCAAGACTGTACAGGATGTTTAAAACTGAGGTCATCTTAGCAAACTGCCCGTGATTCGATAAGAAACAGCTTTTTCCAGATGCAATCTGTAGCTCTGTTCTGATTAAAAACTCTAATGCTGTAGGTTAAAAACATAATCACTTTTCATCCTCATAAAGCATGGGAAAGTTGTTGAGTAACCAACTATATATGAACATCTGTCAACTAAAACAAGTTTCCTTTATGAATCATTTAGGCATAATAAAACCTTCTAACCTGAACCAGTGAAGAACCAGGAGCAGATGATTCCAGATGATCAGGCGGTGATCAGTATACTGGTGGTGCTGAATGCTGAGTGATTGGAACACCTTTATCTAGGCTTCTTGTATCTTTAGGTACTTTGCAGCCTGTCACAGTAAAACATTTGTTTCCATTTCTTTAATTTCATCTATTCAGTATGGCGAAGATAATGAGGGGTGGCTCAGGGCTTTTGCACTGTACTGCACCTGTCATTGGACTGTGGGAGGAAACCTATGCAGACACCTGGAGAACATGCAAACTCAATACAGAATGGACTCTGGCCCAGGACATTCTCGCTGTGAGGAGAATTTTATTTTTATTTACTTAGTAGACCTAAAAAATATTCCAAATGAGTATTTATGATTCTGCATTTCATCTGTGTTTTCATGAGTTCCATTTTGGGATGGACAGTTTTTAAAATGTTGATGCTATTTTGTTTTAAATCTGAATCAACACTGAGCCCTACCTTTAGACTGCAAATTATTTTGCTCCCCATTATTCCCAAAACACCTTTCACCATTTGTCATGATTTTGCCTTGCCTGACATGGGACTAATCGAAAAATCTGATTTGATTCAGACCTGTAAATACAGAATGTAAATGTAATGCATAATGTAATTGTAATGAATTATATATTGGTATAATTAACTGGATATAAAATACTTTTAAACAGAATATATTTCAAAGAAAGCATAGAGAGCTTTTTATGAAATAACACATCACAGTTGCAACATTTGACTAAAAGCTATTTTCAGCAGACCACACCCAAAATACATAAGATTGCATCAACTGTTCTGGTATTGCATACTTCATGAGAAAAATGTGCAGTCTCATGGAAGCAGTATAGAAGTCGGCCTACAAACTGGTGTCTCTGGATTGAGTGATACCCCCCAGTGTCCGTCCATCACTGGATCAGACACAGGACGAGTTGCAGCCTTGACCTAATAGAGAGAGAATATTGAACCTTATCCCTTATCTTTGCACATTGCAGGCCTTTTGGACAGATTCTTGTTAAGAGTGTGATAGCTATGCACAAAATCTGACCAAATGGGCTTCTATGTGAAATGGCATCTTAAAAAGTTATCTGAGGTATTTTTCAGTATTATACAGTATAAACATGTTGTGTGGGATAATTGGTAGAAGACGCCTTAGCCTGTTCATATGCTGTTGGATTGTATGAATTTAAATTAGATACACACTCATACATATGTCTATGTGTATGTCTAGATGCAGTACTGTGCAAAAGTCTTAGACACCTGAGAAAACCATATTGTTTAGCTGAGCTGAATCTCATTTTAAAAACTAATATATTAAATAGTTTTAATACAGAACAGTAAATTGTGATTTTATGTATGTCTGTGTGTTTGCTTAATCATTCCCAGACCTCTCCTCATGGAAGCCCAGTTTTACAATATAGTTCTCACCAAATACCTCAAATACCTGGCTGGAGGAATCAAGGGGAAATCTGAAACCAAACCTGTGTTCTCCTCGCCAGCTTACAAAATGTCAACTACTTTTTACAAACAAAACAAATCTTGACATTATTTAAGCTTTTTAAGCTTCTTTACCACTCAGATAAAAGACTTTAAATGGTTTGCACTGGTGCCTAAGACTGATACATATATATATATATATATATATATATATATATATATAACTGGAACTGACAGGAAGTCATAGCGGCAGAGGAAAGGACATTCAAACAGGCTGATGCTGTGGGGACAGACAGTTCAGTATATTTTTGGAAGATCTTACACAATTTGATTCATAACGATACCTTATTTAATTGAAAAAGGGTTGACATTTGCAGGAGAAAAGGGATAGCCCTGTTAAAACCACTGTCTTCAAGGTGTTCTCTCTCATGAACATAATAGAAAACCAAGAATGCAGTTTGACTGCCAAACTAACTGCAATTACATTTTATGTCACAGGATCTGTATAGGCCAGTTGTATTGCATTTGACTGAATGGCAATGTGCGTCCAGATTAAATTTCACCAAGTTTTTACAACCATTTATTTTTTAAGAGTGCAAAACTGGCATTCTTCGAAGGAAATTGTTTGAATACTTTCGTTCTGGTTAAAAGAGTTGAAACTAAACGTTGTGAACTGGCATTTATCCACTGTGCTGTTCACTGCTGGAATCAACTGCCCATCAATATCAAATCTGCATCAACTGTAGCTTTAAAAAGCTGCTGAAAACTGCACTATTCTCCTCTGTCTTCTTTTCAGTATATGCCCTTCCACTGCATTTTAATCTTCTTTTATTGATATACTATGCATTCTTGTAATTATTTTATTTTTTTCACATTCCTACTATTTTTATGCTTGCTGATTTATTCATATTTTATTCTATTCCTGTACAGCACTTTGAATGAGATTTGTGTATGATAATAGGCGATACACATAAACTTCAGTTTGCCCTTCTTGATGAGGCGACCTGACAGAATGCAAACACTGTCTCTCATTGTGACCTCCAGGAGAGTTGAATTCTTTTTTTTGTAGAAATTGCTCAACGCACTAGCACCTTATGTGTGGATCTCTCACTTATCAGTGTGTGTCAATCAGGAAATGCGTCTTGACACAGCGTTTACTGATGTAAATCTCCAGGCGTAATTTATCTGGGTTAGCAAGGGAACTTTGCTAAGTTCATAAATTCCCACAGTTAGTAGAACTACTGCCTCTCCTTATATGGTTTTATAGTGTGGGGCTGAGCAGAGCCATACCAACCATGAACAGGCTGAGGTGAAGCCCAGTCCGAGGCTTCAGCCTGGTTCTGCTTCCTTTAAGCGACCCAGGAGGGCCTAAAGATCCTTGGTCAACTCATGCATGGCTGATATTGGCCAGGCTTCTACCCAAAACAATCACATGTGACCTCTATTCCTTTGAAACTAGGCTTAAAGTGACATAATTATGTCAAGACGTGTTTGGGGTCTGAAGTTTGCTTCTTTGGTTTTGCATTGTAGCTACAAGTAGTGCGAGATAATAATCATCCGTTAACACACACTTGCTACAAACCATTTTTTAAGTCAACTCGAACAGACTTATTGAAAGGCATGGATGAAAATGTCAGAATCATATTCGAATCACTTCATATAGCAAAAACATTTGCAGCTTTGGACAGCTGTTTAGGTTTGACCCACATTTCAAGCTGATACGGTGCTAGAATATCAGCATTTTATTCCTTTTACTGCATTTGTAACCCTGCAGACATTAATGTTAAATTGCTATATAATGCTAAAACAAGTATTTTTCAAAAAGGAGTTATGGATCAGCATTATATATATTTTATATTTAAATTAGTTCATGCATGGGTTTCAGAAACACTTCGATCTTGCTGTATGACATTGGCATAAGCATGTTATAACAGATGTCATATGCTGCCATGAGCAGTCACGACATCAGTCATTATGATATCTTTCATAACAATCACCGGTAATCCATATGAATGTATACAGAAAGCTCATGAGTTGTAGACAGACATAATACAGATATAACATCTGCTTTGACATGTTGATGGAAGTGTAAGGTCAATGTTGTGGGACTCATGTAAAGAGTTACAGTGGTTCCTGACGTTGATTGAGATACTGTTATCTGTAATAAAGGAGAAAAGAATGTTGCATGGACAAAATTTTGTAGATCTATGTCAGAAACCACATAACCACAATATTTGATGTAACTAAATAATTCAAACAAGTTCAACAGTGCTGCATGATGTGGGCACCAATCACAAAGGACTCAGGGAAACACTGTGTAAAAGGCTTTAAAAAATTATTATTTATTATTTTACGTTATATGCAATATGAGATTTTTAAATGTATTTCTTAACTTTTTGACTTGTTTAGGAAAAAGTGGTTTATTCTATTGACCAGTAATTTTGCTAATTTCAAACATTATGTCTTGAAACAAGCAAAATTATCTGACAAGCAAAGGTAATTAATTATCATTTATCATACAATTATTACTATAATTACACCTGCTACTATAATGGCATACTGACTGGATTTAAGAAGGGACTTATTGTAACTTAAAAATGATAACCAAGATTTTCTTCGGTACACGCAGAGTTGATTCTGTGCACGTGTGTGTATGTGTGTGTGTGGGTGTGTGTTGTACACCAGTACACTAGAGTAATAGTAACTTCCTCTCTTTTGCAATGCTGGTGACAGGACACTTTCACTCTCCTCAGAAAACAAAGGAAGAAAACGTTCCAGGTAAAGCAGCGGTTTGTCAGATATGTTTTACACAGAACACTGACTGACCAGAGGACGGCCTTTTGTGAGACGACCACAGTGCAAAAAGGGCCGCAATGAAATGACCACTGCTTTGACCAAACACTGCAGTAGAAAAGGTAGAGAAACAGAAAGACAGACAGACAGCTAGATAGATAGATAGACAGATAGATAGATAGATAGATAGATAGATAGATAGATAGATAGATAGATAGATAGACAGAGAGACAAACAGATGGAAAGACGCATAGATAGACAGACAAAGATAGCAAGAGAGAGAAAGTTACACAGGCAGAAAGAGAGAGAGAAAGAAAGAGAAAGACAGACAGACAAATCGACATACAGATACAGAGACATACAGAGGTCTAGATAGAGAGAGAGCAAGAGAGAGGGAGAGAGACAGAGAGAGAGAAGAGAGAAAGAGAGTGAGACAGAGAGAAAGAGAGAGAGAGACAAAGAGAGAGAGAGAGGGAGACAGAGAGAGAGAGAGAGACAGAGACAGAGACAGAGACAGAGACAGAGACAGAGAGCTGTATAGTAACATCCACCACTCCCTGCTTTAAGACACTGCAGCTTCTTTTCCTGTTTTGGTTTGATACTCATGCTCAACCCCTCTGGATCAACTCCCTCCATAAAATGCTTGCAGCTTTACAGCTTTGACATGGACACTTAAAAGCACGCTCTCGTAAATCCCCCATGGTAATAAAGCACTAGAATTTAATTTCTATCTGCTTTGCTTGTTTTCCTTCCTTGTCACTAGTTTATATATCTCTCAGGTGGGCTCGGGGGCCTCCCGCTTCCACTTAGACAGACTGGGAGGCTCTGCTAGTTTATCATGAATCAGCCATCAGGTGAGGAGGTCTAGTGCATGTACACACACACACACACACACACACACACACACACACACACACACACACACACACACACACATATCCTCTCACACACACACACACACACACACACACACCTACACACCTACATACATACACATTCATACATCTATTCATACTGTCTATATATGAAGATGTACATGAACACACTCGGTACTCTTATTGTTATTGTTTTTCCTCCCTTTGCTGAAGTTGTGGCCTTTCCTTTTCTGGGAAGCCTTGAGACAAGAAGCTGGGACATTGCCGTGAGCTCTTAACTGCATTCAGCCACAAGAGCAGGTCAAGTGAGAGGTCAGGTACTGATGTCGGATGATTAGTTCTGGATCATAAACGCCACTCTCCCACCATTCATCCCAAATGTGTAGAATGGAGCTCCATCAGTGAATGCTGTCCATCTAGTCGACACTTGACACTGGGCGGAGTGATCTTAGGTTTGGGCATGGCTGCTCCAGAGCGTGGGCATTCTATTGGCATTTGGAGATCACACAACTGAAAGCCATGGGTACACCTTGAAGTAGATGACTTTGCTAATTAGAAGGGGTGTCTGGATACTTTTGGACATAATGTGTATGCATGGACACACACACAAAGAACAAGGCCTCTCTCCCTGGCCGACCGTGTGGTCAGGCACGTGGCCCTCTTACATTCCTCTGGGGTTGATCGTGAATCTCCCAGAGGAATCCGAGCGGCTCACACAGCGGCCTCAGGCCTACTCCCTTCAGTGCTCGTAAAGACAGGCCTGGGTGGTCAGAGGGACCCTCTCTCCTTTCACTCGCTCACTCTTTCTCCCCTCACCTCTCTGCCATCTATCACCCTTGGGGGAGTGCCTGGTTCATCCTAAATCAGCAAGCCCACGCAGGGCCAATGCTGGGCCAACGCGAAGTCAGCACGGGCCATCCAGGGTCAAAACACCACCCTCTGCCCACACATAGCCAAACCAGTACATACCAGCATAATGCATGGACAAATACCTTCATAATTCCATAACTCTTCATAGCTTTCCTCATTGCCTCACAGTTAGAACGAGGTGCGAACAAATGTGCAGTTCAAACCTGGCAAATCTCTACTGCCTTTATTCATACTTCCTATGAAGGGTATTGTAGCTATATAGACCGTACTCAAGACAAAATGGAAACCAAATTTCATATTTTATCAGAGATAACCTAAAAAGATATATGTAAATCATTCTCGGCGTGTGTTTTTTTTACACCACTAAGGTTTCAAAATCTTAAATTACTAAAATTCCTTAATCACAGAGAGGAACAAAGTAGGTCACTAAGGAAGTGGATGTATATCATTACTGGTCGCCTCTAACGGCACTCGATGGTCTAACACTCGCAGCTAAAGCAAACGACAATTTAGCTAATTCTGTTCTAGGTGATGACAACATTATCAAGCCAAAGTGTAAGCTAGTGTGGTGGCTTTGTGTTGATAATATTTTTAAAATGATTGCTGGGTAAAAGTTCAAGGGAACGTGAGTTACCTGTTCACACTATTATTTGTGCTAGCAAGCCTAGTATGAGTGTTCAAAAGTGTGAGTTTGGTTTAAAGGCATGACTGTACTGAATTTAAAACATTTGCGCTAGTGTGTGAGGGTGAAAAAGTTCACTATATTGTTATGAGTGGAAGTACTCATACACCTACTATATCAAGATGACAGCCAAGTTTTTTAACCTACTTTTGGTCAATGATAGACTTTACAAATCCACATAAAACAGAATAAGTGATTTGCGCCCCTATGTGTGAGTGTCCCATCACACTAGCGCCCCCCCGATTTAGGGAAAACACAAAGTACTTTTTGGGCAATAGCTTGACAATCGGATTCTGTACTGGGCACAGGATTTACAGTTTTTTTTCAGTCGCTAACAAGCATTTGTCCAACCAAGTGTCACATTTTCAAAACTCTTAATACAATGTGCACAGCATTGGTCTGTTTTGGCCATACCATTCACAAATTTCATGTCATTTTCACACAATATGCAGTCGGTTCCTTAATTTAACTAATTTAGATGCAAATAAAACCTCTCTGTCCCTAATAACTGTCTACAGGCCTCCAGGGCCAT
>JBBPCX010000141.1:17933625-17938588 GCA_037974365.1 Hydrocynus forskahlii | reverse complement strand
ATGAAATTCAAACTAGAATTGTGGAGGACCATGGGATGTTTCGCAATATCAATAGCATCAGCCTCACAACTATTACTTGGGCATTGTCCAAACCCAGAGCATGGATGAAGCAGCTCTACACTGTTCCCTTTGAAAGGAACAATGACAGAGTCAAGGAGCTCCGGCGACAATATGTCCAGGTAGAATAGTGTTTATTCAACGTCTAGTTCTATGGTAAGCTTACTGTAAGCTATAAGTATACGTATAGGTAACCTATACATAATAGATTACAGTACAGTATATGGTGATGTGAATTAGCATAAACTTTGTTTCAGAGAGTCATGGAGTCGGAGGCCAATCAGGCCCCTCACAAATTCATCTACATAGACGAGGCAAGATTCAATCTGGCCAAAAGGCATCGGTGAGGACAGAATATTATAGGAAAAAGGGCCACAGTTGAAGTGCCAGGACAGAGAGGGGCAAACATCACAATGTGTGCAGCAATTGCAATACTGGATTGGTCCTTCATAGATGTCAGTTTGGACCTGACAATACCGAGCGCCTCCTTGCCTTTTTGAATGATCTTCACCAGCACCTGGTTCAAGAACAGGATCAGGAGGGAGAGGACATGAGGACCTTTGTCATCGCTTGGGACAATGCGGCTTTCCATCACTCTCAAGCGAACACAGCATGGTTTGAAGTCCACCCAAGACTGGTCCGTCTATTCCTTCCACCCTATTCACCTTTCCTCAATCCCATGGAGGAGTCCTTTTCTGCATGGAGGTGGAAGGTTTATGACCATCAGCCACATGACCAGATGCTGGCTGCAGGGACATCGCAGTTGAAGACTGTCAAGGGTGGATCCGTCATACCAAGTGGTTTTATCCCAGGTGTATCGCCTTGGATGACATCAAATGCAAT
Source organism: Hydrocynus forskahlii (assembly GCA_037974365.1). Classification (NCBI taxonomy): domain Eukaryota; kingdom Metazoa; phylum Chordata; class Actinopteri; order Characiformes; family Alestidae; genus Hydrocynus; species Hydrocynus forskahlii. The sequence goes on along the minus strand of JBBPCX010000141.1, from coordinate 17,937,688 downwards.
TTTGACAAAAACATGTGGCCTAACCCCGAAAATCACCGAGATCAGTTTTTCCCCCTTTCATCTGATCTTTTTTGTTGCTGTTTTTTGTGTGTCCCCTCAGTGTATTTTGTGTGTTTGCTCTTGTATGTTTCATGAATATTTTGTTCACTGTAAGCAATACAGTAAAACTTGTATACAGTAAAGGAAAAAAAAAAACGATTTGCCTTTTCCTGGAATTATTTAGAATGTGAACATTAGATGTGGACATACAGTTCCTAACCAAGAAATACAGTGTAAAAACGGTGGATTGCATGTTTTGCATGCAATTACCTGTAAAACTGAAACAAAGTCTATGTAGTTTTTGTAATGCCAACAATTGCCAGTATTTTGAAACCTGGTGCACTTTGATTGACTGCATGTACGTTGTGAACTGAAAACATGTATTATTGTTTGACAGAATAATTTCATTTTGAGTCAGATTTCCAGTGTTTTGGTAAAGCTAGTGTGTGCAGAGAAAGGTGTATTGTATTTTGAAATGAAGTGTTAGTATAACACAAATGTGTTTAGTACACAAAATGTGTTTTTGAGATAATAATTAGCCATTTGGCCAATTGTGTTTTGTAGGTGTGTGTCTATGTTAAGTGTTTGGAAGAAGTATCTGGAGGATGGGTAAACGCTTGTTAGCGATTGAAAAAAAACTGTAATATAGCGGTTCATTTGTAGAGAATCGCCATCTAGTAAATATTGTCAAAAATCCAACACTTCACTAGCAAATGTCTTGTGATGTAACGGTTTAAACTTCACATAAAACTGCTGCATCACTTCCACATTCTTTGGAAGCACAAAACATTTTTGTTAGCAGAGGTGCTGCAACTGATACATTTCAATATCTCAAGAAGGTAACAGTTTGAAAACTAGAATGTATATACTTGGCTACGTTTACTCACATCTCCAAAGTACCATTTGGCTCTCTCAACAAAACTACCATCAACAGCCCATCAAAATGTAATATTCATGTCTGTGCCAATAGTTTGTGATGCAAAGATACAAATTCACAAAATTTCAGACTTTTCCACATTCTTTTTATGCACAGCAGATTTCTTGAAATTACATGCATAGTTTATGCTGCTTGGACCCCAATGATTGCTACTTATTCTCTCAACTTCTGTGGGCAGTTATATTACACACTACAATCTGGTACATGTAGTGTTAAGTTTACATAACTAGTAATTTAATGTGTCAGTTTACACTCTCAAGTGAGAAAATGAACGCGACTCTACACATGAGATGGTGTAAATGCAGACATCTTTGTAAGCGTATGGGCAGAATAGTACAGTACATAATTTTATATGAGTCAACAGATTAAACGAACTATCAAACAAAGCTGCCAATTAGGCATTTTAGAGTGGTTCCAGCTGTCTCTTAAGCAAGTGGAATATGAACTAGACTTACGTTTTGGTCTTTAGATCAGTTGGTTTTGATTGTGCAGTTAAAAACATCCACTGTTACAAAACATGGGTAACTTATCACAGAGGGAAGGGGATACTGGGGACTCACTAACTTGTATTTTAATGTAAAGAGGTGTTATCATTTCAGCTGGGCCAGTTATGATGAAATGTTCACAGTATAAATGTTTTCAAATAGAGTATGTGAATGAAAACCAAATAAAATCAAACAACAAAGACTTTTCTTATGACACTTCTTATGCAACGATGTACTATTCGGTTGGAGAGCTTTTTTTAATCAACTGCCCGAAACGATTCCAAAATCCCTGCGCCACACCACACTAATCTAAACCATGTTAAAGCAGTGTTTTTATTTTAACTGAGATTTGCAAAGTCTCAGTGAATCAGGCACACTTTGCCTTTCATGTTCAGAATTATTCGGGGAAATGAAATCTAGTTGCAGTCATATTTGAGTTGTCTAAAGGTCATTCCAGCTAAAAGAACAGAAATACTCTTGAATCAAGCAGCAGGGAGACGGCCCAGATTCAGGGAAAAACAACAGCTCTTCTAACCGAAAAACCACCCCTGGCCTCTGTCAGCTTCAGAGTGAGATGTTGAGGGCGGAACAGTTAAAATGTGCTTCCGTTCAAGACGCCGTGCCATCTCCTCACATACTTCACTACCTCTTTCTTCCCTCGCTGAGGAAAAAAAATCTCCCCCAAGTCAAAACAGCAACAAAATCATATCTAAGCTGATACGTCTCATCCTGACTTAACACTGGAGCAGCTGTTTAAAAGAAGCTGAGCAGATAGAAAAAAACAAATGAAGCATAATTTGCAAATGGAACTTTTTGCTCTAAACACAATCTGATAGGCTTTCCATATCTTTAGTCAATTTTAACAGATAACAGATTGTTATACAGTCTCAGAAATCACATGCTACAAGTCTTTCTGAGATTACTTAGCAACACTATGTGATTTGAGGCAAGAAAGCACAGTCTGATGTAGTTTTAGGATTATTTAGATTTACACAATCCAAATCTTCTTTGTGGACAGGCCTCCGCTGCTTGTTTACTAAATTAGCCTCACCTTAACCATTACCTTAATATTTAGGGAGGAGTTTGATGATTGAGACACGCGGTTTGCTTGATGCCAACTTTTGGCATTTTTATTACATTGCCTGTTAGCAGGCCCAGACACATTTAACGGTAACGACAGCCCTCAAACTCATGGGAAAGGCTCATTTATCACCAGTTTGAAATATTAATCATTCATTCAATCATTTATACATTTATTAATGCTTCACTTGGGTTAAATGCAGAGAAAGAGTTTCACATGGGCAGCTGGATGGCCTAGTAGTTAGGGCGTTGGCCCTGTGGGTTCGAATCCCAACTGCTAGGTATCCTTGAGCGCCACTGAGATACCCTTGAGCGATGTACCGTACCCACACACTGCTCCCCGGGCGCCCTTCGTTGGTGTTAATAAATGAAATTCAATTAACACAGCAAGACACACTGAATACAACATATGTTGCAACATAGACAGGATTGCGCAAGAATAGATAGGATTGCTCAAGAATGGAACTCTAGAAACATGGCTGTTGAGCTGTGCCGGTTGAACATGCTTGGAGGGACACAATGTGGTGCTGCGGCAGGCTAATATCTTGCCTGTATAAAAGGCTTCCTATGTTATGGTGAACATTTTAGGAAATCTTCAGACCGCTGGGTTAGGTTTCAGACCTCAGATAATCAGCATTGGTTGTCAGGAAAAACACTGTCATGTCCCAGCTCCCATACAACTGGTCATCAGACAAGACTGCCATAGATGGTAAAGTCTGTGATGTTCAGAATTGCATTCTGCCTTACAGCTCCATGTGAACATAAAAGATGACAATGAATTTATCTATTTTGCTTAAATGGCTATATTTGGGGTTAAGGGAAGTGGACTGAAACCTAACTATCACATGGCATCACTGTCTTTTGAACAGAGGTCACATCCCAAAACATAAAGCTTCCTGTTGCACTAGCCTGACATGTCTCCACATTCTGCATATGACTCCACCCTACGCCCACACCCATATTAAACACACTCCCAACAGACTGCCCCACACCCACTACAGAGAGGTCGACAGACAGGGGCAGACGGCTCATGACCCCGAGACGGGAGCGAACAGGCATATGGAGACACACACACACATGGCCTTTCTGTTCCAGTCACACCAGTGGGTGTGTGTACTGTACCTCGTGGTTCCACACACACACACACATACTGCGTCCCGTTCTCACAGGGTGGGTCTGTGGGAACCTGTGCTGTCACTTCCTTTGCCCGCAGGCCTTGGCCAATCACCATCAGATAAGCGGACAGGCCCCTGCCAATCAGAAGCCTGGCTTCCGGCCCCCTCAACAACAGGGCACCAATCACGATAAGCTCTCCATTTCCCAAGAAAGCAAAGTTGTAAAAAAAAAATCCCACCATCTTGATCTCAATTGCCCGTTTCCCTTTGCTTCCCACCAAAAATAGTTGTTTGGTGGACAAGGTAGTTTTTGTTTTGGCCATAATTACATAGTCTTTCATCTTTCGCCTGTTCCCCCTCGACCTGCGACCTTCAGGGGTCGGAGCGCAGGATATCCCACTCCTCTC
>JBBPCX010000141.1:17926125-17928625 GCA_037974365.1 Hydrocynus forskahlii | reverse complement strand
ATTTCTGGCATTTAGTCAACTCTTTCATCCAGAGCGACTCACAAAAGTGCCTTGCTGTATCCTTAGCTAACACAACTAGGACAGAGTCCAAAAATGCCATGAAGATATTAATCAGTGCTGATACCTAAATAGAAAGACACAGAATGCAGAAATAAGATATTACTTAAGTGCAACACAAGATGTTTTCATATGTCTGAGAGTAGTGTTCATTCAGGAGCTTCATGAAGAGATGGGTCATCAGTTTCACAGCAGGTTCATATGGGGTCAGAGAAAAAGAGCCTAGATGCTTGTTTTCCATACATCCTGAAGGATGGTGGGTCAAGCCATGAAGCTTGGAAGGCTTGGGAGGGAAACTCTCACATGTCACAAACTTGTTTTTAACAAATGGTGTAAAACCAACAAAAATATCCAAAAATTAATGTACAGTTTTCTGCAAAAAGCACCTGTGAAAATAATATTTAAAAAACTGTTCAGATAAGCAGTGTTTATTTCATGTTAATGTTACTAAATATACTGAATAAAATAAAAAGGAAAAATACAAATAACATTATACAGTAAACAGCGATTTTATGTTCAATATATCAGTGTGTTCCTTGTGGAAGTCCAGCATTACTTGTAGTTTCCATCAGAAACCTGGTTTGACTCGATCAGTCCTTCATTAAAGTAAATCAGGAGCTGCTGATGGAGTTTCACAATCCAAACAACGTCTGGAGGACCCGCGGAGGAACCTGGAACCGAACCCGTGTTCTCCTCACCAGCTCACACAATATCAACTACTGTTTTATAAACAAAACAAATCTTGATGCTACTTTTTTCTTTACATTTATTCTAACGTTAACTTTGCTAACAGAAAGACACTTTATCACACGCTGAGAAAAAAGGCTTTAAACTATTTGCATAAAAAGGATGCCTGAGACTTTTGCACAGTGCTGTAGAATATACAATATCCTTTCCATCATAAAACTTCTAGAAAACTTCCATCTGCTCTTATTTCAAGTCATCTTGGACTAATTCTATTGGCCCATTCATTATGAAAAGTTCACACACAAAATATATGGTTATGTACATTAAACTGTTTCAGTGTTTTCATCAGGGTTTGTGTTATATCAGAAATTAGTAGGCAATAGAGCTTTAATTAATCATACATCATATGAGCACAAGCATACTGGGTAAAGCTGTGTGTGTGTGTGTGTGTGTGTGTGTGTTCGTGTGTGTGACAGATTTAATCCTGGTTCAGTGCACATTTTAGGAAAGGCCTTCAGAACGTGACCTCATGTTAGACAATGCCTCAACAATTCTCTTTATTGCTTAATTCCTGTCCCTTTCACAACTTCAACTTCTATGTGCATGTGAAAGTGTGTATGTGTGTGTGTGTGTGTGTATGTGTGAGAGAAAGAGAGAGAGAGAGAGAGAGAGAAAGAGAGAGAGAGAATGAGGAAGAATGAGACAGAGAGAGAGAAAGAGAGACAGAGGGAGGACAAAGATGTTAATTCTGTTCATCTTAAACCATGTTAATGTCCAGCATCTGATCTGCAGTGTAATTCATCGGATTCTTCATGTTGTTGGTTCAGGTTTGGACTGATCACACTATCGCTCTCTGATCATAGACATGGCTGATGTGACAAAATTTCTGCAGTGCTCTCTTTTTGCAGTTCTTTCTTTTTAGATAATAATAATAATAATAATAATAATAATTATAAGCAATAATTATATTTACAGGCACTTTTCAAGGCACCCAAAGACACCTTATCATACATAGTAAAATCAGATATACGTTAGTATACAACAATGTAACAAGACCTCAATAATCCAACATGACATAAAATGCAGCAGTTAAAATAATATAATAGCACAAGACGTCGACGTTAGAGTCAGAGAGGTGTGTTTGAAAAGATTCAAAACTGACTGATCTCTTGTGGAAGAAGGTTGCAAATGTGAGGGGCAACATGGCTGAAGGTTCTGAAGCCTCAAACAGACAGGAGGTATTGTGAGACTGATGGGACAGGATGATCTAAGAGTATGAGAAGGCGTGCAGAAAAGGCGTACGAGAAGGTTTCTTGAAAGTGAGGAGCACAATAATGTGTGATATATTAAGGAAAAGCTTTTAATAAGGATTTTTGTGTTTCAGCAATGCTTAGAAATGCTTATTTAATCATAACTGAATTGAATCACTGTGAGGTCAGATATTTTCACTTCTATATGTCCGTAACTACTAATTACTGCCGTCCTGCTAACATATATAGGCGTGAATTTGAAATGGTACAGAGGGTCTGATGCCACAGCCACACACACTCACACACACACTCACACACACTCACACACACTCACACACACACTCACACACACACACACACACACAAACACGCAAGTGTTTGGACAAGTGTTTCCTATCGCTGGCTTCAGACAGGAGGATGGCTACTCTCTCTGTCTATCTCTCTCTCTTTCTATCTCTCTCTCTCTCTCTCTCTCTCTCTCTCTCCCCCCCCTACACCCATCTCCC
>JBBPCX010000141.1:17888460-17920960 GCA_037974365.1 Hydrocynus forskahlii | reverse complement strand
CCGCTGCTCTCAGATCAGCCGTGTAGGAGTAGAGAGAAGTTCTGCAGTGCTGAGTGCTTATCTGAGTGATGGATCTGAGGCCTGTGCCATTGATCATGAGAGTGAATGGGAGACGAAGCTGAAGTGGAGTTGGGTGAGAATTGGTGCTATTGTGGGGTAGGCCGTGATGTCATGGATGAAGGACGCAGCAGAGAAAGAGGAGACAATCGAACTCACGTAAACACGCAACTTCCCTGATGCGCCATTTGTTTTTCATCTCTTTTCTCCCCACGTCTCTCCAAAACTCCGCGTCGCATCGTCATGCTTCTCTCGCCTTTGTTCATCCCTCCTCTCCGCGTTCCATTTTTCCTCCTACCGACATGGAGGCCAGTTATCTCTAAATGCGGACGACATAAATAAATGCTGCTTCGTATCACTCCATCGCGGTGTTCAGAAAACGAGCGTGCAGATATACATGCACCCACACACACACACATACACACACACACACACACACACACACACACACACACACACATTAAAGTGATAAGCGTATCATAAACAATTTGACAAGAATGGAGGGAGAAATGCACAAAAGGCCAAGCTGGGGAGAGAGGGAACCAAGGAAGGAGGAGAAAGAGAGAAGGAAAAGAAAGAGAGATAGAGAAGGGGGGAAGTGGAGGGGGGGTGATTTAATGTGAGCAATTTGAACATTACACAGCGAGTGGGAGAGAGAGAACGTAAAGCTAAAAGAGAGGAAAGGAAACTTCAAAATGCTCTTTGAGGAGAATGAGATCACAGGCTGCAATTATATAATTCTTGTCAAGTGATGGCAGCGATAGCCCGAGAGGAATGTGTGTGTGTGTGTTTGTGTGTGTGTGTGTGTGTGTGTGTGTGTGTGCGTGCGGCCCGGCCTCGGCACCCTCCTTCCCTGCACCCCCCCTTCGTTTCCGAGGTCGTCCAGAGGTCGAGCGCAGGAAGGAGCGAGGGGAGGCGCAGGCGAACTCCAGAAGGCCACCTTTCTGAGGGAGGTCGCTTTTACCTCCCTTCGTTTCCCAAACGGTGTGGGAGAATGTGGCGAAAGCATTTCGGGCGAAGAACGTTTTGGGCCGGTTTTCGGCTTCTGAAAACTTTTCTCAGCTGCTGCTCTTCCATTCTGAAAAGGAGGCCGAGGATCCACCTACAACAACCCCGAACCTCAACCGCTTGGTTGCCATTCACCACCGAGTGTGCAGAAAGTCAGTTCTCCACATTCCCTTCAGCAAATGTGCTTATAGGCTAAAACTGGAGAGCTTGGTGGGTACTACAGCCCCCCTCACCCCATCACTCAGGAAGATGCAGGCCAGGATGGGCACCTGTCGGCTTGAATATAACAGAACTGTCATCCAAGCATGTTGAACTTTCCAGTAATGTCATTAGAAACTATGAGGTGCTACATGCTAGCTCTCACCCTCCAGGCTTGTTAGGATGTGAGAGCAGGCCATGGATAGCGCAAATGGCAAACAAATAAATAAATAAATACGATTTGACCACTGCAAACAAGGACAGGCGGTGAAAGAGTCATTGGCATGTTGAGCAATTCTGCACACGGGAAGATTCTCCATACAGAACACACCTTCAAAGCCCCAGCAAAGTAAGGCCGTGTTATACAACTTTACACTGGTGGATTATTTCCGGGGTGCAGCCTGCTTTTAGTAAGGCTCCTGAGTGGCTGGGTGTCTATAACGTCTGTTAGGCGAAATACAAGCGCGAAGTACTTGAAGTGCAACTAAATACATGCGTGTTTAGCTGCCTTGAAAGACTTCATAAACGGTAGATGGAAAAGGCATAGAAGAAATATTTGCTTGGTGGTTACTGCGGGACAAAGAAGATCTATGTAATGACTAAGAAAACAAGATCTCAAGGCTGTTACTATTATTATTATTATTATTATTATTATTATTAACAGTAGTAGTAGTAGTAGCAGCAGCAGCAGTAGTGGCAGTAGTTGTAGTAGTTCTTTTCCTTCCCCCCACATTAAATTCACATCATTGTAATTTGTAAAAAAAATGAAAAACTCAGCGTTAGTTATTTTTTATATTTACTATTTTGTTTTTAGTCTTTTTTAAGTGACAAAATGTGTCGCCTAAAATACACATTTCATTAGCCTAAACCTTTAAAATATTCAGATTATTGTAATTACATGGTCAAAATTAGATGGAAAAAAGAAAAATAAAAAGCTGAGAAAATAATGTATGGCAGTGGATTTTTGTTGCCATTACTGGATGAAAATGCAAAATTTTCTGAATCTTAAAATAGTGAGTACAGTTATGCTTATCTGAGTACGAATCTGAGTACGATGCTAAAACCAGGAGCTGAGAGTACTCAGAAATACCAACGGACATTTGAAGCTTGAACAACACATTTCAGGACAACCCTAAAAACATGAACTTGCAAAGACCAAGGCCAAAATATACAGTGAAGGAAAATCTTCAGTCAAATTGGAATCACAGTAACTAATATGACATTGAATAGACTTTACATTTCTCTGCTTGTTTCACTGAGAAATTACTCATATAAGATTCAAGATACTTTATTTGTAACATGCACAGTTATACAAGTACACTGTATAGTGAAATGAGCCCCTGAGACATTTGGGAGACGTGTGTAATATTGTGTATAATATAGTTACAACCAATTAAAGAGAGAAGGAATGGCTAAAATTAAATGATAAAAATATGTAGAAAATATGTTTGTTTTACTTTTTAAGAGTGTAAAAAGCGAGTGATAAGAGTTACTTTTACCGTACCCTGCCTCCTGATGGACTTGACAGTTAGCTGCGAGTGCAGGCAGGTGAAGACATGTGATGTTGTGGCCCTCCAGCAATGGAATGGGAAAACCCTGTTACAGTCCTCAAAGGCCCTATTAATCTTAAGGCTTATTCTCAGGTAAATACTACCAATTAGTCAGAAACTACTATTAAACTACTATGGGAGATATACATGGCGCCTTTCCATGGGAACAAGGGACCGCGCTATACTACAAACAAATGTTTTTCTATTACAAATAAAGCAAGTCGTATCCATGCTGTCACGGCTCTGCTCGATGGTGTACCAGGACATCTCTAACCACTTAGCTCGGTTAAGTATTTGTCCTGCAGCTAAAAAATGCTGCCGAAAAAAAAAAAAAACTCAAACAAGACTATACAAAAAAAAACAACAAACACAAAAATAAAGCAGCTCTGACAGAAAAACTTTCCACTGTTTCGACTCCACGGATGCGGTTTTGGGACGATGACTGGTCATAAACTGTGGAGGGAGAATTGCATTGCTGACACGTCAGAAACACAGTGCCCGGGCTGAGATACACTGGAAAATCAAAGCGAGCTACAACTTCTGTACCATCACAGTACAGTTTAGGTACAGTACGGTTCCTGTATGCATATGACAATATGCCTATAGTTACCAGAATGATGTGCGGAAGTTTCTGTTCCCACCAATGGATCGTTAAGGTTTAATGGGTTAAAGGCTGCAGTCTGAGCTGTGGCCTGTCTTGGAGTTTGGGCCCCAGGCGTGGGTGGAGGGCGGAGGGCAGTCAGGCTGGCAGGACAGCAGCCTGGGGTAGAGGGGCAGCAGGGCGGACGCAAAAAGGAGCGCTGTGTGGGTGGGTGGGGTGGGGGTTCGCAAAGGGTTTGCAGAAGGTTCCCAGGGAGTGCAGCATGGCTCTTGGAGGCGCTTTGTCTGCAGAAACACAGGCAGACTCCAAAAGAGATGCCTATCAGCACTCGCTCCGGTCCGAAGGAGAAAGAGGGAAAGAGAGACAGACAGAGAGAGAGAGAGAGAGCAAGAACATGGGGGGGGTGAAAAGGCTGAGGGTAGAAAAAGACATCCATAAGCACTAACATAAATAACATAGATTCATATAAACCGCATACATTGACCTTAAACAGGGAATCAGACTGCAACCGAAAAGGAAGGGGGGGAGGAGGAATGAGGGATGGAGGAAAAAATATGGAACAGAAAGGAAATCAAGTAACTGACATGAGATGACAGGCGCTACAGCTGTACCGCCGAAAAGAGAACAGGTATTTACTTTCAGAAAACATGCTCTTTTTTTAAAAGCACTTAGCATAATGGAATAAAATGAGTAAGACAGCCTGTGATTGGCTGAAGTAGAACTTGCCAGTCCCTGGTTGTATCATGAAAATAAAATTACATGTATTAAAAAACAGAATAAATCTGCCCTATTCTGAGGGTTTTGTCTGTTTTACATATGCAAATGTGAGTGTGTTTGTGTTTTCAGTGTTATTTGTGGAGTGGGCAAGCAGGGTATAATTGTTATGATAAATGATACAAAAATAATATGTAAAAGTAGCTCCTGATTTTACTGAAAATTGGATCACTATGATATGTGTGCTACATAAACTGGTCACATAAATATCCAAAAAGTATTTTGTAAATAACTGTGGACTTTTCCTATTGGTCTGAAAGTACAGTTAAAAAGTGGTTCTCTGGTGTTTTGCACAAAAACATCTTATATCTCTGTAAATGCAAAAAAAACCTTTAAAACGTATCCATTTTTAAATGTTGTATCTATTCAAATTTCATCACTTAAACGCAGCAGAAAGAAAATAGCAATGGGCCTAGAACTAACTCTTGTGGGACCCCATTTTTTTAACTTTTGCTATATTAGAAATTTCATTATATGAGCAGACGAATTGTTAGCGGTCAGTCAAACAGGACCTAAACGAGGAGAGAGTGTGACCTCCAGAGCAAGATTTTCAAGCTAGTCTATAATGTCAAATGATTCTCTGAAGCCTGGACAATGATGAGGACAATGATGAAGACAAAGGTGTTGAGTTGTATTACCTCAAAAACACTAAATTCTTTTTTTTTAACACACATTGTTTAGGAACACACACACACACAGCTGCGGGTGCAGTTGCATTTCTTGTTTACTGATGCAATGGCCTAAGGGGACTCTTTCTTTCTTTCCCCTTCCTTTCTTTCTCTCTCTCTGTACAGATGGAGATGACATGGTTTTAGGGCTAAAAGGCTGCAGACAGGCCTAATGTCGTCTGTCTCCGACATAGCGGCATCAAAGTAGCTCTGTGTGTTTGTGTGACCCAGGACTATGTCTTGAGCCTCTCTCAGCATTTAATGAGATTACATGAATCTGACTAGGGGGCAACAACAGAGGGGGCGTCAAGAAGTCTAAATTTGTTGGGCCAAGATGGACTATAATCACTTTATACAAGTCATACCCAAAGAAAGCCTCATCTATTCTCTGTTCAGTCTGTGCGTGTGCGTGTGTGTGTGTGTGTCTGTTGTATTTCTTTGTCCCAAGGGAGAAACAGGCAGCAACTTTTCATACACGGTTCCTAAACCCAATGAGCCACCCATGTGAACCCAAAGCCTAGCAGTGAGCAGTGGTTTAATATATTAAAAAAGGGCACAACAAGGTCAAATCAGCCTGAGAAGAGTGATTTAAGTTAGATCTACCAGCTTTACAATAACAGAGACTTCAACAAAGCTACTTCTTCAGTTCCTTGACTATTTTTCACACTGGTCAATATTTTAAAGGCCATTTAGCGCTACACCTCAATAGGAGAGCAATGGAGAATAGAAAGATGAATATTCATTCTGAAGAAAACGAAACATGTTGAAAACCCAAACATAACTGGCGTCGATCCATATAATTCCTAGCATTGGTGAAAGGACAGTGTTAGTGCTATGTAAAAAACATATACACCTCAATGATAATGCCAATTTGTTTTGTGTTTATAGAATTCTAGAATAAGATATGGTACTAAGTTAGTATTAAACTAATTATAATCTACTTAAACATTTTTAGATAAAATACAACCATCTGGAGCTTGTAGTTTTAAGGAATATTAACATATATTTGACCTTGTATGTATCACTATCACTGTGACTCTTGGCATGGGGCTGCTGCTCCAGTTTCCATCCCGTACAGCTGATTAAGACCTGGTTAGACTTCTGCTCATATTCACAGTCAGAAATGATGCTCCTCCAGAAAGCCTGGAGAGTATCACAAAAATGGGTCCTGCCCATTATAAAAACAAATGAATTTAAGAATCCAATTAATCTTATGTTTGTAACCTGAGATAACGCTGAGATAACTATTCATTCAATATGCAATCATACTGCACACCTTACAAAACTTTCATCCACAATTTTCAACTGCTCAACATAAGAGCATCTGCTAAAACCATAATTGCAATATACAGACATGTGTGTGTGTTTAGTGCACAGTCCACCCCTGTGCTCTGTTGAAGGCCTGAGAATAATAAACAGTAGGTTGCTGTTAATAAAACTGCTCAGGCACTAGACAGGCTGAGGGATCCGTCTTTACAAGAGAGGGAGTGTGTGCCATCAGCGGCATTAAATTAGTTAGGCTAATGTTAGGATTGGGCTGTGAACTGCAGTTTCAACACCCCTGGTCAAAAAATATACGAATAAATACAGAAAATAAATACAAAGTTTTCCTTTTTGGCTGCAGAAATTCTGTTTATACTGAAAAAGTATCATACATAGAATATAAAATGTACCATAACCTTTTCACAGGCCACACTGTATATTATATGCCCTCCAGGTTGTTATATTAAGCACATAAGCAGCAATTAAAATGTGCAGGAGCATATTCTTTGCAGCGGATGTGCACTTATTTTCACACAATCACCAAATTATGTCATTTAATGCCAAGGAGGCGACAGCTTTTGTACAGGAAATTTTAATGTTAATGAACACTGAAGTGTATGTGTGTGTGTGTGTGTGTGTGTGTGTGTAAAAGTAGCTACTCTAGTGTGTGTGTGTGTGTGTGTGTGTGTGTGTGTGTTTGTGTGTCCTGTACTGCCCCACCTCTCACACACTGTCCGCGGGTTACCCTGTGTGTTCCAGCTGCTCTCTCAGGTGAGTTCTCTGGCCTGGCGGCTCGAGCTAAAGCCTCTGCTGTATTCAGTGTCATGCTCGCTGTCCTCCTCCACTTAAATATCACTTAACACTGATTAACCCACGCTGGGCCCACGTTAGGCCTGCGCTGGCCCACCTGCCAGCTGACTGCTATTAGACTGACCCTTATCTGCCGTCTGATCTGGCTACAATAGAGCCGGGGCCGGAGCCGGGGCTCAGGGAGCCTCTTTAATAATAAATCATTAGCTAAATACTTTTGTTCATTTGTGTCGTGTTACATGTACTTCAATTTGCTCTTCGGTGTGTCTCGCTCCTCAGCCGGCAGATGCAGAGTGTCTGTAATGTTCGTTTCTTTTTTGTCTTCTTGTAAATCACTGCCAGTGATTAAAAAAAAATCTCACCCCAGTACCAGGGTGTTTCATTGTAACTGTAGCTCTATCTTTCTATCTGCTTGATTCTGTCCCTCACTCTCTACACCAACCCCAGCTGTTTTTGAGGAAAGGCAGAGCACGTAACTGGGGAGGGGAGATTTTCAGAGGCGTGCATGTGATCTGTTTCCCCAAATGATGGCCTACAAAGGGCTCATCCTACAGTTTGCTCAATTTCACCAAATCCGACCTCACCTAATGTGTTATCATTGATATATTCAGAGAGCCCTTCATCAGTGCCCAGAGAAGCTGGTGGGCCTTTCCGAACAAGAATGTGTACATACTGAGAACTTAATTCATGTCCCACATAGCAATTATATAATATTTATTGAAATGGAAACACTTAACAATAATGGACGTTTTCATAGAAACAAATTAATACACTGTTGTTCATTTCATCGAGTACCAATAAGTCAGTTAATATGTTCTTCTTATAACCTTGTTTAAAATTGTACCAAAAAATAAAAATGGACAGTTTTTCAACAGAACAACAGAACAAGGTTTTTGCAAGAAACCCTGGTTAAAACTCCGCACTCTGAGAGTAAAGTTGGTGGAAATCTACCGAAAATCTGCCAAAAAACTAGGAAAAGGTCTTCAAGTGTGCTATAAACATAAGCCATCCAATCACTGGTTTCACAACATGAATTTTGAATTGTATTTGTCACATGTGACATTGCTGTAGGACTGTGCGTAATATATATATCTGGCAACCCTGCTTCATAACACAGACACAACAATGCCATAAACATCATGTAAGCTGTTAGGACAGACGTCATGCCGTGTCATTATCGTGTCATTATTGTGACAGAGTTAATTCAGTCATATAATTTTTCATGTCCAGAAGAATAAAAAAATACCTGGCAACGCTGCTACATAACAAAACCATGCTATTAATGTGCCATGGAAGATGTCATGACATGTGATGGGTTGTGCCAAATTGTATTCAGTAATTTAACAATGTCATGTTTCCATTACTGGTAATTATCACTACAAATGCTACAGTGCTTGAAGTCATGACAGTTGATGTCACAATCTAAGCTGTGTAGCTGTCATGACATCAAATGTTATGGCATCTGTCATGACCTGAGAATTTCATGACCTGAGATCTGAGAATTTCTATATATTTTTTATACTTATTTTATTTTTTATTTTTATTTTTATTCTATTCTATTTTTATTCTACTGTTTCACTTAATTTTGCTGCTCTTAATTTTATACTGTCCACTTTCTGCCGTACCAAGCAAATTTCCCACGTGTGGGACTAATAAAGGCTTATCTTATCTTACCAGTATTTTATTACCAGTATTTACCAGTACTAGTATATACCAGTACTACTTAACATAGTCTGTTATGAGAACTCACGACACCATATGATATTTACCATGGCATGTTTATGGCCAGCCGTGTGGCGGCGTGTATACACAAATAGAAGGGTTATACCTTCTCTGCAAAGAATATTTATCATATACACACCTATAGGACATACACTGTCATGAAACACTGTTGCATCGATCAAAATAATTATTAATAATGTGCTGTTTGAGCATGAAACTATTAAATGGACAGCTTATGACATTAAATGAGATGCGCCAAGACAAGTTATTGGCATGGAGGAAAGTTGCAGTTTTATTTACAGCACTACTTAAAGGTGGCATCCTTTTTTATACCTTTAGTCCAAATTTAGGTCTTATAGTTCAGAAGTGTATCGTGAAACTGTTATATGGGCATGATCTGCCATTTCATGTTAAAGACATGTGAAGTTATACAGTGAAGTTGCTGTTACTTTTACAACACTACTGAGGCTTATAGAACCTCCTATTAAGGATGACATCCTTTTTAATACAATACTTTAACCCCATATTTAGGACCTTTATTTAAAAAAGGGTATGGGTGCGTTCATACTGTATGTATACTATACACCCAGTTTGACTGGAAGTGTTACCATGTATTTTGTGTGCAATTTGATGCAAAGACAACCATCAGAAAAAAGAAATGTAATACCCCCAACTCAGACAAGAATGGCTACATTTACACACCCACACATCCATATAAATGTGCATAGTGTACTGAAGCCAAACAGGCCATTGACGGTTGAGGTTGAGAGATTAAGTATGTCAGGCAGATAGAGTTACGCGGACAAATGTGTTATCCGTGCATACTCTACTTACAAATGAAATGTTCGGGGTAGCCTGTTGGGATTCACACAATAGCAGTGTACATTGAAAAAATCAGTGAACGTAGACAGACACTGGCTTTTCATAAGCACCCTCTGACCTGACTTTCCTGTTTTAAGCTGCTCTCGAATGATGAAAAGTGATCTTTGCCAAGAACTTTCAAAAACACCAGCCACGGGACAAATAGAGGAGACTAAATGGCCCGGATTGCCTGCTCTCCGCACTCTAATTTGATAAAGAAACAGCATGATCGCCGCTTTCATGGAACCTTCGTGGCGTCTTTTAAAAAGAAAGGCAAATGTCACCGCAGTAGCCCCCCCCCCAACCCCAGTCGCTGCCTCCTACTGGACAATATCTGTGTCCTGCTTCCATGCATTAAAATGGGCCTGTACAGGAAATCAGTCTATATGAAAAAACAACAGCGGGGCTTTCAAAGCACAGCCATGAAATATGGAGCAGGAGAGAAGAGTAGGGGGAGCAGGGTGTAATGAAGGCGCCGTAATTGGAACAAGGTTTTGGCCCCCGAACGCTTCTGCCTCCGCTTCCACTGCGCTGCGAGCGCTCGCCCTTCCCCAAATCAAACCCAAACGGCAGGCAAAGCAAAACAAAACAGGCACACGCAAGTGCAAATGAAGTCTGACGGGATGGGACAAGGCCCAGTGGAAAAGGGGGGAAAAGGAAGGAGAGAGAAGGAGGGGGGGGTGTACTCTTTATTTGTGTTTGGGGGGGTGTGGGATTTATAATATGCTCCTTTTTTAAACTATAAGAGCTTGAACAGTTTGTAGGACATTCAACCAGACTCCTTAAACTTTTAACAACCTTACTCTGTTACCTGTGTCCTTTTTCGGGACTCAGTGATTAAGTAGGGACGGCGTTCATTACATAAGAATTGCAGTGCCAAACTTAGGTTGCTCTATTTTCCTTAAAGGATTATCACATTGATCACAAACAGGTAGGGAGAGGATAATTCAAGCACTCTATGACAAGTAAGGATATCTTAAGGTTACAGTTCCATTCTAGTTGCAGTGCACCACTTCTTGGCATAGAAATGAAGCAGCAGGCTTTGTTCAGTACAAACAGATGGGTTTTATGCTGACAAAGGCAATCAAGACCTTTGGGACATCTGTTTGCATTATATGAATTTTTCATAACTCTTTATTAATGGTAAATCTGTAGCTTATTATGTTATAGTAATAATTGTAATGCTCTCTTAATATTTAGTGCCACATCTAAGTGCTGTCACCCAGAGAGTGAGGGTTTGATCTCCAGCAATGCTACAGCGATTCATGACAGGAGGTCCAAGAAAGCACTACTGACCTCACTTTCTCTGACTGGGTAGGACGGCCCTGCCTCTCAACCATCACTAAGCTCAGTACTTTCTAGCGCAGATGTCTCTTAGCTGATATAACAGCACGCTGTATTGTCCAATGATGCTGCATTAGTGCCATTTCAAAAAGATGAGGTGGTGTTTCAAGTGCTTTAGAAGAAACATGTGCTAGCCTTTACCCTCCCAGCACTGGTGGCATTGTGTGATTGGAGGAATCTTAGCTAGAAGGTGGAACTGGACATGACTATAATGGAGCAAAACAAACACAAAAAACACACATATTATAACAAATGCTTTGTGTTTTATGTGGGTTTTTTTGGCAGAAGAAGTGACTTCTTGTTACCATCAGAAATCACTTCTTCTGCCATTCCTATATCATGAGTTAATACACCCAACGTACTGTACATGTACATTCACATGCATTAGAATCAGAGAGACAAGAACAACATAAAAAAATAAAGTCTAAATAAATTCTAAACAAAAACTTTAAAAGAAAAACTCAAAAAGAAAAGAAAAACTAAAATAGAAAAAAACTTAATATGAGCCAAAAATAAAGCGCTTTAAAAACACTAAAATACAACAATGAGAAACAAAGCAGTCATTACATGCTGCAGCAGGCTTGCGCATTACTGTATGCATGCAACTGAAAGTCTGTTAAAATAATGTTTTATTTTGATAAAATCTTATTGTTACAGTTAAGTCATGTTGCTATAGCATGGACCTTAAGCTCTGGCTCGGATCTTTCAAACTAAGTACCTGTACTTTTCAAAATTCTATAAGTTGTCCAGCAGTTTTGAAATGAAATGAAAGGTGTGTGCAACAGCTGTTCTGCATCTATTTTCTCTCCACTGTGGCCATCTCTTTATAAGGATGTGAACAAGTTGGTTTGTTCATATGCTATGTGCACTCAGGCTAAGGCCAAGTCACCCAGCAATACATTTTGAATGGTTATGTGTCCATGGTTACATCCCACAAACTTTTGCTTGGACCTTCCAACCTCCACCTAGAAATGAAAATACTAGTTGCACTTCTCAAAGACTCACGGTTAACATGGTTGCCCTGAGTTTCAAAATAGTTTTGTGGTATCAACGATGTATGGAATTCAGCATATGACCATCTCTAAAGGATAAATTACAGGCAGAACGTGCAGGTTGGTTGATACTGTTGAGAAAATATAATGTATAACAAAATAAACAATTATAAGTAATTTCCTCCGGGATCAATAAAGTATAACAACAAAAAAGAAAATCACTGCTCAATGGATGACTCGGGTGGTGCCAGCTGGGGGAGAGAATCTGGCCTTCAAGCAAATGTCAGTCCTTGGACCATTCAAGATTCTCTATCATAGAACGGAGGATCTCCATCATATAGCTCTATAGGACTGTACACCTCTGTTGAAGGCCCCTGGTCCACTAAAGGACGTGGAATCCCAAATGTATCATCACTCTCATGACAGACCAGCTCCATGTTCCATGGGCCATCCTCTTGCTGCCTAGGAATAATGCACTTTTAATCCACAAAGATCAAGAGGACCTAGGCACTGACGTGGGATTTGAGGTTACAGTACAGGTATGGTGGTGTTTTGATATGTTGAGTGTTACAGAGTCTAACGTCTGGCCACCACCCAGAAGCAACGGTCAAGTGGAAAGGCACCCCCTGAACACTGGACACACCTGTTCCTCATTACTGCCAGTCAGTACAGACTATTCATTCAGTCTTGCAGTTGCATCACTGGTCCTCTCACAAAGGTTTATTGTCGTTTTCTTTGATTTCCCCAATATTCTGTTCATACTGTTGGTTTTACTATAATATTTTTTTTTCTCCTCACTTGCACCTTACTTGCCAATACTGACTATTACAGTAACAAACGGTCAGGTTCCCTTGTTCTTTATGTCAGATTAAGTAGCATAGATAAGGGAACACTTGCACAGAAATACTTTTCACTTACTATCTTGACAACTCATCACCAGATGTTCTACTAAACATTCTGCAACTTGTTTTTCTGAACCATTAGCATTCCTCAAATAATCATTAGCAACATTACAGGTGCCACATTCTTAGATAGCACAAGGACAGCTTCTTAAAACGCATCACAGCAATGCTTCATCTGCTCAGAGTGTCAAAGGCCATAATATTGATTAGATTTGGCAATGCTGGATAAAGTGTTTCAGGATCTTTTGTTGCATATAATGTCTAAGTGAAAAGGTTCTCAACAATGACAACTGTTCTCTCGAACATTTGCAGTGTGAGGCATGTGTGTTTCTCTCTCAAATCTAGAAACTGTCATTTTCTTAGATGATCGAGCCCAAAGTAAACATATATGAAAAACAAGATCAAATAATTAAAAAAATGTAATTGTGCCAATTTTCAGCATTTGTGATTCTATTTATATATAGATAAATATATGTATATATAGACCATCCTCTACTGGAAACTTAACTTGTGCATTTTCTGGGTTATTTTGCACAGTTTAACACATTGGAAAAAATATCAAATGTGGCACGGTTTTTGCAAGAGCTACATTTTAGGCTTTTTTGCTAAATTAAGAAATGTATGAAGTAAATAAACAGTGACTGTGCATTAAAGTGTGCAGAAGTGTTCTTTGTACAGGGTGTGAACGTATTTTCAAATAAAGAAACGATGTCATTCTAAGACTACACGGAAAATCTGGATTTTTTTTTTTCATTTAAGCCTGGCAATAAACAACAGAATTAATAATAGAAAGTTTCTCTTAAGTAATTATATTTAGGCAGGGATTCCAATGCAAACAAAATGGTGATGCTGGCCATGTTTAGGCCTTTCTACAAAGAGGTCAGAGTAACTTCCATTTAAGTGCGTCTTCAGGCAACACTCAGGTGGGTCTGCTCTGTTTTTCAGAAGCCTCTGCCCAAACCTGCGGAGTCCATGGCAACTGAAGTGCAAACGTACCAAATACTATGACATTTTCTCTCTTTTGCCCTTATTCTCTGTCTCTTTCAGTCTCTCCACTCTCTCTCCGTCTCTGTCTCTTACTTTCTCTCTCTCTCTCTCTTTCTCTCTAACTCCCTCTCTCTCTCTCTCTCTCTCTCTCTCTCTCTCTGTCGAATTAGCCTATTTCCTCTGTGTCTCTCTGTAAAGATGAGTCCTGAACAGCAGATGAAGTGTTGGGCCCAGAAGGGATAGAGGAAAAGTGGAGGTCGGACAATGAGTAAATCACTGCTCTGTAATAAACAGCACTGAGAATAAATCTATCAGACCGACACGTGCCACTGACAGAGGAATAATACAGCAGGGAGACTTTGACAGAGAGAGAGAAAGAGAGAGAGAGACAGAGAGACAGAGAGGCAAAGACAGGGACAGAAAGAGAGAGAAAGAGACGGGGGGGCTACGAAAGTGGGATATGAAAATGAAAAAAGAACAGATATGAAAATGAAAAACGAATAGATATAGGGTTATATTATTTCCAGTAATAATAAACTGCCTCATAGCAGCAATTTTATCTAGTGCATGTGTATGTCTCGTTGGTCAGCATGTAAGGATATTAGTTAGCAGGCATTTCATTAATTACATGTTTGAAGAATGTGCACAGAGCATGACTGACAAGGCCATGGTGATTTAACTGTGCACGCACACACACACACACACACACACACACACACACATACACACTTACACACACACACCTTGCTAATTATGGCGCTGTGTCAAAAAGTGTGGCAGATCTTTGATGTGCTGTGTATTCTTTAATGACCTTTGTGTTATTGTATGTGTGTGTGTGTGTGTGTGTGTGTGTGTGTGCACGCGCGGGTGTACGTGGGTGTAAGAAAGTAAGTGAGAAAATGAGAGAGAGAGAGAATGAGCGAGCAACTATGCCAGCAGTGCTTGATGTCAATCAAACAGGCTTCTAATTAAAAGTAGCGGCGAGAGGCTGCTGGGGACAGCAATCACTATCAAACTCCCATTTTCATATGAATGGCCTTTTTTAATTAAACTCTCCAGCTAATAAACGCCTGGATCAAAACCGATGGAGCCGTTTACCAGACAAAGCGACAAACTGGAAAAAAAGAAAGGAGGACGAGGAGAGGCACTGAAGAGATGGCGCAAACGTCAGAGAGACGGAGGGATGAAGGAAGAAGAGAGAGAAAGAAAGACAGAGAGAAAGAAAGACAGAAAGAGAGGGAGAAAGAGAGACGCTAGTAATGTATTGCCATGGAACCTGTCATGTCGTCCGCGGTTTTTTTTGTTCATGCAGGGCAGTCTGCCAGCAGCTATTATTGTGGATAAAGTTTATTTAGCGCCGATGGCATTAAGCAGCAGAGAGGGCCGCGAAATAGAGGAGGAGGAGGGAGGAGGAGAGGAGTGAGAGAACAGAGAGAGAGAGACAGAGAGACGAGACATAAAACACACCACTATCTCTCAGCCTGATGGAAAGAGAAAGCCGCAAAACAAACAGCATGTGTGTGTGTATGTGTGTGTGTGTGTGTGTGTGTGTGTTTTTGTGTGTGTGTCTGTGTTTGTGTGTGTGTGTGTGTGTGTGTGTGTACATGTAAGAAGAGTTGATATGGTGTGTATGTGTGCTTGTGTAAGGGTGTTGAGCTGGTGTGTATGTGTGTGTCTGTGTGTGTGTGTGTGTGTGTGTGCGTGTGTGTAAGAGGCAGAGATGTGTATGTGGGGGGGGGTGTCATATGTGGGGTGTAGACATCTCCCCCCAAATTCTATAGCATTAAATAAAACAAACAGACAAAACCAAACCTGTAAAACGATATCAAACCACAGCTGATGTTTGTGCTTGTGCTTCTAAGACTCAGATCATGAGTTCTTGTTCTCCAAAGCAATTCGCAGTGCAAAGACAGAAGGGGTCCTGAAACGCGGAATAGGAGCAGTATTTCATGGGCTGATAATGATATGAAACCCGATAGGCCGGAGAACAGATAACATTTCTTCATGTATTTAATTTATTTATATTCAGAGGCTGTTTGTCCACATGATGCTTATTACTGCATCGCACTGGCCCAAGCATCTGAGCTCCTACGGGCCGCATGGTGGTCTGAGTCCCCTGGAGGCCTCTGGCAGTGAGTGGCACTTAGGAACCCGGTTACTAATCCATCCCTGGCGAGACTCAGACCAAGTGTGTGTATTTGTGTGAAAGTCTATCTATGTGCACTGGTGTCTCAGTTCATTGTTATTGCAGTAGTTGCAATATCTGTAGTATCAGTATTTCTCACAGTCACACCTCATACACGCACACACACATACAGACACAAAACTGTTACTCCGCCACATATATTGCTGTATACCCCAATCTTTCCAATCCTTTGCCTTTTTAAGCACTTAATGACTCTGCTGCCATAGTTTAACACTGTATTCACTCACACTAGTGCTGGTACTGTATTGCTCTTGTTTCTGTGTTTTTTGCACTCTCTCTTTAGTTCTGTCCTGTCTTAGTCCTTTTTGTGGTGTATTTTGTGGTGGCCTGTTTTTGTTCCTTGTGGGTCTGTTTCTAAAATCTTAAACAGATCTAACGATCTGCCTCAAATCACACTGAATCACAATTAATTCTGCAATTGCAATATGTAGCACTAGAATTGTGAAATGATATTTCGTGTGCATCGCACAGCCCTGCTGTACGTTCATCTGGGTTTATGCACGCATGTGCATATGTGCAATTTGAAACGTTTCACGTGTCCACGCCTGCGTTAATCTGTGTTTATGCGTGCGACTCTATGCGTGTGTTTATGTAGCTCAGCGTGTGTGTGTTTGTGGGTGTACTTCCCTCCAGCAAGCTAATGGTTTAGAGTAATGCTACCAAGCTAGTGGATCTAATCACAGGGAAAAACAAAGCTTGTCCCGAACGCAGCCGAAGCAGAACACAGCCAAACAAATGATCAATCCTCACTGTGCTGAGTGACTCCGACTGCTAAGGCACACACGCACACACACACATACTGACAAACACACATACTCACATGGACACACCCGGGCGCGCACACACGCAAACACAAACATGCACTCAAACACACACACACAAACACACACACACACACATAAGCACACATACACACACACACACACACACATATGCACACACACACACACCACATATGCAGACACACACACCCCACCACATATGCACACACAAACACACATGCATATGCGCGCACACACACACACACACACAAACACACACACACACACACATGCACTCAAACACACACAAACATACACTTATGCATCTGCACACACATGCATATGAACACATACACACACACACACACACACACACACATACACGCACACACTTGCTCCACTGAGGCCCTTTTTCTCCTGCTAGAAACTTCAGCACTGTTCAAAAGTTTAACAAATTCAAGAGTTTTAAATCCCTGTTTTTCACAGTGTAATATAAAACTGTAATATAAAAATATAAATATATGTGTACAAAATAAACACAATATGATGGTGACATTTGATAAGCAAGCTGCAAAAGATGTGTAGATGATCCAGAATGCTGCATTACATTGACAATGAAACAACAGTAAAATGTCATTCTATTAAAGTACTATTTAAAGTTCAATTCTGAGTGCGGTATGCATCCTTACTCCGTTTTTGTAAGCTGAAAGAGTTTGATGTAGTATGCAAACACTGTGAAAGTTTCAAAACATCCTGTTCTCTCCTATAAATTCCATATATAGAAAACAAGCTAAATATGAAAATAAATAGGTATGAAATCATTGTTTGTGATGTCAAAAACAAAAATCATTAAACGGTCATATATCTGCCTATTTGGCCTGCAACGATTTAGCTCCGCCCCTTACAAGGAGTTATAACAAGTGTTTCAGTTATAATTATATTATTAGTATTATTTAGATTCAATTATGTATCATTATGTTTTTGTTGCCTTTAAAGTGATCATTAACTTTTTAATATCAGACAAATTGTCTAAAACACAGGGTCACAATTTATATTATGTATCTTAAATAACTTTTTGGATGAAGGAAGGTTTGGTAGTTGTGTAAATATGCCTGAGGACACAGTGCATTCTACAACATTTTACAAGCAACATCATGTAACTCTTAATCCTTCTCATGCTGTAACATTAAAATAAGGCACAGAGGGGCCTCTTGTGCTCCGTTCCTCTTAAGAATTCCAGGACCCCAACTACTCTGCACATTAAAACATTTTTTTTGGTCAATTATGAGTGGCTAATGATTAGTGTGGCTATTAATGCATATCTGGAGTCTGATCTCGGGCCCTGGATGGAGCTGCTGGTTTTCCTTCATCATTCCGGCGCAGGTCTGATATCTGAAGGGCTTTAATTGGAAATGAGACACTAAATATCAAATCGGCTTAAATGTGATGTCTGCTATTACACGTTGATGGGAGCGCCTGATACAGGCCCCAGTCACGTCATTAGAACTGGCCTTTGTGGACGGGACACAAATGTTCGCTTTGTTCCTCGACCGGATAATATTAGTCCACAGAACCGCCCGGCGTGAAATCAGAGAACATTCTGACCCGTGTTCTTACTCTCAGTAATGCGTACATAGGCATGTTCCTACTGTATGGCCTTCGATACTGCAGATACATTTCCATACTGGGAGGCCGAGAGAGAGAGAGAGAGAGAGAGAGAGAGAGAGAGAGAGAGAGAGAGAGAGATATAGATTACTAGATTATTTCCTTGGGGTTAGACCCCTTTTTTGAATCAATTCCATTTTTATACACCTTAAAAGGTATGATAATGACTTCTATTCATCCAGTCATCTCAAAGAGCTCTGAACTGATTGCACTGCTTGCTCTACAGACACATGGAGTGGGCGAGAGAGACAGAGAGAGAGACCCAGAGAGAGAGACAAGAAAGGGATCTAGAGAGAGAGAGAGATCCAGAGAGGGAGAGAGAAAAAAAAAGAGAGAGAGAGAAAGAGAGAGAGAGAGAGAACTGCACCTCTTTCTACTCTCACTAATTTCCCACCCGCTCACTTCTTCTGAAAACTTTTAACACCATGACCCCGGGAAACATTTGCAAACTATAACAATAAAATTAACTTGTAATGAGCAAAATAATTGCACTTCAAACGCGCGGCACTGGCGCGGCTCGCGCGCGGAAGAAAAGGCCTAATTTGGAGATTACATGGCTCATGACTGCCCGAGTTCAAAAACACAGAGAAATGGGTTGTGAAGTGAGAGAAAGGGGCCTTTTCCCCAGAACGCCTTCTTTAAACTCGTGTAATGGAGACGCTGCAGGCGGCGCGAGAATTCACCACGCGAAACATCTCCATTCTGCACGCGCACACTTCAAAGGAGCAGGAACCGAGTTTCAGCAGCCAGTGGGCAGGAGGAACCGGGGAAGAAGCACGACGATGCACGCACACACACACACACACACACACACACTCGTCTCCTGGAGTGACAGAAAAAAGGGGGGGGGGGGGTTGGTGATGGAGATGCAGCTGATCTAGGTCATTTTCTGTTTTTTTATTTTATTCTATTCATTTTCTTTCTTTCTTTTTTCTTATTTTTCTTCCCCCCTGCCTAAAGAATCAATAGAGAGAGAGAGGGAGGGAGAGAGAAGGAGAAAGTGAGTGAGAGAGTGAGAGAGAGAGATGCTGAAAAAGTTGACAAAGGGGGAAAAGGAAGAAAAAGGAAAACAACGAAGAAAATAAACTAGAATGTAGGAAAGAAACACACAGGAAGACAAAAAAGTAATAATAAATGGTAGAGAAAGAAATAGTGAATGAATGAATGAATTAAGGAAGGATGGATGGAGGGAGAGAAGAAAGAAAGATAGAATGCAAACAGAAGGAAAAAAGATAAAAGGAGAAAAAGTACAAAGAATCTAAGCGAAAAAAGGAAGAATGAATGAAAGACTAATAAAGAATGAGAGAAATGAGTGAGAGAGCTGCTAAGAAAGTTACTAAGAGGGAAAAAAGCGGAAGAAGGAAAACAAAGAAGGAAAAACCGAGAATGTAATAAAACACGCAGGAAGAAAAAAAAATAAACGGTAGAGGAAGAAATAGTGAGTGAATGCGGGAAGAAAGGAAGGATGGATGAGAGAAGTGAGTGAGGGATGGAGTGAGCAAGGAAAAAAAGCATAAAAGTGAGTGAGTGAGCGAGCAAGTGAAAAAAATAAAAATGAATGAAAGAAGAAAATGAGTGTGTGAATCAGAAAGAAAGAAAGTGAACATTTTAACAACATAACTTGTGACCAAGACAGAAAGAAAAAAGAAAAAGAAAATGAATGAAATAAAAAAACAGGACTGGGTGAACAAAAAAAAAAAGAAAGAAAGAAAGAAAAAAGAAAAACAGACAAAAATGATCAAAGAAAGAAAGTTTCCTCTGTGGACTGATCGGTTCAGCCTGGTTATTTCATCTTGTTCTCACAAAAAGAAAGATAAACAAAAAAAGGAAAGAAGAATGGAATCAAGGACAATTACGTAGTAAAGGAAAGAAGAAAGAAAGAAGAAAGAAAGAAAGAAAGAAAGTAAAGAAAGAAAGAAAGATGGATGGATGGATGAATAGACAGACAGACAGACAGATAGATAGATAGATAGGTAGAAAGATGGATATATAGATAGATAGACAGACAGACAGAGAGACAGACAGACAGATAGATAGGTAGAAAGATAGATAGACAGATATATAGATAGATCGATAGATCAGTAGATCGATAGATAGATAGATGGTAAAGCTGATCCGAGAGGGTGGGGGGGTTGTCCTTTACTGTATCTCAGTTTTCCTTCCCTTTGAGAACTCATCCTCTACCCCTTTTCCCCTTTTCCCCTCCTCCCTCGCTTCCTCCCTGTCTCCGATTCTCTCCCTCTCTCTCGCTCCCATTAGAGACTCTCTCACTCCCGTTCTGCAATCTTATCTGATTGGAGGACGGCCACTGTTTTCATAAAACGCTGTTTTAAGGAGTTGCACATGTACATTAAAACCCGAGTTTTGACCTGCATAATCCATACACACGGACACCAAAACACACACACACACACACACATACACACACCACACCACACACACACACACACACACACACACACCCCACACTATAACACTAACATGTTCACCACAAACACACATACACACACATCTACCAAAACAGGGCAGGTTAGTTTAAACATGTCTAATGGCTTTCCCCCTGTCAAAGACAGTTTATAAACAAATCTCTCTTGCTCACACAAACACACACACACACACACACACACACACACACCAGACAAACACACACACTCACACACACACAGATGACTGCTTTCAGAAAATGCACTGACTGTGCCGTACATAATATTCACATTGTATTGAAAGCTCATGTCACCTGCGTTGCCAGTAAATGTCGTGTTTATGTGTTGGCCTTTTGATCACATGACCTTTAGAACCACTACAGAATCAGTTTGAATGAAGCCATGAAAACATGTGACTAGTTTTGCTGTTTCATTTTAGGTTCAGATGAAGCTTTCTTGTTCTTTTGTCATGATTCAGTAGAAATACTAATAAATTCCTTCCTGACACCGGCTGACCTGTTCCTTCATGCTTGGTTTGCTGGACTGTAACAGTATCTCTCTCTCTCTTTCTTTCCCTCTTTCTCTCTCTCTCTCAAACACACACGCAAACACACTTGCATGCTCTCTCCCTCTCTCTTTCTCTCACTAGCAAGGACAGCAGCAGCCTACACAAACCATTAGTCTCTCTTTCTCTCTCAACCCTCGGTTTCGGCTCATTTCGTCCCCGCCGCCGCTGCGCTCCAGCATCATTGTGCCCAATTAAAATTCCAGCCTTTGTTTTCTCTCCAAATTAGGTTACTTGTGCAAATTTACACTAATTTACTTAACTGGAGCCGAGCTCTGGAGCTGGCCATTCAAAACGACCAGGCTGTTTGTTTAATATGCAACCTGAACTGCACACACACACACACACTCACATACACACACCCCAAAAACCCCTTGACCGTGGCACCACGCACCCCGCTCTCCAGACCACAGTTCATCGGAGGGACACCTCCACTGGTCGGTGGAAGGTTTAAAATCACAAACAACCCAGCTCCGATAGCGGTAGATGGTGCTGAGATGTGGTTTTGATTTGCTGTGCAGGGCCGCTTTCCAGGTCACTTACTTTCTCCCATGCTTTCGGACACAAGGGGCGGATGTGGGACAGCTTCCAGTCAAACTGTAGTCTTCATTGACAGACAGTCTGTGTGTGTGTGTGGGGGGGGGATTACTTTAGGACACATGCACACCTAAGTCAATCCATAAACAACTGATTACACATGAATACCTACACATACATATACATATACATATACCCTTACAAATACACGTATTTAAACATATACATACACAAATACATATACACATACATCGACAGCTACATACACATACATATACATGTGTATCCCTCTCTCTCTTTCTTATATATATATATATATATGTCAGTCACTATTGAGAATAGTGACACACAAACTCAATTCATCAGCATCACGTTCACGTCTGGCACTACATGTCTGACCACTGACCTCTGCACTTCCAGGTCGAGCGGCATTCTTCAATGCCACATGCTTGTTCAGCACAGAGAGGTATTTTTCTCACACTGTGTGTCTGTGTGTGTGTAGTGGGGGTATAAGTTCACGAGCCATGTGCTGATGACATCACCGTATCGTCACCTCTGATCAGACATTCCAAGACCTACGACTACACATACACACACACACACACACACACACTGGACTGCTGACTCACACATTTAAGTTATGATGGTGGTCAATGTGAAGGCGCTCTCACCTCCCACATACACACTCAGACCGTGGAATGTGACAGGTATGAGGGCCATAGCTGGGATGCTATAGAAGAATCTCAAGATCGCAAGTTCATGGTGTCATGCTTTCATAAAAGTATACACTGTCCTCTCAGCATAACTGTGTGTGTATGTGTGGTGGCGCCTTCCTTGGGGTCAGACAGAGTACACTCATTACTAGACCAACATGTCAAACATTTTTGCATACCACAGGTTTTTACCACTTATCCAGCATTTAATTTTTGTTAAGCATCGGAGTGAACGACTATACAATAATAGCTCATCAGAATAATTAAAAATAAGATATGAAGGTACTCAGATGGTGAACATACTGTAGATTTATCTGTTAAAAAAGAATTTTGAGTATGTTTTTAGTAAAAAATGAGGTGAGTAACATATATATGCTAGTGTAGGTGGGGGATGTTTCATGAGTACTTAGTAAGTTAGAAGACCACTTGAGAACCCTCCACAAGACCTGCTGACCACTCCACAAGACCAGACGTCACCATTTGTCTCTTGTCAGAGTCTCTCAGATGTTTCCACTCACTTGTTTTTCCTGCTTCCACCACATCATCTTCAAGAACTGACCGCTCACTTGCTGTCTAAGATCTTCCACCCCTTAACAGGTGCCATTGTAATGAGATAATGTTATTCACTTCACCTGCCAGTGGGTTTAATGTTGTGGCTGTTCAGTGCTGTAGTGTGCTGTTTTTGGTGACGTCACAGAACACAAAAACATAGTTTCCATATATGGACCATATGGACTGAGGAGTGAGACTCCTTAACCTCAGTATCAATGTGTCTAGAAAGCTGACTATTGCATTTTGATGGAGGGGTACAATATAATACAAAATATTTGGTGGGGGGCGGTGGTATAGGGGTGTTGTGGACAAGCTTTTAACTCATTCAAACGCTCAGTTAAATTCATTATCACAAGTTGCTCACAGTTTCATCACTTTTTGCACCCTGCCTGAGAGTGATGAACAACAAAAACACAATATAATCCCAAAGTTACCCACAACTGACAGCCCCAATGAATGGGGCCTTAATACGGAGCTGGCTGCCCTATCACTCAGCTTGATGGGTGTACGAGGGTGTTTTCACTTGTAGTTTCGGTTTTGCCTCACTGTTGTACAATATTTTACCTTAAAATGAATCTTGGTACCGGTGATAGTGCCCTGCTGTCTACTGCTATGGCAAGTGCATTAGGTAAGTGTCATTACAGTTTCTATATTGATGTCGCTTCATTTATAAAAGTCAATAAAAAACTGCTGTGAAACAAAACCAAGTCCTTCCACAGCCTCTCCAAACAAATTGAGGAGTCGCTTTGAGAAATGTAAGAAAAGCTAAATGGGCCAGAAGAGAATCTATTTCCACTTTATTATAAAATGCTGGTAAAACGAATCTGGAACGCTTCGCCTCCGGACACGGCCAGCCCCCATCTAACCCACCCGTCTACCCAGAATTTCTGCCTCGGCACAGAGAGTGTTGTGTCTGGCCTGGTTAAGGCCAGGGGGAGGGGCCAAAGGTTAATTTAGGGACGGACAAAATTCCCACCATCGAAAGAGTCAAACAGGAAGTGGGGGGAGGGGAGAGGGTGAGAGCTGCCATTGTATCCCCCCAGCTGCTCCGTCAACTGAGTGCCAGAAAGTGTGACATGTCTGGAGTAAGAGGACCGTGTTCAATAGTGAAAGCCTTCCTGCCCCACGTCCTGATCATTAATCAATATTGCTTTGATCGTCAATCATTTCATCATTCTGTTGCGGCTAGCTTTCACACCAGCTCTCACTTATCATCTCTACCTCTGTCTCCCTCTCTGATACCTTAAAGGGTGTTTCTCTGTTCCTAAGGTGAAAATCATATCATATTCCCTCTTAACCAGCATGTAGCTTTAATGCAGCATGTGCTTAAACCATCATACACTGTAAATGTATGTATATGTGTACTGAAGAATTCTCAGTAGGCCAGTAAAAGAAGCCTGTTATTCAGGGAACAATTTGAGGAAAAATGAAGTAAATGGTTAAATCTGTTTTCTCTCTGCTTATTTTCTCTGTCTTTGGTTTGCTTGCTTTATTTCCCCAAAAAGAATTTAGGAATAAACAAACAGAGAAATAATATTAACTATTAATATTAACTATTATTTTTGTTGTTGTTGTTGTTATTAAAACACATTGTCTTCGGACTTTTGGGACAATCCCTAACACAGTGATGGTGCGAAGGACTTAAAAAACATACCGCTCAGGCACGTTGGGTTTGTATTAGCTTTAATTTAGCCACCATTTCCACACCATTGCCATTCTGTCTTGCATCCCGAAGCATTCATGGTGTCTGTCTACCCCAATGATACACAGTAACCCCTCCAGCCCTCATGCCCCCCCTCCCAAAACATGTTCAACTAGAACAGCTCACCAATCACTTTTCTAGAAGAATCACGTCTAAGCTAGGTGCAATAAATGTAGTGCTAATGCAGGATATCACATGTATAAAAGTTCAGTTGTTTCCATGTGCCTCTCTACGTTTCACATGAAATATTTTAATAAATGAAGTGTTGTTTTCATGATTATTTATTGTCCCTGAAGGCTGTAACTGGTGACTCGGTCGACCATCACAGTCCCAACTCCAACATAGACTTGTTTGTGTGGTTGATGACACTGTCTGACATGCTGCGTTCAGTGAACATGGACAAAAAGATGAAAGATATGTATTCATTCTCGGATGATTTCCCTACTTGAACTGAACTTATTAATTATAGAGATCATCATTAGAGATGATCTGCTAAATTGCAGTCAAAGTGATCCATGGTATGGAATGTATAACCAGTAGAGCACCTAAAAAGAATGAAAACATACTTTCTTTTTACTTTCATTCTCCTCCCTGCTTTCTCATTTTCTTAATTCCTTGTGTGTGTGTGTGTGTGTGTGTGTGTGGCGAAGCAGGTCTCCATCACTCAAGGGAAACATGGCCATGACAAATTAGCAGCAAGCTTCTCTCAATAGGCTATCCAGTTACCAAACATGCATAACTAGTCCAATTCCCTCCTCAGGCATTCAGAGAGAGAGGGAGTGAGAGAGAGAGAGAGAGAGAGAGAGAGAGAGAGAGAGAGAGAGAGAGAGAGAGGGAGAGGGAGAAGGAGAAAGAGAGAGAGAGAGAGAGAGAGAGAGAGAGAGAAGGAGACTGGGAGAGATAGAGAGAGAGGGAACGGTGCAGGTACAGCAGGGATGGAGGGGAGCGGAGAGAGGAGGAGAGGGAGGAGAAGAACAGAAATAAGTGTGTAATGTAATCGGTTTAGCCCTCCCCCGCTGTTTGCATTCCCTTTGCTTCTATTACCACAATAACATCAACCACAGTGCTACTGCAGCGCCGCTGTTATAACCACGTCTATTACTTGTTTTATTAGCGTGACCATCACAGCTACTGCTGCTTAACCATGTTATCATTGCTGTATCATAACAACTTCACACAAATGAGATCTTTCAGATTAGGTCTTTTAGCAGCAATGAAATGTCAAACGAATCACTTTCAACCCCAATCCTCAGTGAGAAAATGCATTAGATACCAGCTGGTGAAAAAGAATCAAGTCAAGTCAAGCAGGTGTTAATTGTCATTTCAACATACACAGTACACAGCAAAATGAAACGTTTCTCCAGAACCATGTTGCAACACAAAGAACATAAACAGGCCCACAAAGAAAAATACCAGGACAGGATTAAAGAGAAATGGCAAAAAAACCCCAAAAAAACAGCGGTACAATAATTTACAGGACAAGACAACGTACAGTGCGGTTTACAGGAGCAGTAACAGCACTAGTGTATTCTAGAATGAGTTGTTCTAGCAAGTGTGCAAAAAATGCAAAGGAACACAAAGATTAAGGGAGACAGCAGTAAATTATTATGCAAAATAGCAAATAGTAGCAACAAGAATTGAGAAAATGTACAGTATATAATCAATACAGGGTATTCACATTGCGCCCCATGGTGGTGCAGGGAGTGGCGCTGTGCCTCACACCTCCAGGGTTGGAGGTTTGAACCCAGGTCCTGGCCTTGTGTGTGTGGAGTTTGCATGCTCCCCTCATGGTGGTGTGGGTTTCCTCTGGGGTCTCCAGTTTCTCCCACAGTCCAAAGACATGTGCGTCAGGTGAACTGGGGAAACTAAATTGACCGTAGGCGTGAGTGTGTGTGTGTGAGTGTGTGTGTGTGTGTGTGTGTGAGTGAGTGCCCTGCAGTGGGCTGGCATGCTGTCCAGGTTGAATCCCCGCCTCACGACCGTTGACCCTGGGATTGGCTCCGGGTGCCTACAACCCTCATGAGGATTAAACGGTTACAGAAAGCGAGTGAGACAGTGAGGGTATTCACAGTGGCAGTTGGGAAATAAGTTTTACGGCAGAACAGTTTGACTGTTTGTGTGAGAATGTGTTTCTGTGTCTGACCTGTCCAGGGTGTTTGCCTTTTGCCCTGTGAGTGCTGGGATAAGCTCCAGACACTGGATATGATATGACAAATATAGTTGATGAGCCAAGACAACAGGACAGGTTGTTACATTTAACTGTACGGTGGGCTGGCCCAGGGTGAGTCCTAGCCTCGCACCCTCAGACCCTGGGACAAGCTCTGGGAACCTGCGACCCTAGTAAGGATGAAGCGGCTACAGAAAATGAATGAATGAATGTTACACTCAACCTACACAACCTGGTATGTAACATAAGTATGTCATGGAGGAGGCATCAGAACGAAACCTTGAATCTCCAAAACAGCTTATGAAATTTTCACATGCAATAAAGGTCATCTGGTATTTTCATCAAGATGTTTTGAACCATGTAAGAAGGTGAAAAACAGCAAAATTGGAGATAAGAGGTTTTGTTCAAACAGTGACGATATGCTGCCATATCTCAATGTTTTTTGTCACTGTCAAGAACAAAGAAACAACAGTCTTAAAATTGTGCAAATTTGATTATTTTGGCCAAACTATAGTTTCGAATTACACTCATAAGTTGCTAAAGTTTCCTTAACCTTGTGTCTCCTCAGAGTCATTCACTTTTCTTTCGGAGGACAATGAAGGATAAAAACAGCCGTAACTCTTACGTGCCTGAATGTGTGTGTCTAAGTGGCTGAGAGAAAGAGCGTGAGTGTGTTGGGGAATTGGTCAGACAGCTCCAATAAAGAGTCTTTCGTTTTCATTTCACATTGAAGGGTTTTCCTGTACGTGCCACTGCCACTCTTTCTTAAACAACCTGATAAAACAGAGGAGCCTTGGCCACAGACGATGACAGTCATTGTTGGCTCTTTTGTGGCAGTTTCTCCAGCCCTGTCGCTAGAACTGTCGGCGTGAAGAGAGCCGAGGGGCAG
The DNA here is from genome assembly GCA_037974365.1 of Hydrocynus forskahlii. Lineage (NCBI taxonomy): Eukaryota > Metazoa > Chordata > Actinopteri > Characiformes > Alestidae > Hydrocynus > Hydrocynus forskahlii. Next base: position 17,893,043 of record JBBPCX010000141.1, on the reverse strand, counting down.
CCGAGACGGGGTTATGCGCCTGGCTGGGTCAAACAGCAGGATGGAGCGCGTATGAGCGAGCTTGAGTGTGTAAATATGTAAGCTTGTGTGTAAAAGGGGTGTTCCTATCTACATTGTGTTTCAGCAGGGTGTCATCCCCTATTTGCATAATTACCCCTTCACTCACACAAACACACGCAGCCTCTTTACGAGCAACAAGGACGAGCGAGGCGAGGGAGATACGCAAACAAAACCCAGAGTGATGAGAGAACAATGGTGGCCTTGAAGGGTCATTTGCCTCTCTTTGGATAAATTTTCCCCCTAATTGTAATTTCTGACAAAGGGAACACAAGGTGGGGGGGGCTGCCGGACGCACCTGTGCAAATTAGGCCTTAGTGATGAATGAGAACCTGCAGAAGAAAGTTATCGACAGCTGCTAGTCAAAAGAAGGTCATAAAAGCAAACAGTACTAACTTTGTAAGCTAGCCGCTAAATGCAAATCATTGGATTGTCTTGCTTACTTTAAAAGTGGCACCTCAGCAAAAAATCCGTTTTCCTCTTGACCTAAACATGGATCAGCAAAGACAGGCTTATTCTCCAAAACTTTTTTCCATGGAAATTAAGTCACAGCCTTCTTGACAAAATGTTCTCCATAATGTTGAGTATTTTTGCAGTATGTCTATGATGAATGATTAAAATCAATCAATGATTAAAATTTGCATTCTTAAATCAACTTAATGATTGTTTTGCCATTTAACAGTGTTTAGCATTCTGAACATTTTCCACAATGAGGAGCTCTTAGCACTTGCTGACGAAACCCACACCAGCAGGATTCTACTGATGCCTGAATGTTTGGAGTTACACATTTCCTGCATATGAAGTAAAACTTGTGTGTATGTGATTAATCATGGAAATAATCACTAGATTACTCGTTTACCTATAACATTAATAATGACAGCTTTAGACAACAATATGACAGTGTCAGAAAACACAAAGTGTATGCGAAGATATATCTCATTCAGTGCAAGAACATGTTAGCCATTAGCCACGTGTTAGCCATTAGCTTCATAGGCTTGGTTTCTGGCACTGCATGACAAATATAAAAATTCAGGATTTAATCAGACTACTGTGACTATTGTAGCTGTTAACTATTACATCACAAAATTGAAGAAGCAAACTTTGGACACTGAACATCTTAGCTGATCCACCATTTCTGGGCTAAGAAAGTTACACGCTTTAGCAATAGTAATTCTTTACTTCTGAAGACGCCAGCCATGTATTACTTCCACTGGTCTCAACAAGCCAGCATGCAGCATTATATTTAAATGCAGTACTTCTCCAGTGCACAAGATCGATCATATGGCAGCTTTGGGCCCCATCCATATGGCTGAAGCTTCACTTGAGATAATCTCCATACATTTATATCATCTCTGGTCTTCCCTGCTGCAAGAGTCTCTGCGTGGTTGATGAAGATGGGACCTGATGGAGGCGTGGGTGGGTCGTGGGGGGGTTTGAGGCAGGTGCGACTGGGTGGGGCGGAGGTGTAGATGGGGAGGGTGGATGATGGATGGGGTTGATAGAGGCAGGGAGGCGCTGTGTTATCTGTCCTGCAGGCGGCAGGCCTGTCAGTGTGATGTGTGTGCTGTCGCCGCATGCTTTATGGTCCTTTTCCTGTCTGTCTCACATCTTGCAAGTGTCATGGCTAAAATGGAGAAAGCGGGGTCCAACCCCCCTTTCCTCCTCTATTCTTTCCTCTCGATTCTTCTGTTTTTTCCTCTGGCTGTTCTTTCTTGGTTCTCTCAACTAAGGATTGTCTAAACCAACTTATAGGGCCCATTTTCAAGAAGCGTTTTATTGCAGATTTTATGCATGGCACATTTATCTTTAAAGTGATGTAGTCATAGTTGTACATAGTTGTACAGTTACACTCCACCTTCTTGTAATCCTATTTATACGCACACAGCATTTTTTTTCCCACTTTGTTCTTCCTATAGATATACACAAGATCAATCCATCCATGTAATAAAACAGAACAGAACTTTGCTTAAACTTTTACAGAGACTACACGGTCTAAACCTCCTTTGCAGCAATATCTACAGTTCATAGTATTATTGATGTCAAATAAGTAAATACTTAATAAATGGACATAAATTAATGCCATTAATGCCAAATTAATGCCATCAAGAACTTTAGGATCAAATATGTGTCTAAGGTAAAAACCCCCGATCTTCTCTTCAGTTACCTTCTGTGGTCTGTTTTCCTCCTCTCCGTTCATCTCTAACAGGCTTGGCGCCTCTGAGGGGCCGAAAGGCAATGCCTGTCGACTTTACATTCCTGTTTTGTCTTGCAAGACAGCCTTCCCTTCAAACTGTATTCACAGAAAAGACTTGGATTTCCTTGCATCCAGTTTGGTTCGTTTTCTGTTGATGTCTCAGAAGCATGTCATACCTTTTTGAGCTTCTTTGGTAGGATTTTTTAGTATAGTCTGCTTGCCTTTTACTGTCCATGTCTTGAGAGCACGAATCTGATCAAGATAATGAGACTTAAAGGAATAGTTTTTCACACCCCTGCTATTGTGATAAGATTGGAGTCCAAATTTTGCTTCTATCAGTTTAGAAATTGGCCTATGAAGCTACTGTTGTTTTTTTTATTTTTTGCTAAACTATTTCATTAATGTTTCTATAATTTATTAACTCTGCTATCTCTGTCATTCAGCTTGCATTATCTGCTTTGTCTTAAGTTCGTTGACAACTTTATTCACTGTACCCTTTAAACCCCACAGTTAGATGTAGGCTACATGTAGTTTGCAGGATAAGCTGCCAGCTTTGTAAATCAAATGTTAATTTTAGGCGCATTGTAAGTTCATATTACATATTATACTGACCTCACAAGTAGTCTATCAGCCAAGACATGATTGGAGTCCACATTGTGCTCCTGTAGTTTAGAATAGCAGATATGAGGCTAATGTTGCTAACAAACTCAACAGTCACCCAAATCAATTCTATAGAAATACATCAACAAACTTTTATCTTGCTCAAACCATATTCACACCTCACAGACTTTGTTGGTTAGGACTCAGTTCTCTGGTTTATGACTGTAAATATCAGGCTTGGTTTAAATGGTTGCCAGCAGTAGTAAATCTTTGTTCATATATATATATATATATATATATATATATATATATATAACACACAGGAACTCATACTGTGTCTCAAAACACAGCCTGTATGATATTAATGAAGACTGAATGTGGTTTAAGCAGACTGAGTGAAGTTTTGAAATGTGTTTTTCTCTAGAACAATTGGGGCTATTTGGGCGACAACTGACTTCTAGTGCTGCAGTTTTAAACTAAAAAAGCAGCATGTGAACAATAAACATGGCTTGGTTGATTGGCCACCTCTGGATTAAGTGGAAAATTTTGTTAATTAGATTTTGCAATGGACAATTCTTCTAATAACTTCAAGGCACCTTATGACAATTGTGGATATATACATGGAGAGAGATGGGCAGCATCTAACAACTGGTTATTGGCTACAAATAACCATTATAGGTTATTGGCCTATACTGCCAGCCATTCACTAGCTGAAAGCAACGGTGCCCCAAGAGTAATTTATTTCACCCCCTTTTGCCTAATTAATCCTGCCACAGGGCCTACTTTCCTCTTCCCTCTCCACCTATGTTCACTTTTCCATTCCACTCCTGTCTTTCCATTCAGCTCTCTTCTCCACTCGAGTCAAATGGATAGTGACACTGCCCCTCTTGCCAAACTCAGGCTGCCTACTTCCCAACATGCTGGATGAATTAAAGTGAGTGACACCCGTGCGCTTGCCAATACGGCAAACACGTCACGGCAAGTGGCCAAAACCAAAAGGCAGACAGTAGTTTGAACCTCGCAGACATTTCAGAGTACAAGAGCTTTGAGATGTAGTGGAAAAAAGGAAGAAAAAAAAGAAAAAAGGGAGTGAATACAAGAAGAGGCGCACCGGCCGCACATATCCCCATGAGCTGAATGACGCTAATTAACGAATCGTACGTTTATCAGGCTTCGGGCTTCTGATTGCTCTTTTTAATCACTTTTTTCCCCCCTCGCCCTTTTCACTCCAGACATGGTGCTCTTATCTGTTCAGGAGCCTCCTCCCATCTTCCCCTGCTCTGCTGCAGTCATTCAAACGCAACATTTCTCCTTCGTGTTGTAACAGCACAGCCAAATCTACATTTCCGTATTACAATGATGTTCCTATAACTTTTCAACAACAGGTGGGTCCATATAAAGCACCTGAAGCAGTGTGTTTCCAATGAAACCCATGTATTCTTATGAAATACAAAATGAGTGGTGGGGCTGGGGGGTGTTTTATACATATATATATATATATATATATATATATATATATATAAAGCTCCGGAAAAAAATAAGAGACCTCTGCAAAAATGTTCAGTTTCCCAGGTTTTGTCTTTTATGGGTGCAAGTATTGAACTGAACAGCTTTCCCTTCGTTTTTAAGAACTGCTGACAATATTTCTCCTCATTTCACTAATCAGTCCCTCATAAAGCAGAATGAGGTGCTTGTGTAGGAATTTAACAGACACTGGCATGGAATGGCTGTC
>JBBPCX010000141.1:17853697-17881571 GCA_037974365.1 Hydrocynus forskahlii | reverse complement strand
TATATATATTAGCATGTTAATTTATTATAGAGAATTAACTCCAGGCCCTCTATAGAGAATATGTGCTTAGGGTCTCTTAGAAAACCAACAATACCTGTAATTTCACCAGCAATGCCCAAATTTCTGTGTTATTATTCCCATTAAATTCCTATTAATTCATATAACTCCAATGCCAGCAGTGTCACTGTTTAACCACGCAGTACATTAACAGATGAAGCTAGAATTTGGGTTTTGTTCATACTGATTCTAACTACAATCCTATATAGAACATTTGTGTTATATTTACAGATGTTATGTTACCATTTGATAAAAGTCATTTAATGTATAATTTTGCTGCTGGTAAGGGGCATCAGGGGTGATTTCTGTATCAAAATGTAATGTAATATGTCCATAATGAACTACATCCACTACTGTGGGCAGTATTCAACCAGTCAAGGTCAATCTCTAAAACACAGCAACAGAACAAACAGTAGTGTATATCCAGGAGACAAGTTGTTATTAAGTTTTTCTGCTGAACTAAAACTCAAAATACTTAATGGGTATAGAAACATAACATGAGGTGAAGCTGATTTCACTGCAAGCTTTGTAAAAACACTCAAATAGAATCTCCAAGACCTGTGTAGGTTTTGAGAACCACCTGGTTTAACAGGAAAGCGCTTTCTGAAAAACTGTAAATTGACCAGTCACAGAATGTTGACCAAAACAAAAGTCTTGCTGTTCTTTGCTGCGCAGTAAAGATTCGATTACTAATATTATTTAAGTGGATACCTAATTGCTTTATTCACACAGGACTCACAGATAGCTGGGAGGGAAGATTCTGAAATGTGTGGTGATTTTATCAGGTGTCATACAATCTCTGGGGGAGTGTCTGAACCTAAAACTTACTGTAATAAAGCGTAAATGACTTGGTGCCAGACTTAAACCTCAAAACACAGCATCTGCTGCTAGAGCCTTATAGCAAGCTTTAGTTTTTACCTTTTTTGTTTATAATTATATCTTCTTTTTTGTTTATAATTTTTTTGTTTATATTTTTTTGAAAAGTTTGGGTAGTATATGTGGTGTAGTCATGCACCTCCTGATCTGTGCATGCTGTTTATATGTTTGCTGAAGATTTGTTGATTCAGTCGGCCTGTTAGGTCACTAGCTTCATTTTAATGAAATGCTTTGGCTTAGTAAATAAACACAAGAGAATACCCGGGGCAAGACCCACTGATAAAGCTTAATAATACCAATGTTCCTATTGCTGGAAATGAAACTTTTAATCTCTATTTTTTAGTTTTACAATACATAATGTGAAAATGCCATTTGCATTGCGACAAAATTTCTTGATGAATAAACCCACAGAAATGGGCCAAAATCACCCGAAATTACATTTATGATTACATACACTGAAAATTTAATGTTTACATTTTTCATTTCTACTGCAAAATTAGTTTTTGGAGATAAAGTTTTACTCCAGTGCTCCATCATAGACAAAAAGTAACAATTACATAAATTCAAACTGTATTTCTCTTTCTTTGTTATCACATTCACACACGCACACACACACACACACACACACACACACACACACATTCGTATAGAGTGACCTGCAGTTGCTCTGGTGCCTGAGGGCTTGAATAACTGTCTGGTGCCAGGCTTCTGCACCCAGGGGCTTATGGGAGATGAGGCAGGGGTCGGGCAGAGGCTGGTGTGTGTGTTTGTTTGTATGGGTCTGTGTGTGTGTGTGTTTGTGTGTTTGTGTGTGTGTGTGTGTGTGAGAGAGAGAGAGAGAGAGAGAGAGAGAGACAGAGACAGAGAAAGTGAGAGAGAGCTGTGTGTGAAAGTGTATCATATGTGCATCTGTGCATTTGTGTGTGTGCTCTCTTGCTCCCTTTACCTGACTCTGGTCATGGGACACCCATTCAGCAGCAGACACAGCAAGCCCTCCTCAGTCAGCAGACACACACACACTGAACAGATACCCGCTTGACCTTTCCTTTTTTACGCCTGCGTCCGGCTCTAACAGCATCGTTCCCACAATTCTCTCGACTGGCCCGCCTCATCGCAGCCTGAAAACAAAACGTTCCTTGCTCTGCTTGAGGAACTATTTCTAGAATGCCTTTTTCGGAATCCTGTCCACTTCACTTTCGAGAATCTCTCTGATTATACAAAACCAGTGCTGCCGCAGATCAAACTATTCTAATGGTGCTTCTGTTCCAAGTCTGCAATTGCATAGAAATGGTGCATAGTATATATAAATAATTTTATACATAATACATACATGTACAAGTTATTAACTGATACAAAAGATCATATATGAATACACACACACGCACACACACACACACACAAATGTGTGTGTGTGTGTGTGTGTGTGTGTTTACATATGATATTTTGTATCAGTTAATAACTCGTACCCCCCAAAAGAAAATTTAAATAAATAAACCTGAAAATACTTTCTGCTGTCTAATTTATAACGTTTCAGTTGACACTGTTGACAAAAGAACGAGTGATTGTCCAAGTGTCACTCTTCATAAGCCGCCAAAGCAATAACCTCCGTCCTCTGTGGGACATGTGGACGCAGGGGGTTATGTGTGTGTATGTGTGTGTTTTGCCCTGGGGCAGTACTCTCTCTCCCCTCTCTCTGAGGACAGGGTTCTGGCTCCCTGGGTGGCAGGGTTGGGCTGGAAGGAGGCTCTTTGCGCTTGGCGACGGGTCTGGTTGTGATTTTGTGTCTGAGTGCGCCGGCCTGCCTGTCTGCCATTTTTCCCAGGGATTCTGGGTGAGAGAGAGGTCGGGGAGAAGTGGGGGGGTTCTAGCCAATGTGTTTTGGGCACTAAGTGTTTCTGTGCTGTGTGTGGCGGTGGTTCAGACCTCCAAAACATTTAAAAACAAACAAACAGTCCTCTGATCCTGTCTGGTTTGATGAGTGAACTAAAAAGGGAGGGAAAGAGAAAGAGAGAGAGAGAGAGAGAGAGAGACATCAAAGAAGGATGCCATTTTTAGTCAACAAAATTGAGTAGCCATTAACAAGGCTATGGAAAAAGTATTTTCTGTTCCAACTTGGAAATCTCACAGCATTGAGGTGAAGGTGACCTCCGGAGGTGATATAAACATTTATTAAAGCAAACCTGTGTAAATGTCATGTTCGTTTATTTGATGCATGTTAATATCACAGTTAGAGAACAGCGGCAAGTCACATTTATTTACATGTTCGGCATTCAGCAGACAACTTTTATCCAAAGCGACTTCCAGTCGCTAACTACAGAGGGCAGTCTCCCTGGATTGACTTGGGGTTAAGGGTCTTGCTCAGGAACCCAGTGGTGGTATACTGAAGGCAGGATTCAAACCCAAGACATCTTTGTCCAGAGGCAAGTATCCTACCCACTAGACAGCCACCAGTTTATTTGAGCTGGAGCTGCATCTAGTGTCTGCTGGGAATCCCAAAGAATCAAAAGCTAGGCAGCAATATAGCCAATCTGCAAATTTGCCCACTTTAGGCTTATACTTAAGTAGCTGTAAAAACAAAAAAGACTGAAAGATTGTTAACCACAACTATTCATACTGCATGTATAATCGTCAGCTAAATTTCATAAATATGACACCCACCTCTAGTTCTTATGATGCATGAATGCTTTTGTTGCTTTGCTGCACCCTATAACAAACTGCTAGTGTCCATACGGGACTACAAATGTTAGCGACACTGTGACAGCGCAACATGAGAGAGAACCTCAGGAGACATAATGGTTATATAAACTGATTATTCAAGTAGTCAAGTAATCACGTAATAGAAATAATTGTTACTTACAGCCCTACATCAAAGCATACATGCAGACTCACTAACTTGCACACTCAATAACTTCCCTCCTTCCTCAGGAAATGAGAGGAATGCCAGTGCTGAGGCTACATTCATGCTATGGGCCAATATGATGGCACATAGGCCAGTGGACCAAAAAGGAAAAGGAAGCACAAGCAGCACTTAACTATAATTACAGTCCCATCTCAGATCTCACTGCATACATACAACCCAGCTAAAGGTCTGCACCAAACAGGCTGGGGGGCACTTCCAACACGTTCGGGGACCATCCTGGGTCAGCGCTGCTTTAAGATATTCCACATCAGCAGGCCTCGCAATCTGCATTCGAAGGAACTGCTAATTGGTCAAACAGGAAAGGCCTTCGCCTCTTAACCGAACACGTTCCGAGCAATCAGGCCAACGGCGGCTCAGTCAGGTGACCTGCGAGAGGCGCGAGTGATTGGGCCGGGTGCTGGGGTCATGGTCAGGTCATCATAACCCACCCAAAAGCGAAACAGATGGAGGGAAGAATCAGCACTCTACATCTCTTCTCTCTCCTTCAGAGGAAGGATTACGCTGCATTGAGCCCTGTTGTAAGCCTTGGCCCTGTGTTCTTTTGGAGAAAGCAAAAACCTCGTCACTCCAGCAGATCCAAGCTTGTCTGTGGATGCTGCCCTCGGTGGATGTCCTATAAAATGATAAAGTTGGGGCTAAAGCCCCTGTTCCTGATATGCTATTCACAAAATTTATTTATCAATAATTATGCACTGCATGCCAATGTAATGCTGTCATTTATTCACCTTTATGGCATTTAGCAGACAAGCGATCTCCATTCCCCAACTGCAGGGGGCAGTCTTCCGGGATCAACTTGGGGTTAAGGATCTTGATCAGAAACCCAGTGGTGGTGTGCTGAAGACAGGATTCAAACCCATGACCTCTTGGTCCAGAGGAAAATATCCTACCCACTTGGTCGCCACCACCTCTTTATTCAAAGTTTCATTCATTCATTTCATTTATACCAAATTTTGCCAACAACCAAAACTACATAACATATTTATTGACATCTAGTTTTACCAGGAACCCCTTTGTTAATCTACTGAATTATATGTAAAAAGTCTTCTCATGCTTTGTTGAAAGGTCTTTTACACTGACTAGCTTTTAGTTCTTCTAAAAAGCTATTCTAATGTAGAGGAGAATTCTATCAATCAATTTTAATAGCCACATTATTCAGTTGTTACGTCATTCAGAGTGGTTTGATATGAAATTGTTTATTCTAGAGAAACTTACACTCTTATACAGGTGATGATATGAACCTGGGGTGGTGTCTACAACATAAACAGTGCCATTTTATTTATTAGTGACCAGTGACCATATGTATGAATTCTGACTTGTTATGTGTAATATGCATTAAATGTTGTCTTGGCCTGGTGTTTTGTTGTTCAAATTTGTTGCTCTCTCTCCTGCTCTCTTTGCACTCTGTATTTGTCCTGTGTGCACTTATGCGGTGTTCTGGTGTTTCTGTTTTTGTTCTTGTATTACACCATGGTCCTGGAGGCATTGTTTCGTTTCACTGTTTACTGTGTATATGGCTGAAATGACAGTAAACCTATCTGACTTGAGTTGACTTGACTCGTTGATTATAGTAAAATAGTGTTAACTCTAAAAATACATATCTGGGGACTAAATTGCCATTGAAAACCCTGCGTGTACCTTTTCACTATGAATATTCTATTATTAATTAATTTATAGATGTCTGGTCCCTATGCCCACCCCTGTGAACAATTCAGACTTTTCACATAAACCCTGAAATATTTTTAAAATCTTAAAAAATAACAGATGCAGTAAAAATCAGCGGAAATCTCCAAGAACTCCTGAGGCCCTTTACCAAGCATAAGCAGAATGTGATAGTCAGGTGTATCTGGATGGAACTGCAATAATAACAATCGTCAGGAACTAGTGAGTCATTTAGTTGGATTCTATTGAGTCAACCCACTTTGTTCCATGTTAATAAACATATTACTGTCTGTTGCCTTTTGAAAACAAAGAACCCTTATTTGTACAAAGCTACTTAAAACTGTGTGGCCTGCTGTATAAATCTACAGTCTACAGCAGATAATGACAGTATGGCTGCTCTGTAGTGCACTGTAGTACATTCACATGGTATTTGGTCAGTGTAGCAGTCAAAAAGAGCTTTCTTATTTCAACCAAGTCTTCAAATGAGCTTGAAATGGCAAACTGTAACCTAGTCTGCCTGATTGAATCACCGAGCACGGGCCGGCGTCCTGTGGACCATTTTCCCAGCAAGCACCAGTGCGCCTATCGTCCGCCTGTCTGCCTTCTCTTTTACTTTCATACTTTCTATTTTTGAGATTTTTTTTTGTTTGCTTGTTTTTTCACTCCTTATCACAGCATCTGGAATTCAACTCCATGGTTCTGATAAACATGGGGCACCACTCCACGCCCCCGTCTCCCTCTCTCTCACTCTCTCTTATTCTCTCTCTCTCTGTCTCTGTCTTTCTTCCTCATAAAGGCAATCTTTCACTCTTACTCTCTCTCTCTCTCCCTCTCTCTCTCTTACTTGCTATAACTCATGAAGGCAGTCTTCCGCTCTCTCTCTCTCTCTCTCTCTCTTGCTCTCTCTCTGTCTCTCCTTCTCTCTCTCTCTGTCTCTCTCTCTGTCTCTCTCTCTGTCTCTCTCTCTCTCTCTCTCTCTTTCTCTCTCTCTCTCTCATGTAACTGTGATTTAACACAAGCATGGCAGAGCGGGCGCGAAGCTTCCAGCTTGTGAAAACAAACAAACAAACAAGGCTGATAAGTTTGAAATATGTAAAGCATCTTATCTTCACAGGAAAAGAAAACAACTGTGTAAAATGGTGAAATGTTTTCCTGCTCAAGGAGGAGGGAGCACAAAGGGACAAATCCGAGGGTCACTTCCCTGTCCCAGATCCAGAGCACGGACTTTCCACCCAAGGTCAACAAGGGTGTAGCAGGACTATAACTCTACTTTGTATTAGAAATCGAGTAATTTACTGATTCATCTGACAAGTAATCAGATTATCAAAATAAAAGCTTAACATTAAAAGGATAATTATACTTTAAAAAAATTACAAAAGCTTGCCTTTCAAAATTTCCAAAATAGTTTACTGGAAAATTATCAAAAATATTAAAAAGGCTTTTAAAAGGCTTCATTATAAAGCACATAGAAACACTCTGGCCTAATGCGTTTAAATCGCCCATAGCTGACTATAAAATATAACTTATCATTCATTTCTATTTCAAATTGCCAACCAATCCCTGCAGATTTATTGAGAGGGGACATTTTGATCAATGAGTTCTTAAAATACTCAAGTTTGATTGGGTCTAATCGACTTTAATTGAGGCTAATTAAGTTTAAGCAGCTTTTGTAAATATTAGCATTCATGGAAACACAATCCAATCCTCCAAACCACCACCCAAAACTTTAGAAGGAGGCAATGGAAACCAAATGCTAATATTTGCACAAACTACATTATTGGTGCATTTTTTCCTCTCACACATAACCTCACTTTGTAAATTTAAATCAGGAATGACTGGTACTGATTTATTACCTCACTACTGTAAGACTTTACTGAAAAAGCCATAATGAAGTTAAGGTCATTCTGACTACTCTCCATCCATTACAGTAAACTCTCGTGGTAATTCTGACACACAAGGATTTACACAGAACCACAAGTTTCACAGAACTGATTTTACCATCTTCCAGTGAGGGCAGAGAGAGAGAGAGAGAGAGAGAGAGAAAGAGAGAGAGAGAGAGAGAGAGAGAGAGAGAGACATCCAAGGCAAGGAAAAAGTAAGAGAAAGAGATAAAGAAAGAAAAGACACAAGTAAGAGACAGAGTTCAAGTAATATTTAGGCCCCCCAAAAAAGTTTTTCAAGTATACCACATCAGTCAAGACATGTTTGGTGCTTATATACAGTGACTTAACTGTAGAAATGTTTCAAGGAGGCTGTTGGTTGAAGTAGTTTTGAAATTTCTTGTTGTATTATCTGATTATATTGTGTCTAAGGCTGCAACAATGAGTCGAATACACTGGTTATTAAAAATGTGGAGATTTTGGTTCTGAAAAGAGAGGGAAACAGATCTTTAGGAAATACAAAATAACTGTAAATAAGAATAGCCATCAGAGAACATGAACCATTTGTGTGAAAGTTGTCAATAATACACATATTTGGATATTCAAAATAGTGTCTGCAGTTTAAGAGGACCAAAATAATCCATGTTAACATTGAATCTCTTAGATTTCAATACACAAGAACTTTAATCCACAGTGGTCAGACAGTGGCAGGTGATAGCTACACCTGCCAACAACCATGTCAAGTAATCCCAAATAGCCCTAGTTTGGGTATGACACACTGTTGACATCAAAAATAGATGAATGTACAGACAAATTGTGGCTTCAAGGCCTTTTTTATATCAATAGATCAAAAACTGATTTGAGGGAAACTGTAAATTATATATTTGGGCTGAACCATCAACTTAAAATGAGGAAAGAGAAAGAAAAAGAAAGCAAGAAGGAAAGAGACAAGTCAGAGAAGTCTTTGAGTACTGGAGCTCACACAGAGGGATGAGATAAAAGCCTCGCAGCCATGTGGGTGATTCCAGCCTCGGTCAGGTGTGTCCAAACAGCAGCGCTGAGAGACAGACAGGCGGGCAGACTGGCGTCAGCGGCCACACGCGTGTCCCGCTGCAACACACACACGCCAAGGGCCCGCATACCGCCGCGCCCACACACACGCACAAAAGGTGCTCAGTCTGCATCACGCACCACAGGCAGCAGCAATGCCAAAAATTCCAGCACAGACAAAAGGTAGACTAGTGTGTGTGTGTGGGGGGGGGGGTGGCATGAGGTGAAGGAGTAGGTGAAGAGAGCAGAGTTCAAACTGTAAAGTACCAACACGGATTATGAGAGAGGCACCAATATGGATTTTTTTGATAAGCAAACTGTAATTGACACCTGATCTGGCAGAAACAATAGGAACAATCTTCTGCATTTCATAAGTTTACAATAAAGCCCAGATCAGATCTACAAAGCATCAGAAAGTTAAAACTCCACCCTGGTGGAGAAGAGTTTAACTTTCTGATGCTTTGTAGATTTAATTCATGGAGTATATATAACGTTTTTCAAAAGGTTTTTCCACTTGTTTCTGCCAGAGCGGGGTGTCTCTCATCATTTGTGTTGGTTCTGGATAGTTTGAACTCTTCACCTGCTTCTTCACCTCATTCAGGTGATTATGGGTATCCGAGTGGTCGGCCTTTCTAAAGGGAACACGGTAGTTTTTTAACTGTCATGAAAACAATTGACTAAAATATCATTTGAATGATAACCAGGGCATCAGCAGGAAGGGATGAATTACTGACCAGGCCGATGGAACCTGGCCCCAGGGGCCTCTGAATGTCAGGGGCCCTGCAGAGCCCTAGACCTCAAGGTCTGATGCCCAAGTGCCTCCATGCAAATTCCATGTCAATACAGAACAAATATTAGATAAACAAACATTCTTCAAATTTGTAAGTTAAAGAAATGAAGTCTCTTTTCAGATACCCCAAGTTTGCTGGGATGCTTTATTCTTCTATTGTTTACTTTGGAAGGAAGCAAAAGAGAGAATTTGAAGTGAAATCGTATATAGCTCCGGAAAAAAAGAAACTGCAAAAATGTTCAGCATCTCAGGTTTTATCTTTTAAAGGTGCTGAACTGAACAGCTTTGCTTTAGTTTTCATGAGCTGCTGACAATATTTCCAAATAAAAATATTGTCCTTTAAAGCATAATTTTAAAGGAAATGATGCAGTTTTACAGAACTTGAATAAATCAAAGAAATTAAATCTCTTGTTCACTCTTGAACTAAATGACAATAATTACCTTTGACATCCTTCTAGTAGTGTTTCACCATCCAACTGATCACATTGCAAGAGGAGAGTGTTGATTACAGCAGTATTTTTATTCTTTTCCTTATTTAAATAAGATGTGATTCAGATGATCACTAATCAGTACCTCATAAAGCAGAATGAGGTGCTTGTGTAGGAATTTAACAAACACTGGCATGGAATGGTTGTCCTACTCATAGAGATGCTGATTTCAAAATAAATTGCAGTGGTCTCTTTTTTCCAGAGCTGTATGTATATATGATCTCTGATACACCTGAGAAAATAATACTTAAAACTGTTTAGATGAGCTGTGAGTGTTTATTTCCTCACTAATAATACTAAATATACTAAATAAACAAACAAAAAAACAATAAATACAATGAAGGGGGAGAAATCTGGAACCGGACCTGTGTTCTCCTCACTACCTCACAAAATATCAACCACTGTTATACAAACAAAACCAATCTTGATACTTTTTACTGCTTTCTTGTTAGTTTGCATTTATTCTAATGATACGTTTACTAGCAGAAAGACACACATTATTATCACACACTGAGAAAAATGGTTTGAATTCTCATAACTACATCTATACATCCATCCATCTGAGATGCTTATCCTAACTAGGGTCTCGGGCTTGCTAGAGATAATCGCAGCAGTCAGAGAAACACCCTGAACAGGTCAGTCGTCCATTCGCAGGGCACCTCATGACTACATCATTTACATCATTTCGCAGTAGTCACAAAGTAAAATGAAATAGGATAACTGTATAATATGATTTCTGCATAATAATGAACTGCATAATTACTCCTGCAGTTAAAAGTGTTAGTTTGTCTGATCTGTGCATGGCTGTTGGCACATGACACCATTTTTAGATGTTTCAATGATTTGTTGTTCCTGTTGTTTTATATAGCCACAACTCTCACTAAGCGGCTATTGCTTTTTATCCACAACGTAATCTGTGTTTAGGCCGAAGCATCTCTTAAAATGTGGATAAAAAGCAGTAGCGTCTTTGACAGGGTGAGATAGCAACTAAATGCTGGTGTTGAATTACTTGTATCTTGGTGTGATTCAATCTCACAAGGCCTGTACTCGTATCACCATGCCATCTAACGCCTGCGTGTTAAGATCAGCTTCTAAATGAGCACAGTGCAAACAGTCAGCATCCACAAACAGCTCTGAGATGACTGAGCTCCCAAGAACTGACACAACAACAGCAACATCAACAATCAAGGCCTGTCCAGCAACGGGCTCTAAATGGGGCCCGGAGACATTGTTTGTTGAGTCTGACTTACAAATTGTTGGCCTAACTTAATTTGTGTTTGTATGTGGCATTAGTGTGGGATATACAACTTAATTTAGTGAGAGTAGCTGATCTGAATCAGGACATTCCCTTTTTACTCTAGATAAACTGTGTGTGAAATCTTAATAAACACCCAAGATTTGATTAACGCATTTGTTGAATTAATAAAAAAAGTCTTTAAACTTTTTTCTTATTTGGAAAGGCAAGTATAAATTCACAATATTTAGCCTATATTAACACAAACACACACTCATACACACACACTCATACACACACACACACACACACATGCACAGACACACTACATGACTGTAATAGTATGTGTAATACTGTGCAAAAGTCATTTGCCACCTGAGAAAATTCTGTGTAGTCATTTATCTTGACAGTGAGCATTTACTTGTTCAAATAAATACAAATAAATGCATAAACACTACACTGTATGTGTGTGTGTGTGTGTGTGTGCATGTGTTTGCTTAACCATTTCCAAACCTTCCCAGCATTTTTTTGCATTTCAACAAAAACATCAGCCATGAAAAGTAATGACTGAAAAATGACAAGTCTAAAAATTAAGCAGTTAATAGTCTGATTTTATAGGCTGAAGGCTTATTGGCTTAGCTCATTCAAAAACCAATCCAGGCTGAAACACACCTTATAACTTCCATGTGAATGGGCAGAGCTAAACTGCTGTAGGCTGAGAAAATAAAAATACATGTAAACATCACAAAAAAATTTCCAATCATGTTTTTGCATATATGGACCATATGGACTGGGGAGTAAATGGTAACTTTTGAAATGTTAACAGTGTTTATATACCACATCAACCTGAAAAAACACAACATTCAGTTTGCAGGATAAGGGCCTTTTAAATGAAATAAGATTAAACAAATCCATGTGATGGATGGAGCGAAGTCAGGAACTAAAGCCAGGTAGATCAAGCTGTATTCTATGCAAGAGATTACTTTCAATTTTTAATCATTCTAATTATATTTGTTCATTTCTATTTTCTTTATGCTTTACTGGCAAAACACACTGATCAAACGACATTTTGTTGATTTTCTAAGTGAAAATAAGATAACAACCTGTACAGAAAACACATTTTAATGCACAATTACTATTTACATGCTGAATTCAATATACTGGGGGATGAGAGGAAGATCAAAACCTAAAAGTTATGGCACATTTTGTATTTTATGTATTAATTTTAATAAAAAGTTTAACTGAGAAAATCAACATAAATTGTGCACTAAGACTGTCCAGGGCTACTGACTGCACAGTTCAGCTATTAGCAGTTTTGACCTGACTATGTCTTCTTTAATTATATTATATATCATTAAAGTCTTTTATTGCTTTTGACTTACACATAGTCCTTATAATACTCATTTGCAAAATTCACAGCAGTTTCACCCCCTGAGCTAATATTTAATCCAAGTTATCGGACGACGCACTGACCAATTTTACAGTGCAGACTTCATGAACAACCTAATTAAATGGAGCCAAACTCAAATGAACTGTCAGCGACGGCCTCTCTCTCGCTCTCTCTCTCTCTCTCTCTCTTTCTCTTTCTTTGTCTCTCTGTCTCTCTCACTCCCTCTCTCCCCTTAAAGACATACATATACCCTTAGGTACGTTCAGTGTCAATACAAAGATATTCATTTATTAGAATGTTTTATTTCCATAAATCTGTGACGTGAAAGAGCACAAAAAGACAACTGAGACAAACTTAATGGAACAGAGAGGAGGCCGGATGACAGCAACACATTATGAGAGCAGTAAAAATTTTATTAGATTATATTAGATTCAAAACTAAAATTTGATTTGCTGGAACTCGTGGAAATACTTTAATTTTTTACTTAATTTTTTCAAGAAATGTGTCGAAAGGAGATCCAGATGCATCAGCATTAGGTTTGCTCTCTTTTTATTTATTTATTTTTGTATTAACAAGAAATGTTCTTAGGGGTTGATGATAAGTAAAGAAACTTTTAACAATATGATACTTTCATCATATGCATGATGGTATTTACTTTGTGTAAAATATAAAATAAAATTGTATTGTATTTTATTGAGTTTATAAGACAGAAAACCCCACAACAAATGACAGAGAACCCATGGTGCCACATTTAAGAATAAAGTTAATATAAAAAATATGAACACCAAGATTTTTATTCAATGTTTCACACACTGTGCTTCGCTGAATCCAATTATTCAGGACTAATTACATTCTGTTTGTAAAGAAACATGTAGTTGTTAAATAGCATAATGAAATTTATCACGATAATAACAATATATTGCCTACCCCTTAAAGTAACTGACATGGTGAAATGGCTTTTCTTGTGGTTTAAACTAGAGATTCACAGCTTCCCAGAATCAAACAGGCCTTTACATTTAAGTAAAGTCAGTCCAATAAAAGCACAATACAAATAAAATCACAATATAATAAATGCAAGTAAGAAAGTAAACTATATGCTGTGATCTGATGTGTGTGTGTGTGTGTTCATTGAACTCTCTCTTTTCTGTATCTACAATTACCATCCAGCACCTACTTCATCTAATCAATCTCTCATTAAATTAAATCCAGTGCTGCTGATGGAGCTCCAAACCATGAAATGACTGTGAACCAAATGCATGTTCTTATTCTTCTTACCCAAATATTATTTTAGAAAACAAAAATTCCAGTTACATTTTCACTGTGCTTGTTCATTTGTGTTTATTTGTATGTTATATTGTGTTTGTAATGGCAAAACATTTACTGCACAGATAAACAGTTTTAAAAATGTTTTTCTAGACAAGACTTCTGCATGTTCCTACATGTATGTGCTTATTATATTTACGGCATTTTGTAGACGCTCTTATCCAGAGCAACGTACATCAGTAACATATACTTTACAGTCATTTGCAGAAGTTAAGGTGCCCTCTGTCAAATTACATGATTTTTGTTGATTTTCTAAATGAGAGTAATTTCACATCCTTAACAAAGAGCCTCTTCTGTACATTTTAATGCACAGATAATGTTTATGTGCTAAATTTAACATAATATGTGATCTGTGCAAAAGTTATGGCATATTTTATAGTTGTATTTGTTAATGTGTTACACAGAAGCAAATAATTTGAAACTGTTCACCAAAAAAAAACTCACATTTTAATGGAGGCTAAAAAAATGATGTACTGTACTGATGTAAGTACTCTACTTCAGTGTGCATGGAAAAACATATTGTGATCTGACAGATGTGAAACCCTTTATATCAAAGACGTAAAATTGTAGTTTTGTTCCAGAAAGGAAACATAACAGAGATGAAAGTTCTGAAATATTAGAAATGTTAATACCTGCTTTAAAAAAATAAATAAAAATAAAACATAGCAAATTCAAAGAGTACCATATAGTCCGAGGACAAAAGTCAGTGGTTATTTAACATCCCCTCCTAATACCCCATAATATTTTCTAAGCATTTGTCGCCATCTAGCGGATGACAGTGATAGCTATTCATTATAACTTTGCTGCCATCTTGTGGTAAAGAACAAAAATTGACCTGACTTGAAAAATAAAAGTATTTTTATGTGATTAATAAATCACTTCTGGACCATTTCAATTGACTATCACTACACATAAAAGTATAAGTTACAAAGAGAACTGAATGTAAAGCAATAGATGAGAAGTGGTGAAAGAGAAGGGTTGAATAAAATAGAGGGAAAAAAGAAGCAGACAAGGACACACAATCACACATATCTAGCTTATCATATTCATGTCTCCATGCTGAGGAGCACATCTGTTATGAGTTATTAGGCCTCAGTGAAGCCTGGCTGCCCTGCGGGTCCCCCCGACGCCCTGACTCAAATCCAGCTCAACTCCTGAACTTCCGACACGATCTGGGTCAATGCTGTTGCCCCAGCCCACGGGGGAACACAACACAGCTGTTTAATCAGGGCTAAAGGGGCCAAGCATCCTATAAAACTCACACAAATACACACATACACTTCATGCTAAACTGGACAAGGGAACAGGGGACTCTGTGTTAAAGGAGGAGGAGGGCTACTTCCAGGCAACACCACCACTAAGAAATCAAGGCAGTACTTACAGTCTCCTTCTTATACCCACTTGTTAACTATTATTTAACCTGACTTGCCTGATTACACCAGTCTCTTGAGGGAGTTCCATTTTAGCCCACTCTTCCACTAAATGAGGTTAATGTCTAAACAGAAACCAGCACTGACACACACATCATAGCAGGCCTGGGACACTTTGACTGACCAGCAAAATTAGCAGACTTCAATCCTACTGCTCACTGTAGAGCAGCAGTTCAAAGAGGCGTTTGTGGAGGCGTGACAGGACTGATGCCTAACCGTTAGAAGTCAGAGTATTAGTAGAACTAAAATCTGATTTCGACAAATATAAACGGTGTATAACAGTCTAAAACCAGAATTTGCTCTCCTGCACGCTCGCTGTTTGCGGCTCTTTCACTCCGCACGCTGTTGCTTGGCCGCTCTCCGGACCCCCTCACTCTGCAGGTTTTCCCACTCACTTGGGGACAGACACTATCCTGAAAATTCAAAGATCTTGTGTTTTGTTCTTTTGTTTCTACGGCCTAAAATAAAAGAAATGTGGCCATTTGAGTGTGACACCATTTTTAAACCCCAGTAGCAGTTAATATTCCGTGTTTTTTTAAATTATAATAATTTTGGTTCTGCGTGACATAGGAAAACCAAACAAAGCTCGGTATGACATCTGACACCTTGTGCATAAATACAAACGGGGGGAACTTCCAAATAAGAAGTTGTTATGCCGCATGACAACAGTTTACAATTTGGTGCACCTCTGGCACTGAGCCATTTCCCTCATGTTCTAAGGATTAAGGCTGAAGGGGTAATTAAGTAAAGTCATCTTGATAGCACACACCATTCTGTGATAGCACACACCCTGTGCTCTCCAGCCAAAATTACAGTGAGACACTACTGAAATATGTTCTCCTGGTGGTTTTTAAATGATGCCACACTGGAAATGCCCATCTGGGACTCCACTGCTTTCTGAACAACATTGTTTCGCAGCAACCTAAGGGTCATGAGGGCTCTGTATGATGTTTATCAGCGGTTTAGCTGTAGAAGTTGCCATATCAGCCTGAAATATGTGTCATTATCAATACATTTTCAAGAAAATCAGTTACTATTTTTTCAAGTACTTGTACTTTTTGCTGTACATCACACCTAGAATAAGATAAGAAAAAAAGAGATTTTTACTATGGTAATGTCATTGGTTAATTTGCAGCTGAAAGCTGTAAAACTGAAGTGACGAAAGTGGCAAAAACGCTACTCAGTAACCCAAACCCCATATCAGATCATTCTTCCATTATGAGGTCCATTTGAGTCCATATTAATGCTGTGTATCAATATTCAGAGATACACTACCAGTCAAAAGTGTTTTTGCACACCACAGGTTTTTCCCAGTTGTTCATTTATTTCATAAACTGCAGATTTTTATTTTTCTAAATGTAACCGGGCATGAACTTTTGCATTGTGTTGTGAGAGAAATGACCCAAAACATGTAAAGCTGCGTGAAAGTTTTATTTTCTCTGCACAAAGCATATAAAAGCGAAAATGTTGGTCCTCCACACATTTACACCTCCAACTCCTCTAGCCGAAAGATTATCAAACAGGCAAAAGTATGCAGTTAAGAGAAATACTGTATGTAAAATAAATATAAATAAGATGAGGGCAAATAAACTTATGGATGACACTTTTGAATATTAACATTTCTCAGATTGATTTTTAGCTAATATCACCCAACCTACCTCTATCCAAAAGGATATCAAATAGGAAATAGGGAGGGGGGATACAGACTGATAAGGCATATAATACAAACTAGATCTACTGTGCAGTTATATAATACATAAGCGTATATAATAGATTTCAATATATTGATAAGTGTAGATAATATATTTCATTATAATAAATTTGTATATTTCAACCTGTTACATACACCTGTTACAAGCATTGGAAAATAGTTGAGTGAACAGCTATAAATGAAAATATGTTTCCTTTATAAGATGAAAGAATCTTCTAGACTGTCCTTTAACTTTAAATGCACTAATTAACTGTTTCATTCCATTCATTGTCACTTCATAACTTGTTAAACATCTAACAATTGTCTGGTGATCCATATTATAATTAGAACTTTAATAGGTGGCTTGTTATAAGTCAGTAGTGACAGATTTTGTGTCTAATATAGGTACTCAAACAGTGAACATACTGTAAATGTATTAGTTAGCTAAGAATACTGAGGGTATTTTTATTACATATCAATTGAGTAACAAATCTCAGTGCATGCAAAAACGTTTGACTGGTACCCCTGCGAAGTTGGAGAGTTTGCGGTCTCAGTCGTTTTTTTCTTTGAACCTTACTAATAATTATTTGCGGAAAACGTAAATATCCTCCACAAATTTTTTTTTGCTTTTTTCGTGGCATTATATAATTTTTCATGTACTTTAGTGCTAAATTATTAAGAAAAATATAATTTACTAATTTTGTAACAAATATTGAAGGAAATTTAGCTAAATTTCCGTATAAGAGAAAACCCGTCTTGGGATGGTAAAATACCCCTGTACTCAGAGGCGAGAGGCTTAATAATAGCCAATCCAAGAGTGTCTCCTTGCTGCTAATGGCTGCTGCCCTGTGACGCATCTCTGGCAGCTGCAGTCCAGCATTCCCGCATCAGAACAGTTTCCTACGAGTTTACCTTTACACTTATATGGGTAATGTATTATGCTGAGTTTAAAATGAAATTAAAGTGTTTTGGGCGCATATTTAGGGTTTAGACTATAAAAATAAGCATTTCTAGGCCTTTTTTTAACCACATTATATATTCATGGTTTTTCACAATTCACGGAAACGTGACCCCCACGAATTTCGGGGGTCGACTGTATATAGTACATACACTTGTGTGTGTACACCCACACACACAGAACTGCCCTAATCTGAAAATCTTTATACATGCTTATAAAATTAAAGTGAGTTTGTGCTATATAAATGTTTAGCAGTCATGTTTTGACCACTAAACATTTATTATCATTAACTGTGTCCATTTATAGTCAAACTATAGCATGTATGTGTGGAGCTGTCCTACAAGAGAAGATATTGAGCTTCATCTGTTCCACAAGTATCTCAGTTCTGCCCTTCGTTAATGTTATCCTTATAAAAACTTACATCATAAGTGACCTCAGTCCTGTTAAAGAGGGAGGGGTGTGCAAAAGCAAATAAGTAGCGCGCACACACACACACACACACACACACACACACACACACACACACACACATCCTGAGTGATGCCAGGCAGGCTTAGATCAAGTCTGAGTGCCATAGTTGCACTAGGCAAACATACAGACCTGTTTATTTCCAGCCTCTCCTGCTTGACCCTCTGCATTCACCCAGAATCTTTACCAGGAACTGAGGCATTTTTGAGCAGATCTGTCAAAGTTACTTAACCTGAAACCAAAAGACAAATTCTGTCAAATGTGGTGCTGTGTGTAGTGTGTATACACTCATGTGAATCAGAGGTTTTGTGGCAACAAAACAAGCTCTGTACTAAAGCAGTTAACACATCATGGAAAAACTAATTTTCCTCACATCCGTGTACACAAACCCTGTTCTAGTTTCAAGCTATGCTGCTCTCTCTTCTCTCTCCATACAGCCCATAAATGCCTGTAAATCTAAAAGCTCAGGAAGTGCCCATTAATGAAAGAGCTATTTTGTGATGTCACAAAAGCCAGTGCATACACATCCATTTATTCATTATCCGAGCTGTTTCTGGAGCTCATATGGTGAAAAGTGGAGAATCACCCTTGACAGGTCACCAGTCCATCACAGAGCAGACACACACTTGGACAGGGCAATGTAGCATCTCCAGTTCACCTGATGTACATGTCATTGGAATGTGGGCGGAAACCATAGAACCCAGCAGAAACGCATGCAGACACAGGGAGAATACACAGACTCTACACCGGACCCTCGGCCACTCCAGCTGGGAATCGAACCCAGGATATGCACACACACATACTCACCGCTTCACCGCAAGTCGACTCTGTTCATGTTAAGGATATAAAGGCTGACTGCTTTATTAATGTGGTGCAATACAGTGCAGTCAATCAGAACAGGGTCATTTACATAAAGGCACGGCAAATAAAATAGCCTGTCTTATTCAAAGAGATTTAAAAATTTTTTTTAATGGCCTTGTATTGCTAATTTTGGTGCATTAGCTCATACAATGCCATCAGGCTGTCTAGGTTAAAGCCAGTTTGAAGGAAAAATTATTTCATTCTGCTAGGGTCAGTTTGCTGAATGGATTATACATCATAATTTCATAATTTACTAGAATTACATAATTGCATAATTACTTCAAATTCAAATCTTTATAAAACATCTACTAATCTACTCATGGACACAAAAACAATATCAATTGAACTTTCAGCTAAATGCCTCTGTTTATTAATTAAGAAAAATGTTGTTGGTGATAAAATTATGACATATTCATATAGCAGTTCTGTCCATTATAAACTATTAAACGGTGGCTAAAAGAGACCATCCCGTCAGGACACAGCAATGTTGCCAACAATCGGGGCAGCTGGCCGCCTGGTTGTCTGGGAGTTGCCCCTTCAATCAGAAGGTCATGGGTTTGAATCCCAGGATTTCCAGTGGCACCACTGAGGTACCCTTGAGCAGGATACCGTCCCCAAACACTGCTCCCCAGGCTGCCCACTGTGTCACTGGTTTGAATGGGTTGAATGCAGAGAAAGAATTTCACATTGTGCACACTGTGTGGTGTGTTCATGTGTGACTATAAGGGTCACTTTATATTATTTAATTAATGAAGGGTGGCTACTAGTCCTTTAAGGAAAGGGCGCCTTACAGAACCATGCCCACTTGAGATACAGGGCCATGAGTACACAAGTTCCACTGGCAACGGTCCGATGCAAAACACACAGACTCATTCATTGGTCTCTTTCACCCTCCTGCTTTCACTCTCACTTACTCAAACACACACACATATTTAAGGGCTGCAGCAGTGAGCTCTGAAGTAAGGGCTGATCTCACGATTCATCATGTCTGCAGTGTGGACTGGGCTTTTGCTTGCTGTGTGTGTCTACATGTGTGTGGAAACGCAACGACAAGGGCCTCCAGGTGTTCCTCATCGTCATCATCATCATGATCATCAAACAGAGGAGTTGGTAAGATTGCATTACCTTTAATCACAGAGATTTAACCTACTGTAGGCTTTGGTTCAAGACCCTGTTCAATATGTCTTGCTATGATGTTCAGAACGCAAGTTCTCAACAATAAAGCCACCAAAAGGAGTTCTTAAGGGCAATGTCATAGAAGAACCTCTTTTGTAAAGAACCTGAAGGAATAGTCAAGCTTTTTTTTTGTTTTCAAATGTTTCTTCTTTAGTTTAGAACTGCAGCTGTTAAGAAACAAAAATATGCTAAGAAACACTAGAGCCTTATAGTCACCCAAATAACTCAGGAAAAAAAATATATCATCAAAATGTGATGCTTGGGGATGCACACTTGTGAATGTGATTTAGATTTATAGACATTATAATGACTTGGAATAACTTAGTCCATTACCAAGATGGCCACTGAGTGGACCAACATAAAGGACTTTGCTTAGAACACAGTATGACCTAATGTGAGCTATAAAAGTGATCAGACAACACCAGATCTGGTACGCACAAAGCAGTCGTAAATAAGAGGACTAAGACCTAGACCACATCCATGTCTGCTCGACCTTAATGAAGATCTGGATGTAATTGTTTTTTAGGCAAACCATTTGGACTATTTGCGTGACTGGTGTACTACTAGTCATTACGACATTAGCCTTGTAGCTTCTGCACTAAACTAAAGGAGCAAAATTTGGAAGAAAAATTTGGACTGCAAGCATCTGGAGTAAGTGAAATATTTACATATCCAGGCTACTAAACCCGTACTAAAGCCACTGAGTGTTACACTAGTGTTAGTACACTAGTAAATGTTTACACATTCACGTGAGAACTAAAGATCTCTGTACTATAGCAGCTAATATTTAGCTTTCTCTGGAGTTCAGTGTTTAATGTTCCAATAAGGTTTCTCACATATGTACTTTGTTGGTGTGGGTGTAAAACTATTTACCATTCTGGCAGTGAGGGCCTGGATGCTACAGACCTTTTTTCCCGGATTTTCCCAGGTTGTGAAATGGGTGTATGGGGTCATCCACAATGCTGGTGCCTTTGCAGATGCAGGATGTAAATGTCTGCGACAGGAGAGAGAGGCTTTGATGGTTTTCTCAGCTGTCCTCACTATCCTCTGTAGGGTTTTGAGATCCCTGTACCAATCCATGATTCAGCTACAGAGAATTCTTCTAACAGTCCCTTTGTAGAAAGTAGACGGGTGGGGGGTTGGGGGGGGGGGGCGCACTACTGGGCTTTCTTGATGATGGAGATGGTGTTGAAGCTCCACATGAGGTTCTCCCCAATTTAAACACCAAGGAACTTGATGCTTTGGACAATCTCCATGGAGGATTCATTGATGTTCAGCACAGAGTGATCACAGCATACTCTGCTGAAGTCACCTCTCTTTTGTTTTGTCCACATTCAGAGACAAGCTGATGGTTCTGTACAAGTCTGTTGATTCTGTACAAGCCACCTCATTATTCCCACTGATCAGACCTACCATGGACATGTCATCAGTGAACTGGATGATGAGGTCTGAGCTGTGCATTGCTGTATAGTCATGGGCCAGCAGTGTGAACAGCACAGGGCTGAGCCCTGGGTGGACCCTGTGCTAGAGGTCTGCAATGGGGCAGGAGTCGTGCCCACATAATATAGCCTATGTTTCATAAATTCCTGTATGTCAGTTAGGCAGCAAATAAATTTGGTACCTTATTTAGTTTTTATAAGCCAAGATATTATAGCATTTAAAATGTGTCCGGTATTTTTGACCCACCCTATACTCCACCAGCCTTGCTTGCGGGATTCAGCGGGCGGGAGCCGGACAAACCATGACAGATGCAGGCGGGAGTGTGTTGAAATATTACACATTTCTGCGGGGGCGGGCGGGAGCGGGACAGAAACTGATGAAAAATCAGTCCCGCACAGACCTCTACCCTGTGCTCAGCATGGCAGTGCTGAAGATATCGCCCCCAAACCTGACTAAGGTCTCCCATTCAGGAAGTCCAGGATCCAGTTGCAGTGGGAGGTGTGCAGGCCTAGCAGTCTCACCTATCCTAACAGATACTGAGGAATGGTGGTGTTGATTGCTGAACTATAAGTCGACAAACAGCATTGTTACATAATTGTCCTTTTCGCCCAGGTGGGTGAGAGCTAGGTGAAGGGTGGTAGTGACGGAACTTCATGATGAAGGGGTGAGTGTGATGAAAGTGTAGTCAATGAGGCAAGTCACAGATTACTTCTTTGGTGCGGGGATGATAGTGGTGGCTTTAAAGTACACTGGAACATCAGTGTTGCTCAGAGATATATTAAAGTCCGTGTGGACATTTGCCAGGTGGTCTGCACAACATCTGTGAAGTGATCTGTTTGCTGGCAACAGCATTACTGAGATGTTTGGGGTGGGGGCATTTATGTAAACACAGTCCACCACATTTGCCCCCTCCTCATCAAAAACCCCACTTGTCTTGGCAATGCTTGGTGGAATCCATGCACATATTAAAATAATAAAATATAATAAAAGGTATACTGTAGGTAAAAAGGGTAGATGGGTGGTCAAAAAATACATGATTCAGCTGGACAATCAGAAGAACGCTTTCACCTGGCAAATTGGACTGTATGACACAGTTAGCAAGTCAGAGAGTACACTGGTAGGGCTGCAACATCAGACTGTTCAATCAGACTGGTGGGGCTCCAGAAATTCTATATATTCAACAGAATGCTGAATATATTGGATAAAATATGATCTTTTCTATTCTCTCTCAGATTGAGGTACAAAGTGTGAAGATAGACTGCAAGGTGGCGTCCCGTTTCGCCCACACTGTCATGACCTCCACGGCTCTGAACAAGGCCAACGTCTCACAGGAAGTGTGTTTTGAAGTGGAGCTGCCCAAGACGGCCTTCATCACCAACTTCAGCATGTCAGTCATGCTCCACTTATGCTGAGCCTAAAAAGTGACAAATGAACTCCAAATGAATTAAAATGACTCATAATGAATCACAAGCCCATTTCTTTAAACAGTGGCACTGGCCAGAGAAAACCATGTCTCTCCCATTTGTCAGTATCTACTTTTGTTGAAATGGTTAAAAATGGAAGGGAATAAAAATACTTTTTTTTTTTTAAACATTTTTTTGCCTTCTCATGGAAAGATACCATTTTGGAGATATTTGTGGGGCTTTTTTTTGACAATGACATAATATTCTTATACTTTCTTGTATAATGAGAGTAAACAATTATTCAGACTCTTTTTGTTATTAAATTTCCTATTTAATACTTAATCTAATATGCATAGCTAATATGCAGTACAAATGTCCAGTTTAGATTTACACACACACTGTCTTTTGACTTTGTACTGATAAATACGCACAAAAAAAACAAATTTAGAAAATAAAACTGACAGGGGAAAAGAGACAGATATTAATATATTTATTTTTACACATTTTAACAAATCTCACTGTTTAATTTTGCTTATGCCGTTGGTGGGTTTTTTGGCTAATAATTGCATACTTTTTTATTTTACTGTATGATACTACACTACATCTCTCTGCTTTTAGGGAAATAGACGGTCAGGCATATGTGGGAGAGGTAAAAGAGAAGGAGAAGGCGAAGGAGCAGTATGAGAAGGCTGTGTCCTCTGGACAGACTGCCGGCCTAGTCAAGTGAGTGAGGAACAAAAACAGGAAACCAATCTACAAAGAAAGCTCTGTTTGTGCATTCACTGTAAAATGCACTTTGGTCTTTTCAGGGCTTCAGGAAGAAAGATGGAGAAGTTTTCTGTCTCTGTAAACATCGCTGCCAAGAGCAATGTCACATTCATCCTTACGTATGAGGAGCTCCTCCAGCGTCGCCTTGGCAAATATGAGACCATGATCAGAGTGAAACCCAAACAGTTGGTCCAACACTTTGAGGTGCAGTAGGTTACTGTAGTGCTTCTCTTTTTTTCTTCCTTTCTTGGTTTATTTTATTTACACATTCTCACTTACAGATCGTTGCTGATATCTATGAGCCACAAGGCATAGCATTCCTGGACACCAATGCCACATTCCTGACCAACGAACTGCTCCCTCTGGTGAAGAAAACAGTCACTAACAAAACAGTAAGATCACTATTTCCAAACTCTTCCTACACATTTTATATTCCACCCTGAGGTCCATTGGCATTTGTGTGGTTTTATGTATCACATACAGTCATAATTCATTTCTATGACCATTTCCCAACTCTCTTTGTCCTTTAGAATTAACCAGATTGTTTTGTTTCTATGCCTTTAAGAACAGTATTGTATATGTGAATGACATTTGTTCTGAATGACTGCCTCATAGTAGACTCCATACAAAATGTAGCCTGGGTTGAAATACTCTTTATAACTTCAGTATGTATGTGTGCAGCAAAACTGCAGCAGGTTGAATAGGTACATAAATAAATACTGCTTTGTGAAATCACAAAAAGAATCCATTGAAAACATATGTAGACTCTATGTACTGGTACTTTTGGAAACACCACATGGAACTCATTATTGTTTTAAAAAAATTGAAGAAAATTACATTTATGGCAGTTTTAGCCTATGCTGAGCTCTGAAACAGCAGTGTCATTGGTTCACAAAAAAAGACACATGGAAACTCTCTAGAAGTTTCTAGAAATTCTGAAATTTCTAGTGCATAGGTATTATGAATAGCCCATGGACTAATGAGTTCACCACATGTTTATAGGGCAAATGGGATGTGTTTTTCACATGTTGTTGGGTTGAAACCAATATGTCAAATATTGCTGCCTGATCATCCAAACAATTCCTATATACTCATTGCATGTAAACATGATCAAATCCATGTTTAGACATAAGCTAAACCATTGTGCCTTAAATACCAAGTCACGGTCAGCTGGTTTAACTTTGCCTGTGTTCTTGGATTGCATCATTCTAGTAGAGAATGAGACCATCACTGAACTATTTAAAGGAACTTCCTGCTAAATTGGAAAATCTTACATCTATTATATATAAATATACTTACTCACATTCTCTAGTGGTACTTTTCCACAGATTTTCCAAGACTGGGAAAACCCACCTTCTAATGATGTATCAAGCTGGAAGAACTCAAGGCTGGCCTTAAGGCTGTTGTATAGGAAACCTATCACATTTGTGTTTATTAGATGTAACCTCGGCAGATATGCTGACAGTCTAGATTTCTTAATCTGCTTTGCCTCCAAGATGTTGTGTGACGTATTTGTGCAATGAATTCTGGGTATTGTAGTGAAAGAACACTGTTGGACAAAACATTAAAGGGGACCTATTATGCAAAACTCACTTTAGTTATAATAGGTCTATGGGCTATACAAAACATGTTCTGAAGTTCTTTGCATAAAATCACTCTCACATGAAGAGATATCACCAGCTCTATTCTTCACAGTTTCAGGCCCTTTCAAAGCGAGCCGTTTGGACGGAGGGCCCCCATATGAAGTAGAGGGCCAATTTGCATAGAACTGCCCCTCATCTGTCGAGACCCCGCCTACTAGCCTGTTTCTTGTCACCCCTTTCAGCGGCCATCTTGGGTCTTTGCAGCTTTTTATATGCTGAATTCAGCCGTACCTGACCACTGCAGTGGCAAAAACTCGCTCCACCCAGCTGGCCAATACTCGCTCAAAACACAATAAAACAACCTCCGCTATTGTGTTTCAGAATATCACATAACATGAACAATAAAATGTTTTTATTGTTTGCTATTTTTGGACTGTAGTTCCTGTTTAAAGGAATAGTTTCGTCAACAACACTACTGTTGCTGTAATTGCTATAATTAATATATGATAGAAAATCTAAAATATAATGTTGATATGAATGATTGCCAATAGTAATCAATAAGCCTTCAAATTATATCATTCCCAGTGGTCAACGAGGTTTCATTCACAGTAAGCAATATTAGTATGTATGGCTGAATGATTTCTTCAAGTATATTTAATGGCAAATTTTGTAAGGCTTTTCAAAGAAGGGTATTATCACCTGCAGTAGCTCAGTTACATGTTTTCACATGAGAGTAGCCATTAGATTCAATGGTATTATGCTATGTATATTGCATTAGTGGAATTCAGTGTAAACGGTCACTTGGCATTTGCGCTTGGGCCGGAGAAATAGCAACACATTTGCATACTGTATTGGAAATTGTACAGGACTGATTATAATTCCATAGTACTGATCTCTTATAATTCTCCTTTTTAGGCACATTTGTCTTTCTCACCATCTCTGGATCAGCAGAGGAAATGCCCAGACTGTGATGGTACACTGATAGATGGAGATTTCATCATCACATATGACGTCAATCGTGGACAGACTATTGGTGACATTCAGGTCCATTTGGAAAATGACACATTTTCAGCAACAATTCAGATTAAAACCGGTCAAGGGCCGTTTCCTTTACTCATCTGCAAATCTTCATGTTTCAGATTGTGAACGGATACTTTGTACACTTCTTCGCTCCAGCTGATTTGCCACGGTTGCCAAAAAATGTTGTGTTTGTGATTGACAGGAGCGGATCCATGCAGGGCAAAAAGATGGAACAGGTAAGTTATAAACTTTAGGAAATACTTTAGTTAACATCACAACATTTAACTGAGTGATCTAAACTGTGGAAATCTCAACTTTTTGTAGACTCAGGAAGCTCTAGTGACCATTTTAGGTGACCTATATGAAGAGGACCACTTTGGCCTGGTCACATTCGATGATAAAATGGAGTTGTGGAGACCTGAGCTGAGCAAAGCATCCCAGGAAAATGTAATGGAAGCTATGAAGTTTGTCAAAACTGTAACAGCAAGGCACAGTAAGTAACAGTATGATATGTCTGACTGGATCAAATGAATGCTTTGTCATTTAATAAGCCTGAAGAAAGATGTCAAGGCTGCAAAAAGGTAATTGAGGTATTTCATGTCTCTTAGAGCTGTAGATGAAAGGCCCAGTTCTGATTTAATGAATCCCTGAGGCATCTGTGTAAATATAGCATATATATCCACCACTTTATTTAAAACACATGTCTTGTGTTTCTCACTGGCAACATAATAGAGTCTATCTACCCCACAAAGTCTATTTATCTTTAAATCAATTACACTCGTATTCAGTTAAAGACCGCAGCCCATCTGTAAGTACAGAATATATTACCCCTCTCCAAGCCATTCATTAATGGCAATTTTCAAACCACAGGACAGCTGTTGATGAGGTATTGGACTATGAGTGTATCAGTAAAACCAACAGTTGTTGGGGCTTTTACAGATCATTCATTAAGAATGGTCCACCACTCAAAATACCCAAACAAGAGTGGCCCTGTGGTTGAAACTGACCATTGATAACAGCTCAGAGGCTAGTTAAGGGACTACAGTCTTTGTATGCCGGTAAGGTGTTCCTACATGATAAGTGTTTCTTATAAAGTGGCCAGCAAATGTAAATATGTCCGGGTTGATTTAATTAAAATCTGAAATCTTAGTGTTCAGCCTTATAGTTTAAGCTTTTTCAGGTACAATTAATGAATGTATTTTTCCTCTGTTAGTGACAGATATCAATGAAGCTGTTCTGCATGGTGTGGACATGTTAACTACAGCCAAGAAAAACAACTCTCTACCAGACAACAGTGCATCCATGATCATTTTACTGACAGATGGAGATCCCACCTCTGGTGTGTCTCAGTGGGGGAGGGGGGGGGGGGGGGCTTGAGTTAACTGGGTTATTTATTCCTGGCTTTCGCTT
>JBBPCX010000141.1:17842767-17853597 GCA_037974365.1 Hydrocynus forskahlii | reverse complement strand
GGGGGGGCTTGATTTAACTGTGTTATTTATTACTTGATTCCGCTTGAGGTCACTTCGGCTCATGTTCCTGTGACCTCTAATTGTGAACATACCTTGAGAAAAAGTTAGTACATTTGATTTTTATTTAGGCACATTGTAGACATAATAGTCTTCAGTGGTTTGGTGCTTTTATGGTGCCTGTTCTAGGCACTTTAATCCAAAGTAAGTTCATGAAATTTAGGACATTGTGAAAGGTTGTATCAAGGACATACATTAAAAGCCAAAACTTTCTCACATTTTTAAAATAAGAGTTAATTGTAGTAACACATTGAAACATCACGTTCATTCCCAAGTCCACACAGTTTATATATAAGTTTAAGTTGCAAAAACAACCTGCTTAGAATTCAGTTTCCATGTCATGAAAATCAGTACATATCCTTCTATAGGGAGGGTTTCAGCGTAGATATTTGTTTTAATGAAGCGCAATACAGTTAGTCAGAAAAGAGACCATTTACAAATACAGGACCAGTCTTAAAGGCACAGTGACAGAAATAGCATGTTTAATTCCAAAAGAGAGGTTGGACAGACGGCTGTCTAAGAAGAAAATTGAATGTTTTTGGTGTGTAAAACCACATTAATGTTTTTGGTGGACTTAAGGGAAAAATGTAGGATGTGTTATGGGACCTTTAAATTGTGTGTTTCTATATTTCAGGGGTGGTGAATCCATCCATGATCCAAGAAAATGTCCAAAATGCCATTGGAGGAAACATGAGCCTCTTCTGCTTGGGCTTTGGCTATGATGTAGATTACACATTCCTGGATGTACTGGCCAAGCAGAATGATGGTTTGGCTCGTAGAATATATGAGGCATCTGATGCAGCTCTTCAGCTCCAGGTACTAAATGTTATGTTTAAAGAGAAAAAAATTGTAACTGATCAAAAACTATCCCCGTTTCAGTACATGCTAAAAGGGATGAACTGCATTCCATATTCTTCCATATTTCTTGCTTTTTTGCATTCCATATTCTTCCAAAGGGTTTCTATGAAGAGGTGGCTAGCCCACTCCTATTAGACGTGAATCTGCACTATCCAGACAGTGAGGTGAATTCCTTGACAAACAGACACTTCAGGCACCTCTTCGATGGCACCGAGATTGTGGTTGCTGGCCAGCTGAACGACCTTGAAGTGGACAACTTTGTCATCGAGGTCTCAGCTCAAGGGGTGAGAAAAATAGAAACTAGAATGAAGCATCGTATGACAGACAAATGTCTATGACAGGCTGCCATGTAACATCTCACATAATTCAGTCACAGTAAGACTTTCAGTAGGTTTCATTTTTCTTTCAATTCAGCTGGAGGAGCAGTTTCTTGTCCATGGCCAAGCCAGTGGCGAGGAGTGGGCCTTCATGTTTCCTGAGCAAGAGTATATCTTTGGGGACTTCACTGAGCGTCTCTGGGCTTATTTAACCATTCATCAGCTCTTAGACATGCGGTTAGCAACATATGTTCTCCCAGTACAAAGCTTGCCATATCAAGTGAGACAGAACATTTCTATATACGTGGTAAATTGAGGACTGTAGCCCATCATTGTCATTCACAAAACATAAACCTTAGTGTAGTTTCATCAGTTGACCACAGAACTGCTGATGCCCATATACTGGGGTTTTTAAGCATTGATGGCTGGGTCAGCTACAACAAATAAGCAAACTAAATCCATTGGAGAGATTGTTAGCTCTGATGAGCTCTCAGTTGTTTATAATTAGGAGCCAAAAGCCACATGATTTATTGCTTCTACATCATTTACTGGTAGGAGCTTCAAGTTAGTTGCTCCTATGCCATGAACACAGAATGATTATGTAATATGTGCATGTGCCATAGAAAAAATATTGAATTCTGATCTGTCTGTCCCCATTAATGTCACATTAATGCCACAGTAATGTCACATTAATGCCACGTTAATGTCACACCCAATCTAGTACCATACATAAAAGCGGCTCAGATCTGATTTGAAAAGATCTGAATCAGAACTTCCAAACCAAAGCCAAAAATTGGATTTGTGCCACTTTAACTTGGCAGTTTGCACCAATTAAAAAAGATCAGATTTGTGTGCCCACAATGTAAATGTATCAGTAGGTAAGATCCGAGGTAGCGAATTAGCCAATTTGGCCACTTTATGGTTAATTGAGGTTATAATTCCAAACAGTTAACAAAAACGAATTAATTGTTATTCACCCTTGTTAAATAGCAATAAGTTCAAGACTGAGACAGGTCTACTTGTTTGAGAAATAATGCTTGAAACTGACGACTGGTGAAGGGCTGGAGCAAGAGTGTCCAATCTTACCCACAAAGGGCTGTTTTCATTCCGCATAGATTTTACTCATTTCATTAATTCCTTTTAAATGATTATCATGTATGTTCATGCTTTGTTGGAATGAAAAAGACTAACACATTTACGGATGGGCTACAGTTGCTAACTATACAGCATCATATCACAGAATTACATTAAATGGGTTTATAATGAAATGGCTTGTCATGGCATATGTACAGCAAGTTTGTGTTAAATTTTGAATAACTGCTGATGATGAGGGCATCTTCTGACAGAGACAAGTGTACACCTGAAGAAAGTGAAAACATCACAGCCGAAGCCTTGGATCT
The DNA here is from genome assembly GCA_037974365.1 of Hydrocynus forskahlii. Taxonomy (NCBI): domain Eukaryota; kingdom Metazoa; phylum Chordata; class Actinopteri; order Characiformes; family Alestidae; genus Hydrocynus; species Hydrocynus forskahlii. The sequence continues at coordinate 17,850,965 of JBBPCX010000141.1, read as the reverse complement.
CTCACTGAAGTACAACTTTGTCTCCCCACTCACCTCCATGGTGGTCACAAAGTCGCAAAGTGATGAAAGGCCAGGGGACATGTTCCTTGCTGACAAGCTGTCTGAGGGTATGGATGATTTTGTTGTTGGCTGACCATAAAGTACAAAAAGAATGTTAATTTTAATGCTAATTTAAAACACTTTCTTAATACTAATATACTAATATCATGCACATATTTGTTCACAAATTACTTATAATTTGCTTGATTTAATATATTAAACAAAATGTGACATGCAAAAGTCTGGCCACTCTTTCAGTCAGTCCAACAGTGTGATTTTATGTAAGGTCTAATGAGTTTATCTGACTCATTAGGCCTTAAGCTAGGTTTGTTGTAGACAAAGGTAATAAATTGTGCTTACACAAGCTTACGGAAAGTGCTGAACTAAGAGATATCTGGGGTTCTGGAACTAAAGATATCTAAATCTTTGAAAGCCAGAGATAAAAAATGTATATTTTTGGGACAGCCAGTTGTACATGAAATGTTGAGGTGGGAGAAAATGAAGGGCGATTGAGGGAAGAAAAGATTCTACTAAAAATCAACAGTTACTGGAGCTATCCACCACCATGACTGTGATTGTGTTAGTTGTCAGCTAGAAAATCAACAAATGTGCAATTTGACAAGCGGTGCCCAAACCTTCACATACTGTTACACACAGCCTTTCATATGTCGCTGACAGCAATCATGTCGTCGAGGTCTCTCAGTTTAACTCTCAGTTTATTAATGCTGACTATGTGTTTCTCCTTGTTTCATTTTCAGACCAAAGGAAGGACACGTCTCCACAGGGTAACGACTTGTTTTTATTGATGAATATTTGAAGATTTCAAAACATGATTTCTATTTGTTTTTCACCAATTTAAAGTAACTCTTTTATCAATCCTGATTTAGACTACGATGTAGGTGGAGCTGGAATGCCCCTTGGATTGAGGGTCAGTGCCCAGAAAAGTTCAGGTAAGGTCATTTTAAATCTTCTAACTCATGAAGATTTTTTAATTTATTGATGTTTAACAATTTAGTCCCCCTCTTTAGGTTTGGCTGTTGGTGGAGATCCACAATTTATTACTCAGTGATGCTCTGTGCTTCAATACTAATGATAAACCAGGCACTATTTTTAATCTTATGAGATTCTTATGAGATACTTACTCACAGGTAAGTATGCGCTGTAAGCAGCACATATTTAGGTTTTGAAAAGGCCTTTATTACTCCTTGACTTGCCCTGCAATGCACTGGTGTCCAGGTGTTTCTCCATCACAACCCTGGTTAGGATCAGTACCCCAGATGAAAAATGGATGGAAAAAGAAAAGGACTGTTAGCTGGCAACAATAAATGTTTGGAATGACTGAAAGCGTGCCAAAAACTTATTCACAAGTCACGTTTATTATTTCCCAGTACCCCAAATTAGTCAATAGACAATAAACTTGCATCAAATGCAGTTAGTTTTCAGTCAGAAAATCAGCAAATATGCAAATACAAAAGGGGTGCCCAAACTTTCACACTGTTACACACAGCCCTTCACATGTTGCTGACAGCAATTATGTCGTTGAGGTCTCCAGTTTCTCAGTTTACTAAAGTTGACTATGTGTTTCTCCTCGTTTCATTTTCGGTGCAAAATCAGGGCGTGCCTCCACAGGGTAAAACTTGTTTTACTGATGAATAAAACCTGTTTTATTGATGAATAATTGAAGATGATGATTTAAAAACAAACATGATTTCTATTTATAATAACCATATTTTGCATCTAGATTTTGACCTTGCTGTAGCTGAAATGTTCAGTGGAACAAGTGACAGTGCCATGGGAATTTTAGGTAAGGTTGTTTTAAGATTATAACTCATGAAGATGGTGCAGTGGATAGCATTTTTGCCTCACACCTCCAAGGGCAGAGGTTCGAGTCCAGGTCCTGGTCTTGTACGTGGGCATGTTCTCCTCGTGGTGGCGTGGGTTTCCTCCAAGGTCTCTGGTTTCTCCCACAGTCCAAAGACATGCGAATTGGGGATTCTAAATTGACCGTAGGTGTGAGTGTGTGAGCGAATGGTGTGTGTGTGTGTGTGCACCATCCCCTGAGATCCTGAGGAATTATGGGCTGGCGTCCCACTCAGGGTAAGGATTAAGCGGTTAAAGAAAATAAATGAATGAACTCCTGAAGACTATCTACTTTATAGATGTTTAATCATTTTCTCTCTCTCTAGCTGTAGATGGAGATCCACATTTCATTATTGAGATTCCAGATTTGAATGATGCTCTGTGCTTTAATACTGACGATAAACCTGGCACTATCTTTAATCTGGTGAGAGATCCACTCACAGGTAAATATGTCAGTTTTAATAAGAGCACAAACAAAGTACAGGATTCATGTAACAGCTCTCCCAACTGTGCTTTTAAATAAATGATAATTCTACAGGACTAGTGGTAAATGGGCAGACCATTGGCGACAAGAAAGTGAACCCTGGGAGCAAGGGGCACACTTATTTTGGTCGCTTTGGGATCATTCATGAGAACTTTGACATCAAGTTGAAGGTGACCACACGAGAAATCCTGGTGTCTGAGCAGGGCAAACAAGAAGAACTTCTCTGGTCAAAAACATCTACAGTCAAGGGCCAGAAGTGAGTGCTGCTGGGTAATTATATGTTAGTGGCTGCATGTCCACATGATACTATCAGTTGGAAACACACTGTTAGGCTTTTGACCATGGCAGATGTTCTTAATCAAGTCCTTAAGCAGCTGAAGGACAGTCTTTATCTTTGTCCTATACCAGCTTCCTACTCATCTGAGTGAAAGTCCCCCTTTACCATGTTTAGGTGTAACTGGAGCTTGAACAGGAGAAACATAAAAAATGTTTGGTAAGCAAAGTTGGCTGAGGTAACGTCTGGACCATGGAAAGCCAGAAGCAGTTAAGAAATTTGATTTTGCAGTAGCCTTGCATGCTGCAAAGGAGTGGATTAAAGAAATCAAATTTACATTTTGTTTTACATACCCGAGATATAGTTGATGTGATAAAACATGTTTGGAGTCCAAATTTTGCATTTTTATTTTTGCGCTGGAGCTAACATTGCTAACAGGCACTACAAAGTCAATACATTTCTGTAACTACATTCTGTACTACAGTCTCTCCGTCCAGCTCTTCATTAAGGTGGTGCAGACTCATTGAAGCGGTTTAGAGCACAATATGAGTTACTGTGAGCTATAAAAGTGAACAAAAATGAACAAAACTTCACTGCATTCATGCTGCAGGTATTAGGATCTGTTTTCACAAACCACTTCAGGGGTAAAAGAGAGCTAGAATAGTTTTTTAACATCAAGCATCACAAATATGACAGATTCTAATCTAAGATCAGTCCTCTCCAGTTCTCTCCAGTTCCAAAAGACTGGGTTCCTGCTGATTTCTAGGGTTAACAATGTTAGGAAATTTTGGACCCCGAACTCTTTTGTAAATGTATTTTTATGCGCTATTCCTTCAAGATTCATCACAACATGTAATCTTTCAAGGTGCACATAGAAAACTTGGATAATTGCACCAGATGTTCAGTGAGCTGTCTGCCCAGCAAGTAAAACAGTGTTGATTTGCAAGTTCCTCCACTTTCCTCTTTTCTCCAGCATGGATCTACAGGTAACCAGAGATTACAATCTCACAGTGATCCTGAGGAATTCTGTGAAGTTTGTTATCATCCTACATAAAGTGTGGGAGAAGCACCCCTACCACCAGGACTACCTAGGCTTCTACACCCTTGACAGCCACCTCCTCTCACATAATGTCCATGGCTTGATTGGTAAGACCAATGAATTGAATAGTGGGGATTATACTGGAATTTCTACAGTTTGATGACAGAAAAGTCCTTTGTAAAGATCAGTCATGTTATTCTGCTCGCATTAAATCTGCCCTATTAAGTTGTAGCAATGATATAGGTTTTTTATTTTTTAGACCCTACCATAAATGTAAATTTATGTAAGTGTGTCGTTTTCAGTGCTTTGAATTCAGTTTCCCAGAATGGCTTGTGTGCAAACAGAGTGCAAGACATTCTTCAGTCACTGTTTACGTAGCCTGTCGGCAAATGTACCCCTCCACTATCATCAATATCTTGGTTGTACTTTGCACTTTTCAGACGAAGTGGAAAATAAATAAAATGTGCCATTTGGAGCAAAAATGGTTTGCATTCAACTTTTCCAGTGCTGACACATCTACTCACCCATAGTTGCCATTAAAAATCAGATAAAAGTCAGCTGTCTAGCTAGCATGAAATGCCTTGCTATGGTCAAACAGATCAATTAAACTGAAGAACAAAAATCTGAGAGAGCAGGACATTAACATTTTTCCCTTGTAATTCATACCACAAATCACACTGGTGTGTTACATACCTCTACTTTTTATGCTGACAGAGCTTGATCACTCTATTTTTGGGAAAGGCAATTAAGACAATTTTGAGGAACTGGCTCCTAACTCCATCAGTTACCACAAGGAATTAAAATTTCTGGAATGGTACATGACTATTGCTCAATTTTATCATTTAGTTTCTGTTGTTGTTTCAAATTTGATGCCCCCCTTACAGGTCAGTTTTTCCATGGCGTGCAATTTGAGGTCAGTGACACCTTTCAAGGGAAGGACTCAAACAAACCCGATGCAACCATGTTTGTGAAGGGACACAAGCTTACTGTGACCAGGTAAATAAATGCAAAAAGCACTCTACAAGCAAGACATTTCCCATGTTCTTATATAAATATGTAAAAGCATTGAAACCCTTTTTGTTTGCGTGTTGCTTATTGGAGCTGCTTCATTTACTTTCCATTTCATTGCTTGTTAGCCCCATTGCTTTAACATTTTGTGTAACTTTCAATATTCTTTAATGAATTGAGATTAATTGTGTTATACATGGCCTTACATCACCAGGGGCTGGCAGAGAGACTTCAGACGGGATGTGAAAAATGGAGAAAATGTGGCTTGCTGGTTCATCCATAAAAATGGCACTGGGCTCATTGATGGAGACCTTAAAGACTACATTGTCTCTGACCTCTTCAAGACTATTTAAGAAAGAACATCTGGGACTTACCCCTGAAATACCCCTGAAATCACTGGCTCTATACACATTTCTGCCTTTCTCTTAACCAGTACTGCTCAAAAGCATAAGGTTTATAAAAGTACCTGAGAGTCCAGCTGGATTTCTACTGAAAAAGATCAAGAGGGGTTATTATGGGGGTGTGTGCACGCTTGCTTTGAATTAAACATGGTTTCCAACTGCTGAAACATACTGGTTTGCATCTATCTTGTTATTAAAGCTCATTGCCAGTCAGTTCTGTCCCCTAAATGGAATAAAGTCATGCGTAGCCCCCGCACCTAAATGCAACTGATTAAGGGCTTAAGAGGCTCATTTTTACCTACCCAAACTTTGTGTTGAGCCTACTGGGTTATTGTTGGGTTATTTCCACACTGATGAGTCGTTTTTCTGAGCTGGTGGCTGGGACAGCCTGCCTGGTATAACTACCTAACCACTGGATCATTTTACTTCAGCTTCTAAATAATTTACCCAAGAAAAAAAACATCAAGAAAGCGAGCAAATCTCGAGATGTAGCTGAAAACAGGCAAATGCAAATGGTTTTCACGCACTTTTGCACTGTGAAGTTAACTTTATCAGCAACACTAATCACTTGTTTGCCTGAAAACACCACTGATAATGCCAGTTAATATTCTGACATTTCTTTAAACATCCTCCCACACTTCTACATGGCTATGGTTGATAATCTGTACCTCCTGATATAAGAATCCAAATCTAGCCTTATTATTTAATTAACTGGTCAGTTTTTCTTTTCTTGTTTTCTCTATAGTCAGGATGAAGCAAACATCCCAGAGCACCACCAAAAGGCTGAGGTGTCAATGATGTTACCCAAATATCAAAAGAATGATTACTATTTATTATGGGATACTTCAAATCATATTAATGAAAACGAAGACATTTCTCAATTTTGTATTACATGATTTTATAAAGGCTTTACATTGCATATATGTTTGATTTACACTCTTCATTCTTTCTTTCATTTGATCATTATCTGAGATGCTAACCAGGATATGGTGCTGGTGCCTATTCAGAGAAACCTCCCAGACAGGTTGCCAGTCTGTCACAGGGCAGACACATTCACAAACACCGCATCACTAATTCAAATGATTGCATGCTACATATATTAAGGAGTGCGTCCAGAGAAATCTATACAAAATTTGTTTAACCAACACTTTGGCAAGTATTAACATAAGGAAGCATCAAGATAACCCAATTAGTGGGTAAAAACGAAACACAATTTTGATAGAGAGCAGGAATAGTTAAAAAGTAGGCTCAACCAAAAATTTGCAGAACAAACAACCATACCAGATGTTGCAATTGTCGCTGTACTTGTTCTTTTGATTACTGACGGTAAACACAGATTGATGATTTACCGAAGTGCTGATTTATCTATGAGCTCCCCCACAGAGTCAGAACACAGGATTAGTCATGACTGCAATGTGGGCCACGCTGCTGCTTTGCATTTCTGTCTTCTTCGTGTGTTTTCCACCAGGGTCTTATGGGGAATTTATTGTCTCAAGAGATGCACAACAGGTAATACACGACTAATCGTACAGCTATAGTGGCTAAAGGAATGAAGGGTGTTTCATTGTGTATTTAGTATTTACTGTTGATCATATGACTGAGTGTTTAACATCACCAGAGCATGAATATGCAATTTTACTATAATAGTTCATAAATAGAAGGTAAGGCTTGTCATCCTTTTCAGATTGGCGACGGCCATATCAACAAGCTTTTAAAGGTATGAAGGAAAGGAGATGGAAAAAAATAATACACTTACCATGTGCTAAGTTGTAAACCACCAAAATAAAAAAAACTGAATTATTTTCCCACAGAAGCGAAGTGTGAGCAGCGCCGAGGTAAGTCCTGTTTAATTGCATGTAAAAGAATGTGTGGAGAGCTTTTGACTGTTATGTCACTTGACCAGGCTCCAATATTGCACAATAGCAAACAAGACCCTGAGTGACCAGTATGGCCAGAGTTCACAAACACAGCTCAAAAATAAGAACAAAAACGTTAAATAAGAATCATATTGCAGGGTTAAGCAAGTCAATGCATGACTTTTTAGCAGAATTTTACTTTAGTATACTTGCTTTTTAGGAATTTGACCTGGTTTACACCTGGTCATTTCATGGGACTAGTATCTGGAGTCTATCCTGATCAGATAATAGCCTTTACATATGGTACACATGCATTTACATATGGTACTCAAATACGACTCAGCCAGACTGAAATCCAGATTCTGTTCTATTCCTTGTTTTAAAAAAACATATCCTACAGTTTTTTTTATAGAATTTAACTGTAATAGTCTGGTGACTACTTAAGACAAGTTTGGGTTTATGAACTACCATCATTGTGAACAACTTTGAAACAAAATAATGTGAAACTGGTGCATCATCATTGGAAGTAATAAAAACACAACCATTTCCAAAATGGTAAGGAGAGTCAGCATTCCTGGTGTAGGCTCATGGTAGCTTAGTGGTTAGGGTTTGATTCCCAAGACTGCTAAGCACCACTGAAACACCCTTGAGCAAGGTATCGTCCTGGGCACTGTGTTCCTTGCTCCCTGCTGCTTCACCTGGTGAAAGGATTAATTGCAGAGGATGAATTTCATGCTGTGGTGTGTTCACGTATGACAGAACTTTCACTCATATAAAAGATTGCTACTGTGTTCAAAAAATTGACAAGATTTTCTTCAGATAGGGATGATATGTAAATGACCTTAATATGCAAAGTCTTTTCTTCAGTAAGCAAATTGATTTCCATGACATGCACTTAAAAAGATATCTGTTATTTTAAAGGCCATTAAATTCCTGCTACACCCACAAAACAGCACCCTTGCACTGTGTTTATTTTATTTTTACTGTATTTAACCTGTATTGTCCAATTATTACATAATAATTTTATCAATTACCAAAATTTTTAGTGATTTAAATCCATATTTGTACACTTACTAATAAAGTGATTAAAATAAAGCAATCATTCAGTTTTAAACTCTTATTGTTAGTTCAAGATGGCATCTTGTCCAACTCTCTCACTCTCTCTCTCAGATTGAGGTACAAAGTGTGAAGATAGACTGCAAGGTGGCGTCCCGTTTCGCCCACACTGTCATGACCT
>JBBPCX010000141.1:17796503-17806947 GCA_037974365.1 Hydrocynus forskahlii | reverse complement strand
ACACACATATATATATATATACACACATATATATACATATGTGTGTGTGTGTGTGTGTGTGTAAAATTTTGGATGTAACCCAGATATAAAGTATATAATTTTTATTTTTTATATGTAAAATTTTTATAAAGTGAACTTAAAGCTTTGGATGTAACCCAGATATAAAGTAATAATGGTTTTAAAAATGTTACCAGGTACATTTTTATTTTTTTACTCTAAGTTTGTAATGTTTCATGATGTGGTAAGAGAACAGCACTGTTTTACTCACGTGGCTCTGAACAGATCAAAACGACCTTTATCCTGAATGTGGAACATCAGGTCACCTCCGTTCAGATACTCCATTACAAAAAACAAGTGCTCCTGTAGACAAACACGCACAGAAAATCAGCAAGCTGGCATTTCCCTTGGGACAAAAGTAAACTTACGACCAAAGTAAATGGCACTAAATGGTATTAACAATATGGTTGATTGATTGTAATTTACTAATCTGACGATTATTTTCACAACTGCAGTTTGTAGCAATCAACCGGTTTTACAACAGTGGAAACCGACTTAACTGAACGTTAACAAAACACAGAATATCAGTCAAACCAGGCCAATATGCATTTTCCACACTGGCAGACATTCATATGCATACAAATGCTATTAGACAAATAGTAGAGATCATGTGTGAAATTTTCTTTATTTCTGCTGGAGAATGGGTCCTCATGAAGATTCTTGAACGCCTGAAACTGCATCAACGCAAAAGTGGGCTAATTTCTAAAAGAACCTAAAGCAGATGGTGATTTGCATAACACCATGGCCAATTCACTATGACATAGCTTTGATATTGTCACTATTATTAGAAAATAATAAAATAATAATAATAAAGCCATCAAATGTGTCCACTTTCAACTGGTAGTGGAAGTTTTTAAAGGTTACAAACCAGCCGACTGGAAAAAGACAAAATGAAAGAACGGAAGGTGGAATGACGAACAAACTCAAGTTAAACATCAGAATGTTACTTTTCATCTTCTTTTCTTTTCTGCAGACCTGGCACCTTTTCAGAAATTAACATCTTTCCAAACATGCCATTCTGTCATAATGCTGTGCTCTCACAGATCAGGATGACTGATGATAAACCCCAGTGACTGTTCTTCAAATAGTAGATGGAAAAAATTTTCCTTGTCAAACTACGCAGACTGGTCCTTCAGCAGAGTCACAGTCACGACACTGCCAAGTCACGATCGCTGTCTTACATACTGATTTTCCATGTCATGACTTTTGTTCACAGTGGTGGTGATGGGAGCCAGATGTCCGAAGACTTGAATGTCTCTTTATGCTCGTAACATGACATGGTTATAACTACACTGCCTGAGTTATTGTTTTACCACTGTTTTGTCCTGAGACATGTTTATTTAAAATGAATTCATGGTGAAGAGCTACATTCAGGGCAATGTAAAGGTTTTTTTTTTTTTTCAGATTCAAACCATATTACTACTATTTTGTTTTCAACATTGCATATAAGAACTAGTGAAAGGTTTGTGTATGTTCACTTATAGATTTGCATGTTAAATAAATTAATTGTTTTGCCATGATGCCCATTTCCTATCACCAACACTTATTTGCATCTAAATGATCCAATTACTCATCTATATTTTTAATAATTGGTGGAATTTGTTGAGCTCTTTGGACTGAGATATTTTTCACCGCAGCCATGTTTTGCAACATTGCCAAGAAAGATCAGGATGGATGACCCTGATCAGATCCAGGATCATGTCCAGGCCTAATAATGCTTCTACTTTATTATAATCAACCATGATCAGTTTGGACATTCCAAAATTCCCTCAGTTTGTGTTGAAGATCAAGGTCTCAGATGTCATGCTGAGCTTTGTTCGGTGTTCCTATGTTACATAGAACCGAAGTTATTGTAATTGAAAAAACATGTAATGATAATAAGCACTACTGGGGTTTAAAAATTCCCACAACGAACAAAAATGCCCACAACGAACAAAAATGAACAAATCTCTTTTACTTTAGGTCTTCGAAACAAACAGAAAGACAGGGAGAACTTTCAGGATAGTCTCCGCCCACAAGTGGGTGGGGAAAACCCGCAGAGGGAGGGGGTCCGAAAAGCGGCCGAGCGAAAGCGCAGCAAACGGCAAGTGTGAAGGAGAGCAAACACACGTATTAGACTGTTTTACATTAGTTGAAATCAATTTGAACTAATATTCTCTAAGAGTGCTAAGAGTAAAAGACCAGCTGATGATTTAATATGGTTTTGGGTGGAAGACTCCTCTCACCTTGGTCTGGAAGGTGCAGTAGAGGTGTGTGAGGAAGGGGTTTTCCCAGGCTAATGCTAGCACTCTCTTCTCTACCATGGTGCACTCCACGTCATCGTCCATCAGTACCACGTCCTTCTTTAGAGCCTTCACAGCGAAGAACTCGCCACGGCCCTTCAGCTCAGCCAGCAGCACCTGGCACGAGGAGACATGAAAATAAAGCAACAGAACCTCCCCTTTCCACCTCTGGTCCTGGAGTACCCCTGCCTTACATATTTGGATGTTTTTTTTCTATGCTCTAACACACCTGAACCATCTAATCAGAACCTCTGGCATACATGGAGGTGACTTAGTTCATCCAAAACTAGAGCTGAAGGTTGTATTAGGGCTATTAGGGAAGCATAATAGATCATTTGTGAATCATTATTCTGTAATATTGGTACTACATAATGTTTCAGTATGCAAATTGTGTGCATCCTGCCTAGCCTCTAACGGGTGTTTGGATAATTCCATGTAATTATTTTTCAACTCACTTTTGTGTGCTAAGGAATGTAGGATCAGTGAAACCACACTAGTGTGAGAGACTCACCTTGCCAAAGCTGCCTTTGCCCAGCACCTTGTGGAACACAAAGCTGTCATAGGTGACACGTGTCTGGTGTGTGATTGTGGAGGCGGAGGGTGCTCCCGGACTGCCACCGTCCCATAGCTTCCCATATTCGCTGCCACCTGCTACCAAACACAAACAACTTAGAATCGTTGTCACTGTTATCAGTCCTTAAAGTAGAGGAATTAAATGTTTTGTCTATAGTTTAGCTAGTCAGTGCTGAGGTACTTTAACCTGTGTTGCACTTTCCATCAAAACACAATTATTAAATGAAAGTATAAATCTGAACACCAATGATAGTGAAGGGTAGAGTCCAAGGTTTTACAAAAATGTTAGTCTTGATCTCTTGTTAGTGCATAAAAAATGTGTTTACTTCTTTCCATTTTTTTGTTTGTACCCCTAAGTCCCAGTAATTTTGTCTTGTGCAGGTAAATCTTTGGATTCCAAAGAAAGAATTTGGATTTCAGCTTGTGTTCAACCCATTCCACTTACGTAAAATATTTACAAAAGTTTGAATATGGGCAATCAAATTACAAGCTTTGTTGTCCTCATCCTCTCCAGGGAAACACACTTGGATATGGCATTTTTTCTGCAATTGTGATTGTTCTAGATGTGTTTGGTATCTATAAAATATAAATTGTCCTAATTTTTGCACTGGCAGTTTACGTGTTATTTGTTCTTCCAATGTGTTAAAATCCATTCAGATGTGTTCTCTACAGAGGATGTGTCATTACTTTTAATCCAAAAATGAACAATAATGTAATTTGGGAGCCCTAACTTTTGCATATACAGTAGCTGCACGTGTCAAAGGGGCTTTAGTGCATCTTCAATGAAAATCCTTCATGAATCTTTTCAAGAAACTAATTCTACTAGCCACTGGAGGTAATTCTACTTGGTGTAGTGCAATCACTAGTGTAAAGACCAAACAAATTGCATTCTCATCGGCTTCGTCAATGTAAAGGTCCTAGGGGTCCTTGGGGTCCCACGGAAACTGCAAAACTGAACTGAAGTTCTATCCTGGGGTGACAAATCCACTGCAGTGATGTAAGCTTACCACTAGGGTCTGCTGGAGTAGTTCTAGGTATATCCTGATAGATACCAATGTCCGACAGAGTGGGATCAGGCCGTTTGGTGGATGATTTCTGAACAGAATACGTTAAAAATAAATAGGTTCAATGAGGTTCATTTGATTGTGCATTTTATTGTTGTTTGTTAGCTATTTATTTTTCATTAAAACTGATCGCTTTCAAAATTAGGTCATTGCAATTCACAGTGACATGGCAACCCAGCCTATAAAAGCTGTTGATCATACACAAAGTAATACAGAAACTAAAAGTAGGACAGATTGTATGGCAGGGAGATGTGCTGAGTCACTCACCAGACTAACTTGATTCAGAGCCTCGGCTAGGAGCTTCTGGTTTATACCGCAGAGGTTGGCTACTTTAGTCTGGCATTTATGGTGGACGTTCATCGCACAGTCTAAATGCAGGAAGGACAAAAAATTAGTACAGAAACTGACAGACTGGGAGAGACTGGGAGCCTTGTACAAAGATTTAAGTGTTTTCTAATACTGGAAACAAAGTAATAACGTAGCACTCAATAAAAAAAAACACAATAAAAATAAATGACACTTAGCCACAAGCTACTTTAACATGTGGACATTTCTAACACATATATTTTTGTTTTTAGGTGGTCAAAGTATGCTTAGTGGTTAGCATTTAAGAGTAGCGACCGCTGTTGCTACACAGGGAGTGGTGCGTCAGCTGTTATGAAGGGAAAGAACATAGAAATAATTTTTGTATAAACTTAATATTCTAAAATTCCAGAATAAATGCAGTTTATAATTATAGGCAGGCATTGTCATTGTGCAGTACACTGAGTGTATATATTGTGTACATATGTAGGTATGTATTAATGTATGTATGTGCATAATTATTATTTATTTGCTGAATTTTACATATTGGAAAAAATAAAACATAAAATGTAGCATTTGCTTAGGTTTGGGCATCCTTTTAGTACATAAAGAAATCTCTTTGGCTAAAAAGAGCAGGGCCTTCCAAAGTTAACAGTATTTCTATTCATAATTTATCCACTCCTCCTTGCAGAAGTACTTGTTCAAAGGTTCTGACTGGTTGTCTTGCAAGTACAGCATGTTAAAGATTTAATCACATTTCCTTCCCTCCATCCCCACAGTGTAGGTGTAATATTTAAAAAAACATTTTTGTGTGAGACGTCTATTTTCAGATTCAGGTCCTCAGCTGCTTGGATGACCCCACGGAACACTCTGGATTTGTCTACACCTGACTTGCATGTAGGCCTACTAGGGTCATCTAGCTCCGAGACCTTACAAAAAAACAGTGAAACCCAAATTTTTGGAAATGCCACATTTTATTATTATTTTATAGATATTAAATTCAGTAAATAAATGATAATTTAACTTGCATCAGTTTTGTGGTTAGAATGGTGTGAAAAAGTATTTGCCCCTTCCTGATTTCTTTTTTTTTTTTGCATGTTTGTCACACTTCAAATTATGTTTCAAAATGTTTCAAATTATCACACAGATATAACCCAAGTAAACACAAAATGCTGTTTCTAAGTGATGATTTTATTCATTAAGGAAAAAACTATCCAAATCTACATGGCCCTAAGTGAACAAGTAATTGCCCCCTAAACCTAATAACTGGTTGTGCCAACCTTAGCAGCAACAACTGCAATTAAGCGTTTGCGATAACTGGCAATGAGTCTTTCACATCGCAGTGAAAGAATTTTGGCCCACTCTTCTTTCCAGAATTGTTTTAATTCAGCCATATCGGAGTTTCATTTTCATTTTCAAGCATGAACCGCCTTTTTACGGTCATGCCAGAGCATCTCAATTGGATTCAAGTCCACACTTTGGCTAGGCCACTCCAAAACCTTCATTTTGTTTTTTAAGCCATTCTTTGCTGGTGTGTTTTGGATCGTTGTCCTGCTGCAGAACCCAAGTGCGCTTCAGCTTAAGGTCACGAACTGATGGCCGCACATTCGCCTTCAGGATTTTTTTGTAGAGAGCAGAATTCATGTTCCCATCAATCACAGCAAGTTGTCCAGGTCCTGAAGCAGCAAAACCATCACACTACCACCACCACCACGTTTGAGTCTTGGCATGATGTTCTTTTTCTGAGATGCTGTGTTACTTTTACGCCAGATGTGACGGGACGCACACCTCCCAAAAATTCAACTTTTGTTTCATCAGTCCACAGAATATTGTCCCAAAAGAAATGGGGATCATCAAGATGTTGAGCCATGAACACTGACCTTAACTGAGGCGAGTGAGGCCTGCAGTTCTTTAGATGCTGAGGTAATTCTGCGCACTTGGTGTAATTCTTGTAGGCCGGCCACAAAAAACAATTTCACTCAGGGCCATGTGGGTTTGGATAGTTTTTTCCTTTATAAATAAAATCATGACCTAAAAGCTGCATTTTGTGTTTACTTGGGTTATCTTTGTCTATATCTAAATCTGCTTGATAATCTGAAACATTAACATGACAAACATGCAAAAAAATAAATCAGGAAGGGGGCAAATACTTTTTCACAGCACTGTATTTCGTCTTGACTTGATCTTGAGCAGTTACGCTCTTGGTCTAATACACTCTTGGTCTAATATGGGCATAGTTATAGACTTACATGTGGAACATGCACACATATGGAAACAGTTCATGGCACTATTGTTGCTTAGCAACAAGGAGATGCTTAGCCAGCACTGGGGGAAAAAATGTGAACAAAAAAAGCCATGCAGGGTGCATCACATTTTTCAGCCTTCGTAAAGAAGAAGAAGATAAGGATGAGGGGCATTATTAGAATGTGAAGAGGGAAGGAGAGTGGACAGAGAAAATGAGATGGGGTAGCTAATACTAAAGCTACACGAGTTAAACGGTACACAAAGTAAAAAAACGTCTCTCTCACCTTCACATTTGAGACCTTGCTTGACCACCCCCCACAGCAGACTTCCGCAGTGGTCACAGAAGGTGGGGCTCATGTAGTTGTGCGTCTTGAAGCGATGTGGCATGTCAATCTTAAAGCGCTCTTTCTGGAACTGTAGACATACAAAGGAGCCACAGTTTATCCGCCAGTGTGGAACTGAGGGCCTACAGTCACGGATGCAGCCTCGGCCTTTCCGCATGGTGCGAAATTCTGATGAACACCGGCTCCAAAACGCCCTTCTGCACTGTCACTCTCTACCGGAAACTACTAACACAGTCCTCTGGTGTTACGAGGCTTACAAAGACAACTTTAGTGATCATCTTTGTCTTTAAAACACATTATATGCATTTTGGTTCCTACAACTGATCAAAAGACAGCCGACACTGGTGGTACAGCCACTCCTCAGCTGCCTCACAGCTACTAAACGACTAAAAAAGTCTAGGCTTCTAAGCCACATGGACTTTAAGTACTAAAAGGCCGCTATTGATCACCAGAAGACTCTGATCCTTGATGGGAATGTTGTGTCATAAGTGGCCGAGATGGCCCTTTGGAACTTAATGACCTTTTTATACCTACACTGTAAAAATAATAGGAGATCATGAAGCCACCCATCCCGTAAAAAAAAAAAAACCTGCATCCAAAAAAAAAAACCCCACAAACAAAGAAAAATGGACAGCACCACAATATTTCCTGTTAAAGGCTATGGTTAGACCATTTAAAAGGGTCATTATCCCACACAGGTCTTATATTTTATTTTGTCCTCCAGAGGCCCACTAATGTGGGTTTATGCAGCAAACCCAGTCATAATTCATTTTACATGGCCATTTTCCAGCCTCCCTTTATCCTTTACAATTAAACAGGCCATTCCTCAGGCTGTTTACTGTGCCTTTAAGATGATTTATGTAAATTACTTTTGTTTTGATTGATTGCTCTTCATTGTGCCTTATTCAAAAAGACTGAAGCACTCCTTTTAACTTCACTGGGTGGGGCTAAACTGCTATAGGCTCAATGAATTGGTTTTAATTACATCACAAGAACACTGAGTTCAGATGTTTCTGCATCTTAAGATCTATATTCAGACTGTATGGACAACATACTACACCAAACTTATAGTTAGAAATTAGCAAAATTCAGGGTTCCATGTTGAGGGCCTTTTAAAAGAAATACTCTAGTTCTGCTGATTTTTCCCCCCATTGGTTTTGATGTGTATCCTCATTTTCTCTGATATGAGTGTTATTTAGTGCACCTTCTTCATTAATCTTTTTACATTTCTGGCTTTCACAAGTCATTGTAGAATTGCCTCCAGTAGTCAGTAACGACACAATGGAAGCAACTGCACTAGTTTACATTTTTCTTTGGTTTGATCAGTGGAATTGTCCAAGAGTCCCATGGTCACTGCCATGCGTTGTGGAGCTGATGGTCATGTGTTTGTAGGCATGCGTGTTTACACAACAGATATACAGGAATCCCTCACCACAGTATCTCGGCTGTTGGTTGCAGTTCCTGTGCATCTCCCAATGATCTTATCAATGCACTTTTTGTGAATGGCTGCATTGCATTCTAGAAAAGAGAGGGGGGACAGAGGTTATATCAGGCAGGTGATCCGTAGTCGTTAAGAGCTAATAGTGATTCCTTGTGGAGACTTTTTGGCCTGCTAAACATGAGTGAGCAAGTGAGTGACTTGGAACTTTTCCCTGATCATGATTATATCCAGGCCTTATCCAGGCCTGTTAATTCTTTAATTGTGGCAAATTTAGATATAATCTGCTTCTAGAAAACAGACCAATGAAAAACACAGCAATATCTCAGCTGAGATGGCAACTTTGCAAAAGAGGTATCAATTAAACTTTGCAAGATCCGTATTCCAATTTGTGGAAAAACTTCACAAAACTGTCTGCTACGTTTCTCAAGTACAATAGTGTGTGTGTGTGTGTGTGTGTGTGTGTGTGTGTGTGTATAAAATGGCTTGTCGTTGGTATAAAAACACTTACGTCTGCATTTGTAGCCCTGCTTGTTAAGACCCCTGTGAAAAAAGAAAGAAAGTGTTAGTTAATGTATGGCTTTTTCTTTAGCAAGCAAGTGATACTAAAAACAGGTCAAAACTACTGAAAGCAAACACACTCAGACAGGACAGGAAGGGAATTTTGCTGAGTCTCTAGAAATATCAGAGATATGCCCAAGAACTGCTAGATGAATTGCTGTGAGCAGTTAGCCAGGGAAGCGTTAGATGGCCAACTGAGATACAGGAGTGGGATATGGATGTTTTACAGCAGAGAGCAACAGGAAGGTTATCTCACTGTTTATACAATAAACTACAAACAAACTGCAGCAAATACCAAACAAACCATCTGCTGCTTTCATTATGAAGCAGCTTTTAGTGCTCTAATATTTACCAAGTAACATCAGGCTCAGGAACTACAACTGTACCTCACACTCATTACATAATTGTCAAAAGCAGATTGTTCAGTAGCACTATTATACTCAGCAATAATGATTAGAACAATGTATAATAGTTGATGAATTATTTCATTGATTCTATTAATTAAACTGGGGTTGACTGTCAGTTTTTGAATTAGTAATCAAGTGTCCCGATTTTTTTTTTCCAACTACTTCTTATTTTTCTTATTTTTCAACAGTATTAATGGATATTTTAGTAAACAAATATTTACTCATGCTAAAAGTTACGTCTGGGTACATTTTACTTTTTATTTTTATTTCAACCATGATGTCCATATTCATCAGTTCTGTCTGTATTGCTGTGATATATATATAAAAACAAGGGGTTTCTGAAGTTGGGTTACTCAGTTGCACTACTGTATAAAATCAGGAGTCCCGGTGATGGCCAGACCCCAAAAAAGTCACTAATTATTGGCACGCTCTCTCCATTTAGCCAACCAATATCTACAGAGGACTCTAACAAACATATACAGTATATATTCACACAGACATATAGACAGACAGACATCACTCACCAAACAAACTCTCGGCAGACAGAGCAGAAGGTGGGCTGCTTGAAGAAAGTGGCAGTGAATTCATGGTTTTTGATAAAGTGAACTTTGGCCTGTTTGATGGCTCCTCTCCTTCTGTTCAGCGTTAAAAGCCCGTCGTCCTCCTTCTCCCTCACTGACGGCTTGCTTTCTGGAAAACAATTCGTCCCATATTCAGCCTCCTATTCAAGACTCTAATACGTATTTCAAAAACATTTAGACGGACACTGTGAGTGACGCACAGTTGCAACATGGTGACTACTGGGACTATTGTGTACATCCTGCTGGCTTAGAGCAAGTATTTCACCTTGTATCACACAAAGGGATTTTAGGTGCATTTTTTAGGCTCTTTAGGAATCCCCTGAAAGGCCAGGCCATCATTGAAAGGTCCAATAAACTGCTGAGTGAAGCTGTTCTCACTCCCCTAGTTCAGCCCCCCCCTTTGTAGTTGGAAGAAGTCAGCCTGGCCCAGGATCTCCCATAGCTCTGTGCCAAATGCTTTTTAAAGATACATGGCTGTGAGTGCAAGTTATGTAAATATAACGTCACGAGGTACCGTCTTTAGGGTGGAGCCAGGCTACTGAAACTGGGACTGCTGAGCTTCTGACTCATTGGACAGCAACTGCAAACAA
>JBBPCX010000141.1:17784515-17795784 GCA_037974365.1 Hydrocynus forskahlii | reverse complement strand
GAGAGAGAGAGAGAGAGAGAGAGAGAGAGAGACAGAGACAGAGAGAGAGAGAGAATGAAAGGGGGGGCATCAGTGTTTAAAGAGTTTCAGAACACTAAACACTGCTAAACACCTCCAGCAATACACACAAACACACACCCGCACATAGACTATGACCCTGGAAGACTAAGCATCTGAGAGACAGAGCGAGAGAGATGGAAAGAGTGAGGAACAGAGACAGAGACAGAGAGAGAGCGAGAGAAGAAACACACTGATCTGATTTTTCTCCCCGTCCAACCCTGTCAGAGGAAGACTGATTATTTCATTAAAGCACAACATAAACGTGAAAGCTTTTCCAAACTGTGCGGCTTTGGCGGCGGATGCATTATGGATGAGGGGCCGCGTTACGGCAAGCACAAAGCCACCATTGATTTGCAAGCTAATCACAGCCAGCCCAATGCGCGTGCTGTTCTTGAATGGCTATATTTAGGAGGTCAAGGCAGTTTGTTTTAGCGGCTGGGACATCAGAACCCAATGCAGCGCATTCACTTTAACTCTCGGAAGCCGCGGTGTAGACTGATTCAGTATTCAGGTTTTCTCACTTATAGCTCACCGAAGCAATCAGAGAAGTTCTGTGGGAAGCATAAACTTTTAACATGCACCACATTTGTATTCTTAGGCGGTAGAGGAAATACTGTTTCACAATTTGAATTTCAGACTGCTCTAAAGTCGACTCTTACGTAGTCGACTAAGTAAGGATTGTTCACAGTGGTGGTGATAGGAACCAGACGTTACATCATAGAAAATAAGTTACATCATAGAAAGTAATTACACAACATGGTTATAAATATGCCGTATTATGCTTGAGACATCTAGGAAAGTTTCGAGAAGATGGTAGCCAATAGTTTTTTTAATCTATCCAGGGCTGAGGAATACATGCAGAATGCTGGAAGGCCACATACATCTTATAATTATTTAGATTTACCACTATTTTGACATTATCAGTATCACATCTAAAAGAACATGTAGGTTCACTTGGGGGGTTGGAGAATATATTCATATACTCATCAAGACTCCTGGTTCCATTCACGACAACGGTGAAGAATATAAACCGGTAACTTCTCCACAATGAAGCGATTCACATCGAACCACTCGGAATAGCATGTTAATGGCTGAATTGTGGAAAACTTGGATGAATTACCTTGGAAATCTAGTAGATCCTGGATCTTCATAAATGGAATTGGGAAGTCACTTCCATTCTCTTATAGGCAAGTTTAAGAGAATGGTTTTGAAAAATCTAAACTGTAAAGGGTGCTAATAGGCTCTGGATGTACTACAAAGTTCTGCTGATGTTTGGTAAGCTAGTGCTGGAGTTTTAAGATCTAATACTTTTTTACTTAAGTTACTTTTATTCGAGTCATTTTGTTGAAGTAAGAATAAATGAGTATAGAGCAAGACATTGGATGTAGATTTGGGTTACACTATCCACCTCTCCTACATTAGAAGTTGCCAGCTTATGAAATAAAATGTAGCCGACGACCGTCCTGTTGGTAAAGGTTTACTATCAGGCCCATATGAGCTCTTGGGCTGGGCTCAAGTATTCTCAGCCCTCGACTTTCTTTTCTTTTTAAAGACGAAGAAAACAAGGAAGCGTGCGTCAGAAGGCCAGGGCCGGGCTGATAGCGCGAGGGCAGAGGGAACGGGTGGGGTGCCGCTGTCTCCGCGCCTGGAAAATGGCCGACAGGAGAAATATGAATCTGAACCTGACAGAAAAGTGCACACACAGGGAATTCCACTTAGAGAGGGAGGCTCCTTGTTTTTGTCTGAGCTGGCGCACGAGAATTTGATTACAAGTTCAGATTGGAGGACCAGCGTGGAGCCCTTTTAACACCCCACATTACTCAACTAACACACTTTGATAACAGCAGTCGGGGTCAGAAGGTCAAGCCTGGTGCAAAGGAGCTATAATTATTGCTTTGTCATTCTGATTTACATGATTTACAATGAATTAATTTATATGCAATGAAGTAATTACACAATTAAATACATAATCACTTATTAGTGGTGCCACACATTAGTGACACCAGGACTGCTGTGCTGGATGGGGAGATCTGACAAATTTGCAAATGGGCTAATCTTTGATTTTTACTCCTTTGACCAAAGAGAAAAATTCAAGGTTTAGCCCAAAAAAGCAAACAAAATATTATAGTGAAATTAAAATAAATATCACCATAAAACGCTATGCATTGTTGTGACTGACCTGTCTGTCAAAGCTGTAATCAGCACAACTGTCCTCTTCCTCAGACGTGCGTCCGTGATCTTCTTCAGTGGAGGAAGGAGCAGGACACACAGGGAAAGGCTCTGTGTAGGCACTGAGAGAGAGAGAGAGGGAGACAGAAGGGAAGAGAAAAAAATAAGAACAATAAGATCACTTGCCAGGCACTAGAAACTCATATTTATATGTTTTTGATATTCCACACTTCTATTCGTGTCGCCCCCCCCAACCCCCCCCGGTTTCTACCATTGTGTTCTTGAGCAAGACACTTAACCCTCAGTGTCTCCAGCAAGTATTTCGCAGGACGGCATGGACATACCTCATGCCAGGGCTCTAACTGGGCCTGAAATGGACGCGAAACCCGAAAAGCAATTTCCAAAGATTAACAAAGTTTTCTGATTTTGATTATGAAACAGCTTCAGAATTTTCTGTCCAAACTCTCTTTTCACCCAACGTGTCAAATTAAACCTGACAGGACAGTCAGGCTTCATTTAACATCATAGTCAGATTATTCAGCAACAATAATAGCTGTCATTCGATAATGAATAAATAAAATTAATATGGTATAATGAAATAATCAGCTGTCCAAAATAAAGATTATAATCTTCTTTAGTAAATTATGAAGTAACAGCATCCTAAATATTTTCAGTCTGGATAAATCTTCTACACTGTGCTGGAGAACAACTAAGCAGAGGGAAATGTTGGGTAAAACCTGTTCTAATTTGGGAGGTTCGATTCTGAGCCTGTCTGGAGTCTGACACATTTGAGAAATGATGTCCAAACTCACCCGAACCCAACATGAGCAGCTGGGTTTAAGCAAATATTTCATGCACTAATTCAAAGTCAATGTGTTCATAAATTTATGAACAGTCTGTAAAAAATTCAAACATAAGATCTGTAAACCCATAATCCATACAAATCAGTTAAATGTCGTGGGAACTATACTTTACTGTCATTAAACCATACTTCTGTGTTAACCAGACTGAAGTTTGATGAGGAGCATGGGTAGATCAATGGGTCTGCCAGTCAGAAACGTTCAACTACATACTGAAACTACAGTGGTCTTACCCATGGTCCCAGTTGGAAGGGGGGACTGCAGCCATAGACTGGAGTCTGAAGTGTAAAAGACTGGAGTCTGATTTGGGCAAGGCCACTAAGAAAAATGTACCGCTCTTTCAATCAGTTTTAATGGAGAGCTCATGAACTAGCAGCCTGAACATTACTTTCAGTATTTAAGACTAGAAAAACTGATCTGCTGGTGGTTCTGTCCAAAAAAAATCTCAATATAAAGACACCGCAATTAAATCATAATTACAGGTCAGCAAAACTGCTAATGATGGGTCATAGCACTTGATACCAGTCAGGGGTCAAAACAACAACAGAACTCAAACTGGTCCGTCATGTTTGTAAAACCACAAATTCATGACCCCTTCCCATTATTGCAAAGACCAGTGTCAATTGTGATAACTCTACTCAAAAAGTACTATATGGGCAAATTTGCTTTAAATTAAATTGACCAGTCCAAGCTGAACTCACAAAGCCTGTTCAGGCAGTCAACAGCTGCCAAAAAGAACACATTTGTGGGTGGAGCATGGGTAGGTTAACCCCTTTTTGCAGGCTTCCTTGTGGACATTTCACCACCCATTCATCACGCATCTGGAAGCCTGGTAGTTAATAAGTTGCCCCTGCAATTGGGAGGTTGTGGGTTCAAATTCCAGGACTGCCAGTGGCACCACTGAGGTACCCTTGGACACGATTTTCAGCCGACCACTGCTTTAATGGGTTAAATGCAAGGGACTCGAGCAGCACCCTCTGGGACCAATACCGTATATAAAATAAATGAATAAAATTATCCAAGCTGCTCATCCTTATCCTGGGTCGTGGGGGGTGCAGTTATAGGGCAACAGACAAAGAGCTATTCCACCAGTGGAATGGAAATGGACTGTTTAAATATTTTTATTAAAACAATCCAATCTGATAGTTCAATTACAAATTTAGAAAATCCCCCAAAATTTCTGACCAGAGCCTGGGACTCGGCTTTCTCTCCATCCTTTTCTAAAGAAAGACTAGACTATCGATTTCGACCACTGAAGTGAAAAAGCTTAATCGCAGGCAGTCGAGAGGCTTTGCCAGCGTGTAAGACACAAGTTCACTGCCTCTGGCTGACAGTGTTAAATGACTTTCAGAGAGGGACAAAACTGTTACAACCCCAACAGCTCGCTAAGCTAATTGACCTGACAGCGTCTCCCTCCAACCGCTTAGAGACCACGCCACCGTGCTACAAGCTCATTATAAACCTGGATACCCCTTCCATCCTTCTAGAATGAAAGTACACTGACAAAAGGGTCTCAGAAGAGGACATTTCGTTTTAGGCAGCACCACGACGTCCAATGGAGCAGAAATTACCCTTTGCAGAGGAGAAGAGTATTCCCTCTCTTCATTTGGACGAGCCCTGGTGTGATTCATTTTCTCGCTCCAGCCCTTCCACTTCTTAGAGAAGTAACATGCATGGCTGGGGCCAGATTGTGGAGACATTATCAGCTGGGGGGGTGAAAGTGAGCTCTACTGTCATGCGGTTGGCACTTGGCACAAGATGCAGCCCCAAGGAACTGAAAGGCGGGGGACCTACAAAGAGGCAATTGAACACATAAACTTATTGTTGTTGTGGTAACAGATCCCTCTACCTCCAAAATGGAATCTCTATAGGAGGAGGGAAAAAACACCACCATGCCTTCTGTTAACTAGATAAACATATAACCAGCCCAAATAAAACAAGCAAAATGTGACCTAATGTAAATGAATCCATTTATAGCTTGTCCAGTGATACAAACAGTGATACAAATTCCTTGTACACTCACACATACATGCGCGCACACACACACACACGCATACACACACACACATCCAGGAAGCATATGAGAACACTTTGTGCACAAACAGACTGCACATACCCTCATACTCGGCCACTGAGACATGCACTGTACAGTCACACATACATTCCTTATGTACTCATCATACATAAGGAAATAATGTTCTTCCGTTTTAGGAAAGGTCAGGGAGCTGGTCAGAAGGTGGGTGAATATACTACATTAAACTTAAATGAATAAATACAATTACCATTATACATTAAATAGAGATTTTACAGACAGTATGTCAATGTGTTCCTTGTAGAAGCACAATATTACTTATAGTTTCCATCAGAAACTTGGTTTGACTTAATCAGTGCTTCATTAAATTAAACCAGGAGCTGCTGATGGAGTTTCACAAATACAAACTTCGTCTGGAGGAACTGAGGAGGAATCTGGAACCGAACCTGCGTTCTCCACACCAGCTCACAAAATGTAACTACTTTTTTTTTTTTTACAAACAACCAATCTTGATACTTTTTACTGCTATCTTGTTTATTTGCACTTATTCTAATGTTAACTTTCCGGGCAGGTCATCACATTAATAATCATACGCTGAGAAAAATGGCTTTAGCACGGTACTGTATTACCATTGAAAATTTGTCCTGTGTGATTTTCAAAGAAGTTGCCTGAGACGGTAACATAAGTTTGGACTCATCATAAACAATACAAACGCTTTGCTTTAATATGTTCACATGCACACAGTGAGTCATCTCGAAGGAAATCTACACAAAAATGAATGGTGGAAAACACACCTGCAGAGCGAAGAGAGGGAGAAAGGTGATGAAAGAGGACGAATGTGTGCCAATAAGAGATCGTTTGAAAGTGATCTGGTCAGTCTTTAAAAGACTAACTTGGAGTAAAAGAACATATATTGCAAAGTTTGTTGTACCACTGTTGTGGCCACTACCTCCAAACAAATCAGGCTTGAAGTCCACGTCCGTTTATCAACTAAATCTGGGTCTTTGAAACGCACAAGGGTCAGTGCGGCTCTCTGGATGATTTTGTTGATTATTTGTAGTTTAATAATCCACGGTTAACCTACAAAAATAAGCTTATTGTTGCTTTCTAACTGGTGTAAATCTGGGCAAAATGTCAGTTTGCTCTACTTTTATATACAGAAACCATAAGAATTGTTAAGTAAACTATAGTAAAACATTTCCCATAACACCCAACACTAATTAGAGGCATAACAATGGGTGAAACTGTAAAATCTTTTGAAATCAGAGATTTGTGCAGAATCTTCTGATGATAAAATCAAGTCTGAACAAATGTTTACATGTAAGAGACAAGACAAAAAAGGGCACAAAATTGGTCTTATATTTTGCTCTTACAATTTGGCCTTAAATTTGCTTATAATTTAAATATTTGTACAAAATACATACTGTATATGATCCAATGTCCTAGAACTGTGATCCAATGTCCTGACATTGTGTAAAAATGACTGTGCGTGTATGTGTGTGTGTGTGTGTGTGTGTGTCTCAGACTCATCTCCTGTCTCCTGTGTACAGAAGGTCATAAAGGTGCCCAGCTGTGCTCAGTCTCATCCTTCACAAGGTCGATGTGCTCACTCATGATCTGTGCACACGCACCACATGCGCCAACCGACGAAGTGTATATTAATTACTAATTACTCTCTCCCTGATAAATGAGGGATTCAGTAAATGATCAGTAGTTCATTTAGAGCTCATAACTAAATCACATTAGCATCTTTTAGATACAAACCAGAGAGAAAGAACTCACTCTCTCTGCCATAAACACCCCGTGCTCCTTGTTTCAGTTCTCTTCGCTCTCTCTGTTTTTATGCATGCATTCACCTCTCTCCTCATTCCAGTTTTCTTGTTCTTTGTTTCATTTTTTTTCAACCTCACTTAATCACTCATTCACTCCTGATGCCTGTCTGTCTGTCTGTCTGTCTGTCTGTCTGTCTCTCTCTCTCTCTCTCTCTCTCTCTCTGTCTCTGTCTGTCTGTTTTAGCTTATTTGAGTTCTTTCTCATCTTCTCTCTCTCTGACATCATCAATAACCGGTCTTGACAAATAACTCTTTACCCAGAATATTCAGAATATTTACTTTCCTTTATTTCTACTTCGCCGTTTTCCGCAAAACATCCCAGAATGCAAAAACAAATCTGAACTGAAATCTCTTCCAATATACATTAAACTTCCTCAGCCTACATAATCTCTCTCCATCTCCTCTGCTCTTAACATCATCATTAAGAGAGGCAATTATGGAGGAAAGTGCTTCTTCCCTGAGTGCCATGCTTTAAAACACCCAGGAGCTAAATTTACAACGCAAAATTACTGCCAGAGCACAATGGTTTCCAACACTGTAACAACTCTACATGCGTTCTTCTGTCTGCTCCCCTTTGTGAAGTGCTGTACTATGTAATTCAACTGATTTAAACTTGGAATGTTAAAATACGCATTAGAAACAGGCCACGTTTTTCTCTCCTCATCCGTGCAACGGCACTATTACAGAAGATAAGCGTCGCTGGAACGGCTTCATTATCAGACTTCATTTAACATAAGAGGACATTTGAATGCGGATTAGGGCTGGAGAAGAATGATGAGGGTCTAGGGGCTTCTGGGCCAGGAATGGTGGGTACAGTATGTCCCTATACGTTAGATCAACAGTTCGCCTTTTTTTTTAATGTTCAGAGAAGTGTTTCATCTTCCCTGTTACATTTTTAACTAAGTAATGAAAAAACACCTGCAAAGTTAACATAAAGCACCTATGATATAATGAAATATTCCAGTTCTAAAATCTGATTGGTGGAGCTATATTGTACAATACACACATAGCACCTCATACATCAGTATTAGTGTGGTAGGCTGGTAAGAATGAACAGGACATTGCTCAGCAACCATAACCTACCGTCATCAAACAACACTGTTTGGTGGGTGAATGGTTTATTTCCATGTTTTATTATTAATAAAAACACTAGAATTGTTGTAAAATTATGTATTAATACTTCATTAACTATACTAATTATTTCATTTAATTAACTGTTGTATTTTACCTTATTGTCTTTGCCACCAGACCTGGTCATGACCCTGGAACCCTATGCAAACTAGTACCAGTGTATGCAAACTAGTACCAACGTCCATCTGGTAAACTAGTACCAGATGGACGTTGCATTTTATTTAGACTTACTGCCGCCCATGTAAAACCTCAAAAACTCTTATAACAGAATGAGCCAATGGCAGAGAAGAACCACTGAAACAATCATTCAACACTATAGACAATGTTGAAAACAAAAAATACTGACCAATATCTCCAGTATTCATTCTTACCTTTTTTAAAATTCACATTTTAACCTGAAGAGGGCAAAATTTTGCCGAATAGAAAAAGAGAAAGGAGGAAAAACACCAACTGGGGCTTAAAAAGTAATTTCTTAAAATCATGGATAAAGTAGATCAAGCACAACATACACAAGTCAGCTGGCTGAAAAGAAAGAATCCAAGTACCAATTATAGCCGGTCAGTAAACCAGAGTTTTCCCACACGTCAGTGTTCTGACAAACCAAACTACAGCGACTCTCTGCGGACACCCAATTTATACTGTGAGTGATGTGTCCGAATGAACTAACATCACACACAGCACTGAAGCTCACCATGTTACTTTACTAACACTGGCCTTCCAATCTGAATTGGTTTTGTTCATTTAAAGTAGAAGCGGCCTAAAAAAGCTAACATTCAGATGACTCTGTAAAACAGGTGAAATCAAAACACAATCAGGGATAAAATACAATGTATTTATTACACTTATCTTTATTTAGACTGGTAGAACTACTGCATGAAGAAGTGGTAGAGTGGAAAATACGGGGTAAAAGAAGGAGGAATGGAAATGCTGTCTCCTCTCTACCAGAGTGGCAGTCAGTGAATCAGTGTGTCTGACTGCCTTTCTCTGTTTTTCTTTCTTTTAGCGATAAGAAGGGTCCACACTGTTAGTGTGGGTGTGTGTGTGGGTGTGTGTGTGTGTGTCATGGGTCACAGTGTTTAGTTGCTCTTATGACTTAAGGCTGAATAAGAATTTCAGCAGAAAAATCATGTCTCAATTCACAGCCAGGGAAAACAAGAAACATCCATAATACCATAATACTTCAAAGAACCATCCAAACTAAACCATAGGCTACAACACAAGTCAATATACACAAATCAAGTGTGAATAGACATGAGCGGTCAAGGTGTAATTATGTAATTTTCCAGTTTTTCTTTTAAAGGGGAAACAAGCTATGGATCTGTTCATCAATGCAAAAGTTATGAGCACTTACGTCAAACTGCATATATCATTTTGCAATAGAATTTTATGTTCTCAGGGCTCGCAATGCTAATCAATACGTTGAAAGCATTTATCAAAGATCCTGTGTTTAATGACTGCCTGGCACAGTAGACTTGTAGAAATAAATGACTTTATTTCAAAGAGTGTCTTTTCAGTCCATTGTAAAATATTTCTCTTTTTAATTGTAAGGAATTCATCCATCATGGATAAATGGCTCAAGGCAGGAAGAGATCCGAAGACCAAGCAACTGTGAAGCAGCCATATGTCTCAAAGTAAGACCTAAATCACTGACCATAAACAAAAACAACCCACATTCAGCAGCGAGAAGGTACAAGTAGGACTTGTGTGTTGGAACCGAGAACAAACAACTACCCCTTAACGTTGTTCGCTCAGAGGTCTCGCCTAAATGAAGCTTGGAAGCAAAACAACTTACACCATCACTGGGAGACTAAACAAAGTGAGCATGTATTTAAGTCTATCGAAATAAGCCAGACCCCCATTCTGACATCCAGCCACTAAACAACATCAGCAATCTCATCAGGTGAGTCAGATCAGATCAGTTAAATCTTGCTGTGGACCAGGAAGCCTGTTGCTTTCTGTGTGGGCCGCAGATTGTACTTGCTTCTGACTATTTTCTGTTTCAGGATGGCAAAAGGATGGGTTTTTTTTCGTAAAACGAAAGTCTAACGATAAGATTCACCAGATTCAAATCATTATAAAACACCTCTTTACACACAAACACACACATACACACTGTATTGACAGAAAGTTTACACATTTTCAGCTGAATTTCTCCATTTGCTTCAATGGACTATGAGAGAACAATATTTCATATTAAATGATACCCCACTTCTGTTAATAACTGCAACAAAACTACTACAACATATCTACGGTATCTACAATATTAAAAGGATCAGGCTGCCAGCACATATAAAGCCCCACCAATGTTATTCCAATGGATTACTAACATTCTATTGCAGCGTAAAAAAAAGTGTTAAACACGGAGAAGGCTGGGAACCATGACAACAACAACATCTTTACAGTGGGCAGGTTTTTCCTGAGCGCACCACGCCTTGCCTTGTTGCAGAGGGCCGCAAGGGAGTCTGGGGGTTTGGTATTGCCTGCTCCACCCCATCCCGCTGACCCTGTCTTCACACGCCCCTGTCCTGCATTTCCTGTAAACACAGCTTTCCTCTCCTGGGACGCCCTGGCAATGACCTCAGGAGGGTGGGCACCAGGCCTGACCCGGACCGGACCAGGCCGGACCACAGCTACACCCTAATGTGTGAGCGGTTAGTAGATACCACCCTGAAAAGACAGCAATGCAAAAACACAAAAAACAAAACTGCTGCCTCACTCTGTACCACGAGTGTGAGGGTGTGTGTATTTGAGGACACCTCACACTGTTTGGTACTCACAGAGGTTTTGATGTCCCAGGGCTAAATCATTCCTTTAGAGTACTTTCAGTAAGAGGCCTGTAGGCTTCCACAGACTGCACTCCTCTTAGCATCTTAATCTTAATGCTCCAGCAAAACATCAAATCTAGACATTTTTTTCCAAACACAGTCACTCAGACAAGACATATTAGGGGTTTATGGTTCACTTCTTCAGTTTTGCGCTAGAGCCGCAAGACAAATGTGGCTACCAAGTAAAAGAAGAACGTGAACATGTGGTAAATCATATGGCCAAACGGCTTCTTATAAGTTCCACTGGTGTGTTTGGTGATCCTATGTCATTTAGGACCAAAGTTATTGTAATTTAAAAAACACACAACTTTCATGATAATCTCCTCCCACAAGTGGGTGGGGAAACCCCCAGAGAAGGGG
>JBBPCX010000141.1:17772079-17784415 GCA_037974365.1 Hydrocynus forskahlii | reverse complement strand
GGGGGGGTAAGGGGGGTCCAGAGAGCAGCAAACGCCGAGCATGTGGGAGAGCAAACACCAGTTTTAGACTGTTCTACACCATTTATATTTGTTGACGTCAGATTTTACTAATATACTCTGAGTTCTAAAGATTAAACACCACCAGTTAACTGCATGTTTACTAATGAACAAATTCATTCAATTTACTGATTTCTTCAGTGGTTTCTGACACTGTACAGAACACTGTTATCAATAGAGCGTGTGCCAAATGTATAGGTTTGCAACATGCGGTAGTCCCATTTTTATAGATAAAATGTTATCCATTGTCTAAAATACACATAGGTGGGTCTATCTTGGATTAATTAACAACTGGACACAGATTGAGGCAAGTGTGAGATAATTCAGGCATGCAGTTTACATTAGGAAAACTGGTGATCATGAGTTTCCATTACTCCTAGCTTCAGCACGAAACATCTGACAACAAGCATGTCTAGTTGATTACGTTTTGGCAGGGGGTATGTAAACTAGATTTTTCACAAACGTATCCCCTTAAGATATTTTAAACAAAATATGGGATTCTCCAGGATCAACTATACAGCAATTGAACATGCTTTAAAAAGGTGCTCGTCTTATGACTATTCATCCTCTATAGAGAACGCACTTTTACACATTTCAGTTAGGACTAAGTAGAATTTTAAGTAGAATGAGATCTAAATTCTTACTCACCATTCTTCAACATATCAGTTTTTTAAAGAACTACAGAATAAAACTTGCAATATTGCAGATCAGAATCTTGTCACGTCTCATGATTGTTTGTTTTCTTTGGTTATTCACTTATTTTACTCTAGTTTTCCGGGTAAAAAGCAAACAATCAAACAAAGAACAATTATTCAATTTATCTTCAAAGTAATTGCTAGATGATGACAACTATAGTGACAAAACTGCATTCTGTAAACTGACTGACATGGGCAAAATCAATACATTTAAAACAAAAATAGTTCTATCACAGAGAAATATGGATCCAAACAGACTTTCCTGACTTTTTTCTGCTCTTGTTAAACCTTTAAAATGTCTACATTTCTAGATATTTCTTGGATTGGATGTACACTTCTAGCAAAAACCTGTAATTCGTATTGAAACTACATTATGTGGAGGTTCTTTAAACCTTAACGGGCTCTTCATATTGCTCTTTTCCATACATGGTTCTTTAAAGGACCATCCACTGAAAGGTTCTTCAGTAAGCAAAAGGCGGTTCTTTACTTCAAAGAGCCCATCCTGGCACCTTCATTTTTAAGAACATTCCACACGATGATTTCAGCCCTGAGGGCCACCACAAATGACCAAACTCCCTCCTGATTAGGCAGGGTGTGAAACTATCAATCACTCTGCCATCACTGAGACTCTGCCAACAGCAGTGGCAAAGTCAACCTCTTGCTGAGAGAGCTAGAAAAAAAGAAAAGAAGGGGGGAAAAAAATCACACTCCGCCAACAAAAACAGGTCAAGCAGCTCTAGTGTCCGAGGATCTTCCAGAGAGGACGAGGAGCTAACAGTGCTGCCCTTTCAGAGCTCAGAGATTGCAAACACACAAAGATAGAAATCAATAATGTCACCAGGAGAAAAAGACCCTCAGGCTCGGAGGGATCACTGTCTGCAGAGCAATGGAGGTCGTACAAACGTGTGGCACATTAACAGTGTGGTTGGAGGTTTCCATCAAGATACTAAGCATTCACACTATTCCCACCACACAAAAGGAGAAAAAGGACAGAGATGCAGTATATATATATATTACACACTGCATCTCTGTCCATTTTCTCCTTTTGTGTGGTGGGAATATATATATATATATATATATATATATACACACACAGTAACTTTCCGCTTTTTGCTGAGTTACGTTCCAAGAGCATATAGTGAAAAACCGCGTTGTGTTGTGGTAAAAAAAATGCCTAAAAATGCCTATTTTCATAGTGTAAACCCTAAATATGCCTTAAAGAAAATGTAAAGATAAACCCGTATCCGTACTGTACAGTTTACACTGAACTCCAGCAGTGCTAGAATGTAAATACCAATATTACCTCTGTATACACTGTACTGTAATTAATGCACATGCGTTTTCTTTGGCATGCGCTGTCATTTTCACTGGCAGCATAAGCAGTTAAATACAGCAACAAATCCTTTAATTTACAGTAATAAAAATACATGGCTTTAAGAAGAACAAAACAAAAAACACCAGAACACTCGCGATTCTCCAAGGGGGAAATTCTGGGCAGCTGCCAATCAGCAGCAAGGAGAAATAAATAGCGTGCTCGGATTGGCTACTTTCAAACCCCGCCTCTGAGTACAGCGGTATTTCACCGCCCCAAGACGCCTTTCTTTGTTTCTCTCCACAGTACCAAACATTTATAGTTATTTTTAAACAAAAATGTTGCTGAATTTACATTAATATTTATGTTACAAAATTATTAAATTATATTTTTGCCAAATTTAGCCACACCCCCTCGTCCCAGTGCAGGGTTTATGTTTGGGCGCAGTGCTTAGCAACCCAGCACGAGGACGAGGGGGCGTGGCGTACGAGGTCTGGATGTCACAAAAGCAAAAAAAATGCAGAGGATATATATCTACCTTTTCCAGGCATTAAAATTATTAGCTTGGTTTTCTGAAATCGCGACTGCTGATCTGCGTATGTATGTATATTTCATTTACTTTTCTTTAAGAATGAGCAGATGATGAATTCTTATAAGAAAGAGTCACATTTAGGTCCGTTAATATCTGTAACTGCTGCCTTATAATAAATATAATAAAAGTATGATTGGTTGTCAGCTGATTATGACATCATCTTAATTTATTTTCTCATTATGTTATGATGTATTGTTATATTTCCTCCAGTTTCCTCATGAATAGATTTTGCAAAAACTGTTTCTCCTATTATTATTATTTAAGCACTGCTGTTTTGGTTGTTTGCAACCTCTGCAAAGCTTAATATTGTGATACCGTTGTGATCAGTATTGTGATGTTGCATTAGAAAGCTGTTTATTTTTCTATTTGAGAGCTCCCAGGATGTGCATGTGCCTGTGTGAATCTGTATGTGTTTTGTACGGGAGGAATTAGCATAGACAGATGGAGCGTTTCACTGCAGACTGCGTGTAACATACGCTAAACGCTATACCAAACCAGGGATGCTCCTTTCAAAACAGTGGGTCATGGATGAGGCCGTAAACAGACCAGACACAAATAGCAATATAAACGGCAACTGCACATTTCCCTGACACTCCTCTGGCAAAAATCAATTAAAATGGTGCCCAGAGCCCACTTGAAATGGTCAGCGTCTGTGGCACCATCGGAGCTCATTCAGCAGAGGTGTGTAATGATGACTCCAGGGCTACGGTGCTGAGGAGAGGACAGAGTAATTTGGTCAGAGCGGGGGTCAGACACCTGTGTAAATCTTCTTTTTTCCCCAGGGCTTAATGAGGAATGCAGACTTGGGGGTGGTTGAGTAAAAATACATTTAAATCCACTTTACCGAGTTTATAACAATAGTGCATTCTGATTTGGACCAAGAGTTTTTTATTAAATAAATTGCATTTTAAGTCTAGGTATGTCCATCTGCAGCTCTTTCCCATATGCTCAGATGCAGAAAAAAAAACAGTTTAAACAAAAGCATATGCTGATAAAATGCAATTACTGAAAAAAAAAATCCAGATCTGTTTAGCATTTTTCTTGAAATCCAATAATGGCTTAAATCCAATATTGGAAATTGGAGTATGCTGTTTACGTGACCATTTAAATAATCAGATAACTGCAGAAATCTGATTGTATTACTGGTGTGCATGGAATCACACACAATTTCGTCAGTGAGATGCAGGTGTGTGCTGCACTTTTTAAAGGTACAAAGAACCTTCTCAATGGTTCTTCACCAATTAAAGAGTTCCTCCGAGGACATTTGCATTATGTCAACTTAAAACATGTTCTTCAAACATCTCATTTACAAAAAATGACTATTTATGGAAGCAAACATCGTTCTTCTACGGAATCACATGAAGAACTCCTTCTGGTACCCTTATTTTTAAGAGTGTAAATCAATTTAGGGGTTCTTTTTGTAGAATTATGTTTTGTGAAGGTTCTTTAAATGCCAGATAGGATCTTCTCAGTTAAAGAACATTTTCTTGTACCTTTACTTTTAAGAGTAAATCAATTTAACTCCAGAAAGGTTCTTTACACTCACATATCTCATGCACCATTTTGGTCCTCCAATGAACCATTCAAAGGTTTTTTAGAGAACCAATGGTGGTTCTTTTATGACACCTTTATTTTTTCGAGTGCAAATGGGTGCAATTGTTAAATTAAGCTCACAAAGGGAACTATTTTTGGATTGCACTGACTGGTAAGTATGCAAGTACAATTGAATGAGAACATGTTTCAGTGGAACACCATGCTGACTCCTTGGCGCCTTTTTAGGCATAATGTAGTTAAAGTACAAGAAACATTTATCATTCACTGCGTGCTGAGCCAGTGGATGACAGTATGATTATCTGATGTCACATCATTACACTTCCGCTGAGGTGTGCTTAATAAGAACAAAGTGATATCCTCACCATGTATGTAGAAACTACCCATTGCTAAGCTTTCTCCATTGCTAATCTTTCTCACTGCCCCCACTTCATCTTTCAGAGGGAAAGGTGCAATAAAGGAGAAAAATCGCAGTGGCTCCTAATCCAGTTTCCACCCTTGCCAAACTATTTGTAACAGTGCTACTACTTGGCATCCTCCAGTGTGCACACCCACACAGAGGTTACCACGCTAGACATAGCACAAAACCCAGCAAATGAGAAAATGAGATAAGCTCTCCTGCGAGCATAGTCCATCTTTTTGAACCCGATGAGCCTCTACCCTGCAGGCTGCTCTTCTAACATACCACTCAGAGGATACAGATGGGGAGTTGGGGTAGCCAGGTGCTGGTTGCCTGTTTGAATCTGGCTTCTCGCTGTCTTGAGTGCAGATAGGGTTATTAATCAAACCTGGCATTCCCTTAGCGCACATTATAGGTAATATATTTGATTCTTTGCACATCATCTGTACATCTGTTAATGAATATGAGGCTTAGTTTGATTATGCAAAAACATTGCAGCTTGATTAAGAATTACTTTGGCTAATTTGATTCTTTAAGGACTGATTTCATTTAATCAGATTCTTTTCAATTTACTGCAAATATCTCACTTAACGGAAGCGGTGGAGCAACAAGGCAGACGGAAGTTATTTGCTATGTAAACGCAAAGGCGACGTGAAGTGAGTGGTTTGAGTGATGCGAGACAGTTTAGCAAGAGAGCCTGTAGTGAAGAAAACTGCTGCTTGATAATGTCTTCTGGGCTAATCGGACACTAGAGGGCGCTCCTAAGTGAGTCCAAAAATAATGGGTTCATTTGGAGGTTTTATTACTGTACTTTGGAAATGATTACTTATGTTTATATGGACGAATGTACTCATTCACTCAACACGGACCAGCATAAAATATCTCAACACTGCTAAAGGACTTTTTAACAGTGACTTTGTACATTCATGACAATAACAATAACAGCCAATTAGCCGAACAGCTCACCAGCCAATTAGCCCTAAGTAAACAGAATGCTAGCATCCTCCTGCCAAAAACCTGTTTAGTGTAGAAAATGTAAATATTCTGTTAACTTTTTTTAATATATTTTCTTTTAAACTGAAAGAAGTCTTTGTGCATAAAATGCTTGTTTTTTTAAGCCATTTGTATCCATTCATTGATGAGCCACTTGTACATGACCTCTAGCATTTATGAGGGGAAGAAACGGACATGGAGACACTCCTCATTAACTGGGTCTGGTTTTGCTCTGCTCAACTTTATGCAAATGAGCAGTAACCCATTAATGCAATAACCAAGCAGAGATGATGTTCTCATGATAGTGAACCAGTCAAAAACTGGAAAAAAGCAATTAGATATTCTGTACAATGTTTTTTCTTCTTTAATGTCCACATTCAAATATTATAGTCTCTGATGTGCATTAGTGAATTAATATAGCATAATTTTCTAAGTGCTACTTTATGTTGGCTCCCATTCTTTTAAAAATGTAGTTTTCCTGACCACACACTTGACTGCTCTCAACTCAGTACTACCATCACTGACCAACTGAGGGCTGCCCAAGAAACACAGAGTGATTTTTTGTCTGGCGGAGAATGTACAGTCTAAGAAACTAGCCTATAACTGAATTTCTAACAAATTAGCATGTTTTGCATTTAGCTATCACGTTTTACTCTGAGTACTTTGAGACCTAAAGGTGAAGGCGTTGCTATCAGACTGGCCAAACACTGATCCCATTTCCTGTTAACATTGTTTTGGCCAATGCTTCCTCCAAATTTCTGTGATGGTACAGCCATTGTGTTCAAAGGAAGAGCTTTCAACATTCCCAACATGAGAACTCTCCCTACGCCTACAGTACGCTAACCTGCCACTGAAAGTTACATACAGATCTAAGTCCTAACAGTAACAATACAGTTAAGGCATACAATACAGTTTTATACTATTTAAACTTTCAACATATCAGTTGGACTGCACGGTGAAAATGTGCCCTCTCGTATATTATTCGCACGATACCATTATCTGGTGCTAGTGGCACCTCTGCGGTACCCTTGAGCAAGTTACCGTCCCCACACACTGCTTCCCGGGCGCTGTGTTCCTGGCTGCCCACTGCTTCACTTGGTGAATGGGTTAAATACAGGGGAAGAATGATGTGCTGTGGTGTGTTCATGTGTGACAGAATGGTAAAAAAAAAAAAGCCCTATGAAATGCCTTAATTTTCCATTACTGTCAGTACTTCATCTTAAAGTGCTAAAAGAAATAACATACCTCTCAGCCTCTTGCTCTTGTGTGTTGGTCTTGTTCTCTATTCCTGCGAAGCTATTCATGTCCACATAACCATCATTCTCATTTGAAGGTGCTGTTGTCCGACTGTGGTCGTCGAAAAATTCAGTGATGGTGACGGCCCGTGTGGGCCGTCCTGGAGGAATCTGAATATTTTCATAGTCTGAACTCATGGCCGGAATGTTTTCATAGTCTGATGTATCAGCACTTGGAAAGGAGATGGATCGAGGTTTGGTGAGCGGGAGTGGCATGAAGGGAGGACGAGAGCGATCTTCAAAAGACTCGACTCTGGAGATGCCTCTGTTGCCATATGCCTTTGAGACACCTTTCCTCTTTTGACCTTCCCTGTAAATCATGAATGTGGCTGGAAAGTCTGAGTTGCGCTGTGATTTTACAATTCGGGACTGAGGCTGAGGGGAGCTACTGGTACTCCTCCGGTCCAGTTCTATAACTCGAACTGGCCCATGATGGCTGGATTCTGATGACGACCGAGAGGAACGGATGCTCCCATCTCCATGTGATTTACTATCAGATTTCCGTCTAAACTTCAAGGCTAGGAAACGCTTGAATGACGTCGTCTTCTTTTTTGGCTTGTCATTGGAGTCATGTTGAATAAAGAGAGATGGAGAGCTTTTAGTCACAGGCCTCTTGGTGATGTAAGCCAACTCAAAGGGCGGTGGTATGTCCACAAGAGATGTAGGAGTAGACACGCCACTGGAGGACTGGTGGCTTCTTTGAGAAAAACTTCCAGAAGAGGTGATAACGCAAGGCAGCGAGAGAGTATCATCTTTCCTTTTCACTTTGTTTTCCACTTGGGGTGAGTAATCACCTCCAAAACGAGCTGACAGACTGTCCATGTCTCGACCCTCCACAGAGTACGATCGTGGATAAAAAAGAAAACGTCTTGGCTTCAATGACGGAATCATCCGATTTACCTCCGAGTTATCTGGAGGCTTTAGGAGATCTCCATTTTGGTCCAAGGCCACAGTGTAGTAGTCGTGATTTTGCGATTCGTTGCCTGTCTCTTCGGGAACAGTCTCAGGGACATATCCAGGTACTTTTCCAGAGAGTGAACGTGAGCGAGTCACAATGGTTTTCCTGTCCAGAGAAATAAAGTTCTCCCCTTCTGAGTCAAAGCCTGCCTCCTCATAAATGTGCTCGTCACTGTCGGAGTCAGAGTCCTCAAAGAAAGGCACTATATGGCAGTCAAGTTCTTCTATATCCTCTTCAAATGCTTCTGTGGTGTGGGCAAATACCACGCGGTTCGTTAGCTCAGGAGTCCTGCCAAGGTCCAGGTCAGCTGGAACTGTGATGTTGCAAAGTCTAAGCCGCGGTTGGCAGCTGTTTCTCTGGCTCACATAGCCCTGGCTGCGCCTGGCTGAGCGCTCCCGTGCGCTCTTTCCTTTGGTTTTACGCTCCATGTCCACAGGCTCTTCTTCATCACCAATCTCCACGTAATCCTCAGATGACACGCACTCCAACTGCTGATGTTCTCCGTCCTGACACAGAGAGTCATCTATGTCCGCATACTCATCCACATCTTTAGCCTGTTGCTCTGAGGGCTCGGAGGTAGATGGGACACTATCCTCTGTCTGTGCCTGTTCCTTCTCTAGTTCGTCCACGTCATCTGATGAGACATAAAATGGCTCTTGGTTGGAAGTGCCTGCCGTGTCGGTCTCAGTGTCCTTTGCTTTTTTTTCACTGCATTCCTCATCTGTACAGTCTGCCTCAGGGTCTGAGGTGCTCATGAGATCAGCAGGCACCACCTCAATGACCGAATATGGCTCGAACACATCCTCTGCTTCCTCTGAGAATCTGAAACGTCCTGATGGGTCTTTTGTGGCACGTTCCGGCTGCCATGAATTGGTGTCATCCAGTGATCCGATGACATCATAAGTGTACTCGTCACACAGGGAGGGCTGGCTGCCATTCAGAGCTTGTGAGGAAAATCCAGCCCCTGCATTTTTTGTGTCCTCAGTTGCCTCACTAAGGGCACACTCTGCACTTGGATTCGTGCCCTCTTTGCGTGGCTCACTTTCACACTCTGCTGAGGGCTCACAAAGAAAGTTCTCTCTCTCATTGAAATAAGGCTCCTCTGTATCATCAGCAGGATCTCGTGTCAACTCCTCAGCATTATCTATCTCAGCATACGTGCTGCCCTGGTTTGACGCTGATTCCCCGATTTCTTCGTAAGGACTTGCAGCATCATTATTGACTTCTGATTCCCCTTCTTTTTGATCCTCTATGAGAATATCTTCCTCAGGATGTTCAGCAGGGTCATTTGCGGTATCATCAGGATCACCTGCGCCCTGAGGTGGGTCCACATCACCAGTTTCTTTGATGTGGTCTACAGCAGCTGAAACAGTAGTTACAATGACTTCTTGGACGTCATTCAAGGAGCCTGCATCATCAGATTTGACGCTATTCACCCTCTCCTCCCCCTCTTCAGACTCTGCTATCTCGTCTGTTTCTTCTACCCCCATATCAAAGTTTTCATCCACATCTTTATCAGAAATACCATCACTACTGTTGGGGTTTGCCTTCACTTGTTCCACTGCATGGTTATATGACTCCTCAGCAAACTCCTCTATAGAGTTCTCTACAGGCGGATCGGCTTCATCCTGTGTTGCCTCTGATTCACTGTCCTGCTCCAGTTCCAGCCTATCAGAGACAATGTCTCCATTACTAACAATGCTTTGGTTATGTTCATCCTCTTTCTCAAGAGACAGTCTTGGTTTAGGTGCGACTGGAGGTTTTGGACCTCTGGAAGATGGACAAGGTCTTGACATGAGGGTGGAGCGCACTGTAATGGTCAGACGACTTTGTATCTTGGGTCGAGAAGCCCTTAGATGCTTCTGATAATCTGTGAAACAGACGGAGGAAAGGGTCTGATTATGCATTTTGTCTTAGGGCAATGTGAGACTGGATTTAGCAGAAATGTCTGTCCTATATTTTTTATAGCAGTAGGACTGTAAGACTCTAGATGCAGAAAGCGACTGTAACAAACAGAGAATGTATGCCAGTGCAGCACCCATGCTCACTCTAAAAGCATTTTTCAAGCCAAGAGTGAGAAAGAAAGATAAAACAAAAAAGATGCTGTCATCCTGATGAAGAAAAGCAAATAGTGGCCTTAAGTGGGGTTAATGTGAATTTGAGACCCTTTTTGGTGCAACACACCCTTTCGCTTAACAAAACTCATACACCCATTGTCTCTTCCTGTTATTTAGTACCTGCCTTGACGCACGTCCTACTAAACTCCCTGTGCACTTGGTGATCTCCCTGCTAAGATATTGTTCTCCACCATCACTAATTAACTATTCTAGCAGACTCTCCTGGAAGATCCGCGAACAGGAAGTGCATAGGGTAAGGACATTAACAACTTGCCCTCCCTTGTCTATGAACTCACAGGTTTGTTTTGTCCCCCCTCCTCCCTCCCCACGTTTCTTTCGTTTTTGCAAGAGCACAGGTTTGCACAACGCAAATACACTTCCTTCTTGTCATTCTTTCCATAATTCACACATCAGCAAAACCCCCTCTTTCAGACTGACTTTATTTTTTCCCTGAAAAGGTCTTTTCAGTTTGTCAAAGAACAATAAAAAAGAGAAACAACAATAGGAGGTGTCTGTGTTCCTCTCGGGCAAAAAACAGGATATGAATTATGCAACGAAGAATTCAATTAAACAGACCAGAGCAGGGAAGACAGTAGGCAAGAACTTTTGACTGTGCCGCGCCAACAGGACATGACACAAAATCCAGCAGATAATACTGTAGTAAGCGCATCAGCTGTGCAAAGAGGAGAAGGGAGAAAGAGAAGAGAGTAGATAGGATGGGGGAAGAAGAAGATAGTAAAAGGGTGGAGTTGATAGCAAAAGAGAAGATGAGATTACTCTTCTCCTAGAATAACAGGAGAGCTGAATGTGAGGGTGTTGGTCATCTGGACCGTTCAGAACTGCAGTGAAGCTAAATCTGGTTCTCATACACCTACCCTATCAAAGACATACACATGTTGTCATCAAAGAAAAATCGACCTCTGTGTAGATGTTCTGTGCTTGGGTCAACTTCTGGATGGACTAAGAATTGTAATTAATTGAAATACCAAATGACATTAAATTAACATGCTAGAGAATACCTAGTTTTACATAATTTAGGTAAATTTGCAAGAGCCAACATCCTAAAACAACCACAAAATGTAAACGCTCCAGTCCAGTTTAAGGTTTTCTGGAGCAGTGGTTTCCAAACTGGTCCTGGAGAATCCCCTGACCTTCAAACTTTAGTATTTCCCCTGTTCCCAACACATCTGATCCAACTAATCAGTTAATTACTCAGTTGTTCTTGGGTTGTGGTGGCTGTGTAAGGAAATGTACAAAGACGGGGTTTTCCATGACTGGTTTGGCAACTGCTGTTCTAGAACTATAATTGCATTTATTAACCTTTATTTCTGAAGATACTACCTAAATGTTATTCACTGCATTCACTATGGTGCTCATCTTCACGAAAGAGAAGTCCAGCCATCACTTAATTTCAGTTCTTTATTCTAACAGCCTCTGTAGGACACATACGCAGGTTTTCATTCCAACAAAGCAGGAGCTTCACAGAAAATACCGAGAACACTTGATTAAACAAGTGCAATCAGGTGCGCTTCTGCTTGTTTGGCATCAAACCCAGCAGGCACGCCGGTCCAGTGTTCAGGTTAAGACTGGACAGTCCTGATCTGAGAGACAAACATGAGTTTTGCAGACCACCAACTTTTTTGAAAAATCTAAATAGCCCTATTTGAAGCATACAAAGTGCTGAAAACGTTGCTCACAGCTCCACTCAGAGACTAGAGCAAGAAGTTCTGGCAGATGGTTTGGTTGGAGCAGAGATCTCAGGTTTTCTTGTTAAGGAGTAAGTTCCTTACCCGTGTCCATATTCGAGTGTCATCCGCCGTAGCGTATGAAAAACGCGAACACCATGGTTCCTTTAGCGTCACCGGGATTTCTCCACTAGATCCAGGATTTAACGGCAGTATTCCGTCGACACCGGCGTCCTGAGTGGATGGACGGAGGACGACAGCATTACTTGACGATTTTCCCGGGTTGTGTTCAGCTGTTCAGTGGTTTTGAAAGCTCCTCTCAGCTCCGCTCCTCCACTCATCAACACTGGAGAGACGCGCACTGAGCTCGCCCGGCTTTCTCTGAGCAAGGGGAGGTGTGTGTTTTCCACTAGAGGTAGAGCCAACTCTCCAAACACACACACACACACACACACACACGCACACATAGACCAGCTCTGACCTGGCTGGCCAATAACACTACCAAACAGTGATAAACACATAATATCAGCAAGAAAATGGTTAATATATGCAAATGATACAGTCTAATATGTCTAATGACACAGAAGACATTATATCCACGTATACGTGTGTGTGTGTATATATATATATATATATATATATATATATATATATATACTATATACATGTGTGTGTGTGTGT
>JBBPCX010000141.1:17760335-17771913 GCA_037974365.1 Hydrocynus forskahlii | reverse complement strand
CGTAGACGGTGGCGTGTGCAGAGATATAGAGATAGATATATATATATATATAGACTATATACATGTGTGTGTGTGTGTGTGTGTGTGTGTGTGTTGAAATATGTGTGTACATATGCACACAGTGTGTGTGTGTGTGTATAAGTGTATGTTTGTATATGTCTAAGTATATGCGTATATGTATGCATGTGCACACGTGTCATCCTTTACACACGAATAAAACATACAAGCCCAATTTATTGCCAAAAGCATGAGTGAAATGCAGCACTGTGTTGCTGTAATCCATTTGACCCATGTAGAACTGCATATTTTGAGCAAATTCGACGCATCCTGTTTTGCAGAATATGAGGAAAAATGACACATCACAGTCCCCTGACCCTGATTTAGCACAGAGAGCAGTTGTTATATTCAGGACGATGACAGGTGAAACATGGTGACGTATGTGATGCCCACTCTGCTGAGTGGACTATGAGGGGAAAATTACATGCAGAGCACTCTGACATTTAGTTTAAAACAGAGTTCCTAATTCAATCGTTGAGTTATTCAGAGCATTGAAAAACTTACTGACTCTGATTTCCTTCACAACGGTGGTGATACGAACCAGGGGTCACAATGTTCATAATGGAAGCATAGCTGTTTTACTTACTGTTCAAACACACCAGCGAACCAACATGTCTTTGGAGATTTTTACATGCACAGTGGATTTTTACAATGGTAAAACAGTGATAAAAAACAACATACATCTTGGGTATCAGGCAATGTAGACAATAAGTTTCTGTGAGGGAGATTTTATAGGCATTAAACATATTGGTTCCTATCACCACCACTGTGAACAATTTTGATGAGATAAGTGTCTCTAAAACAGAACAAACCACTCTGAATGACCTTGTTTTTCTTATTAATTTAGTACAGGAGGAAAATTATAATTGTTGTTTAACTGGTCAGCATTATATTACAGGTTGGACGTTTACATAGCAAAGACATGCATACTGTGGAATAATGTTTGACTTTAGGAGACTTCTCCTAAAAATCTCTAAAACGCTCCTAAATTATTCTCAGCTCGGAAGAATGAGCTTCAGTAGGTATATAGGGTTAACATTATGTGGAGGCTCCTACACTTGGAAATGGTTTTTCATATTGTTTCCAAAAAATGTTTCTCTGAGGGTTTTTTTTTTAATCAAAAGTTATTTTTGCATGGCAGTGCTCAAGGGAGCCTTTTTAAAAAACACCTTTATTTTTAAGAGTGTAGAAAACAGCTCCCAAAAGGAGGTTTTGTTGTGAGACACCAAAAACCATGAAGCAGGGCTTCCCAACCAGTCCTCTGTTGGCTGATTGGAGGAAAGCAGCTCTTTAAAAGCCTCTCTTCATAACAGGAAACTGCTCTCCCTGTTTCCTGCACAACAGGCAGCACTTCCTTAGCAACTCTTGAACAAAGGTGTTGATATTAACCCTTCAGCTTCTCATTGTATCCCGAAGGCAGATTTGGAGTTCCACTGTAGTCTGTGACATTTTAAAAAGTCTCTAAATGAAGAAATGCTGGGACAAGTTATGATGGCTTGGTCCAGTTATGGATGTCTTGCTTTCAAGACATTGGAGACGAAGGAACATGTAAATATAACATGCAAAACGGTGGTGGACTAACAATTAGAGCTGCGAAAGTACTTTTTTCGAGCATCTGAATGTATTGTCTGCAGCCTTTCTCACTGATCACACTCATTAAATGTCATAGACGTCATAAAAGTTCTATTCTGATCAGTTTCCACTTTGCCAAGCTGTCCACATTAATCAGATTCTTTTTTCGAACGGCCACCAGCTGTGCTTGTGCAGGTGTGATGAAGGGCAGATTGTAAACCTGAACATCAGGAGAGCAGAACTGTCAGTTAAGCGAGCCTTCAGTTTGGCAGCTCACATTACAGGTTCGGCAGTTCAAACAATAGGGGGTAAACTCAATGGGACATGGGATTTCTTCCTTTCTCTTTTCAGCATGTCTCTTTTTCCTTCTTTTAAAGTTCTACCTGTCTGTCTTGTGTTCTTGTCTACTGATCCCATTTTCTTTCTTTCTGACCTTTGTGATGGGGAGAAGGTCAGACGGGTCTTCTGAACAATGGCACTACAGTAAGACAGAACAGAGATGGAGATAAATCTGGCAGTCTGTAGACCTTCAGAAGAGCTCACCATTGCATTCTTATCAAAAGTCCATTTTTTTCTATTTTCCAACACCATTGAAAACACCAGCTGCCCTTTACATTGTGTGAAATATGATGAATGCCATTCATCCATGGTCAGAAACCTTTCAGGACCCCCAGTGACCAGACGCTATTAGCAGGTGGATCATTCTCAGCACAGCAGTAAGACTGACATTATAGTGGTGTATGTTTGTGTGTGTGTGTGTGT
Organism: Hydrocynus forskahlii; assembly: GCA_037974365.1. NCBI lineage: Eukaryota > Metazoa > Chordata > Actinopteri > Characiformes > Alestidae > Hydrocynus > Hydrocynus forskahlii. The sequence goes on along the minus strand of JBBPCX010000141.1, from coordinate 17,769,522 downwards.
GTGTGTGTGTGTGTGTGTGCTGCACACACTGCAGTGTTACTGTCCAGACACATCTAACCTGTTGGTCTACAACACCGATGTAAAGTTACTGAGGACCGTTCCTCTAATGCTGCCTCTGTCTGTGTTAGTCATCCACTAGTACTTCATCAGCTGTCAGTTTCTGGCCACATAACATTATTGTCTAGATATTCTTGGAGGGTGGACTTTTCTCAGCCCAGCAGTGACACAGAGGTGTTTAAAAACTCCAGCAGCACTGCTTTGCACACACACACACACACACACACACACACACACACACACACACACACGCACACACACACACACACTGACATGCCACTATTATGTTAGTGTCACAACTGTGCTGTGAATGATCCATCATGCTCACCGGTGGTCCGTTAGAGGTGATGGAGGGGGTTAAGGGTGCTATCAAAAGATGCAGAGAAACAGATGGAGTAGAAAGGTAAAGTGCAAAGGTCACCTGTATGGTCAGTGGAGCAGAGGGTGTAGACAAGGTAGGTGTACCTAATGTACTGGCTTATCAGCGTGTGTGAGAATCTAAACTCTAGTGTGAATATATATATATATATATATATATATATATATATATATACATGCTGACCTTTGATACACCTCATGTTATATTGACCAATCTATATATATTTATATATTACTTGCTTTGTTGAAACATTGCACAAAAACATCAAATGTGGCCTGAACAAAAGAACTGGCACATTTGACATTTTAGGATTAGGGTTAAGGTTAGGGTTAGGGACTTTCCCCGTCTCAAGGCCTTTCAACCTGTTTCAACCGCTTTGCAAACGAAAATGTTAAGGAATCAACTCATTATTTCTCTCCTACTGTCCCTCAGTCAGCAGTTAGCGCTGATACTGCTGGTGTTGCGTAGTGCGCATTAAAATACATAGGGTAGTGAAGCATTGTCCTAGACGAAAAAAAGGCCTACAGAGTGATCACAGCACGTTTTTGAATAGATTGTATATTGTGACTCGTGAGACTGGGCTCCCCAGTCAGACCATAAACTGTACCATAGTTGCAAAGGAGAAATATACTTGTTCTTACGAACATTACCCATGCTATCTGTCATTTCTGATGTGAACCTTTTGCTGGTCTTGAATGTTCCACAGCATTTAAACAAAATCATTTTTCTTCAAAAGAGGCACAGTAATGCTTCATATGCAGTCAATACAGTAGCAGAAACTTCCATTTCATAAGGAACATTTGTCAATATTTTTACACAAATGTTTACGCTCTAGGCTGGTTGGGTTTTGGGTCGTGTCAGTAGACCATTTTCAGCTGCTGGACCACCTCTTTGTTAATGTAATGGGGAAGCGAGGCTAAAGATAACGCATGCCTGGCATTTAGCCCTGCCATTTGTGTCTTTTAGTGGAAAGTATTCAGAGGCACTGAATTTGACCTTTTTTTTACCTTTTTTATTGTACAAATATGTTTTTCTTTCTGCAGCGAGCATCGAAAACAAGCCTATGTGTTTATGAGCATTGTAACAAAGGGGCTAAAGGGTTGGAAGAATGGCTGTGAGTGTAAATAAGCTTCCAGATGTGATAGGAGAGAGCATGACGAAAACATGTTTTTTGGGCCGAACACGCAAATATCCTTGACCATTACAGGTTTTGTTGGGAACTGTAAAGCCAACACCCCCCCACTCCAACCCCCAACGTCCACCTGGGTTCTGATACGTGTGTATGTGAGAGAGAGGGAAGGACTCAGGAAAAACATGTCAGAGACCAGCCACTCTCACACACACACACACACACACACACACCACTGACCCAAACAGGAAACTGATTGGGAAAAAGGGGTCAGTGACTTGTTCCCAGACCCCCAAACTGAATCATTGCCCAATGTTTCATAAGACCTGCCTTAAAAAGACCACTAGGATTGTTTTTATTCTGAAAGAAGGGGAGATCAGATGGATGTTGTTTTTCAGTGGGTGCGTGCCATTGCCACCAGATGTTTGGGTCAAGTTAGAGGTAACGCATTTCTCACTTGGTGCCTCATTTCGATGTGGTAATTTTAAGCGTACCATTTATCAATCAACCCATTACTGCTGGTCCTCATCAATATGTAAACCTATATCTATTATCCTCTATTGTAGCCTAATATAGCCCAGCACATAACAAATATAGTGTGTAGTGGAAGCCTAGTGTATTCTGCAGAGATAGAATCCAGTGGGATTCACTGTGCTAGACAACACACATCCTTCCCGAACGAAAGAGAGAGAGAGACACACACACACACACACACACATACAGAGAATCCAGTGTCAGCACAAACACTTCTAAACACTTTTCTCAAGGCACAAACACAGGAACACTATTCACACCTTCTACTGCCACCCCCCATCCCACAAACGCGTGCACACACACACAAACACACACACACCACAGCAGTAAACAGGTGAAGACAAGAGTCAGCACTTCATCAAAAAAGGCAAATAAAGACTCCATTCCCAGCAGAGCACTGGGATCCAATCAATACATTACTGTTGGCTTGCATCAATATAGTGCCTTCAGTTTCCTACTGTATATACTGCACTTATAGGCCTAATGTATTCTGTAGTGCTGTGAGCCAGTATCACTTAAAGAAATACAGTTTTTCAACTGGTACATCTGGTTTGTTACCACTGAAAATAATTACTATATGTTTATTAACAGAGCGGAAAACCTATTTGCTTGAAACACACTTTCATTACAAGTCAAAGGGGAATTACTTCGCAAATAGCGATTAGAGTCAGGACAATTACTGTTCATGGTAATCCACTGCACGTTACAGATACAGTAGATTAGGTTAAAAAATGCTAGACTATTCCATTATGTTTTCTTGTCATTAGTAAAAATCACTAAAAGCCACTAATGATGAATAAAATGCATTTCTGTTCTTCTGAGTGTTTATAAATAAATTCCATTGAGGGCAACAGGAGATGGAGGGATTGCTTTACAACCTCTCGCTTTGTATTGTATGATTAATGGAAGCAACAAAAAGGATTAAATGCGGCAAACCACATTGTTACACCACAATATTAACAAGGAGGCAAATGACTGTAGTGATTTCCATAACCCTTTTAATTAGTAGCCTGCAGGAGGGCATTTTAATGGCTGTGATTCAGTGTTTTGACACATGCTAAGCAGTAAGGCAGCTGTTGCTAACAAGTTTTTTGGTTATAACAGTATATTCTCCACTCAGAGAGGCACAATCCTCAGCGCAGAGCTCTTACAACAGCAATTTATTGGCGCTGAGTAAAGCGCTCAAGGAGCAGTATAAAAGGGAGCTGTGCTTTTGGCCTTTAAAACCAATGCACAATAGAACAGTCATGTGCTAGCCGGTAGCCACTAGCCCCGTAGATTTATGCGTGCTGCAGTGCCCGTGTCCCTTTTGAGAAATGGTATACAGCGCGCTACCTCGCTGCCCTTTTCTGTGGCAATTCATTTTCGGATCCCTCACCACCGCTGTTTTGTTTAGCATTATAATGCAAACTCAAACTCCCGAGACGAGCAGCCTCATTAGCCTACTCGCTCTATGTGTTCCTATGTTGTGGTGCAAATTGCCCTTTTGACATGGGACCTCCTAGCCCTGACTGGACAATAATGTAAATTAGGCCTGAACAATACAGACCAAAATACCATGCTGTGATTATATTGCTGCACACTGTAATTGTGGTTTGCAGGCTTGCAGTATATTAAAAACGTATTGTTTTTTAATGATTGATATTATGTGGTTCAAGATGGGCCTGCGTTATAGGCAAAAATGATTTGTTGGACCATGTGGGTGCCTTAATTCATCAAAACGAGAACAGAAGCATTCATTAAACCAACACAACATCTGAGATTGGTCACCATTTTGTAATATAGTAATGGCTCATTTGCATATTTGTAACCTCAAAGGGCAATACTGTGATGATGATGAAAGGCATCCTCCACATGTCAAGGCCATGGTCAATTAACACATACAATAATTTCCCAGTTTTGAAAAAGAACTCAAAATATGATTATAATAGAAGCCGTGGGCAGGCACTGGTCATTTCCAGTGTGAGTGGATTTTGAGTTTTTTTTCCAAGGGGAAACACCTAAATAAGTAAGTAAAGTAAAGATTCTGTCATATGTGAACACACCACAGCACACAGTGTGAACCACACTGTGTCTCTGCATTTAACGCATTCACCCAGTGAAGCCGTGGGCAGCCAGGAACACAGAGCCCGGGGAGCATTCGAACCCACAACTTTCTGACTGCAGGGCAAATGCCTCAACCACTAGGCAAACAGCTGCCCCAGTGATGTGATAAGCAACCGCATGCTGCAGATGTGACAGATAGCAGGGATGCAGGAAAATGTTTAATGGCATATGAGTGACATACGGTGACATTTTTCAAAACTGTTTTTTGCATAATTTACATCGGTCAGAATGTGCTGTGGACTATGCAAATAAGATGAGCAGCTTATCAGATTGTTGATACAATGATAACTGTGTCATGGCCACAATAAATGCTGAATTTTAACACATAAACACATAATGATAAAATGGTTGACCTAAAATTTTAAATACAGGACATCACTGAGGTGCATTACTTTTTAAGTAAAAAATAATATTAGAAGAATGAAAACTAATCTTCCTGCTTTAATAGAGGGACAATTACTCTACATCCCTGCATACACATTCACTCTGGACATCGCAAGCTGCTTTAGTGATGCCCCCAATGCAGCCAACAGCAAGGATTTGGCTTGTGTTGATGAAAATGTAGCGTTGACTGAAGCATCGCAAGGTTACTTCAGAATATGAAAATATAAATAAAAAATGGAATAAAAATACAAATTCCACACTGCAGCAGCACAGATATGCCTCAAATGAATTTGTTTTTTATTTTTTGTATCTATATTTCAGCCACTGCAGTGTGGGGGTACAGCTCCCGCATCTGGGTTTTTTTCTAGTAATATCTCAGCTGGAGCAAACTGCTAATCTATTTCTCTGGAGTAAGTGGCTGCTCTTTCTGTAAGCCCTGAGGGAAACAATAGCACTGAGAAAAAAAAAGTGCTTGGTCGGGTCTAACTTTTTTCCTGTGACTGTTTTCACATCTTTCAACCAAAACTGAGAGGATGTAGATACCAAGTTTATAAATATCTCTTTTTTTCTAGACCCTAATGGCCTCAGCTAGCTATCTCATTTCTCGAAAGGGTCTGATCGCAGCGTGAATAGGTCACAGCAGGCAAGCTTTCATCGTAAAAATGCCAGGTGAAAACTAGGGAATAGGTTTCAGGCGCATGAATACAAAGCAACGGTCTTGTTGGCTCCTGAAAAAAACATGATCAAGAAACTCAAGCGGGATCCAGTCTCTCTCCCAGGGCTGTTTATAAATATATAGGGCCCTAATCCTGTTTTGAACCACAGTTGTGTGTGCATAACTTGTGCTTTCTTGATTCTTGGAAGCAAAATCATCAGCAATGTCGAGGCCGATGTCACTTAAGGTATTTAATTAAAAAAATTATAAAAGTAAATAAAACTGTTGGGCCTCTTTCAGTTCTAGGAGGCCTTACGGTTTTAGGAAGCCCTACAGTATATTTTATTTTGGTTTAAAAAACAACAGACAAATAAGAGACCACTGCAGTTTATTTTTAAATCAGCATCTCTATAAGTATGCCAACCATTCCATGCCAGTGTCTGTTAAATTCCTACACGAACACCTCGTCTGCTTCATGAGGTACTAATATTTAGTGAGGAAAAATATCAACACTGCTGAAATCAACACTCTCCTCTTGCAATGTGACCAGTTGGATGGTAAAACACTACTAGAAGAACGGCGAAGGTAATTATTGCCCTTTTAAGATATTTGTTTTCTTTGAATTATTCAAGTTCTGTAAATGCTGCATCATTTCTCTTATTCTGATGTTTTGTCATTTCCTTTAAAATGATGCTTTAAAGAACAATATTTTTATTTGGAAATTAGGAGAAATATTGTCAGCAAAGCTGTTCAGTTCAATACTTGCACCTATAAAAGATAAAACCTGAGAAATTTTTGCAGTGGTCTCTTAATGTCCCCTGATATTTAACCACTGATATTCGTACAAAACCTTTTTGTATTAGACATTTTGCAAAACAATAAATATGCGAATAAGATGTACTTAAAAAGGCATACATTTGCATATTTAAAAAAAAGCTTTTGTATCATGTTACAGTTAAAATGTTCAGAATGTACAATGTTTGGTCTGCATTGCGTCCATACTTTAAACAAGCTTCCTCAGAGGAACAAACCTTCTCAGGGGGTCTTGGTCTGCTTTTTAGATCTGCACCAGGGTTCACATGGCAGGCTTCTCGTTTTCTATAACGAACCACACTAATAGAGCTACTGAACCAGAGTTTGGTTTCACTAAACCAAACTGCTTTGTCTGAACACCCTCTTAAAGAACCATTTTGGAGATCTTTCTGAGAACCACATATAATTCTTCTTAGGCAGAACTTAACAATGTAGCAAGAACCAGCCCTACTCACTTTCTCTTGCACACACACACACACACACAAGCTTCAGTTCAAACACTGAGCAGCTTATCTCAAATGTGTGCCAAGTTTGAGGCTCAACTGTCTTTTCCTCCCTCACTGCTGACATCAGACCCTTAAGCCCAGGTTAGACTCAAGCACTGAGACTACAAACCACAGATGCCTGCTGTTTTGATTCCTCCCCTCAGACTCACCTGACCTTTATTCAAAGATTAAGGTCTACACACATTTCCATATTCTCCTCTTCTGCAAACATAAATATGCCTTTACTTTCAACTAATGCTTCCTCTCTTTGCTTACTCTAGGCAGATTATTTCATTTATAATCTTCAGGATTATTATTGAGGATAAATTATTTGGTAACTGATATGTAAGTTACGTGGGTAGAGTGAGGAACTCAATTGTTGGCTTGGATACACTCTTCAAAATAAAGGTGCCAAAAAGCCCTGTGTGATAAACAAGCATAGGTGTCTGGTCTGTCTTTGGCTGCATTCGTCATGCAAATGTTTTTGGACCAGGATATGTCGATTATGGCTATTTTTAGAATTACCACCAGTTATTACCAGTGTAACATTGGTAACAGTTAATGCCAGCAATAGTTAGGCTCTAACATCACATCACTGTGTGTGTGTGTGTGTACGTGTATATGTATGTATATCTCTAGCTTCCAGTTTATATGCTAACAGCACAAGTATAAGAAATCTGTTGGTCAACCCAAGCCCGATGGGCCCAATAAAATATTGGTTTGAGGATTTGTGGAAATTGGAGGTAGCACCAAGGTTCTGTTGAGCAATCCTTGCAAATTAGATGAACTAGAATCAAAATAGTAACCAGAAGCTCTTGTCCATCTTAATCTTGTCTAATTTAATAATTAGGGCCCATAATCCCATTGGTTGTTCTGATACCTGGACACATTCTACGTTTCTATTATTAACTTGGTCAAAACCTTGGTCCAACAAATCTAAATATCTATTGTTCAGCACCAACTATGGTTCAGCACCTGGTTTCTTGCAGAAAAAAATGATAGATAAATGTGAATATAGTCACATACCTATAAACAGAGGTAACAATGGCTTTTGTACATTTATGCAGTTTCATACCAAACAATTTGTCATACAGGGTCAAAAACTATGAAGTGTGTCATGATTTATGCAATTTGCACTATGCTAATTGGTTTTATTGCTTACATGGGAAGGTTGCATTAGCCTCCAGAGCAATAGGAAAAAGGCAGTCCTCAGGCGTCTTGACTGATCCGATTCATTTAAAGTGGGATATTGTGTAGACTGTGTATTGTGAGGTGTTTGTTTGAATTAACTGTGTGTGTGTGTGTGTATGCGTATGTGTGTGTGTATGTATGTGTGTGTGTGTGTGTGTGTGTGTGTGTATATGTGAGTATGTGGGTATATGTGTGTGTGTGTGTGTGTCCCTCTGGGGATCACCTCTCAGGAGAGAAAGGCACAAGCAGCATGTCATTAATGATCTGCTCTTGCGTTCATCTGTGCAGTATGAAGTGGGGACAGGTAGTGCTGAGGTCACCTGGAAACCATATGTTCTTCATTCACATGCGCACATGCACACACACACACACACACACACACACACACACACACACATCCACACAGAGTCAGGGATGAATGAGCAATGACACATCATCCTTTATGTCCACACTATGATCACATCAGCAAAAACTGCTGGGTTTAATTTCCATTTTTTATCCAAGACACACTCTATTAGCACCAGTCCAATCCTTGTGTTGTACTGGCCCTGTTGTATCAACCTAGCAAAATTCATCCCGCTCCATTGTCAGTAATAATCATGTATAAATATTTCAATGATGCATAAAAACTCTTCTAGTACTGTCCTGACATCATCTTCCTGTTCTGATTTGTGTTTGGCTGCACTGTATTCTCTCACCAGGACCTGCCAATCACCTGTTTCCTTCTAGATGATGAATGTGTTTGGCTGAAGCTCTGCTGCCAAGGAAGCTCTCTTGGACTGGAGAAGTTCAGTAGGTTAGGACCCCTCCTCCATCTTTGGTAAGGGTCTAATGACTGCTGCTATTGTGTCTGTCTGGAGGCATTTGGTCCCTGGGTAGCTCCTGTGGTGCTGCAATATGGCCTTCTCTGCCTGCCTCGCCACTTATCTCTGCATGGGACCTAAAAACAAAGCCACCATAACCAGAGCTAAATAAAACTAGAAAACAAAACAACAGCACCTTTTATCATGTTTTGGTCAGTTATGATTATAATACAAAGTCTTGCAATGAACAGTAACATACATGGTTATTTTCTGGACCCTCAGGCTATTTGGGCATCATCATTTAGGATGTAATTTAGCGATAAAAGGTGATTAAAAACTGTTTTTTTAACAAACATACAACCGGGTGGTGGTGTTCAGGGTAGATATATTGTTCCAAAGACACCAGTAACAGTAATGGGAAAGAGAATAAGAGGAGACATAATGGTAATCCCTGTTACTACAACAGCAATAATACAGATATATTTGGCAGGCGTATGTACAGCACAGTACATAGTGTTCTGCAAGCTTCTAGTCACTGTCCCTTGTCCAGGAAATTATATTTGACAAAAAGGATTTCCAGGCTTCCACAGTTTCTGGTTGAGCCTCATTGAGTCATGCAGTATTTTGTTAAAGGCTTTCCATGGATCTGTC
>JBBPCX010000141.1:17708760-17737010 GCA_037974365.1 Hydrocynus forskahlii | reverse complement strand
TGTGATACGACCGCCGTTGTGAATCTGTTTAAATTTGATGTCCTTTTTTCCCTGTCCTAGTTCTCAGCACTTTTTCAAAGCCCATAGTTACACTCCAGTAACTCCAAAACCTTCAGACTGGATGAGTTCCATATTCATCAGTGAGTGGCAAGAGCCCCATGAGGTACAGCTAAATACAGCCAGGTGGGTAGGCTCTTGAACATCTTAATGATAAAAGGAGGGAGAGCGAGAAGACGGGGCACCTTCAATATGCTTTGCCACATGTCACACCAGGGATCCCTTTATAGGCAAGTTTTGGAAAGTGTTGTCAACCCATCTGTTCCCAAATAAGTAAATGAAGCATGGTGACAGGTAGAGGCGCTTATTTAACACACACCTCCTAGATATGTGCTCTGCTCATAACTACAAAACAGTTCTGTTCCACCATTCTGTTCCACTTACTTTATCAACAAACAAAAAAGTAGATGAAATATATTACTGACAAATGTATTCACCCTCAGATGCATTTACACAGTTTTTTTTGGAAATTTATAGCTTTTTAACCAGTAAATGCATGTTTAGCATAGGTGGTAGATGTGACAAATGTGGGTAGCAAATGTGGATTTTCTTGACATCAGTGCAAACTACTGTTAAAACTGATTTAAATGTGCAAAGAGCATTGTGATACACAGTTGCATGGACAATTTTGGCCACCTCTGGTCAAATGATGTCTTTCTGTTTTTTTTGTTTTGTTTTTTTGAAAGCAATTACACATTCTCTACAGGAAATTCATTTATGCACATGTAAGTGCACAGTACTGTTTATCTGAGGTATGTAACATGATGGAGAGAAACATCAAAACGTGTTATGGCATTTTTACCATTTTTAAAAAAAGTTGTGCACTAACATTTCAGGAAAATGCCCATTTGAAAAGTTAATATTTTAAACATTTGTTATGGAAATAAATTGAAACTGTGCATTAAAACTTACAGGAAAATGCAAAAGTTGTCCATCATAACTATGTCTTAACATATTTTCACTTAATGAACAAAACATGTAATTTGACAGAGGCTGTTAAAACTATTGCATTCGACTGTATAGTGTACGGTGCCTGTGAAATATATGTGAAGGGGCATATTGGGTGTTTCTTTTCAGAACACTTGCAGTGTCACAACTGTTGTGGTGAAAAGGAGGAAATGTTGTAGGGGTGCTGAGTACTGGACTAACAAGGCTGTAAGTCTATCTCACATTTAATCTGAAGATACTGAAGTGTTTTTAAATAAACACTGTTGTGGGTAAAGACCACCATAATTACCAATCTCAAGAAGGTGACAACAGCCTTTGTCATAATAGAGAGCAAAAGGAGAGGGGCCTATGTATTTGTGTGTATAGTTGAGAACATGCCAGATCATGCTTGGCCGGGCAGGGAGCTGTTACAATGTGAACACACACACACACGCACACGCACACACACATACACATAAATGTCTGTCAGTGAATTGCTGAACAGGATCTATGCTGCCAACAATAGTCCTTCTGCCTTCTCTTAATTACAACTCAACGAATGGCAAATCTGCCATCTGTCTTATGTGCCAAAAGAGGAGCAAAAACAAGACCTGAGGGAGGCTTGTGGTATGCAGACGTGTTACTGTAGCTGTTCACCTCTCTTCTGAAGACATGATGCATAATGAAGCATCTTTAATGTCTTTTGATTCTCTTCTCATTTGCCAAATGCCTGTTGTTGCTATTGGAGCAAAGTCTTGTATTTCCATTTTTGCCATTTTAATTTTTTTACAGAATTTGAAAAATTGCGGTTTACACAGTAGATATAGTTCAAAATTAGCTGCTATATTAAACACTTTGAATGTTTTCTCCCCTTCATTCTCAAAATTACCATCTAAGAGAGACAAGATTTTGTTCTGACAGCAACAAAATGATGGTTTAACTTCTGAAGTAGCACTTCATCAGGGCATCCTAATGCATGCTGTGTTATTTAAAGATAAAACAGGTTGCATGTCTTGTGCATTTAGCTAAGTAGTGGAATAGTGAGAGCAGTCCTTGCATCTAAAAAAACAAATGCTTTAATGCCAGGTAACATGAGGGTTAATTCCGCCACTTTCTTTGATGTCTGTAAGTCAGTTAAACAGAAAAGAGAGAGAGGTTTGAACAAAGTTTGCAAAGGAAAGCTACAATGTCAGGATGCTCCTGTAACTGCAAAACTGGCTGCTTTAATGGATCTGAGAGTGAGTCCTTTTGTCAGCCAGGACTCTTGTCCCGCAGCCTGCCTGTGTTCCCTGAGCCTGTCGCAGTCTGTGTATCTCACCTCCACTCCCCATCACTCTCTCAACACACACTGCCTGTCTGTTCAGTTCTCTTCAGCATCCACACACACACACGCACACACACACTACACAAAACTATATAACATGACATTCAGTCACTTAATTCCTGGCTCATCTTTTTTTTTTCCATTTGTGTGTAAAGTTTAGAGTGTCTTGCAGCCCTCACGATGCATTCTGTCAGCTGCCTGCTCTCTTTGCCAGCTCTTTTCTGCTTTTAAACTGTCTTTTAGTCTACCTTTCTTACCCTAGTCTCCTTTTTCTTTTCCCTCCTTCCTTTCAATTAGTGGGGATTCCTGGCACTTTGGCTCCAGTTCCCTTTTTTTTTTACCTCCTCTCTATTTTTCTGACCCTCACCCGAGCGCTGAAGGTTCTCCATAATGTTAGTTCTGAATGGCAGAGGCTTTCCAAAAGCGAGGGGGGTGTGCCGAAGCAACTTTGATGCTGGGAGCGAAAGGGTCTGAATGAGGTTTTCTTTCTCCCAGGACAATGGTGAGGAGGGCTGACAGGAGGGAGAGGTTAGGGTAACCTGTGCCCCCCCCCCCTCCGCCAGCCTTGCGTCTTCAGCCGCTCATCTGTCCACCAAATTAGATCTGAACCACAAAATGGGCAAGGGGACGTCCCCTCTGGTTCTGCAGGGTCCTTTTTTGCCTTCTGCGATGTGGAGGACTGCAGAACACGGCCACGGCTGCTTGAGCGAGTCTGCGTATTAGCATATTCTCTGCAGGCCAGGCAAACAGGTGCATTTAACATGAGGGCCCGACGTGATTTGCATGATGCTGCAGAGCGCACGAGGTGAACGCGCTCAAGGGCTCGATTATCCTCTTTAAGCAGAACTAAAGCATATTTGTTTGTCTGTTTGTCTTTGTGTCTTGGGTTATCAGACACTTGGAAAAAATCCTGATAAACAGGCCAGTGTGTTGAACAAAGTGGGTTGCTGTTCCTCAGTACTTGGTTTTTAGAGTGGTTTTCAACATAGAGCATGACATACAGTCATATGCAGAAGTCCAAACACCCATCAAATTACGTGCTGTTTCATTTGTTTAAATAGGGAAAATAAGTTAATAGTACTTCTACAAATAACACATTTAAAAAATTGTGTTTCTTTCTGAAAATATACAGTACCACTCAAATGTTTTTTCATCTGAGCACCTTTCTTTCTTTTTTTTTTTTTTTATTCATCATTACTGGCCTACAAGAAGCCACCTGATATAATGATATTGTGTAGTACCAGACAAGTGTTTGATATTTAATTTTAGTTTGATATTTAATAATAGAATTTGTCTCTGCATCAGCACACAGTCAGTTAATAGGATGTCAGACATGCACTGTTACAGATTCTTTCATTTTATAAAGGAAGCTTGTTTTATTTGATATATTTTCAAATGCTTAACAAAAATAAAAATCTGCAGTTGAAATATATGGATACGTGGTAAAAACCTGCTGAACAAAGATAAAAAGCTGCAGTTGAAATAAATGGATACGTGGTAAAAAAGTTTCTATTTATTTGCTTTAAAATATTGGAAAAATAAAATATTAAAGACCTTTGCAGATGCCACATTTTATGTTAAATTCAGAATAATAAACAGCAGCGGTGCCTTGTGTTTTCTCTATAGAGGATGTATTAATTTTTCATCTTTTTTTGGGAAGGGGTACCCAAACTTTTGTATTGTACTGTATAACAGGAAACTGATCTGTGAGACACTTTTCATGGACACTAGCTTTTCACAGTCTTTGTTACTCATTAGTTATTTACTATGTGAAGACGGACTTGATTTGCATATTAGTGGTGATATGTGAGAATTAGAATTGCAAGGTAATTGTTGGTCAAATCTTTGAGCACCTTTTAGCCTTGCTCTCTGTGACCCATAACATTTCACACTTTCATCTCTTCCCTGCTCCACCCCACCTGATCCAGTTCATAAAGGGCTTCATACATACTGTATGAGCTGGATCAGGTGTTTGGGTTCTAGGAATACTTGAAAGCCTGCAGCGTTGTGGTCTCCAGGAGCAGGATCAAGAAACACTGCTTTGGCATATTTCTGTGGCAAAATATGTGTTCAGATTCTGTCCAGCTACTGCATACTTGTTTTGAATGTGTGTTGCAGGTGTCAGTTTAATGTTTTTTCTGGGTAGTTTAATGATGCATTGGCAAAGATTCTAAGCAAAAAAATGACAGAAGGGGTAGTGAACTAAAAGTGGCCAGTGCCCAGTGCCCCTGCTAGTGAAAGTGGCCATTGCCAAAATAATATACGCCTTAGAATAAACATGATAGCCTGGCCACACTGTTTATCTCTCAGAGCACATTTGATTAAAGAGGGAAGTGGATCATCTGATTATCATCATCTTCATCCATCTCTCTCTCTTCTCGAGGCACTGCCGTCAAGGCCAGGACACAATGTGTGATTGCTTTAAACAGTAAGCTATTCATTTCACGGAAAAGATAAAAAATTAATCAGTCCCGTTGTATTTCCCTTCTTAATGCGGAGATAAGAAGGTTGTGGGTAGGCATTAAAAAACGCCAGAGTCTAAGAGGCTTTGAGCTGCCCTTATTGAAGGGATCTGACTTTTACCTGTTTATACAGAGAGCAGCGACACTGTCGCCTTCTATGCACACAGCAGCCACAACCCCCCCACCACCAACCAAGCTGTTCGGTAAACATTCATCTAGGTGAGAGTCACATGTCGTTGACATCTGTCAGACCCCGGCAGGTGACGATCCACTCCGCTGGCCCTGAAATGAAGTGTTTAAGTTGAACGCAACATGGGCACACAAACATAATCTTATGCTACGTTTTCCGTGTTTTTGTTTTGCCCAATTTCTGCTTTTCATTTACCCAACACATTCGCTCAGAGGCTGCATGCTGCGTTTGATGTCAGGGCTCACTAGCATCCTCGCCTCTGGACCCCCCTCCTGCACGCATGCAAGTGCGAACCTGGGGCCCATTCTTGCTGTGCTGGTCAATTGGAGAATCTTTTATTTGGATGACTGTTATCATTCCCATTTCCTAACCTGATTGGAGCTTAAAAGCCACAGCAGCTCAAATCGTGCCAGAATAAATCTCCTCGTCTATTAATCTGTCGCTGGGCACTCTCCCGCACAAAATTGCTGCACTGCGACGGGATTTATGAGGAAATTAAATGTATGATATCCGCGCCGGCCCTCGTGGCACTCTGGCTCAGAGAGAAGCAGCGATTTCTGTCGGCCTTCTCCGTTGATTGCACAGAAATCAGAACAAGAGCGGTGTCTCAGCGAAAGCTTACGCTGCTACAATTAGGTCACAGTGGCAGGCCGGGGGAACACACTCCAACAATGGGCCTCTCTCATTAGTCTTTCTCTGCCCTGTGCCCCGCTGCTGAAGCACAGGCAAAATTGAGTCTGTGAGCTGAGGCTGTAAAGAGATGAAAAGTCTCGCTCACTCTCAGTGCTGCACTGTTCACTGCTCCAGGGGTGTCAGATGGAGCACTTTGCCTTCATTATACTTCACCATGTGAATCGGTTGGTGTCTAATACTGTGTAACTAAAAGAAAGTTGTGTATGTAGTGCTGGAAGGAATTACTAAAGGAAATTGACTACAATGCAATATTGCACCACATCCAATACATGCCCCAATGAGAGGCGTCTGTGTGGAGCACTTGAGTCTCTGCTATGAAACTATGAAAGGCAACTTACACTTATGATGGGTTTCATGGTTTTAGCTTTCTGTGGGTCGGTCTTTATGGTTAAGCCAAAAATATTTGGGCAAAAATATTAGTTTACTTTTGTTCTGTAGTGTTATGTTTGTTAAGCTGGTAAATTTTAAATCTTGTTTTTTCTTGGCCTCTGCTCTTCCTGGAAGGATTTGGTTTGACCTCTGTATGAAATAATTAAGATATCCCATCTCCCTTGCATTTGGGGCGTTGGTTGCTCTAATCCTTATCTTCAGGACGGGACTGATTTGTTTTCGAAATAGTATAAGTAATTTTAATCTGTTGGAGGTGATCTGCTGCTGGAGTGGATGGATATGATCTTTGGCCGTGCTTCCAATCTCCTTGTGTTCTGTAATATAACTACCGAGGCTGAGCTTCGACTTAATCCCACAGTGCTAATCTCGGACTTCCTTACTTCCTTAAGTGAGTCATGTTTTGTTGTTTTGAGGGGGTTTGGAAGGGTGGGTCGGGCTGGGGATTGAAGAGAAGGCTGTACTTATGAAGGCTCTGCAGGTGTTGAGTAGTCATTGTCTATCCTCAGTTTTAAGGAACAGCTCTGGCTTGACCATAGTAATCCATTTTGCACAAGATCTTTGTCTCAAAACCTGGTTGAAACCATGGTTTCTCTTGGTGTCATAATATGTTGAAACATTTTTGTTTCTTAGCTTACAAGTCTCAAATCTCTTGGTTTAGTGGAATTTAGATGAAACTTTGTAACTTTTGAAACCATGTAAATGTGACATGCTAAACACTGAATATGCCATTTCTTTTTCATACAATTCAGAATGTCACATGTTTCTACAGTCAAGCAGGAAATATTTTAACGAGACCACACTGTGTATGAACAGTTTAATTAATTACTGTAGGTCATTTTTTTTTTGTGGACGTACATAAGGCAGAAGCAACATGAATCCATCAGTTAATTATGACAAAATCAGGAGCTTTGGATAGTGTTTGGATAACAGGGACATGCTACCTCCTGCACAAAGGGCAATGCACAGCATCAGATATTTCACAAAGCAACAGTGGCCCAAGAGCAAAACTGGCTCCTACAGTCCAGACAGAAAACAACTCGTTTCTAAGAATGGTATTGAAAGGGGCAGGAAAGGATACAGAGATACCACCTTCAAGGTTTTGTCCAAATAGATTATGCAACTGCTGATTAGATAAAATATATGACATATTTATAAATCGCAAATGACTTAAAAACATAAAAAATATTATTGACATTGCTCAAAGTATATCACAATGAAGCTACAGTAATATATTGCATTTCTAAATTTCCGAACTTAGTACCAGCTCATTTAAAAAAAAAAAGAAAGATGGCTGTTCCCTTGTGGTGACAGGTACTGTGACTAATTATTGATTTGTTGTGGAAGTGTGCTGCATCGAAACACTAGCTTTTATAACTTAAACCAGTTAAATACAACATAGTCAATTCATCTGGCATACACTCAAAAACCTCCAAAAGAAACAAGTAATAAGTCTATGCACAATTATGTACCATTCATGTATTTACATTACACATAAGAAGCGCCGTACACATTTGCATTGAACAGGGACACAACGCGTTATTCCTAACCATCTCACGCCACATTGTTTACAAGTAGTACTCCATATTGCTTCGGAACATTCAGGAATGAATTTTGGACATTATTTGTAAAACACCAAACGCTTTTGAGATTTTTTTGTTACGACAATCTTCTGACACACATTAAATATACTATCTTTTTTTTGTTTGATTTTAGCGTCACATCTTAATAATTGAGGTTGGTCCCTTCGTCAGTTGTACGACTCGGCAGTACAAAATATTAAGGAGGGTGAGCACGACAGACAGAGCACATGCATTGTTTCAACAGGCTGCAGTAAACATGGCCAACAACGTTGTGTCTAATCATCTTCCTCATCACTGTCCTTCATTGAGATCCCCAGCATTCCTCCATCTCTCACAGAAGCTGTGGCCTCCTCCAGCATCAGCCTGTTCTTTACAGTCTCATACATCTTGCTGTTCAGAGTTGAGTCCAGAACGCCTTGCAGCCGGAAATCACGGTACTTTTTCTACAAATGCAAAGAAAGCAATTCAGATCAGAAGCCATTCTGGCTTTCTTTTCCATGCCATTTTTGGTTTTTACAAAAATGAAAGGAAAAAATATGAGAAATGTCCCAAAGGCTGAATCATATTAATTTTACAGGTATCCATTTCTTCTTCATACAAGCTTAATTGCTGTGACTTTCTGCATGGATGTTAAATATTAAATGAAGCTAAAATCAGAACAGATTTCTTTAGTCCATGTGTCTGGTCATTTTAAGCCCATCTGATCAAGGACACGGATTATTTTCTCTGTCAGTGAGTGGGAAAAATAATTATCAGTAATTTAACAATCAACCCTCAACCCCCCCCCCAATTTTTTTTTTATTTGATTTTTTCAGGAATTTACGGAAATGTCCACAACAGTGGACTACATGCGCTTAAGCACTCATCATAAAATAGTATAAACTAAAAGAATTATTCAAACTGAGTTTTATCAAAAATCCATGAGCAATTACTTCACCGTATGCTTTGAAAACCACTTTAAGATACTGTCACACACACTCTGCACACACTACACAGACTACACAGACTACAACTAATCTGCACAAAAATGTGTATTTTTAAAAGTAACTTATACCCAAAATGCACTGAATTGCAACCAAAATTGCTGGTCTACTACATGACTTGTGTTGGAAATATACTTAGCAATGCATGACGTCCACTTTGTTGGACACATGCTTAATCGCTACTTATTTGAAATAAAGTTTTCAAACTAAAAAAATAATATTGTTATTTAGATACTCCTGCATATCATCATATTTTTTTTACCTCTAGGGTTCTCCTACAATAGAATGATTGACAGGATATTCTAGCAATGATCAACAAGTGTGGCTGTCTGTCGGCCATCTTGGATTCAGAGGAGGTTCACTTGTAGTTACAACAACTAACAACTGAATGAACCTCAATGGAGAGGAGCAGCAGAGAGCATTCTAATGGCTGATACACAATTCCACCATAGAAACCATTGCATTTAGGAGAAAATTACTTTTAAACAGCTGTCCACTGTAGTGACCGCTGTGCACCAGAGGGTTAATTTGATTTAGCGTAAAATATAAAAGGATCAGGTTGTAATAACTGTAAATATATTTAAAGTTAGATAAAATCAAATAATAAAAAAAACTATACCTCACCCAACTGGCACTATTGTAATTTTCTTTACCAACTTATCAAACTT
Source organism: Hydrocynus forskahlii (assembly GCA_037974365.1). NCBI lineage: Eukaryota > Metazoa > Chordata > Actinopteri > Characiformes > Alestidae > Hydrocynus > Hydrocynus forskahlii. The sequence goes on along the minus strand of JBBPCX010000141.1, from coordinate 17,727,736 downwards.
GAGAAAATGGATGAACTCATTCCCTATATTATTTCAAGATAATTTGGGGACTTCTTCATTACATTTGCCAGATGACAAGACACGGTCTTTTTACAAGGGTCCTGTAGGTAAATGTTATGAAACCTAATCTTGCGAATGATTCCCGGCCCTAAAAAATTTGCAGTAATCTTAAAGCCCAGTAATCAACCCTATATTGTCATTGTGGATGTCCTTTAGTTTTTTGAGGAAGCAAAGCTAAACTAGTGGGTCTATATCATTCTGACTGAAGCAAAAATAAATGTGTGACCCTATACTTACATGCTCCTGCTGCCATCCAGATTAGAGATCACGCTGAAATATTTAGCGGCACCAGAGAAGATTGTGCTTGGCCGATCCACCTCTGTGACCTCCCAAATTTATCACCTCCCTTCATAGCTATATCTATGTTAACCATGTAATGTAATCACTACTAACAACTATATTACATATAAGTTCTAGAAGTTCTGTTATATTTAATGCAAACTCCTTTATCCATTAGCTTTTCAATTATATTCTTTCTCCCTGCAAGATTTAACACTTTGCTTTTTCTACATTGAACTGTCTAAATGACGCTATTTTCTGTGAGACTTTGAAGTGAGTACTGTGTTACCTTTACAATTCGGATGAGGATTTTCAGCTGGTAGAGGTGAAGCTGCAGGTCCATGCGGTCTGTTAGCCAAGTACCCAGGAGGTTCATCGTGCTAGTGTACCATTGCTGCAACACAAATGCAATGTTCTCCAGCGAGACAGACAAACACAGGCACACACAGCCACAAGTCTAAACACAAGAACACAATTATTCAAGTAGCACAAACAAAATGATAGGACGCAGAACTTGCATATGCTGTAGACTACAGTACATTAGATCCAACAATCATTTTAGCTTAATGGTTTTACACAATTTGGCACAAGAAAAAGTTGTTTAGTGTATAGTTTTAAACTTGGACCTATTTTCAGTACTGTCTGGTCCAAATGAATGCACAAGCACCAGGCTAACAGTAATCCTGTCAAAGCTTCTTGCAGAGAGGAACTCTTCTCCTATAAACATCATCTTGTCAATCATCTGCTTCCTCTGCTGCTCTTGGTAATTGACTGGGAGAGGCGTTTCATGTTCTCAGATTGCCATCAGCCCATTAGCCTGCACCCATCCTCCTCCTTTCAACGACTCCTCCTGTCACACTGAAGGAGGAACAGTCATCTTCCCTGGCAGCCATGTTGTCTTTACTGCAGTCACTGTGAATTGCTAATATTGCTAACTTGCTAAGGGTCTTTAAACAAATCTCTGACTCTGTTATCCCCCCTATCATATCATTGAAACTTACTGAACTCAAAGCAACTCCTAAACAGCCAGTGCTCTTGGCTTTTGGGCTTCAGATGTTGGTCCTTGGGGAGGATCTTGGCTGGAGTCTAATTGATTGGTTATGATTGAGTCGGGCTGATGATGATAGGAACTGACTGTGTAGCAGCGGTCAGAGCAAACTGAGCAAACTGAGCTGAAGAATTTGAGAGTTTTTTCACTGAATTAACAAGATGTTTTGTTTGAAATAAATGAAGTTATAACAGTTGTGTGCAAAAGTTTCTTGTTCAAAATCGTGTATGAAGCACAAACTTAAATGTGACATTTTTCTGCAAATGCTAACGCACGGTCTCTATTTATTTGCTGAAAATAACATTTTGGGAAAAATCCAACCAAATATAAAACGTTTGCACAGGTCACATTTTGTTTGATTTTTTCCTAAAATATTAAATTCAACACATAAATAGTAAATGTGTATGAAAATGTGCCAAACTGTGTTTTCAGTAGAGGATATGTAAAGAATTCATTAACAGATTAGAAGAAGACATTGGAAATAGTATTCCAAACCTATGGTGGTGCTACACCTCCAAAAGTAGTGGGCCCAAACAAATTTATTCTGTAAAAAACTTGGCTGAACTGTCCTCGCAGAACAGCTTTGGTCAGCTTACAAAAGACAACTGTCAAGTGATTTGAACTAATTTCAGCACTACATATACTCTCTGACGAGGCTCTAATATCACCCCTCCCTTGACCGGTAACTTGAACAGTGTTGTTGCTGTTGAAGTTGAACAACTTTTAGCTTAGCAAGATGGCAGTAAGAAACGTTGTAACTAAAACTTTGTAAATGTTGCATTGTGATTTGTGATATTATCTCATCTGTCTCAGGAAAATATTTACCATATTAGTAAAATGCATTTGTCCTTTTTAAACACGCTTTCACTTTTTTGGAACTGTCCCCCCACCCAGCTGAGAGGGAGGTTTTAATTGGTTCTGCAGACTTTGATTCTCTGTTTGTTCTAGTCTGTTGGGCTTTGGCCTGTACAGTAAGGGAGAGTGATTTTTAAAAAAATAAGCAGCCTGAAGTGGTGATTATTCTCCCCAGTAGTTTGAAGTTTAATGGGTCAAATGTCCACTTGCTCCCATGGTTTTGATTCATGCCCTGAGCTACTGTCATGCTGGTCACATGAGGGGAGGTTTATGTAGAGGAGCCATACAAAGAGCATACTAATGTGATGAATGGATTGTATGTTTACACAAGAGTGGAAAAGTGTTGGAAATGCAACAGTTGGAAATGCAAAAGTGGCTACAGACACATCTGAAGACCAGAGAAATCTGTTTCACCAAAACTACAAGAAGTTTCTTCCTGTGTGGTGCATATGCCATATACAGCTGTTTCTCTACTTTCTCCCAGGTGCAATGTCCCAGTATGAAATGTAAAGCAGTTATGTAAAGTGATGGTGGTAGAAAATTCCAAAGTAACATTACAGTAGATGAGGTGATGTGACATGTAGAGGCTGCAGAGGAGCTGAAGAAGCTTTGGTGGTGCATTTGTGTGGTGAAGGGGGTCTGTGGTGTGTTCATCATGGTGTGTGTATGTGTGTGAGTCAGGGCCTGGTGCTGATCTGAGAGTGCTGGTGCTGTGTGCCTGTGAAAGCTCGGGCAGCCGGTCCATGATGAACCCCTGCGGAGAGGCCAGACCTGGAGCAACTTCACTCTCTCTCACACACTCTCTCTTCTTTCTCCATCTCCTTCACCCGCTTTCATGTCATTGCTCTCCAGTTCCCCCCTGACCCAATTCTACCTTACAGAGTGTACTAAGTGTATTTCTCCTCTTTGCTGTTGGATTCACAGGCCACTTTCTCTCACACAACATTCTGTACACAGCATAAAATAATAGATAATAGCAAAATACAAAGGCCGCCTATAGTATCATAAGCCAGCCCCTCTTGTGAATGAACAGAAATCCAGTCTCCCTTGAGTCAGACTTAAAAATATCACTGTTAACATCCATGGTAACTTTTTTTGTATGGGCATTTCAAAGAGAACAAGAAATGTGGTGGACACTGAAGCGAATGACTGAAGGGCCTGCCTGGTCTGGCTTGTGAAATGAACAGTGCTGGTTGTGGCACTTTGTTCTGCTATGATGAGAGGAACAGAAGTCTCTCTCGGAGGGCATTATGTACCGCACCATTTTTTTGGATATGAAGCAGCGGGAGGCTGGCAGCATCTGCCAGCCAAAACAAGAGTATCGTGCCTCTGAATACGTAATGAAACAAACGGATATGGGGGAAGAAAAAAATCTGTGATCATCTAACGAGTTCCATCTGATATTGGAGTGGGATTTGTAAGTGTGTGTGTATGTGTGTGTGTGTGTGTGTGTTGGGCACATGCAGTATCATTACTAAAACACACACACACATGAACATCTGCAGGCCCCCCACACTTCTAGGAGGGAGTGTTGAAAGGCTGAGCGACCTTCTGCCCCCTACAACACCAGACACACATACACACACACACACACACGTTTCTCGAACAAGCCTGCATTCACACTCTCATCTTTGACATGTTACAGGAATGCGCCTAGCAGGGGGCAACAAACAGAATTCAGTGCAAGGCTGTGCACACCCTTCTGCACCCGTCACACTCATCACACACAGACATAATTGCGCAAACATGTATGTACTTCCTTTACACACCTTGGCAGGCTTGTGTCTCAAAAACACCAGTGGGAGTTGGTAAGGGCTCAGCTCAGGCCTTTGTGCTTCCAAAAAAAGGTCCCTCTCACAAAGGCAGGAATGCTGTAGAGGGGGCGGGGACTTGGTGGGGGGTACGGGGGGATTACAAGCAACCTGTGACTCTGCCTCTTTCTGCCTTTGCTGGTGGTAATGCCTGTGTCTGAATGAGTTGCTGTGTGTGTGTGTGTGTGTGAGCTTGTGTGTGCATTTGTGTGTATGTATATATGTGAATGTATATGAGGCACTGAGGAAGAGAGGGAATGACTTAGAGGGTGTACACGTCTGTGTGTGTACATGCGTCTGACTGGGCCTGCTCTCTGCGGCCAATGCTGCTCGAGAAGCTCTCCTGCTGGGACCCAGCTGTGTCTGCAATTAGCGGGAGGGATGGAATGATGATTGTTGCTAGCGCTGATGCTAATGCAAAATGACAGGCTGCTGGAGAGGATAAGAAAGACGGATGCCTGCTCTCAGAGTGCTGCAATGTTCCCCTCTCTTCTTTTATTGGCTCTCTATCATCTCTCCTGCAGCCTTCCCTGCACCTTTGCTCTATTCTCTTGTCTCCCTCCTTCTTTTTCGGACAAAAAAAAGAAAAACACATGCAAATAGACATAAAACCCAACAAAAAAGAAAGTCTAAGATGGCCATGGATCGAAGGCCCAGCTTCTCTCTCTTTAGCCAGGTTGTCTGTCTCTTTGTCTCCGCTCAATAAAAGAGCCGTCTATGAGCCCTGGCTCTGGGCAATGGGCCGTAGGGCTCTCGCCCTTTTCCCCGGCAGGGCAGCTGAATTGGTCCCCCCAGTGGGCTAGAGCGGGGAGGCCCAGAGCACTGAGGACTCTTTAAAACTGACTACAAGACATTATGCTCTTAGGACAAAGGGACGGGCTAATCCTACCTGCTTGCTGTTCATGGCTGCTGTTGGCCTGTTATTGTGTGCTTTCTGGCCCCTGAGAGGAGGTCCATTGATGACGGAACTCAATTACCATGGTAACTCACACCGAAGACCCCACGTCTCCCAGCTCTCTCTCTCCCTGTGCCGTGGGACGTGCTGACCCAGAGGAAAAACTTTTCACTGGAAACACACGACCCTAAACATGTTCCTCTAACGTGGCATTGTGTTAGCACTCAAATCCAGCTCTCTCACCCAATCTCTCTCGCCTCTGCAGAAACAGGCTCTCTGAATGGTGGGATTGAAGGAAAGTTTTAGGCGCAGCAAGCATGCGAGTTTCAAACTGCTTTTGATTGTGCGGTCTGTACAAAGAGAAGCCCGCCAAAGATTTACATGCCTCACTGAAGCCTTAAGTGCAACAACCCTCCAGTGTTTCTGCTCAGGCTACTGCTACATCTGTCTGCTGTATCTTTTATGCACATAGAAAGAAAACAGTGTGTACAGTATAAACATCTGACTTCATGAACCGGAGTCATTTTGTAAAATAATGAACATACAAAGAACAGATAAAGCAAGGACATAAAAATCCTGGGAATTCTTTTAGAATTTGTCACCGCAGTTTTCTGGCTTGTTGATCTAGAGGTTCGGAGACAAAACCCCTCTGCCGCCAGCGGGCTCTGATCTTATGCATGAGGGTCTGTTAACTAAATGGATAACAGTATGCAAACAGAGCTTTCTTCACCAAAACACACTCAGAGAGAGAGAACGAGCTTGTTGGGATGAACTAAACGGCGGGAAATATAGCCTGCATTCGTGTCATTGAGTAAACACACAATGAGCGAAAAGAGGAGTGAGGGATCGGGGGGGGAAGAAAGAAAGTAGGAAAGAAGAAGAAGAGAAAAAAAATGAGTAAGGAACCCTGAGCAAAGTGAGCCATTCTGCTCACAAAAGAACGCTTAGAGGCGGATTGAGACGCAGCCGAATGAGGAGCACAACACTTCTGGAGCTTGGCCTGAATGGGTTGGGGGGGTGGTGGTAGGGGTGGGAGGGGGCAAAATGGAATAAGCCAGCAAGCACTTGAGAATCCCGCAGAGCACCTGAATGGGCCAGGGGAGGGAGGGGGGCGGAGGGGGGAGCCGAAGGTGAATGGCCTGCCTTTTGGGACCAATTTGTCTCTTTTCACCCCCGTCCCCCTGCCTTCATGCTGACAGATGTACAAAGGCGGACCCGCGCTGAGCCTCTCGTATACGCGCACCCACTAGCAGCTGTCACTCCTGTCAGACGAGTTAATCAAACAAATACCACCATACCTCACTTTACATCATGGAGAGAGAGAGAGAGAGAGAGAGAGAGAGAGAGAGAGAGAGAGGGAGAGCCAAGTGGCTGGTTATATTTCTTGTTCGTGGTGAAAGTACAATAATGGTACAAAAAAGGTAATACATCATATTTTACGGATTCTAGTATTTTTGTTCAATTTAAATTAGAGCCCATTGCAGCATTAACCCACTTTTGTGGGTCAGCGGGGTTTACGCCCAACACACTGAGTGCTCATCCAGAATGGCAAGGAAAAAAGAAAGAAACTCAGCTCCTGTAATTATCAGAAACCTAAGCAGCTTACAGCAGCAGCTCTGCCTCCATTCTGAAAGGAACGAAACCTTTTAACGTGTTTTGAACAATAACTGTGGGAGGGGAGTACCTGTTGGTTCTCTTTTAGTCTTTTTTTTTTTTTTTAGATTTCCCATCACTAGCATCATGATTAGTTGCGTAAAGCTTCTTTATTCAATTGGTTTATTTCTAAACTAAACAGATTATATTGAACAGAAAAACAAGAAGAGCACACCAAGTTAAATTGTCAGATGATTTTTACAGTGCCGGCAAAAAAAACCAAAAACGTTTTAATGTGTTATTCCCGCCCATGTGATCTGCCTTTAAATGTTTATTTTTGTTGCTGCAATGCACTTCACAAACTTTCGTAGCAGTTTTCGAGCCTGGCTTTTATTCAATTTTGAAAGTATTTATAAAAAGAGATGGCTGAGTAATTATTTGTAATGCAACTTTTGATTTTTTAAATGATTATTTAGTGTTAGTCTGTGGGCCCTCATTGTTTTTTAGATAAATACAAAAATAAAGAATAAAGAAATTACACAGTAAACAAGTAAATGGGATTGTAAGTGTCGTAACGGTGTCTTAGACTTAATTCGTGACCACTGGATCGAGTGCTCAGGCAGTTCTCTGGCAGCCTTCGGAGTGTGAACTTTGCGTGCCAGATAAAGTTGATTAAACTGTTCACTTGGGTCAGCGGGTCATGACCGGGCCTGCAAAGTGGTGAAGTGTCCCAGACAGTGAAATGGTATTGCAGGTCTGTGGAGCACAACAGAAGCCAGCAGCAGCAGAAACAGCAGAAGTGGCAGTGGATGCTCAGCCTCAATCCACCCACCACCCCGTCTCTGTCCCTCTGTGGCCACAGAGCAGCTAGTATCGCTGCCGCTAAAACAGATTTAGCCTTCGTCATAAAGTGCAATCTTCCCGATCTTATAACTGCCAAGGTCAACGGAAATACTCTGAATCAATCAATGCCAGGCAGCCGTAATCCCACTGGAAAGGCAGATTAAGGGTATAATTGACCCGTGTAATCTGCCAGCATATCTGTGGCCGCCTGAGTCTCTCCGCTGGGCACAATGCCTTCTAGACGCATACACACACACACACACACACACACACACACACACACACACACACAAACACACAGACACAGAGGGCTAAAGAGCTGAAGCAGGACAGCAGTATCAGTGCAACGCTGGATTTGGAGACGGCTTTTTTTAATCAATGATCTCAGGCAGATGAGCCCTTGCGTTAAGCACAGCTGTCCTAATCCTGCTTTCTTTAGCCACTCTTTCAAGAACTGGCAGGCTGGCAGAGGGAGAAAATAAATTAATTTTCTCTCCCCTGCCCTCCCTGACTCTCTGTATCCCTCTGTCTCTACCTTTTTCTCACTCGGTGCCCTCAACTTAACAAACTTAGCTATCCACTGGCATGCAATTCGGAGCCTCTTAGAAGGCTTAAGCAGTCTAAATTGCTCCTCTGTGAAAACCACAGGACCAAAGCCATCAATAACCTCCCATCTCCACATTCAGCCTTGTATGTGCATGGGCTTTGAAACAGAATTCAATAAAAAACACTGCAGTTAGACAAACCTGGTTTGTGGAGGACTAATGTTGTTAAAATAGCTCATTTCTCTTTTCACTGCAGTAACTAACTGAACAGGAATTTATGAACATCTTAAAAACATACACCTTTAGATTACAGAAGATTACTATTTAAAACAATAGTGTTCCTGAAATTGTGCTTATTTTATGTTGTTTCTACTGACTGTCACCACTACCTAGTCATGAGAATTATGTGGTTTTTATTTCCACACTGTCATTGTTTTTAATAGTTACGCCCAGTGGTTGTTTTAGACATATTATGAAATATTGTTATGAAAATCTTGAAAGGACAGCATTCAAGTATAATTGCATTGTGTTCTCTCTGCTAGAAAGAAATCCTCATCTTTGACCCCAATTAACCTCAGCCTAACACACTGAACGGATGTTTCTTTATAGCAACCAGTCTGATCTCTCAACTCAGTTAGATCAGACTCTCAGCACAGAGCTGGGGCAGGAGAGATTAGCTCGGAATTTGAAAAAGCATAAAGTCTAAGAGGAACAAGAGCATCACAGCACCAAACAGGATAAAGAAAGCAGCTTCAGTTTCCAGGAATTACACTGTAGTTCAGAAATTAAACAGACCATTTTGGCTTTTAAAACATGAACAGAAAAGTGGAAACAGAAGATTTTAGCAAAAATGTGATGGATGAGGGAAACAAAAAATTCCTCTCTCCCAGTATACCCCAGACTGAAAACTGAGGTACAGTCCTGTACTCCTATAGCTCTAAAGTCCTAGTGACTATAAACGTTAAACAGTCTTTCAGTATTTATGAGAAGAATGTTGATCTGTAATCAGGACTATATTAAGATAGAGACTCATTTGTATTACCTGCTATAAAATGTGACACTGTGCAATGTTTATAAATCAATTTTTTTCATCTTAATTTGATTGTTTGTCACCAACACACAATAAATGCATTTGCCCTATGGAGAATAAATACATATTATTGTATGAAGGGGAAAAAAAACAAATATTCTGTGCCTGTTTCCGCCTAAATTACAGAACACAGATTGAATGATTCATTTTAATAAGTAAATAATTGATCTAAACTTATAATGGATCTGGCTCATATCTGATGTATGATTATGGTGACGAATATATTGAATAGGGCATGCAGGAAAAATGGTAATGATCAATTTGTCATATCAAAAGGTGGAAGCGTGTTCAAAGGTCTTTGTGTGCTTGCGTGTTTGTGTACTGGTACGTGCGTGCGAACAAGCATTCAGCCTCTTTCATGAGTTGGTTTTAGATTGCCTGGCCTGGTGGCTGCGCTCTCTGCTGGCCCAGCCACTTCAGCAGGTGAGGAGGGGGGCAAACGTGTGCCCTGCATGCCCATCTGGGGTTGAAGCTGCTGGGCTCGGAGAGGGACTGGGGGTGAGGGGCGGAGTGGAGAGCCGGCTGGAAGGCTGGATGTCTGCAAGTGCATGTATGAGGGAATTCTCCAAGGAGGTGGGTCATGCTAGTAGATGTACACAGGAAGATTAGTCGACTCTGAATCATGCCACTCGAGATAATGTGATAAAAACAACTCGACAGGAAGGATAAGTTCCACTTTGATTCAGGCAGAGGGAGAGAGGAGAGGAGAGAGAGAGAGAGCAAGTGAGAGAGAGGGAGAGAGAGAGATAACGAGAGAGAGAGAGAAAAGGTGGAAAAGTTTCCAAAGAAAAAAGGAAAAGAAAACAAGAGGTGGAATGACAGAGGTGCCGAGAGAGGGAGACAAAGGAAAAAAGAAAGTGGACGATAAGAGACGGGATGGATGTCCTTTCTCTTTTCCTCCTGCGTTCATGTCGGAGGATGCAAACGCACAGAGCAATACATAAGCAACACATCCGGAGTCTTTTCAGGACAGAAACAGCACAGCTTGTTTGGAGCAAAACAAAGAGAAAGAGAAAAAGGGGACATATGTGAGAGACTCTCAGAGCCAGACAAATTTTAACAGAGAGGAAGAAAACTCCACCACAGACACTTCCAGTGAGAAAGAGAGAGATTTGTGCCATTGCAAGACTGCTGTCCAAACAGGGGCATATAGCGAAAGGCAGCAAAGTGAAAGCAGTGAGAAACTAAATGCAGCCATGAGTCTCAAACTGGTCTCAGACCCACAGCAACAACTCACGCAAGGGCCCATATGTATCAACTGAGCTGATTTAGGATCATTCCCTTCAGGTGTTACATATTCCAATCCGAAACCTGATCCAAGATCAGCACTCTTGCCGTTGTGTAAGAGCAGTTTGATACATACAATCCCAGAAGCCGTATTCAGAGCAGCAGTGCCGTTTCTGGGTCAGTTACACTTTTTTGGTCACCAGAGCAGTGGCGAAACCTGAGCCCGGAGCAGCACTCCTGCTCTGCTATCCTTCGAGAATGCAGGCCCTGGGTTTAAAGTGCACAAAGCAAACACACCTCAGCCACAGCACGCACTCGACAAACTGTTCCACATGCATCACAAAGGATTAGGCCCAGGAGGATGGCTGCGGCCATCGGCCAAGACAGTGTTCTCCACGCTCTCCCGCCCTCCTGTCTCTCCCTCCTCGTTTTCCTCTTTCTTTTCTTTCTGTTCCCTTAAGCCCTAAAGACAATAAGCCCCTGGTTTGGAGTGCCTGTCCCTGTCTTCCCTAATAGTGTAGTTTCTTAACTAGACAACTAATGAGGCAGAACCCTTGACCTATTGTTTAGTTTCGCACTATTAAATTGTCTACACCTTATATCTGTCATTTCACAAGCTGTCTTTAATGAAGTGTTTTCCTCACACTTTACTCAGACAGCTGTTTGTCGAATTGTCAGCTCTGTTGAAATGCAATCAGTACCGAAAATGTTATTGAATAATATATGAAAATCTGAGCTGTTTTGGTTTGGGCATGAGATTTTAAAAAGCAGTGGTTGTTTGCTGGCCATAATTGTATCTAACGTGATGTGAACCCTGACAGTTAATCCTAGATCAGTATTTCACAGTCAGTGGTTGCCCCGTTCGAGAGAACACTTCTTTTTTCCCCAAAAAAACATCGGAACAAAGGAAGTAGCAAAGGTACAACAGCATTTCCAAGAGTGGCACGCCAGAGGGGAAAGGGTTAAAGAGCAAACATAGCTGACAGCGCAAAGGGGGAAAGGGGTAGACTTGGTCAAAGAGAAGAGAGATGGATCCGCTCAAAGAAGGCAGCTAGAGAAAAATAACAAGGGAGAGAAAGAAAGAAACAGGGAGAAGAAGAAGAAGCAGTTCTCAAAATGTGACCTATCCCTCCTAGCTGGTCGTCATGTCACATTTTGGAGGACCTCCTCCCCCTTTTCAGAGGAGGAGATGGAAGCAGCAGTTACTTACATCAAATAATCTTTCTATGTACATCTCCTCATTGACCTTATCCCGCAAGACATCCTGAGAGTGGCGAACAAACGTCACATAGGCATCAGCTACATCCATGCCGGGTTTCTGAGAGAGAAAGAGACAGACAGATAGACAGACAGACAGACAGAGAGAGAGAGAGGAATGTGGTTTTATTTTTATTTTTCTGGACTGAAACGAGCCAGTTCAGTCATATTCTTGCAAGCTTAAAATGAGCTGTCAGGATCTGTGCAAAAAATGAAAAGGATAATCAAAATCACATTAGCAGGAAAGAATATTGCTTCTCAAAACAATGACATTTGAAGTGATAAGGGAATGGAAGACGATGCACTTGGGAGTCCATGAACTCTTTTTGTTTGTTCCATCTCCATGCTAAATTAAATGTACCTACTCTGCCAACGGGCATCAGAAGATCATCAGAATTGGTAATTGTCAGTCACTGCAAATTGAACTTGCTTCACACCTCTACAGATACTTTCAAGGGGTGCAAATGAGCAAATTTTTCATACGTAATTTTATTTTGTGCATTAAGCAAACAATTACCATGGAAACACTAGGCTCTCTGGCCTGAGGGTACGAGAGAGAGGAGGAAAAAGAACGAGAAAGCTTCAGACGTTCATTGACAAGACTTTAATTTGCAAAGCCTCGCTTTGCGCCCCGACGTGTTAGCAATTAATGGAAGCTTTGTGATGTGATACTGAATGCAGGATATAAGAGTCGGACCCTCCGGCAGCTTCACGACGTGCTTTTGTTGCACAACACACACGTCGCACTGTCTGCTAGAGGAGAGAGAGAGAGAGACAGAGACAGAGAGGGCCACATAGCTGGCCACCCTCCTTTTCTCACATGAATATGAATGGCCATTTGGAGGTAAGAGACGGCCATCTGTACAATCCGCTGCTGCTGACAGACCCTCAGCCATGCTGACTGGCTCTTAAAAAGTCTGTGAAGCAAATATCACTGGGCCTAACGTTTTGTAATGCTTTGTAATCCCTTTTTAGAACAAAATGCTGCCAAATATGTATTTATGAAGGTGACGTTTTACTGGGAGAAGATCTCACTCACAGGAACATCCACATATTTTGAGGCAGCTTTGACCTGCAGAACAGAGAAACAAAGGAATTTAACATCAACAGCTATTTCATTACAACATTATCAAACTGACACTGTTTACATTCATACATATATGTTGTAGCTTAGTACCAAATGCATAAAGCGTCTAGAAATGTTTGCAGAGGTGTAATTTAAAGATGACTGCAATTACACAACCAACAAACCAAAAATATTAAACTTATGAGCTTACTGCATGTCGCCTCTGCTATCATAAGCTATGAGCTGGGATACAGCAGACGAAATGAACATTTGCCAATAAAATAAAATCTCATCTGTTTTTAAACTGTGATAGACACGATTTTGTACTTACTGTGAACGACAGGAAGGATGAGAAAAGTGTGCCCTCATCATAACGAGAGAGCTTGGCCAGGACGCTCTCCAGAATGACCACAAACTGTGTGGAAGGAAACAAGCAGGCCATCAAAGAACCACGTTAACTGAGAGGAGTGTAAAATGTCAACTCCATCAGTTAGTACGGCACATGAGAACTGATAACTGAGAATTTAATTTACCATCAGTTACAGAAAATATAAAATCATATACACAGTCGTTTGCATAACATGTTTAATACCCTATTCCAAAATTCAGCAAAAACATCTCTTTTCAATGGCAATAATAATTCATGATCATGAGAATTTTTAATGGTACCTTTGCTACCAATAAGGTTATCATCTCTTTCACCGTCTCCTCGATAAGATTGTCGATTTGAGAGTGGTATTGGCGCTGTAAGAGAAAATGGTGTTAGTAATTGCACTCATAGGCCACACAGATGAAAATATTTCAGAATGAGAGTGCTGATCCAGTGCTGTTTCATTTTTATGTCCCAAATGAATCAAATTTGGACAAATACAAAATTCGCAGTGTAGCTACTTCTGGACCAGAACTGTTACTCTGAGATGCTGGATAGATGTAGTTTTTGCTCTCATTGCTCTTAAATGTTGGTAGGAGGTTTTTTCCTCCGAGGGCAAATGTGCAAACTGTACCCCTATGTCTTCTTACTTGCCATGGAGAGGACTTCTGGATAATTAATTCAGCTCAGATAATTATTACCTGTCTCAAGATGCCGCGGATATGAGGGCTCTCACTTCTAACACATGTATATTCAGAAGCAGCTATCACATATGGTAATGGAATCAAAACAATTTAAGTGTCGGAGGAACGGGGAAAACTGCTGCGATTGCTAATTATACATTTGGGAACTGAGAGTGAGAATTCAATTGAATTGTTAGCCACACTTACCCATTCTTTAACAAACTTTCACAAGATTGAGGAAAAAAGGAATGACAAGAAAGATAGAGGAGACACATTTGATGATGAAAATTTTGAATGTGACAGAGGGAAGTAAAAGCAAAGAAAAAAAGCAACAACAAAAATAAAACCCAAACAAGAAATTCACAGCACATTCCAGCACAGCATCAAGCAAAATTAATACTTAAATAATTTTAGGCTATAAGCCTTGCCATAAATGCATGTTTATGCAAAAATACAAACTAGGCATTACAAATATACATACTGAATTAAAAGGACACAAAATATTTATGGAAAATATTTTGACATCTGATCCATTATAACAGGCAATTATGAAAAAATGCGTTTTCAGGCTATGGGTGGTAATAGAGAGAATGGTGTATAGAGGATTTTCCCAGTGTAGAACTGGTACTGCTCCTTGATGGGTGTTTGCTCTGTGTGGGAGCAACTCTGATAAGTGACAGAAAATATGCTTCAGTGGCTCAGTGGAGAGAGACAGAAAGATAGGAAGGGAAAAAGAAAGAAATAAAGAGAAGCGTTTGTTTGTGTTTTGTGTACCTCCTGGCCGAGCTCCATGGTGCACAGCTTGGCAGACTGGGCCTTGGCATCCACCATGACATTGAACATAGTACATATGGACTGGGGAACGCGGAAGTCTGTGGTCCGACTGCTCTTCTGCAGCTTCACTTCAAATGCTATCCTTGTTCTGAGAGAGAGAGAGAGAGAGAGAGAGAGAAAGAGAGAGAGTGAGTGAGTGAAGTAGAGAGAGGTAGAGAGAGACGGGTAGGAAAAGGTTGCATTAAAATGAATTGGTGAGGGAGATAGAATAGTATAATGTGATTATTGTGATACGAGTGTATGGGTGGGAAGTACAGTGATATAAAAATGAATACCAGTGTGACGTTATCCATGGTCAATTTGATCTTAATGTAGAAACTTTGATGAGCCAAACAAATTAAACATGAACCTAAGTAATAATTCAAACATTACAAATTATTATTATTATTATTATAGTTGGGCTATAATCTTTTCAGCTCAGCATTTGCTTCAGGTCATATAAAGTTTTTGTGTGAATAATGGGCTTTATCATAATACAAGTTTAAGTTCATATCGCCCACCCCTGTTTGAAACTACATGATCCTCTCAGCGGCATTCTGAAAACATGACCCAGCACTTCCAACCTTTTCACGCAGGACTCAATCATGTCACTGGACATCAGTTTGAGCCTGGTCTCCAGATGTTTGCCAAACTCCTCTTCAGGCCAGTGCAGGTCTCTGATAAACGTCTGCAGGGCATCCAGCTTCCAGAACAGATCCTCTGACGTCCCTGAACCGTTACTGCACACACCAACAAGCAAAGTCAGAAAAACTGCATGTTAGATGCGGTTAGCCAAGGGTCAACACAGGTCAGAGAGGGCTCAAGGGGTCAACAGGTCAAGAGGTTAAGGGTCAGAGGGATAGTGCAGGAAAAAACAAAACTTGGCTCAACTTCAGACTCCAAGCCAACATCAGCATCTGCCATTTTTTGCCATTTACTATTCAACTTTTGAACCAATTAATATTTACTAATCAACAGAGTTGATTAATAAATGAAACTGGCAAATAAACAGTGATTGTGACTGATGATCAGATAATGATAATAATGGTTGGTAATATTGGGTTGAGGGAAGATCATGCTAGTTGAGATCAAAGATGCACTAGAGTATGACCTAAGGAGGAATAAGGGTCAGCATATGATACAAAGTGTAAAGGGAAACGGGAAACGCACTTGTAATTTTTTGACCTCAAAGAATTCTTAAACAGCCAATAAAATGTGCTTGTATGAAATGCACCATGTACATGTATTTAATTTAAATAATACAAATGGCAACTGATGCAACTGTGAGAAATAATCTGCAGGAGAAATGTACTTTCTTGAGTAAAGAAACAGATCTAAATCTTTTGAGATAGATATGAATATGAATCCCCAACTGAGCCTCAATATAACTGTAAGGACAGCATTAGTAAATACGTGATATACAGGAAAGGTTTTGGGGCCCCTGGTCAAATTTCATGTTTAGACAGTAAGTGCATTCTCAATAAGGACCACACTTTAACAGACAGCTAGTGTTTATCTGCTGAACTTTAAATATTAAAAGCCTAAAATGTGGTCTGTGCACTTTTAATACTTTGTTTTATTTTTTCCCATATGTTATACGGGGCTTTTGTACTCACTGTACCTACAAAAAAAGAGAAAAAGTGGCTTTCACACCACGCCTTAGCTCAGGAAAAATTCACCCATGCACCTGGCTGGTCCAGACATCTTCAGGTGAAACTAATCATGCAGGTTACCATAGGCCAGAATTTGAGCAGGTTAGGCTGGAAATGAAATTACATTTTCTAGAGAATTTTGTTATTTTATTTAAGCTGGACAAACAGTAATTATTGCAAAAAGGCCTTGTATAGACCTGCTTAGTTTCTACTGAATAGGGATGCCTTCTGCACTGAAGCTTTAGTCTCACTTCAGAGCGTTCACTTTTCACACAAAAGAAAAAGGGAGTGGACCAATAATGTTACCCTGTGGAACTCCCTCAGCATGCCCTATATATTTACCCTAAAGTATCATCTATAAGATCTACAGTACTGGAGCCCAACACCCAATAGATACAGCTAGAGGAAAGGGCACATTCGACATCTCTCTACTGTACAGGGGGAATAAGGAGGGCAGGGAGAGGTAGCAGAAAGATACCAAAGAACCAGGCTTTGAACCAAGTTGCATTTTTGTCCTGTCACTAATATGCTGTCTTGGGTTCATTTCTGGCTTTGTATCTTTGTGCCTTTCAACATGCTTGAAGGAGTAAATGAATAGCCCAAGAGGCTTTCCATTTTTTGAGACTTTCTATAGTACAAGGGCTAAGTTCTCATGCTGTGGCCTTGGCATCAACAACTTATGATGAGGTAAACTATAGGCTAATGCAGTATAGCTGTCGCACATTACATATACGGACCATTCATATGACAGATTTGTTTAACATCTTAGTTTATCTGAGTTTGTAGAAAGTAATTGAGCCTTTAGTTTGGGTACATCTTATAGTTTGAGTCCCAAAAAACAAATATTTGTGTGCGTTGATTTAACTAAAACTAAAAATAGATACACATTTACAATTTATTATATACTTTTGGAATTGTTTTTGGATCCCGTACTCTTGATTTGGAGAATTCCCAAAGTGAGCCTCAAACAAACAAAAAAAAAGGAAAAAGAAAAAAGAAAGTGATTTATTATGTTTACACCAAGGCCACCTTTGCATGTATCAAAACCCAGTACAAACTCAGTACACACTCTGTGTCCGATAAAGCTGGCATCCAGTTGGGGGTGGAAAAGCTAGGCATTTGCACTGGTGGCAGACTAACTGACACCGGTAGATTTGGAACTTTAGGCATTTGGAGGTTCACATTTGGAAGGTTGACATTGGGCAGATTACTTGTTAAACTCCTGTGAAGAGGAGAGAAAAAAAGAAAAGACAGAAGAAAGAATGTGATGTGAGTGAGCAGAAGAAAACAGTGCGCTGAAGAGAAATCACAGTGTGATGCAGAGAGTCAGATCAAGAAATAATTTGTTGGAAATGACAAGGACAGTAGAAACAGCGCTGGGTGGGCATGATGGCTTTGAGAAAGTTAAAAGTAATGTGACACTGTATGTTTTGCACCGCATTAGAACCTACTTGGAAGCATGAGAGTGAGTTGCTTGAGAGGATCTAATTCAACCTGGGGGAATTTGATACACTACATATACAGATGACAACTAGTAATACTAAAAAAAACATAATGAAATATCTTTAAATATTTAAAAATAACAGACAAGTTCTCTAATCATACCTGTATTGGAAACAAAAGAAAAAGTAGTAACTGCACATTTAATACATTGTGGAAGGTCTTGAACAAGAACATATATGATAATCATAAAATGTCATAATGTATAATTTTTAGAATTACACCTTTAATTATGTTGTTGGACCAATCAGAAAATATCTGCATGACAATGACATCTCCTGTATGAAGCAAACTTGTTTCAATGTTAAATAAAGCTTGGAGGAAGAAGGTCTCTTACTTCACTGGCTCCCAGGACTCACGCTCGAAGCCTCGATGTATAGACTGGGCAATGGAGGACTCCATCAGATCTACGTATCTCACCACCAGAGGGGCATATAGATCCTGCAAGTGCTTATGGAACTTCCCATTACACAAGTTGTCTACGGATGAGAAGAGAATTGTATAACAAATAGGTTCACTGAAACAATGCCACAAACTGTCATCCTTAAAGTTATTACTTCCACTCATCTATTCAACTGAACTGTAATCACATATTTGATTATTTAGCAAGTAATTCAAATAACTTAATTTACTTTAGATATACATTCTGTATCAACAGCTCTTTACAGTTGTTTTGATATCAAGAAATAACATCGCATGGAGTTGTTTCTGGAAAACAAGATTGTATCTTTTCATCATAATAGAATAAAAAATGAACATAAATATGGTAATGGAAGGGAAGATCTGCCCTTCCTTCAGGATGCCTCCAGACTCCTTTTAATGACCCATAGGAAATAACATGTAATCCTCTTATTCTCACAACTGATGACTGAGGGTTGAAATAACTGTGGCTTCTAAGGAAGACAGAAGACAATATAGTTTTTGTTTTAGTGCCTGATGGCAAAACACAGCAGCACCCTCTAGTATCCCCCTCCTCTTAGTGCTAACTCTCTCTCTCTCACTCTCTCTCTCTCTTTCTCTACTCAAGGTCGATCATACGCAGTAGGTGCCATGTTTGTTTGCCTGCTTGATTGCTCTGTTCCAATTAGCCATTTGAGTGGCGGTGGTTGTCCACTTGGCTGTGTGTGTCCGCGAGCGTATGGCTGAAGCTCAGAGCTCTTGGGTTGCTCTGTTTTAGACCTCATTAGCAGCATGAGCAGCCTCCTTCTTTAGCGCCTGTCTGGTGCTAAGGCCATTTCATAGCACATAAGCTGAGCTGAGCGCTACAGGCTAAGCAGAGTGACCTTCCATGTGGAATGCCCAGATGCAGTGCAAGCTGAGGGCAGTGTTTGAGCAAGTGTGTGTGTGTGTGTGTGTGTGTGTGTGTGTGTGTGTGTGTGTGCATGTGTG
>JBBPCX010000141.1:17680208-17696671 GCA_037974365.1 Hydrocynus forskahlii | reverse complement strand
GAGAGAGAGAGAGAGAGAGAGAGAGAGAGAGAGAGAGAGAGAGAGAGAGAGAGAGAGAGAGAGAGAGAGAGGAAGCGGTGGTGAAAGAATCTCTTCTTTACTTCAGTTAAATAACATGCACTTTGCAGGCCAGGAGTGTCTACTGAAATCAGTAAGAGAACTTACTGGAATACATTTCCCAATAATGAATAATCAGTTAGTTAATGCTTAAAGAGAGAATGTGTGTTAAGATGCATACAGACATTCACCACATTATTACTTTGGCTAAAAAATTTTTAATCACTATTAGGCCTCAATACTCGACAACTCTTTATCCACTTTTACTCCGGACCATTAAACTAGAATGTATATTAATGAGACGCCCTAAAGTGTCGAGGGAAGCTATTTGCTTCGCTGCAATGCAAATGTGGCACAGAACAGAATAGAGAAGAGAGAGACAGAGACAGGGAGAAGAAAGAGCAGAGAAAGATCTGAGAGAAAAGGACTCCTGCAGACCACATCTTCCTCTCACAGCGACCCTGTGAGACCCCTCAGAGAGAGACAGCGCTCAGTGGAGACCATACATAAAACACACCGACCCTCAGAGACATCAGTGTAGTGATGTGATTGGGATGTTTGTCTATGACATAAAAATGACAGAACGAACAAACAAACGGACAGACAATGATACCAAACCATACACAGAAAACAGCATTGGACGGACAGTAAAAAAAGCCGTCTAAAGTGAATCGGAGACAAAACACCACATCTAATCATGGTTCATCATATGGCTGGGACACAGACAGACCTGGAGTATGTTCAGCAGGTTATGCTGTGACAAAAAAGAAACAATCCCTACATCTTTCAGTTCCCCTAATTCATTCCCCTGCCTCCACGAAGGATGGCGGCTCTGAGCAAAGATTTGTAAAGCTATTTCGTACAGTACCTGATCTGTGTCGAAAACTTGAGACATATGATCAGCAGGGCTGAGTTGTGGGGGGGTTGGGGGTCGGGGTGGGGATGGGGAGGAGAGGAAACTCAAACAGAAGCGAGAAAAAAAAAAGTAAAAATGCATTCAAATCACACAGGAAACCGTGGAAGTCAGCAGGACGAAAAGAAAGAAAAGAGGAGGGGGGAAAAAAGCTAACAGATACAGTGCTGAAAGCTCCATCACACAGCACAGACAGACGGAGGAGTCTGATGGGGATGGACAGAAGGACCTGTGGCAGAATATCTCACACTCAACTCAGCCAGACAGGAGAAACAGAGTTGTAAAAAAAAGGCAAGCAGACTTGAAGCGATAGATGTTATCAGGGATGGAGAGGAGTTGGGAGGGGCGAGGAAACAAGGGCAGGTGCTGACGGTGATAAGCAAGGACTGGGTTTGTGTGTGTGTGTGTGTGTGTGTGTGGATATACGACACAGAAATAAAGGAAGGGTGGGTTAAAAGGCATGGACTGGCGGAGGATGAGGGAGGTACTCACGAATGGTTAAATCCATCACTTGTGACGCCAAGCAGTAGACAGGATGCTCATACATTTCTCTCTTTTTCCCTACAAAAGAGGATCGGGCATGCAAGAGCAAAGGGTCAGAGGTGAGAGAGAGAGAGAGAGAGAGAGAGAGAGAGAGAGAGAGAGAGAGAGAGAGAGGAGGGTGGAGAAGAACTCTGGATGCATGTGCACTTGAGGCCTGTGGGGAGGGTGTTTTGGAGGCTCTGTGTGTCTGTTTCGGGGGGAGATTAAGGCTGTGATGTGGCTAAAGCTTGTCCTTTGAGGTGGCTGCAGTGCTTAACCTAGCATAAAATATTGTCAGTAATGACTGCAAGCCAGCAGGAGATTTCGTGCTTGTCCCCCAAAAGCTTTCATTCATCACTAGCCTTAACCTTATTGGTCTAGCATGGTTTATGATCAACTGATGCTAGATCAGTTAAAATGGACACCTTTCACAAACAGCAGTTCCGTGCTGAGTAGGCAAGTGAAATTCAGATAATAGTGACATGATGGGGTGGATCTTTGAAATAAAGTTGACCACACACTGCCCGAATGAACTCACGTCACTCATATCAGTGACTACTTTAAAACCAGATGTGTAGTTAGGTTTGACCATTAGTAGAGCCATTCCAGTGCTAAGGGCATTTATCTTCACTATTTCCCGTGGTCTCTACTATTTCTTTATAGAGATGGGGCTTGCGGTCCTTATGTATGAGTTATACAGGTTTATCTTTTTCCTGCAAAATTCTTTACGCAAACAGCCAAGTGATGTAACGCTTTTGGTAAAACTGTGTTACACCCTAGAAGTTTTATCGCCAGCAATAAAAAAAAAAGCTATTTAGTTATTCTTTACTTGTCTCTCAACTGAAATAAGTGGAAAATTCTGTTGAAATGTGGACCACAGTTTAAGGTATTTTGTTCCTATTGTTTTTTACCCCTTTGCTTTTTATTGTTTTATGATGTTATGTTTCTTACTTTTTATCGTGTTCCTCTTGCTTTTGTGTTCTTCATTTTGTGTTCTTTCATTTTAAAAACTTTTTTTTTCTCTCTTAACCACTTTGAGTTAGAAGTATTCATATTATTGTTATAACTGTAAGAAGTTATCACTCACATCTGTCAATACAGAATGTACATTGGATGAATATTTAACTCCGTAATTAATTGCATGATTATGTCATTGCAATTTGATTAGAATAACAGCAGCAACAAACAGGCTGCAATTCTTCAATCAAAAAGTTATACTAACTACTAAATTAAAACTTTAAGTTAAAACATCACAGTTTTGAGGTCAGTGAGTAAACAATGATATGTTGTTCAGTCTGCCATGAAACAGATACAGTAGCTGGCCGGATTGGGGGTGCAGTCTATGATAATCCATGTCAATAAAGGAAAACTTCACATGAAGCGCATATGTGTGGTTACTTACACCGTGTATTGGCTTTTTCACGGCTGCCAAGAAACAGAATGAAACTAGCAGTAAAGAAGGAAAAGAAAAAAGAGAGAGAGACAGAGCGATAGAAAGAGGCTTGAGGAAGGGATAGTGTCAAAACCCAAGTAAGGAGGACTGGGAAGCAGGGATAAGCGGCAGGTGATTTAGCTCTGAACAGGAAGGTGTTAGCTGGTAGAAGAAAACTGAGCAACGTTCCTTTACACCGTCTCGACACCTGGAAGCTACCACAGGACAGAGGCGAAGGTCGGACGAGGGCAGCGAGGAAAAGGAGTGCAGGACTTCAGAGAGGGAATTGAATGCATTTTTACTTACGCACATATCTAGACCAGCCACCTGTGACTGAGTCAGCCACACTAAAACGTGAATATAAAAGTTAAAACCACTCCTATGAGAATGTAGTCCCAGAAAAAGAGTTACACTCAAAAACCACCACTCAAAAGGCAAACCATGTCCGGAACATAGAATAACTAGAACTGACAGTCTTGCTGAAAATTCCTTGAATGCGTTCCATTTAATGCAACATTAAAGGGTTCCTTTTACTGACAAAACATGTTTACACCATTTTCCACTTACAGCTGTAGTCAGTCAGCCAAGACATGTGTAGTGTTCAAACATTGTTTTTTTAGTGTACCACTAAAGCTATAAAGTCGGTATTGCGAAATAACACTAGAAGTCAATAGTCACCCAAAGAGTTTTTGTAAATACTTCCCCAAAACTTCTCTCAAGCTGCTTTAAGTGCAGCCAGCTCTTTATTAAGGTGGCATCTCTACTTATGTGAATACTCAAGTGCAACAGTTTACGTGCAATAATATTACCATGCGCTATATCACTACTTATGTCACTTATGTGTAATAACAAACTTGGTGTATAGAACAACTGCAATCTACTACTTGTGTTAACTAGTAAAATTCAACAGTGATTTTATTTATTTACCTGTAGTATTTATATCCACCTCTCTTACTCACCACAACATTGTACACATAGCCTGGTGTATTTAGTACTCATTTGCACAGCATTTCTGGAAAGTTTTATTTTGGTTATACAGTCTTCCCTCTATTATAATTGTTTGCTTTTTTTGTGGCAATATATAATTTTCATGCATTTTACTGCTAAAATATTAAGAAAAATGATTAAGGAATTATTAAGAAATTAATTTACAAATTTTGTTACATAAATATTAATGTAGATTCAGCTAAATTTCCATCTAAAATATAAATGTATAAATGTTTTAGTACTGTCGAGAGACACCAAGCAACCGTATATTGGCTGCTGCCCTGTGACGCATCTCTGGCAGGTGGAGTCCAGCATTCCCGCATCAGAACAGTTTCCCACGTGGAGTGGGAGTGTTTCTCTGAGTGTTCTCCTGTTTTTAATTTTGTTCTTCCTAAAGCCCTGTATTTTTATTACTGTAAATTAAATTAAATTGTTACTGTATTTACCTGCTTATACCAAAGAAAACGACAGTGCATACCACGTGTGTGCATGAATTACAATACAGTCTATTCAGGTAACATTAGTATTTTACATTTTTTTTAATGGTAATGTATTAAGCTGAGTTTAAAATGAAATTAATGTGTTTTGGGAGCATACTTAGGGTTTAGATTATAAACATAGGCATTTGTTGGCATTTTTTTTACCACATCACAAATTTGTGGGTTTTTACAATTCACGGGTGCTCTTGGAACGTAACCCCTGGAAATTTCTGGGGTCTACTGTATTTTGTTTTGTCTTTGTGTCTCTGTGTGTCTGCGCAGTTGTAGCATTAGCTGTTTCCTCTGGGATCAGTAAAAATGTCTTACTCTGATTCTGCACAGACTTTTTGTTGTGGTTTAGGACACAGTACGACTTACTGTGAGCTATCAAAATGAACAAAACCTCACAGTGGAGCAGAATGACTGCTTTGAGAATAGTAGCCCAGGTGTTGTCTGAAATGACTGCATCTAATGATAAATGTCGTTTTTATTTTACATCTCTATATCCTAAACCATAACCACAAGCCTGTGGCGCTTTAAAGATGAACTGGATGTATATTAACAATAGTAATCATATAATTCCAGCACTGTTTTGAAGAAGCAAAGCTTGTATGCCAAACATGTCTTGGCTGATCAACTACATCTTAGAAGAAAAAACTGTCCACACTGTACTATTAAAGTCATTAACACTAGTCTGAAAAATCTCACAGAGCAAAAAAAAACAGTTTAATTTACTTTTTGGCTTTTATTTCCTGCTGATGAAAAAAGTACAATTGTTTTCTCGCATGTAACACTCATCAAGTGGTCTGATACACATATTATGCTAAATGTAATCAGTTATTGCAAGTAGAAGTCAACTTTTTTAGGCCCATGTTCACGTTAACCCTGGCCAGAAATCTGTGATCAGATACAGTACCAGCAGAGCAGTGCTATCAGAATGCAATGCCTCATGAGACTTATTTTCCACATCTGGAGTCCAGTCAGCTGTTGCTCTAGCAACAATAATAAATTCAGCTTCAGAGATATCTGCAACACATCTAATCCAGCAATATCAAACAGGCAGCATACCAGCATTAATACTGAAATGCAGTCTCACACTGAGACATTCAGTAAAAGTGGTTTCTTCTGTCCTGAAACCATCCTGAAAAGCAAGGAACATTTTTTACCTTCCACTTTGGCGTATTCAGAGAGCCGCTGGTAGTTGACCAAAGCCGCTTGCTCCAGGCACTTTCTGATCACGGCCTTCACGTCCTCCTGAGGGACCGGGGTTACGATGTCCTTCATCAGCACCTGGGAAAGCACAAGCAAAGATTTGGAACTACACATTTCAACTGTAGAAATAATGTAATTTCTATCATGCAAGTGGTAAGGATCTAATAAATCTAACATACAGCCATGGAAAAAAAAATAGGAAACGACAATTTTTTTCTCTTGTTATTGCTTTTGTAATTTGTGGGTGTGTGTCTGTGTAAAATGAGCATGTCTCTGTTGTTTTATACATTATTGACAACACAATTCCAAACTAAGAAATGTTGGGAGAAAATAAAAAAACTTAATACACATAAATAATTTATTACACATTAGAAATGTTAAACTACACAACACTCTTACATTTTATTAGTCCAAAAATTAAAATAGTGATGTTAAGAGCAGAGTGTGTGCATGTGTTTCTTCCATCAGAAACTGAATCAGGAGTGAAGCTGCTGGATTACAGCACATAGAAAAGCTGCTCCACACACACTACTGCACTCACAACACATATGGAGGCCTTTCTTATTTTTTACACAGCTCACACTGCAGTAGTTCATAAAAGAATAGCAACGTGTGCATTTTACACGCATAATCACTGCTGCAAATTGTGTAAACAGTGAGCAAAAATAATGGGAAAAGTGGTCTCTTTTCTTCCACGGCTATTTTACATTGTTAATTAAAGTCCACTGTGCAGATGGTACACATTTGCACAGTTATTTTACATATTGCAGTGGCAGAACATCTGAAAAGCAGAAAGTTTCTTCTCTTCAATACTGATAAATACATTACATTTGATACATTCTGATGTGTTTTTGTCAGTAAAAGTGGAAAAAGTGGAACATCACACACCCTCTCCAGAAGAGAAAGAGTGGCCTTCAGAGCTCCCTCTGGTCGTCCAAATGGAAAACAGTACCTTAAAGATGGGGAAAAACAAAAACATTTATTTTGACCCATTACATTTTAGTGTCCATGTCATGTCATACTGAAGGGAATTACACTCATTTCACTTAACTGAAGTACATAACTGGCATAAACCTACATTAATATTTATGAAGGATTGTTCCTACAAGCATCGGCGCTCATAAAGACTGCTGTAGTCACTTTCACTCCAAAAAGTATTAAGACACTTGCTTGTCCAAATAAACCTTTATAAATGTTATAGCAGTTGTCATGAAAATGTTATGTAGATATTTTGTATGCCCTACAGTAACAACATTTGACAAGATAAGCTGCACTCATCATGTAAATATTTCACGTATGGACTAATAGATATGAAAATTATTTAAAATATAATATCCTCACATTATCATTACATTACAGTTAAGACAGTGTTTGTTTTGCCAGTAAACCTCAGAAGCAACAAAATTTCAGCCTTTTCACATGCAAAAATATAGATGGTGGCTAGGCATAATTTATTCTCATTATGCTCTATATACAATGCCATTACTTAAAAAAGATGAATCAATGTATTTATTCATGTATTTGTGTACCTGAAATGTGTGATCTGGTTCTCCAGCAGCACTCGTAGTCTCTCTTTAATCTCCTCAAAGCGTTCGCGCTCCTCCACTGTGACGGTGCCAATTCCGTCAGGCCTGCAGCAGCGTGTACACACAAACACACACACACACACACACACACACACACACACACACGCAAACACACACATACACACACTACAGTTAGTACTGAGGTCACAGATGCTCACACGGGGTCACATGTAGGGTCACATGAAGCCAACAAACACATACAGCCTACCTCAAGGAGTACTTCTCTGTTTTTAACTGGATTTGCAGGGGTGTAATTGTGTGTTTGTGTGGGGAGGGGTCGTCTAAACAGTAATTACACATTTCATTGAATAACAGACAGTTTTTTAAGGATCCGAGTGTGTGTGAGGGTAGACACTTTTTGTTGTGGTTCATTCATACTTCCTTTTCCTCTGCTTTCCAGATGGAATTACACACACACACACACACACACACACCCTTCTCACCCACAGCAGGGCTGTGTTCACCTGAGGCAACTGGAGAAGATGCTACAAGAACCCAAAATTACCATTCTACTGCCTCTGCATCTTTTCAGCAACGATTCTGGGAAAGCTCGCCTGAGACCTTCACGGCACCATCACCACGCTGTTTAGGCTTCAGAGAGATTAAACGACAACCAATCAGAACTCTCCTTGTTTCCCACAATGCATTTAATATCAGTGCAAAAAGAATCTACTACTACTAATCTACCCTTCCCCATGCCACTGCTGCTACCAGTTGCTAAACATCACAGATATCTCAATTACTTACTACTAACAGCCTCAAATTCAGAAAAGCTTGAATATTTTGCGATTCAGTGATTATATCTCACTCTGAAAGGCTCACTGGTGTGCAGA
This sequence comes from Hydrocynus forskahlii, assembly GCA_037974365.1. Classification (NCBI taxonomy): domain Eukaryota; kingdom Metazoa; phylum Chordata; class Actinopteri; order Characiformes; family Alestidae; genus Hydrocynus; species Hydrocynus forskahlii. Next base: position 17,688,650 of record JBBPCX010000141.1, on the reverse strand, counting down.
GAGGTTGCTATTCGTGTTAAGTTTGATAAGCAGTTATTTGTTTTCTCCCTGCTTTATTTTTCTCATTATATCATCCTGTCATGGTGAAGTCACGTACTTTGGCAATGAGGTCCATGAGGTCCACTCATAAGAAAATAGGGAAGAAACAGCAAATTGATTCAGGAGTGTGTGGTGTAGTGCAGCCAGAAAGGTTTATATTTCACTTGTTAGGCCATAATCAGGTAAAGGCTAACATTCTGCCGTAGGCTTTCAGAAATGCACAGCATAAGAATAGCACAGTATGGAAATCTTGGGATGTGGATTGAAAACACTGTTTGATCAATAAATCCATTTCAAAGCAATTTAAACTGTAGACATTTTAAATGTACATTTTGGGCACCTGACTATTTTCTTACAACATGCTTTTTTATTGTTATATATTTTATTGATCTTTAATGATGATAATGATCTTCATGATTTGTTGGTCTCAGGTCAGGTTCAGACTCACACTTGGAGTAGTTCAGGTCGGATTAGGTTTAGGGAGAATTTTGCTAAGTTTGGATGCATAAAGCATAAAGATCAGGTAATTCTCTGGCTCCTCTCAGTAGGCCTAAGTATCTAATTCAGATGATCGTTCTGTTCCAGCCTGCCAAGCCGGAGTGTTTTGAGTGGATCCATCTGAGCTGAGACATGTGTATCTCTCTCTGTCTCACACACATCACAATCCCACCCATCAGGTGTTTTGAAGCCAAGGAGTAACCCAGCCATCCCAGCAACCCCCCAAAACACCTCCAGTACACACACACACACACACACACACACACACACATACTCACACTAACACAGCGTTGGACCCCCTGTCTAGTGCGACAGCTATGCTCCCCCCTACAACCTCCCTAAGCCTACACACACCATCCACTCTCTGGGAGTGATGAAGAGTGTGTCACGTCTCCTGCTCTTCAGAGCACTGTCACGGCTGCCCGCGCCTGCTCTGTCACACACACTCTGCTCACATCACCCTGTCGCAAACCATGAAGAGCCAGCCTCTGTCAGTGTGTATGTGTGTGTGTGTGTGTGTGTGTGTGTGTTAAAACGTGTGCAGGTGACAAACAGTTGTGGGTGTATTTCCAATATGTATGTGTGTGTATGTCTATGCTTGTTAAAAACATGCTGGTGTGTGCACTGATGTATTTAATGTCTGTGTATGTGTGTCTATTCAAGTCTGTAAATTTATGTGTGTGTGTGAGTGTGTGTGACAATGACATACAAAAGAAAAAAAAATCTTTAACAAAGACCACAAAGAAATAATTAATTAATAAGTTAATTAATACGTGTCACACTAATTAACCTTTTTCTTCCTTCAAACACATTCTGCCTGTGAACAAGCTGCGCTACCATTATCATAACCCTACATGCCATCATGCATATTCATAACAGCATGCAAATGAGACCCCATTTAACACTGGGTGTTATTAAATATGGTAATGCAGATATGGTAATGAAGGCCGTAGTATCATATCCTACGTCGGAGATCCACACCATAAAGCCATCTGTAGTTACGGCAGGAGTGTGTGTGTGTATGTGTGTGTGTGTTTGTGTGTGTGTGTGTGTGTGTGTGTGTGTGTGTGTGTATGTATGTATGTGTTTTTAATGATAGAACCGGCCTGCCTTGGGCACAGGGGTTAAAAGTCACGACAGAAACATAGAGGGGGACCAGATAAACCTGTTGTTAAAATGGTTATTGGGCCCAGAACAGTGATGGGGGGCAGAAGGCAAGTGGGTGAGGAAAGAAAGAATGGAGGGAGTGGGATGGAGGGTGAGAAAAGGAGAGAGCAAGAAATGGGGAGAGAGGAAAAATAGAGGGAGGGAGAACGAGATGAGGGGGCGGCGGCGGTGGGGGGGGTGCGTGGAGAGCAGAGGGAGGACACTAACACCGCTGTGCCTCGAGGTCAGGACTGACAGCATGACAGATTGTCAGAGGGGCACCCTCTCTCTTTCTCTCTATCTCGCTCTCTCTCTCTTTCTCTCTCTCTCTTTCTCTCTCTGACTTGGAGCTACACGTGTCTTCCTGTCCGAGCTGATCATAACGGGACACAAACAGACAGCCCACTTCAGCTCCATCACTGTCTATCAAGCACACGCGGACACACACACACACACACACACACACACACACACACACACACACACACACACACACACACACAATCCACCTCAACTTCATCATCTGCTAGACTGACAGACATCCAACCTTTCCACTCTCTACATGTCAGGCGGCACACAGCACACAGATAAATGTATATTTATCTGGTTCCAGAAAATAGTGAAGTAATTCTAGTGAAATAATTTGTTGAGAGTGAGCTTTATCTTAAGTGATTAATTTGAAAATATCCACCATTGTTAGAAAAATGTTTTGATGTGTTTTTTTTATAAAAGTGTATATTATGCCCTTATGAGGATGGAGAACTCTACATAATACATTATTCGGAAATACTGTTTTCAGAGATGTTAAACCATTCTTGCTGCAGAAACATTCTTTCATTCATTATATGAGCCACCTCTCCTGACCAGGGTCATTGGGGTGGCCGTGGCTTGGTGGTGCTGAAGCCTCTCTCAGTACCCATAGGGTGAAACGCAAAGAAACACTCTGGACAGATGACCAGTACATTGCGGGGCAGATACAACAAACACATTCATGCACACAGTCACACCTTGGGCCAATTTAGCATCTTAGATTCTCCTGAAACGCTTGTCTTTTGACTGTGGGAGGAAACAAGAGCTTCTGCTGAAAACCCACACAGACATGGGGAGAGAATAATTCTAATATTATGCTGGTTCAATGCAACTGCAGATTTGATAATTTGTAGAAAGCTGGAAAAAGTTAGTGTAGTGATATGCTGTGTGGTTTGTAGACATTGTTAAGATGCTGCAAACAGGCCATTTTGAATAAAAAAAACAACACATTTACACATTTATGTGCAGGTCGACCCCTCCAATTCATGCTGAAGTTATAAGGAGTGTTTCAGCCTGGACTGCTCTTTAAATGAGGCACAATGCAGAACAGCCAATCCGAGCACATCCCATTTGCACATATCAGTCTTGAACAGACAGAAGTAAAACAGCCAGTTCAGGTCTAAGGGATTAGGAGAGGTTGGAAAAAGACTGAATTATTTTTTAGTACAAGGAAAAACACCAATGTTACCAAGTCAGCCACAAGGAATTCGTCATATTGTGATGATCATCTCTCAAGGGAGATGACATAAATATAATTCCATTACATATTTTTTCATTGAATAACTTTTAGATGATCCTGGAATATTAGACATATTAATTATAGCACCCATGTGGTGTCTAGTTTATGTAATATCAATACACACTACAGCTCCTAGTGGCGAAACACACACACACACACACACAAACACACACGCACACACCAAGGACACTATGTTCTATACACTATAGTACACAATGCGGGTTAGGAAAGGGATTCATAAACACAATTAGGCACTGTACGCAAACGTTTAAACACCCCACAATCCAAAGTTTTGTTGATTTTATGAGTCAAAAAAGTGCACATCCTCTGCTGAGAACACACTTAAATGTGACATTTTCTTTTGTTTGGTTCAGGGCACACTAAATATTTATTTGCTGAGTTCAACACATAAGGAAAATATTTATTAATAACAATAATAATAATCATTTATATAGCACCTTTTCTAACTCAAAGTCACTCTGCACATAGTGACATAGGACAAGAAACAAAGCTGAACACACAGTAGTAGCCAAAAGCATTCAACCGTCCAAATGACAACAACACAGATTACAGTAGCAGGAAATAACAAATTCTGTGAATAAACAGTAATTGTGCACTAAAATGTGTGTAGCTGTGTTCTCTCTCAAGGGTGTATTTCCCACTTGTGGGACTAATAAAGGTTTATCTTATCTTATCTTATCTTATCTCATGTATATCTATTTTTACTTAGAAAATCAACAAAACCTGTAACTTGACTGGGGTACCTAAACCTTTGCACATAACCTTATTGATTAATTATGAAATATTGTGCTTTGGTTGATTGGCTTTTGGACAACCAGCCTTAGGAGTTGGAAAAGGGGGAAGTGTTAAGGAGCTACATTAGAGCTAATATTGGAATTATATTAGACCTCACCTTCTGAGCCCTGCGACCACCTGCGACTTAGAGTCCCTCTTTTTCCTCAAATCCATGATTTTGATCTCTTTTTTAGAGGGGGTGGGGGGATCAGTGGGGGATGAGGGGTACAAGGCACTGAGCAGCTCGGCCTCAGACATGGGCCATTTTAGCAGCTCACACACTCTCTTACTTTAAGCCACACACACACACACACACACACACACACACACACACACACACAAGTACATGGGTGCACACACAAGCATTCACAAGGGTTGTAAGAGCATGAGGTCAGGTGAGAAATAAAAGAGAAAAGATGTGAGACATGCAAACCAAAGAAACATGAACAAAGTAAAGCAACTCATCAAAACCTGAAATAGAAATTAATCCAAGTAGACATGGAAACAGATAAGGGGGAGAATGGATAGATGAACAAGCAGGGATGGAAGTTAAACTATAGAGTAAAGCGACAGAGTAACGCTTGAGAAGACATTACTACAGTAGTTTAAGAACATCTGAAAGACAGCCTTGGGCAAAGTGTTCAGCCAATAAATGTGCTCCCAGTTTTCCACAGGGGAGAGATAATAATAATAATAATAATAATAATAATAATAATAATAATAATAATAATAATAATAATAACAACAACAATAATAATCATGTAGATTTATTTGTAACACACTTTACAAATCTCAGTGACATTAACTGATAAGACCTGAATGCCTAACTTATCACTTTTGATAACATATACATGTTATAATTAAATGATAAATTGACCTTATTTATAGCTCAGTCAAGCATTTGGATTAATTCTATTAATCCACATGCCTTTAAAATTAGAACCAATTCCAAATTTGTGTTTGCAAGTACAAGATGAGATATTTTATTATGACAAAAAGTTATTGTGGGCAGTCATTTTTGCTTTCATGTGTCACTCTTTGACAGCAAGAAAACATACAAAAAGAGAGAAAATCAGGTTTGTATCCATCAGTTCAGAAGGCAAATCATCTGGTGATGTAATTAATAATATGACTGTGTAATAAAAATATATTACAAAGTAATTATATTGAATAGAATGTGAGTAATACCTCGGGACCTCTAAAGGCTGAGCTTGGGAGAAAAAACTAAAAGGTTACATGTTGTACAGAGAGGAATTTGAGAAACTAGAGGAGTAGTAAACTACTTTGTACGGAACTGTGCTGATATGTGACTGTACCTCTTTCTCTTTCCATGAGTTGAGAGTGGATGGATTGCGAGATAAAGAGGGATTAGAGGGAAGACTTTAGGCAGTGGAAAATAAGAGTGTCTTGGAAAGAGAGAGAGAGAGAGAGAGAGAGAGAGAGAGAGAGAGAGAGAAATAGAAATAAAGAGAGAGATGAGGGAGAGAGAAATAAACAGTCAGCAAGAGAGAAGGGGGAAAGAGAGAGAGAGAGTGGAGGAGGAAAACAAATGAATTTGAGATGAATGGATCGAAAAAAGCAGAAATGGAGGAAATAATACAGAGAGAATGTGCACAGGAGTGTTTATGCTGAATGAAGAACAGGTACAATGGAAAACATCTTGTCACTCAGTGTAAAAAGTGAACTTCATGTGGTTACAAGCAGTTAATCTGGTTTTAGTGAAGACAAATTACACTCTTAAAAAAACAAATGGTGCCACAAAAGGTTCTGTGAGCGATGATACAGATCAGTGCTTCTCTAACTGGTCCCCAGGGACCCCCAGATGGTCCACACTTTTCCTTTGTGTTGCACAAATGGTGGGAACATCAATGTAGACTGCCTAGGGGTCCCTGTGGGACTGGTTTCGGAACCACTGCCACTGAGGAACTTGTGAAAAGGTTTATTCCAGTAAAATGATTCTTCAAAGTACCACTGACTGAAATGTTTTTTTAGGTTCTTCTATGAACCAAATAATCTTTCTATTTAAGAGTACATAAATGCATTAAGCCCTAAGGGTCTGTGTGGAGCCCTACACTTTACCTCCTCAATCTCACAACTACATCAGTAATACAGCTCCAGAAAAAGGGCCACTGCAGAAATGTTCAGTTTCTTAGGTTTTATCTTATATAGGTACAAGTATTGAACTGAACAGCTTTGCCTCAGTTTTGAACTGAACAGCTTTGCCTCAGAACTGCTGACAATATTTTTCCTAATTTGCAAATAAAAACATTGTTCTTTACATCACAATTTTAAAGGAAACAACAAAACATCAAAATGAGAAAACTGATGCAGTGTTTACAGAACAAATCTCTTGTTCACTCTTAAACAAAATGGCAATAATTACCTTTGACGTACTTCTAGTAGTGTTTTGCCTTCCAACTGGTCTCATTGATTACAGTGTTGATTACAGCAGCGTTTGTTTTTTATACTTTTCCTGATTAAATAAGGTTTGATTCAGGTGATCACTAATCAGTACCTCATAAAGCAGAATGATGTGCTTGTGTAGGAACTGAACAGACACTGGCATGGAATGGTTGTCATATTTATAGAGATGCTGATTTAAAAACTGCAGTGGTCTCTAATTTTTTTTCCAGAGCTGTATATTAGTAGTAATGATAATTCATAGTAATTAGTCAATAAATACCCTCAAGATTAATAACTGAATAATAACAGTTATAATAAGGCTTTGGGATCAGTTTCTTTGTATGTCCATGTGCTAATGCTTATAATTCAGTAATTATATCAAAAACAATGCTAAGTAAGCTATTATTATGAAAATTTGAAATGAAGTACCAGTCGAGACTGACAAAACACTTCACAACTTCCTCGTTCCTTTTGTTGCAGCGTACCTGTTACCGTGTACATGTGAAGCGCAGAAGGCAAAGCTGTAGTGGAGCAGCGTGGGGTCGATCATGGCTCCGTTCTCAGCCCTTTCCAGCAGATCACTCAGGTAGCACAGGTGTCTGTGGCACCCCCGCACGCCATTTCTGGCACAATACTCATCCAGTACAAACACCTGGCCTGGGCTGAACCAACCCTGGAGGCGAATACCAAGAGGAAAAAAAAGGGGAAGGTTAGACAGATCAGGCATGAAAAAACAAATAAGTGTGAGAATTTTTCATATTTCATTCAATAAAACAGGAAGCGCAAAATTGAGCTGCTAATTGTGCTCGTTCCCCCATGGCATGTACGCATTAATGAACTCAACCTACATTTCACTGCATTATTTTACACTCAGCTGCCTGAAACAAGCAGAGAAAAGTGCAGATTCAAAGCTTTTAAGCTTTACCACATTTGCATTTGTGTTTGCACATAGAAAAGGAGATATTTTATTAAGGATTTGAACTTGATTTTTTGTTGGATGTACAATCTTGTTTGGGGCTCTCAAGTGGCCAAGTCATTAAAGCTTTGGCTCTGTCATTAGAGGGTGGCAAGTTTGACCCCTGGCAATGCTACATCCATCCACGGTTAGGAGTTATTATTATTATTATCATTATTATTATTATTATTATTATTATTATTATTATTGTGTGCTATAGCCCTTTGAACTACTACCAGATTACTTATTACTACTGATCTCTAGTACGTGCAAAACCACATCCTAACCACCATTTGAGTTACATGTATTCATACTCCAGCATTTGTATATATAGCATAGTGTATTTTGGATGACGTATTTTCTGCAGAGCTTTTATTGGATTTATTAATAACTTTTTATAACAATATTTTATATTGTTCTTGTCTTTGTGTCTCTGTATGTGTGCATTCAAAACAGTTTCCTCCAGGATCAATTAAGCTTTCTGATTATGGTTCAGATTCTGATCACAGCCATTTAGTAGCTGATGTAATAGAACTGGGCAATTTGGAGCATTCAAGGGAGGTGTACGTCTTTGGGGGTTTACAACTATTTGAGAGAATGCAAAAGACAAAGACCAAAAAAAGGTGAAAAAAGTGACATGTGAAGCCATCCACAATTTTGATTGGTTAGTTGACATATGTACTTTTTGTGGTGCTTAGCAGAGACATTACGTTTTTATTTAAACACTCTCCTCTTAGTGTGTTGAGCTGTCCAGTGACAAATCAGTCACATGGCTTATGGGAGAAATTGGTCATTACTAAATTGAGGAAATATATATAAATATTTTTGCTATGTTTTTGTCATTTCTGGACATTGAACTACAGTGCCACTATAATTTTGTGTAAATGATTCGGATTACATTAATACATGAATATACCACTGATGAAACAGTGAAGGTCAACAAAATTAACTGAACTAAATGAACAGACCTGACCTAGTGAGCGTGTGTGTGTGTGTGTGTGTGTGTGTGTGTGTGTGTGTGTGTGTGTGTGTATGTGTGTGTGTGTGTGTGTGTGTG
>JBBPCX010000141.1:17664992-17680108 GCA_037974365.1 Hydrocynus forskahlii | reverse complement strand
GTGTGTGTGTGTGTGTGTGTGTGTGTGTGTGTGTGTGTATGTGTGTGTGTGTCTGTGTGTGTGTGTGTGTGTGTGTGCATCTGAGTTAGAGTAGCTGATTACCAGACAAGAGTAGGAGTCGTTCAGTCTGTGATCCAGTGTGAGGCGCTGCACCATCTCGAAGAGCGAGGCGTGGTCGAAGTTGCAGGGGTTCGCTGAGATGAACTCGTCCATCCCGTGTTTCTGCGCGCGGTCTGCGTCTGTTTGTGTGTAGGTAATGTATGTGTTTGTGGAGAAAGGAACAGGCTTTAGAGAACACACATTTCTTCAGAGTCTTCAGAGAGGCCTTTAACCTGAGGCAGGTCCTCCTGGACACAGTTGTGCTAGTTAAGACAAATGAGGCATTGTCAACTTGCATTCCAGAAGAGTTTTCCTTTTATTTTATTAGTGACCTGGACCGACAATTTGCGTATTACAGATGGGATCCAACCTGGACCTATACACTGTAACTATAAGGTACATGGACTTCATAAAATGGGCAGAGAATGGAAGAGAGTGGATGGTGAGGACATATCAAAGATTACATACATGAAAACTTCACTGAGCCTCTGAGAGGCAGTTATTTCTATTCATTAATATTCCATTATGTTACTCTTTTCTGTAACAAAAATCCATTGCTTTGGGCATGGTAACAGTCTGATACAGAAAATAGTTTTAATAATTGTATTACATTATTTCTAAATTCTTGTTCAACTGTCTTTAAATTGCAGTAATGTGCTACTGCAATGTACAGTATCACTATTTTACAGACAGTGAGGGGATAAACAAAGGAAAATTAGGGAGGAAGTATTTAGATATCATAAATGAATGACTTTAATACTTTGTTACAACAGAAGTTGGCAATTACAGTTTTGAGAAGTTTACAATAATAAATATTGAGCTTTCTCGCACTATCATTCTATGTAGGCTGATATCTTTTAGCAAATCATCTTTGACTGGTTTTCATATATATACAAATGTTAGACATACAGTTCTGCTCAAAAGTCTTAAGTACCTGCACTAAATATTTCAAAACTGAGCGATGAGTGTTTTTTCACATTAACATTATAAATTAACTAAATAAAGCTGAAAAGAATAAATACAAATGACACTATACAGTAAATAGTGATTTTATGTTCACTATATCAGTGTGTTCCTTGTGGAAGTCCAGTGTTGTAGTTTCATCAGAAACTTGGTTCAATCAGTCCTTCATTAAATTAAATCAGGGGCTGATGGAGTTTCACAAATACAAACAAAGTCTGGAAGAACCAAAGAGAAATCTGGAACTGAACCTGTGTTCTCCTCACCAGCTCACACAATATCAACTACTTCTATACAAACAAAACAATTCTAGATCATTTTACCGCTTTCTTGTTTGTTTGCATTTATTCTAATGTTATGTTTACTGGCAGAAAGAAACTTTATCACACCCTGAGAAAAATGCCTTTAAACGGGTTGCATAGGAGCCTAAGACTTTTGCACAGCACTGTACATCTCTGTAACTTTTTTGCATGAGGTAAAGGAACAAAGCAAATTGTAGTGCAGTTTATTCCTTATTGTTCACTGCATAACTGTTATTCCTGTTGCTTTCAGGTCATCCTGCAGCTCTGAAACTGCTTTAAGTGATCATTAGTGTTATATATATTCTGTCTACTACATTTCCCTCTGTTTAGTCTTTTTTTTTTTTTATCTTTGTGCGTATAAATACATTATTTTGATCAAATTTATTGGAACATATTTCTTATTAATAAGAAATTATATCCAAAATGATTTTCATAATTGTATTAACTCCTGTCTTTTAACTGCAGTGAAGCTTTCATTCTGCCGGATGCATGTTTCCAGACGGACCCTGTGTTTATTCTTGGCCTGTAATCCTGCCTGGTGCAATAGACCTGTCGTTAGTCAACTGATGTCTCAATCTGGCCATTCCAAATAAACCCTCTTCCATTCAGCAGGCTGCCCGCGGGCCCTGCCCCCCCCAGGGTCAACCTAATTAAAGCAACCCCGTGCCACTAGTCCACAAACGAGAGAAGGCTGGGCCAGGCCCCCTCCTGCCCATGCAGCCATTGTCCATTAAGGGGGCTAAATAAATCCAACAACACATTTTCACTTTCCTACTTGGTTAGTGGGCTTAGGTATTACATCAGGGCCTGGGCAAATAAGCAGGCCCGTCATCTAATCCAGCCACTGCTCAGGGGGCTATTCTCATTCTAATGCAGCGTTTCAGACGGGGCTTAAGGCCTATACTGAGGGCTGAGCCTATTCAGGGCCAGCGGCCCACCGAGCGTTCACAGTTTGCATCTGAATGCAAGAACAAGGCTTAACCCTCACCTGTGCTTAAGGGCTATGTGCTGGAAACATACCGCTTATTTCTCTTCCACTGCACAATATCACAGAAGAGCAAGTATTGCATCTTGACGGACTTAATTCACCACAAATGAAACAGACCTTTCATCATTTCCCACTGAGACCATTCATTCTGGAATGCTCAGACTATGTTAGATTACAGCCAAGCCTAAACTAAAGATTTTTTTCTTTTTCTCCAGACAGGCACATACATAGGACAATTGCTAGTAGACTGAAAAGAACACCACAGCTATTTTGCTGCTGTGGAATCTAACACATAATTAAACTAATACATGCAGTGCCGTATGTGAATAATCTAAAAATTGCCCAGGTTGTATATGCCAGGTTGAAGGAAAGACCCCTAAAGTGTAAGTAATTGCTATTCCCACCACACCTTAACAAATCAAAAGCCCATTTTGGAAGGCAGAATTCTTAATGACCAACAATTCTTATTTGCCTCTCAATGTTTGAACTTAAAGAGCTCACAATTTTTATTTGTGAGCATTTCCGAAAATATAAGGCCAACTAGGGCTTCATGTTATGGACAAAACCGTCAGAAACACTCCAGTTTGTCAGCACTTAGTGATAGCTTACTGGCTTCTCTGCATATAGCAGCCTTGAGCCTTCGATATCAGTATCAGTATCATTAACAAACAATTTATTGGGAAACCTTAATGGCAATCACATAAAGCGCGATGCTGAGATTACACTTGAGCCCATGCCACAAGTCAAAAAGGTGACATTGTGTCCCTCTCATACGTCTCAATATGAACTTGTCAATGTCTGTTTGACATTAGAGGAGAGGAGCAGGGCTCTGGACAGTAACAGACAATGACATTAGTCAGCCGCGGTCAGGCTGGCCAGAGATGAAATGACAATGATTGATGGGCTACTCTTCATTTATAGATCCTTTCTCGAGGAGCGTCCACAGTACAACATTTGGGGCTATTTAGTGCTTGTTTTTTTCCCTTTCTGAAGGACTGACCCCCTTATATACACACACACACACACACACACACACACACACACACACACACACACACACGCACGCACACAAGATGACACTAAAGAGAATGGGAGTCCGAGATTAGGCCCAGGGCCGACATGGGCCAAAGGCACCGAGTGACAGCGCTGGTGCTTCTCTCCGAGTGAGGGATGGACAGGAGGAGGTAAAGGAAGGGAGAAGGAGGGGAAGAGTGACAGCACCGTGGCTCTGTTTAATCAAAATGTTTCTAATTTAATCCAAGTCCCAAACTCGCTTTCCCACAATATGGCTGCCCTCATCAGCCTACAGAGCAGGGTTCACGCCAGCAGACTCTGTCAATAGGGGCCCCTGCTATTTCTGTCTTTATCAGGCTCAATAAAAACAGCCTTGATTGAACACGACAGTTGAACTCAATCTTTTTTTTTTTTATTTGTTTGTTTTTTTTGTGTCTTCAAGTTACACTGTGAACTTTACGATTTCCTTTGTTAACTTTAAAGACTTTCCTTTTTGCAATCGTACACGTTTTAACACGTGACTCTGTGCTTAGAAAAGAAACGGAAAACCTGCTAACCTGTAAAAGAATTGAAAACCTGTTCTGACACTCTATATTTCTATTGTAAACTAATAGCGACAAAATAAAAGACTGAAGTGCAGTACTGTGCAAAATTCTTGAGGCACCACTCAGTTAATTGAGATCATGTTTTGGTGTCAAAGAGCCAGACTTTCTTGTTATTTTTATGTAGTCTTGAGGAACAGTTCTCCAAGTTTTCGGCTCTCATTTTCAGTCCAATTTTTCAGTTAAGCCACACGGTGACCATTCAAACATAACAAAGCACATCTAACCGAAGTCCTGAACCAGTGAAGAAACAGGTGTAGATGATTCCAGATGATCAGGTGGTGATAAATGGTGCTGCTAAATGCTGAGTGGTTGAAACACTTTTATCTAGGCACCCATTTTCATTCCGTTTTCTACTCAGTACAGCAAAGACAAGACAGTTTGACAGACATAAAATAGTATTTTTGCACCAGCAAGGTGATTCAAACCAAAATATAAAGGTAAGATTGGGTGGCTCAAGACTTTCACACAGTACTGTAGTACTCAGAAGGGGTTTGTTTTACACGGGGAGGTGGGGTACCAGAGTATCTCTGTGCTTTTAGTCCCATCTGAAACCAACATGTATTTTTTAGAAACTGCACACATTCAACAAGTAATCCACATTCTTAACTGCAAGACTGGACTTTTTTTGTGTCAGTCAAACAGTCCTGTCCTACGTGACATGTAAGTAACTCTTTTGTGTTATATCACAAAGCCCTATGCATTACATCACCACACCTCCTCAAGTGTTCCAATATAACTTATTTTGGAGAAACACATTTCTTTAAAATATTTTTTTTGCATGTTTGGCTGTGAAATTCTCTTATTTATGATATGTGGCCTTTTTTATTTGACTGATATGCAAGTTGACAAGACTTCAACAATATTGGTGATGTTTAGTTTTTTTGTGATGGACATTATTAGCGTCTGTTACAGAGGAGTGCAGTATTTCAGGTTAATAAGAAACGATCAGGAACTGTGGCATTCTTTTAAGGGTGGGAAAGTTCAGAACCAACAAACTGTTAGTGAACGGAAACTGAAAAACAAGGCAGAAGGAAGTCCAGTCTCCGTCATGTGTTTGGATGTGGGGAGGGGGTGTTGTGTGAAGTGTTTGTTGTCCAAGGATCCTTCGCAGTATTTTCTATTTGACTACTGTATGACACCGGAGTATGTTATGATATCACCTGCTACTCACTCACATTTTTCATACTCCAGTTACATATTTGCCACCTCTCATTTTAAATAAACACAACTGACCGAATTAAAGGCAAAGTGCACGTTAATGCATCTGAAATTACATCAGCTGAACTTTGGGTCAACCGAAAATGACCCCATTGTTTTTATCCCTTATTTGTGCTAAGCTGAGAAACAGATGGATCCACTGCGCCTAGATCACTACACATAGACAGGGCTGTAAATTTGCATCTTAATATCAGCTAAAAACTGTTAAAACGTGGTTTAATTTGTGTTTTGTTTCAAGATTTTTCTCCTATTTAAAGAAATATGACTAGCCTTATATTACACGGAGGAGAGAAAATAGTGTGAACTGGCAAGTAGTTATTTGGTAACATTCCACTGATAGCTTCCAGAAATAATCATGTTGTAAACACACTGTTTAATTCATTGGGCGTCACTTTTAACACGGTAATTACCAGCTGCTGAGAGGCAGCGAAGAACACCAATGGCTCTGCCAAACCAGTAGTTTCAATGAATTCATTTAGAGCAATAAATCAACAACTGCACTGGTTGGAGAAACCCACTGTAATTAAATCATCAATGCTTCCTTCAGCGCTGCTTTATCTCTTCAAAAATGTCAGGCCTCTAGGCAATGCGGCAGCTGTTTCTGTTGCCGTTTCTTATTATGTAAAAATAGTATTATGTAAAAATAGGTCCTTTTCTTTTATTTGGATCCATTTCAGTGATGTCATATCTATTCCCTTTGATTTAAATAGAGAGAGGCAAGTATGCAAAATCTAAATAAGTCTGTAAATAAAACACATGCATCCTAATCACACAGGGGCTACATGTTATATATTCCAAAACCTAAACTAATCCCCCAAAAAAAAAAGGTAAAGAAGAAAACAGAGCTTTGCTAGAGAGCGCCATGGTGGAAGAGACAGCAAGGAGACAGGGAGAAGTGATGGAGGAAGAGTGGAGGAAGAGAAAAAGCGACTAAGCAGGTTGCTGGAGTCAGATAAGCCGCGGTGGGTTTATCTGAGCCGCGGCTGCTCGAGGGAAGCACTTACCCCTCAGTCCAGCTGCAAGAGAGCAGGGCGGAAAAGGGACAAACCAGAACGGCCATAAAGACATGAACAGAGGCAGGGAGAAAGAAAAAAAGCAGAGAGACATAAACACACACACACATACACACACACAAACATACACAGAGCTAGAGAAGGACCCTATGCAGGGGCCAGAGTACAGCAAAGCATGGGGAGAAAGAAAGAGAGAAAGAAAGAAAGAGAGAGAGAGAGAGAGAGAGAGAGAGAGAGACTACATACATACAAATGATTACACAATACATACACATTTTTTAAATGGACACCTCTCAGAGAAATATGAAGGAACGAGAAAGGAAGGGAGGATATAATAGAGACTGAAAGAAAGACAAAAATTAAAAAAAAAGAATTTTGTCCACTGGACTGTATTAGCAGGTATTAATACTGAATATGGAGTGTTAGTGGGCAGCAAAGGTGGGACAGCTTTTAAATAAGGAGCTGTAAGCAAATTTCTAAATAATAAAACATGATAAAAAGGGCAAACAAATTAAAATGAAAACAAAGGAAGAGAATATTGGCTACCAGGATATGGCGTACTATAGTGGTATGGATTCCTCCAATGGGAAACAAATGTAGAGTCAAATGAACTACAGAAAGCTGAACTGTGCATGTAATGTCTGAGAAAAGTACATGTTATTCATTCTTTCTTTTGCACCATCTGAGAACAGCTGCTTTTTACATTTTGTAAACATTTCACAATAAATTGATCACTAGACATATTGAAAAACAAAATGGGAATTACATCAATATTTCTATAGAATTTAATAACTGAAGTGTAAACAGTGAATTAGAGAGTTTTGATGAGAAATATGTCTTGTGGAGAAACTTTTCTACCTTGATTTTCTCCACAATGGTGAATGGAATCAGGGGTCCCAATGACTAAAACACAAATATAACCGTTCTATTTATTATACAAAACCATCAGTGTGTCTTCTGAGTTTTGCATATAATACCGAGGTATGTAATGTTCATGATGGCAAAATAGAGTAAAAAAAAACTTTGACAATTTCATACCTACCTGCTATGAAATACATTTAAAATACATCTTAGGCCAAGCCTCTCAAAAACCATCACTAAACAATGTCTCGGCCATTAGGAAGTGTATTCATAATCATTTTGTATAATAACCGTCTGTGAGGGCGCTTTTAGAGCCATTAGACTCTTCCGACGTCTGGTTCCATTCACCACCATCTTGAACAATTCTTCACATCAAGCCACTTTCAGTGACTTTTATTTACACTTCAATGGTAAAATTATTATGAAATTTTGAAAAATCAGTGTATAACTGCGTAGACTGAGCATATTTTTTCTTTTCATAAAGTAAGCAATTCTAAGGCAAGAATAACTGTACAATAATACATAAAAATTAAAGCCACACTCACAGAACTGTGAGATTGGAGCGTCGAGCTGTGGCGCCGTCCCTCCTTTTGCGTTGAGTTTCTGGACCTGGGTTGGGGGGACCGGTTTGTGGGACTGACCTGTGGCCCTGTACATGGCCTGCACCCACAAGATCCGGTCCTGTTCATCATCGCTGGCAAAGATCACAGTGTCTCCCTCCTTCACTGCATTAAAGAACGTCCTTCCACCATCCAGACCTACACCCAGGACACGCACATTATAAACGAAACATATGATGTCCATTTTGAACCTAATACAAGTCAATATGTATAGATGCTTTGTTTGCATTACCTGCAAATGTATCTGTTTAAATAAATGGACACTGTAGATGAATGGGTAGGCAAATAAATAATACATCAGTAAGCAAGACCACTAATAGTGTTGTATTTATTCATGCAGGCAACGCAGTCAGTGAAATAATCAAAATTATTCAAGCGTTTCCTTTTTAATTCTTCAGGTTTTTCACACATTCAGTTTCCACTATGATAGACTGGATGTACTTGTGATCAAGGTGGATGGTGACTAATTTCGTGTACAAAGAGTCACTGGGTTTAATTAAGAGATAATTGAGCTTAACTAATCCATTACATGTGTTTGTTTTAACGCTAATAAACGGAGCCTCTCAGCAGTAATGGAGAGAGCCAACAGAGGAAAATTGACCTCGTGGTCAAGACCGCAACAGAGGAAAGGGACGGCTTACTTCTTCATTTTTCTGACAGAACAGTCACATTAAATCCTGAGATATGTAGAGAAACCAGACCCTAATACGGCTCAAGACTTTTTGTGGCATTCCTCAAAGCAATAAAAGATCAATTGAAGAGCCTGTATACTATATTTCATTTTATCCAGTAACTCCACTTATGACATTTGTGCATTCACCAAACTGTATCATCATTTCTTTTTACATGCGTACTTTCCAATCTATCTTTATCCCTTAGAATAAAGAAATGTTTCTGTTACTGTACCTTTTAGACTGGCATATGTAAATTACCATTGTTCCCATTGGTTGTTCTGTATTGTACCTCATTCACTAAGGTGTCTGAACTGCTTATAACTTCACTGTGGACAGGCAGAGCTAAACCACTGAAGCATGAAGATGTATGGTCATGGATATTGTGTCTGTTTTATGAATCATATTTGCTGTTTTAAATGACTTTGTCTTAACTGATTCAATAAGTGCTTAACTTTTGAGAGTTATTGTTAAATATGCAAATACTGTACTACATTCACAACAGTAGACTACAGAGAGTCTCTTGGTATGACTCTAGACTTTTAGTTTAGTCCAGTTATTCACTTCAGGCATTACATTGTACAAAATTAAACCCTTACCAAAAGTTTGTCAGGTTTAGAGCTGGGTTTCAGTAACCTGAATTACTTCAGTACTAGCATCGTATTGTGTCATTCAGTTCCAAATGTCAATACCAAAATAATCATTCTAGGGCCAATAAGCCCATAAGCAAGCTCGTTCCGAAATCTAGATTTCTCTTTGTCTGCCTTAACCACATTACATACACATTTTTTACCATCAGTGCTTCTTGATTGGTCTGCAATCCATCACTCTCTGTGACTTCACACACTTCTAATGATTTAAGCTACACCCACTTTCAGTTTGTCATTTTGAAGAAGGTGGCAAAAAAGTTTGATTCACGCATTTGTGGCGTTTTTTTTCCTCAGAGTGAAATTTGACAAGACTTCAATCTCCAATGTGAGTTGAGTCGCAAGTCACTTGAGGGCGGTTGGGTCTGAGTCAAGTCTCTGGCAAAAAAATAAAATAAAAAATAGGACCAACTAGGACAATGTGCTGTGATTGTTTTGAGTTACCTGGCTGAGGGTCAGTGTAGTCCACAGTGTATCCGTCCAATTGGAGCAGTTCCACAGGCTCCGCCTTCTTCTCTCTGTAGCTGCACATGGCAAAGGTGTACTGACTCACCTGAGGACAAGAACATTTAGAGGTTAACACACATGCACAAACATGTACATATAGTTACTACTAGTCGTGATGCTAGCTTCTTCTTGTACCTGCTTTTACAGGTTCTAAGGTACGTGCATTTTAATGTGTGTGTCTGAGTGTGTGTGTGTGTGTGTGTGTTTCTTTAAACCCTCTAGGCTCAGAAAGAGGCTAGGGTTCAAGTGATGTGTGTTTTTGCCGGTTTCGGGGCAGGTTGCCGTGGCCACCAGTGGGGCGGGCTCGGGCACTGCCAATCAAACATGAGTGACGGATGAGTACGGGGATGACACTCTGTCAGAGTGAATGCGAGCCAGGCTGCTAGGTGCCAGTCACACACGCATGCACACACACACACTCCAACCACCGCATCCATGAGCACACTCCTGTCAAGCCTTCCCCTGTCATATCAGGGCCATCCGAATCAAACCGGCCAATCTGCCGCCCCCCCGTCACCTCCGCTGCAAGTGGCAGCTTTCTCTCACTCTGAGCCCAGGCCACCGCTCAGACTGACACCATCAATTCAATGTCATGCATGTGATGGGGGGAGGGGGGGGGCCCAGGCTGCCTCGCGGCTTTCAACGCGGCTCTCCAGCAAGCTAGGCGCCTTCAGGACACCGCTGGGGCGCAGGCCCCCCTCTCTCTCTCTCATACACTCCCGTCAAGCTTCCCCCTTCCTGTCACACTGGGGCGCTAAAGTTTGAGGCGGGAGAGCCTGTCTGGTGCGACGGAGGCTCCCCCGTGTTAGCCGGCGGGTCAGCTGACCTGCTGTCAAAGTGACTGTTAAAGGATTTTAAATGACTTCTTGCTCCCTGATTAGCCCAGCATGCCTTTGCTCTTTTAAATAACCTTGTTATTGTTGACGTTCTATAAATTGCATTGTGCGTGGGAGAGAAAGAGAAAGAGAAAGAGAGAGAGGAAAAAAAACTAGAGTGGGACAGAAGCTGCTCCAATCGATGAGGTATTATTAGCCGGCATCACCTGTGGGAATGCAGCAAAGAATGCCAGCCAAACCCTCCCCCCCAGCCATTCATGGACAAGACCATATTCAGAGGCTTAAGACTTAGAGTGCAGGCCAAAACACCAGAGGAAGAACTAAGGAGGAAGAGGACCAGTCAGAGGAAGAAGGGGTAGGGGGGAGGAGCGGCTCAGGGAAGGAGACGGCCAGCTGTTTTGCAGTGTCGCCCGCAGACTATGGAATAATTAGACTTCACTTTGCATCATAAATATTTGGCTTATGCTTTCAGCTCAGCCTGAGCACCGCTGGGAGCAAGAACTGCACTGGAGTACAACAGACAGCTGGAAGTGTGAGTGTACACTGAGGAAGAGGAACAAGAACAAGAAGAACAAGAAAAAAGAAGAAGAGGAGGAGGGAGAAGACGAAGAAGATGAATAAGAAGAAGAAGAAGAAGAAGAAGAAGAAAAGGGAGGAGAAGAAACAGAAGTAATAAACAGAGCAGAAGAAGATGACAAAGAAATAAAGGAATAGATGAAAATTGAGAACAAATTAAGCAAAAATATGAAGAAGAGGAAGAAGAAGAAGGTGGAGGAGGAGAAAAAAAAATCAGAGGAACAAAATAAAAATGGTAAATGAAATATGGAAGAAACAGGAGAAGAGATAAGAAAAAGAAAGAGAACAGGCAGAAGGAGAAAATAAAGAAGATGAAGAAGAAAGAGAAGAAAAATCAGAGGAGCAAAATAAAAATGGTAAATGAAAGAGGAAGAAACAGGAGCAGAGAAATGAAAGAGAAAGAGAACAGGCAGAAGGGGAAAATAAAGAAGATGAAGAAAAAAGAAGATGAAGAAGAAAGTACAGCAGCGTCAGTGCCTGATCTGTACTATCAGAATCGTTCTGAACACGCAGGAGCTTCCGAACTCGGGAACACAGCGTATTCCTGCCCTGTGTTCACGTGAGCGTTAAAGCGTTGAAAAAAATCTCACATGTGGATGTTTGGGCTGGTTTGAAAAGAGGTTCAGTTCGGAGCATGGGCTGAATGGATTGGGCACAGGGAAGAATAACAAAAAACAGGGAAGAATAACAAAGGAGAGAAGAATATTCAGCAGTAGAAAAAGAAGAAAATGGAGAAAAGAAAGAAGAACAAACAGAAAAAAGGAGAGGTAGGCGAAAATGAGGTAGAAGAACCATTAGAAAAACAAAGAAAGAAGAACGAGCAAATGGTGGAGCAGGAAAAGAGAAGAAGAGGAAGATAAAAACGAGGTAGAAAACCATTAAAACTACACGACTGAGTGAGCACAGTCTGACATACCATACATACGTAACCACACCCAGGCTGCCCAGTGCGAGTCTGCTCTATTGCCTTCACTGTTCTTCACTGCCTGGCATGAAACGGCTTCTGTCGCCTCTTGAGTGCCCTCCTCTGTATGACAAGCCACAATGGCCATGCCAGCGTCCGTCAAACAGGAGCTGTAACCGATCTATCCAACCCTGTAATTAACCACTTATGAATAATTTAACAGTGAACAACCAGCCCTGCCCTCAAAGCAACTGCCCAGAGTGAATGCAGAGCTACACATGTGGCATGGAGTCATGGCCAGGGCCAGTCAAACCACAGTTTGGAGGTTTTTACAATTGGGCTGATTAAAAGAACTTAAAAAAACCCAAAAAAAACAAATGAATATATCAAGGAATGAAAAATGTTAAAGCTAAATAAAACAATAAAAAATATCAGTTTAAGTGGACTAAATTGAAATCCAGTTGAAGGCCAAGTCTGACTGGACCCAAACCGCATCGAGTTTTGCGTCGGAACCCAGCTTTGCCCCAAAATTTCATCCGCACTTGAACAGACTTATCATCAAATTTTGAGTCCAAAACTGACCTGAGCTCAAGAAAAGGTTTGAAACTGACCCAAGTCGGCCCATTGCAACATGATTAAATGACCTAGCTATCATTAGATCGCAAATAAATACGATACAAATCAAATACTATGATAGAATTAAGCAATCAAAGGTTGATTTTTTAACTTATGCTCTAACAAATTTATTTTTTAGCAGTGCTTTCAATAGATATCCCAAACATTTTAGTGAACATAGCCTATAGATATTAGCTTTCATCTGTTTAAACCTAAAGCCGCACTTCTTTACATATTATTAAATATTAGTATATATTTTTATATAGTAAATATTTTTGGTCGAGCAAATGAATCTGTCCTCTCCTGAATTGATTTGCCTCACAGTGTGTGACTCCAGCATGCCAGATTAAACACTGGCTTAAGGCAATGAAAGTAGAGAGGAATAATGAAGTCGGGAGACAGACTGAAGTGGGAGGAAATTTAGAGTAAAATCTGTTAAAAGTGGGTGGACTATGAGGACCAACCCAAAGCTTGTGGCGCCTGAACCCAGTTGAATAGCTCAGGCTCTCAAGTTAGTTTCACAGACACTGATATATACATTCGATACAACAATTATAACACACTTTGATATTATCATGATATTGTATGTAGAAAAAAATACAATTAGAGATCTAAATCTCAGTTTTAATGGCAAATAATATGGTGATGGTTATACATTTTCCTCATTAAAAAAGGTTCCCTAAAGGCACTGTATGGCACAGCAGTGTCCATTAATTTCTGGAAAGTTGTGTTTTATTTAAGGTGGTCAGCTCTCTAGTTGTGGGATAAAAGAATCTGTGACCATTATTCTCTTATGTACAGTCGCTCACACACTTCATGGGATCATGATGTAAGAGTGTAGGGGGAACTAGTGTGAAACCAGAGCTGCTCCGCGTATCTAAAATTAATCACAGGTGAAACTACAACTACAACTTGGACTAAAAAAACGGGACAGTATTCCTAAGCGATTACGATAACAATACTGTAAAGGTGAAAATCGCAGTATATAATCAGCACACTAACAAACCTGCCAATAACAAAGCAGCCAAACTTGTCAAAGTCACATGAAAACCATGTTCACAATTTATGCTGGAGTCTGAACACCTTCCGGAAATTGCAGCATTTCTACAAGGAATGGACTTAAATACAGCATTTTCTACCAATTTAGTGCATAATTCCTATTAAATTACTGGGTGTAAAAAGTAAAAAAAGCTAAATCCAAAATATGGATTTTTGCCCTGACTACATTTTGTGGGGGTTTTTTCCCTCAATGTTGAAACAGGTGGAAGTCAATTTCTAAAAAAAATGTCGGTCATTTCACCAGGGATGTCTAAACTTTTGCACACAAATGTATATTTTGTACTGTTCATTAAAGTGTCTTCCTTCAGTTGAAGATTATACCTTTTTCTGTCTTGTTAAAAGTACATATGGACGCTACTTTGGCCCAAAAGTGGAAAGGTTTGAGTGACAACCTCACAACAAGGGGCTAAAGGGGTCTGACCATGGCAAATACTGTCATATTTACACATTTATTGTATTCATTCAAATAAATCTGCTTTGATTTGAATACAAAGGAAACGCGTGCAGTGCTGAGTGGAGTCCTGTGCATGCGACTGCATTTTGATGCTACATTCGAAAGAGTGGAGGAGAGCAGTGACAGATGGAGTATCACACGTTCGCCAGAACACTTCCATGAGACTTGTCACGGCAAAACCAGAAGACATGACAAAAAAAGACAAACAAATACAAACGTGTGAAACTAAACAACACGGGAGAAAAATCACCCGAATAAAAAAAAAAGGGAGAGAAAGAGAGAGGGACCACAAAAAGCGCATTCTGGCACATTCTGCACACATACTGACGTTCGGAAACACAAACAGGGCATCTCTGAATGTTTTTGCTCGCATGCACATTGACACACAAAAACACACACACACACACACACACACAGATAAACAGGGGCAGTCTATTGACTGTAGTTTGTCATTTGCTGAACATGTGGCCCGGAGCATGTGGCAGGCTATGCTGGCTACGAGTGTTAGGCCAGTACGCTTTGCTCCATCAAAATCAGCCTGTCAACTTCTAGCTCTCGGACATGCTGCAGCCTTCCACGCGGCGGCCCAGTATTCGCCAAGATTAAAAAAAAACAAAACAACAAAAACAAAACAGGGACAGAAATAAACCAGCTACGACCAAGCGTCTGAGGAACGGTGCTTCGCCTGCAGATTTGGCCGCCTCTGCTGAATGTGCTTTGTATTCGAAAGGCAATTTCAACACAAAGTTATCAATACAGCCCAATATTTTTGTTATCTAAAGGCACAGGTACAGTTTAATATGTAGAACATACACCAAACTAGAATGGCACCAAATGGAGCAATAAAGCCTAAATATTAAAGACTAAATATTAAAAATTATTTTAAAATAGTACATAAACACATATCCAGAGCCATTTAGGCAAAGACAATTATCCATTTCATACATACAATCAAAGGGAAATTCCAGCAGTACTGCATAATTCAGGGGTAGAGAGTCATTCAGAGTGAGAGAAACTCTTTCTTTACTGTGGTGGGGAATGGAACCAGAGGTCATGATGTCTATAGCACTAAAATAGCCATTTTATCTACTATCCAATACAGTCAGTGACCCTCACATGTAGAGGCTGTATTGCTAAAAAGAATAACTTTCTATACTACTCGGTCTT
>JBBPCX010000141.1:17643042-17659399 GCA_037974365.1 Hydrocynus forskahlii | reverse complement strand
CCCCCAAACCAATCTGTGTCATCTGCCAAACTGTGCTGAGTATCGAGGCTATAAAACAAAACATTCATGCAGGCCTGAAAGTTAGGGGCAGCTGGTGACCTAGTGGTTTGGGAATTTGCCCTGAGAGCAGAAGGTCGCAGGTTTAAATCCCTGGACTACTAGTGGTACCACTGAGGTGCACTTGAGTAAGAACAGATCTGTTCTTTTTCATCTTGTATTTATTCCATTTTGTTCTGAATGAGAATTCTGCAACAGTGAGAACAAAAGATGCACAAAAGAGCTGATAATTAGCTTTGACCAGACTGTAGGATCACCAGCCAGGTTTGACTCCCCACCCCCACTTTCATTCTGTCTCATTGTCTTTGTATTCACTCTCTCTGTCTCCCCTGTAATTTCTCTGCATTATTTGGAACTCCACTCACTACCCACTCGTGTCATCCATCCTCTATTGAATCACCGCACCGTGCAGGTGCCTGGGTCTGACTCAGTTCTGCTGTAGGTGTGTCCACACATTCTGCTCATTTCAAAAGTTCAAAAATTTGGAATTATGTGTCACATTCATTGTTGTTCTATTTTCTGTAATAACTATAATATACAGACTGGGGCAGCCCTTACTCTGGCCCGCAGGCCAAAGTCGGTCCATTAGGACGTTTGATTTGGAAAGTTGCCCAAAGCCCACTCCTTCACCAATTTTCTTCAGTGTAATGTTAAAAAATAGATTTTTAGAACTCAAATCTACTGTTGTATCGATTTGTTGTTTTTGGTTTTTGGTCCACCAATTTGGCTCTCCAAAACAAAAGTTTGGGCACCTCTGATTGAAATGTTATAAATTAGACACCAGATAAAGTTATGAAATGATAAAAAAAATTATATGAGTAGTATCCGTTTACAGCGATTTATTTTAACGGCTTTTCAAAAACACACCTCTGTATTGGTTATTTTATTGTCACTCTTAATGCTTTCTCAAGCTAGGGATTATCTACAGCTCTGGTCATCAGTCTGGAAATGTCTGACAAACCTGTCCAGGGGAACCCCCTGCCCTGCATATTGTAGTGTTTACACACCCAGGTCCAGGAAAGAACAGCTGGGTAATAAACTCCTTAGTTGGAACAGGGATGTTGGGAGCAGACAAAACACTAAAATGTGAATGGTGGGGGTGCTCCAGGACCAGTTTGGGAACTAATGTTCTAACTGAACAGTTTTGGGTAACTTTAATGGCGTTAAAGAAAGCAAGCTGTATTGTGAACAAATGTTTTTCAATTACAAATAAAGCGCCACATACTTGAGCCATACCTGAGCTGTCACCGCTCTGCTTGATTGCTCAATGGCAAGGCCAAAAACGGGCAGCAGCCGAGCTGACTGTATCAGCTTTCTGACTGATTGAAACATCATCACAATATGGAAAGAGGTCATTGGTTTTTTACTGTCTGTGAAAAAACAATGGAGACACAAACTAACGACTTTCAAATAGATGAAATACAAGCGCTACTGTCTGTTTGGGCTGAAGATAAATTTCAGTGTGAGATTTCTATGATGCTAAGAAATGTATCTGTAATGCTGTGAGAAATGCGAAGATGAACCAGGACATCACTAACAAATTAGTTGGGTTAAGTTTTCATCACATGGCTTAAGAATTTTGAGAAAAAACTCAAACAAGACTATAAAAACTAAGACCACAATACCAAAAGCAGCTCTGACAGAAAAACTTTCTGCTGGTTCGACTCCATGGACGCAGTTTTGAGATGACGACTGGTCATAAAGGAGAGAACTGTGCTGCTGACGGTACAAGGCTGAGATCCACTGGAAAATCAAAGTGTACTGCCATCACAGTACGTTTTAGGTATGGCATGGATCCTCTAGACATTTGAAAAACTGCCTGCATTTGAAAAATGTTGCTAACCCGCCAAGAAATCTTCTTTATATTAAGTACTGACTCTATAACATTATGCCCCAAACAAGAATCAACAGAAGTCATGGTTATGGTCGGACCAGAATCCCGAGTCCTGTTGGTTCTTCCACTACCTTGAAACAATAAGAATAAAAATGAGTTTTAAATTATTTGAATTCTGTAAGACTTTTGAATGACACAGTAGTTTCTACAACAAACTGTCATTTGCTAATCCATTTCTCACAAACACCTGAAATATTTCCCTGGAACTTCTTGTAACAAAGCCAGATAACTTAATTGTACATCCTTCTCCAACGATACCTCAGCAGATGTTCATTTAAATAAAGAAATAGCAAGGTTTTACATAATTACAGGGTGGTGGGTGTGTGAATAGAGTGTATTGTTATTCTTCTCAGAACCGGTTTGCTAAAGCTTTGAGAGCTTGAGTTTCAATCTTGATTTGTGGAATTTTGCGTCAGGATTTGAAAGTTTACTTTTTGCTGTGATTCTACACTTAGTCTTGGAATGAAAACAATGTTTCAGCATCATAAAGATCTAATCTGGGCCTGGGAAACCAGTTCATAGTGTAATTAATCTTGGGTTACTATAATACAGACTTACTCTACTGTTACTGCGACCGGGACATTCAACCATTCTTAACATTGTTGTAGGATTGTCTGTATCTTATAACATCCTCACAGGCCTGACAAGAGCATGACACACAGAAAATCATACCATTCTAGCTGATGAAGATGGTAGTAGGTAAAATAAGAGTTTTTTGGCAAGCTTTCTATTTTCAATATGGATAGGAATGTCAAACTAAACACATCATCACATCTATCCATCCATCAATCCATCCACGCATCTGTTCATTCATCCATCCATCCATCCATGGTAAAAAACACAAGATCTTTGGACCCGGGAGAAGTCTCCGCCCACAAGTGGGTGGGGAAAACCCTTATAGGAGGGGATCCGGAGAGCGGCCGAACAGTGGCGCGCTAAGCAAAAGAGCAGCAAATGGTGAGGAGAGCAAACACCGGTTTTAGGCTGATTTACACAGTTTTTATTCATGGCAATCAGATTTTACTAATACACTGTGAGTTCTAAGGGTTAACCAGCATCCAGTTATTCCAGCTAAGAAGCAGCAGCTTAGGGAGGCGTACCTGGCAAGCATTGTAGAGCAGCTGATGTTCAAACTTCTTGATGCCAAGAATCTGCTGGAACATTTCGTAAAGTTGGTCCTTGCTGAGGATGAGTTCGGAGGCAGCGCTGGCCGTCATCCTCTGCTGGTGTTTACGTGGGTCCTCCTCACCTCGGTAGATGGTGTCAAATTTGGCCATCCAGGAGCTGAGCACGGTCTCCTTGCTTAGGCCATCGATTTCAGGCAGACTCCGAACACGCTTCTCAATGTGCTTCTTGAAAACCTCACGGGAGTCATTGGCCGAGCAGCCACCGCTCTGGACCATCCGTGACACACGATCACTCTTCAGGAACACCTAAGAAAAACAATGGCAGTTTTGTGTCAGTGCTTTTATCCTTAGGAGATTAAATAATACCTCCATTTCTGACCAGATGAGTACAAATATGTATAAAGTCTTAGACAGCAGAGAAAATTATATTTAAAACCTGTTTAGTTGAGCAGTATGTTTGTAAAAGCTAATATTAGAAGGTATACAAATAATGTTAAGACAGTAAAAAGTCATGTATGTCTACATGTTTGCATTATCATTTCCAGATCTTTCCTCATGGAAGCCCAGTATTACATTGTAATTCTCATCAAGTACCTCAAACACCTGGTTCAGCTCAATCGATACTTCATTAAATTAGACAGGAGCTGCTGATGGAATTTCACAAATCCAAACAACAACTGGAGGAATCGAGGAGGAATCTGGAAATCATGATATTATTTAAGGCGTTCTTGGTTGTTTGCATTCATTGTAATCTCAAACCTGTGAATTTGCTGGCAAAAAGTCCCTTACTGCTCAGATAAATGGCTTTAAACAGAGCCTAGGACTTTTGCACTGTACTGTATGTCTTGAGGCCGGATTTGCATGTTTTGTCTGTTTCCAAATATTCAGTGTTTGAAGCCTGTGTAGAAGCCTATGAGGAAAAATGTAGCGTCTGTATGCTTTTAACAACAAAGATACCAGTTGAAGCAAAAAGAGGGTCTTTTTGGAGTTTAAAACATCCTTTGGATCTCTAACAGACTCTTCATTAAGGGAAATTCATTTGAAAATCCTATGCATAATTAAATGGCTAAGCTGTAAACAAAGGTATTCAGAGTAGTTTGCTGTGAACTGTGGCATTCTAAAGAAACTCACAGAGCTAGACATGTCTGTAAAGTTTTATACTTCTGAAAGTTTATTTACATAAACTAATACATCGAATCATTATTACACTGCCTGATGTCTGACACATTGTTTTACAATAGTTTTGAGAGGGTTTGGCCCTCATTGTGGAGGGGTACAAGTAGAGTATACAGGCAACCTGCCACTACCCAAAGAAAACAGTCAAAGGCATTTTTCGGTTCACTAGTCATTTTGAATAGTAAATGATTTTTTTGGGAAAAATTGTTAGAATTCCCCTTTAATTAGTCACGAATGCCAGACTGGAACATCTATAACTCTGGGCACAGCCTGCTTCAGTCTCAAAAATGGAGATATCACAAAAACTGTCATTTAATAAACACAGTGGTCTATAAGCAAGCATACAGTGCTTTTAATACCAACTGCTTTGGGCAAAACTCTTGAATTACTTTTAATTATAAGATACTATCAAGTTACATGAGATACAATCAAGTTACAAACTTTTTTCAGTTCCACTGGCTTTGAAAGTGCATTTGTCCTCAGGATGACCAGCATTAACTACTTTTATAATGCTTTAAAAACAAAACCATTACAACACTGGAAGAATGAAAACCAAAGCATGGTAGGGCACACACACAGAAGTGCTGATCAGAATACAAATTGCGAAATTCTGACACCTTAACTTACTATAGCCTAGATTTTAGACTTTAAATGTGCAGAGCATCTGAGGTTGAGACTGTGAAACCCCATTTACCGAGGGTTCACTCAGTGTCTGAGTAGGGAGAAAATAAAAAATCCCTCCATTTAACCATTATCTGAGCCGCTTATCTGAACCAGGGTCGCAGGGGGTTCTGGAGCCCATCCCAGCTCTCACAGGGCTAAACGCAGAGAAACACTCTAGACAGGTCAACAGTCCATCACAGGGCAGACATTAAAAAATGAATGTTTATGTGAGAAGGTTTGGGTTTGATCTGGTCAGTTGTGGGTTTCAAATTAGGAGTACCAATCTGGCCTGGTCGGGCCTCAAAATCAGAACACACATAATAGAACCTCATGGGCGGGTATGGGGGGGGCTGTTGTTGTGTCTTCACTGCAGCATGTTTCCCCCCAAGTGTGGAGTAAAAAAGAATGAGCACTTTGCTTTTTTTTTCCAATTCAATCACGATGCTGTCCTCAGTAATGTTTCCATTCGATCTGGTGCTGTTTTTCCGAGTCCAGCTCTAAGCCAGGCCATTTCTCAGCCTGGACATGGCGGGTTAATGACTTGCCCACCTGGGTGCTTGGCTTTGGATCAGCTGAAACTTGTCGAAGGCTTGTTGTGACACTCACTGAAACACTTTGCTGCAAATCAGCAGCGGCTCACACTGCGGGCGAGTGGCAGCTGTAACCTGTCTCAGGCCAGAAAACGATGAATGAACGCTTTCAGATTCATGATCTATGTTCGCTTTCTTTTTCTTCTTTTGCTTCCTTTTATCTTCATTTTCCTCTTTCCTGCACTTGTACTGCACCTTGCATGTACCTCATGCTCTCTGATGTGCAGGAAGGACATGCTTACTTAGAAATAAACACCTTTTTTAATTATAAAACAGACAATTCAGGTACTGAAATCTGATTGGCTGAGCCACAGTTAAGGCACCTGTAAGATGCCTGACATATGACCACACATGTCAGCTGAATTCTGTCTTATTTAATCAAGTTAAATCGTGCTGTTCATGAAATAACTGACTATGTTGCCTGGCAACTATACCAATAAGATACATTGTTTATTGAAATTTGGTTTATTGTTTTGTGTCTTCCACACCTTGAAGGGGACTTCCACTGACTTTTCAACTTGTGCATAATTAAATTATTAATATTTAAGGATTCTAGAGAAATTCCAAACAGTGGTGCATCTAAAAGCTCCCTTATAAGAAACTATTACATTAAATATATAACCAGATGTAGGAGATTTTGAATGGAATTTTTAACTCCATTCAAGTTACATTAGGGGCATTAAGGCGAAACAGTTCCCAAAGAAAACATATTTTATTCAGATTTTACTACAATTGTCATTGTATATAATTCATCAGAAGACACCTGTAGATTCAATGATCATTCTAGACAGTAAATAAAATGGTTATATTTGTGTGGTTAAGAAATCTGAGACAGTACATTTCTCTACAATTAACCATTTCATTTCCAATCATAGCTTTGTTTACATCTTAACATTTGAATTAGGTAGCAATTTGGAAGCACAAAACTGGGCGGGTGGTTTCTCTTTAGCTGTGGTAAAAGAAAATCCTTACTTTTACTGCACAAAATCCAATCTAACTGCCTCAGATTAAGCGTATCATTTTCTTCGGTTTGCACCAGCACTGAGTAGTACTTGGGTACTTGATACCACTAAGTTCTCTATCTCCCCCTGTTCATTATTTCTTCCTCTACCTACTATTTGTCTCCCTCTCTCTCGCCATCATGAGCGCCATGTTCACTCCCAATCAATCTCAACAAATCTCTCTCTCTCTCTCTCTCTCTCACTCTCTCTGTCTGTCTCTCTCCCTCCCTCTCTGGATAAGAAGGTGAGGATAAGTTGAGCACAGGGGAACATCCAGTGCAGAATCAGTAACAGTGGTCAGAGCACTAATTGAATTGGAAAAGCCGCCTGTCTGGCCCCGAACACTCATTAATTTGCACTCATCTGACTGAAGTGCCACCCAGGTTGAGCTAACAGACCAAGTTGTGCTCCATCCAATTCATACTTTACATCATCACATTTTATATAATTAGTTTTTTTTCTCAAAAGTTAGGGTCTCTGGGTCATGTCCAAGGGTTAAATGTCTGATACCTCATGAAAGAGTTTCAAGTCTGGAATGTTAATCTGTAGTAAAATGTTTGTTTAATCAATCAATCAATCTATCAATCAATCAATCAATCAATCAATCAATCTATCTATCTATCTATCTATCTATCTATCTATCTATCTATCTATCTATCTATCTATCTATCTATCTATCCATCTATCCATCCATCCAACTTGGACATCCCTTATAAAAACAGGCAAAGAAAGTGTTTACTTTGGCTGTAATTTTCTGAAGCATCCTCACCTCATAGTAGCTCTGGACAGCATTGATGAAAGCCTCATCTGCCACAATCTGTGTCTCTCCATTCATGAAGGCCTGGAAGCGATCCTTTACGACCTGCAGCTGCTGCTTGCTGATCTACAGAAGAGAAGAGAAGGGAAGAGAAGCAAAGAGAAGAGAAAAGAAGAGAAGAGAAGAGAAGAGGAATATTTAACAACACTCAGTAGAGTTGTAATGGTACATAAAGAAAGGCAGATGTAAGAAAAGGCAATTCAAATATGAGATTTTTTATTCCTGTGACTCACAACACTGTTCTGAAAAATGAGATCAGACCATTCCAGATGTTCGACACATCACAGCAGAATGTGATTCTCAGTCTCAAATCGTTTCCTTTCTTTTTTCTTTTTGTTTTTGTTTTTTATAAAAAAACATGAAAATTGCTATTACAGTATCATGAGAGCTATAACTAACATCATAATTACACTTCTCTGATGGATGTATTATATAAAATTGGATAAATCATTTACTTATGTAACAAAGGGCGGAGATTGGATGTAAGTGCAAAGTCCATGAAGCACAAAACATGAAAAGCAAACAAGGTTGAGGCACAAATAAACAAGACAAGAAATTCAAACAAAACATACAAATAAATGAGAAATAAATGAGGAAGGTAGATAGGGTTCGAGATAACGATATCAACACTGGACAGTGTACAGTGGACAGACTACAGACGACATAGGTAAAGTCAAACATGAGGTGTGTATATAATCACATAATAATGGGAACACCTGGATTAGGGATGGGACAAGAACAAGACGCTGCTGTAAACAATGCAAGGCAGGACTGGGATGAAGACTCAAAATGACAAGGAGCACATGGGAAATGTGAACAATAACACAGATCAGGCCTCAGAGACAAGGTGCATAATGTAAAATATTACAGTGTATTACTTCTTTATTAAATATCATAGTCCTCTGCACTGTGTAGTCCTTTGGATGGTTATTTGTTATGAAACACTATAGTCCTTATTCAGCGACTGCTTCAGACTATTAAGGACAATTTCACCAACACATGCTAATGTAGCTAGCAGTTAACCCTTAGAACTCAGTGTGTTAGTAAAATCTGATTTCAACAAATATAAATGTAAAATGTAAAACAGTCTAAAGCCGTGTTTGCTCTTCTACACATTTGTCATTTGTTGCATTTTCACTTGGCTGCATTTTCACAGACCCCCTCCTTCTGCGGGTTTTCCCACCCACTTGTGGGCGGAGACTGTCCTGTAAGTTCTCCTGGGTTTGTTTGTTTTTTTCTATTTGTTTCTAAAACTGAAAATAAAAAGATAACCCAGTTTTAAAATCCCTGAAGAAGTCATTATTTTTATTAAATGATTTTAAATTACAATAGCTTAGCATGACATCTGACACCTCGAGCATCAAAACATACAGGGGGGCCTCCATCTAAGGAGCTGTTTTGCTGCATAACAACAAATTACTATTTGTTGCGCTTCAGGCATGAATCTGTGCCTCTCACATTCTAAGGGTTAACCAAAGCCAGCAATCAGTTGTTCAAAAATGTTGTGGTCAAAAATTTGTTCACTGGTTCCAAAAATATCAAGTGCTTGCATCAGGTTACACTTAAGTACACTTAATGTAAAAATCAGTTAGTAGTTACCACTCAGTCCAGTCAATAAAGAAGACTGGTTTCATGTACTTAGTAAATGCCTTTACAACAATGCCATTGCAAAGATGTCCAATTAATGAAACCAGTAGTGTGTCAAAGCTAGGTCTCTGATAAGGCTAACCTCTCTATGTGATTTCTAATAGTATGTTAGTACGGATGACTAACACTTTTTGCCATTCTAGATTTAAAAGACACGGTTTTGAATAGACATTCCATTTGTTTTATTTGAACCTTGCAATGGAACGTAACATGGATTTAACACAACCCTTCACTGAAAGGAGTACAGTTAACTTCCATTGTCACTTCCTATGTAAAAACAATTTGTGGCTAACGATTAACGAGCTAGCTACTTTGGGGGTCATTTGAGGCTGATTAGTGGTAAAAAAAAATTCAGCAAGTACCCTCAGTATGAGAGTCAGGGCCCTGCCACCGCCATGTTTCAAAGCAGGTCTTGATATGAGGATGAAATGCAACTATTCTTCTGGTGACAGAAAGAAAAAACACCCCTGTCAACAATTCAAAACTTCTCCCTCATCCCCATTGGCTAAATAAAATCTGCCCCCCATCCCCTAGTTTGTATAGGGCTCTAGTGTCATCAGAACCGACTCTGAAACCACTCTTAGTGAACCTCTTCTTGAAATCGTACCTACAATGCACTATCCCAGATCTGACCACCGCCCCCTGTCCAGAGATATGAAACAAGCTCCTCGCATGGCTTAATTCAGTGATGTAACGAACTAGGCCTACACAACCAACTTTTATATTGTGCCCACAAAGATCTTTTAGCGGGCTCCTTTGCTGAAACCCAGGGCCTGTCTCCAACATAGAAGAGCTTTTCTCCTCCTGAACATTCAAAACACACAAATTATTAACATGCTCTGAGCTGGCCCTGTCTCTGCCCTCATAATGGAGTCAGGAAATGGGTAATTATAGATTACATGCTGCCCTCCGCTCTCTCCCTGATCTGCTGCTTACTCTATTTGTCATAACAGTTTAAAGGGAAAATTAGCTTTTCGGCTTAAGAACATGGGCTGCATTCGAGAAAATGTCATGGGTCTTGGGCCTGTTTTTGCATTCCATTACTTAAACTGCAATATAGATTGGGATCTTAAATCCGCATTCCCCTTGGGTTTTTATTTTGTTGGGTGCATTGTTTAGACCCTGTCCAGAGTGTCAGAACAAGCTCTATTGTGTAACAATGAGAAATTAGCCCATGAGCTTATAATTAATTAGAGATGGGCGAGTTACAGGTCAAAGAAAGGTTACATAGTGAGGATGAGACTGGACAGTGTCATCTTTGCAAATGAAAACTTCATAAATGTGGCTACTCATCAACAAAATCTCATTATGGGACAGTTAAAAGGTCATTATATGATACGGTAAGATTTTTCACCCTGTTTATTTATCGCATGCATTTCTAGTGAAATTATCTCGTTACAGTGCTGGAACATTTGTGAAGCATGTAAAATGATCTGCCAGTGCTGATAAACTTGCCTTATGTTGGTAAAACTGGAACTAGGTGATATAGGTGACATTGTAATACAAGAATCTCATATAAATAGAAATTATGAAAAAAAAATGAAACAAAACGTTTAATGGAGCATGTAAACATGTGCATTTCAAGTTATAGTCAAAAATGTATAGTCAATACAGTCCATATGTGGAAATGAAGCCTCTTTGGAATTCAATGTTTTTTGTGATGTCACACATACCAGTGCATTTATATCTGCCCTTTCAGTATACAGCAGTTGAACTCCACCCCCTTATGCTGAAGTTATGTGGAGTGTTTCAACCTGGATTTCTTTTTGAACAAGATGCAACAAACGGCAGCCAATCAAAATAGAGGTTTTGTATATCTCAGTCTTAATGGCACAGTAATGAAAATTGCTTGCTAAATTATAAAGGATGAAGAGAACAAACAAGATAAAATGCAGGAAAAATTAAAGACACGAACACTTGTCAAGATTTGCTTTTGAGTGTAAATGCATCTGTGCCCCTGGAGACGATAGGGATGAAGCAAATAAAATCAGAGGCAAATGTGGATGGCATTTTGACCCAAACCTCCTACTCTGAGAGACGGTGGCAGACTTAGCCCACTAATTTGTCTTCCATCTCCTCTCTCTCTTGCTGACTCACGCTCTCTCATGTTCTGTTGTACACTCAGTATCGGGCACCAGCTGCTCTGGGCTGCATTTCCCAAACCCTTTAAAGCATAACGATTCCTGTTACATGGTGGAATGAGTTTGTTTTTTGAACGCACCATCTACCATATAACAGCGGTCATTAGGCTGCAAAACTTTTACAAAAAGTAGTTTTGGTTAGTACGATCAATCGCTGTTTGGATTCAAGGATAATGCAGTGCAAAAAATGCTAAGGCTCTTGCCACAAGACATCAAGAGACAGTGAGTGTGTTGATGTAACATATTTTATTCATGTGCAACCAGCTTACATATTTAATTTTTCAGTAAAGATATGACTGTTCCCTTCTATGGTTATGCAACTGGAGAGTTCAACTGGATATTCTCACATTGCTGACAATGAATAGAAGCTAGTAGTCACCAGTTAGCATGATATCATTTAAACAATGTCTTTCACTCATTGTTAGCAACATTAGCATCATTGACTGAACTGTTTCTTAGTCTATGGGAAATACAGCATAAACAATGATAGTCTTAATGGCAGGATTATAGCAGGGTGGAACTTGCC
This sequence comes from Hydrocynus forskahlii, assembly GCA_037974365.1. NCBI lineage: Eukaryota > Metazoa > Chordata > Actinopteri > Characiformes > Alestidae > Hydrocynus > Hydrocynus forskahlii. The sequence continues at coordinate 17,647,760 of JBBPCX010000141.1, read as the reverse complement.
CGTCTTTGCATTCTGCCTTTTAAAGAGCTTATATCTTACATTTTTCTTGTTCTTTATTTTTTCCCTTGACATAGACTTACGTTTGTGTGGTTTTATTGTTTCACTGTGTACTCTGTATATGTCTGAAATGACAGTAAAACTTCTTGACTTGACTTATGGACTCAAAAAGAGTCATAATACATGCTAACAAGACCATTTTCCAACATTTGCTTCAAAAAGTTGAGGCCAAGATCTCTTAAAAACAAACATTATCCATCTCTTTTTGGATGTCCAGGTTCTTTAGAAGGTTGCAATTATACAAATACTCTGTATACACCACCATTCAGAAGTTTTAGAACACCACAGACTTTTACTGCTTATCCATTTATTTCATAAACTGCAGATTTGTATTCTTGTTAAACACTGGAAAGTTGTTGAGTGAACAACTATGACTGAAAATATGTCAAATTAAACAAGATTCCTTGAAAAAATCTGTAGCAGAGCATGTCTGACATCCTATTAACTGGTTTTGTGGGGTTATGAAGAGTCAGATTCTAGACTGTGCTTTAACTTTAACTGCACTCGTTAACTGTGTCATCCTATTAGCTGTCATGTGACATTGGCTGTCATGACATTTTCTGGCTAATAAAGGTTCTCAAATGGTGATCATACTGTAAATGTATTTGTTAGCAAAGAATATTGAGTGTACTTATTTTAAATATTAAGTGACTAAATATGCAAATGGAGACAATTTCAGCGTGTTCAAAAACCTTTGACTTGTAGTGTCTCATGGATGTGACATCACAACCTTATTGAATTCAAAACATGTTGACTATGGAGAGGGAACAAATGGTGTGTTTTAATACTTTAACAATGTTTAGGTGAAGGGATGTAATCAAGACCACACAAGTTCAAGATTATGACTAGTCAAGATGAAGTCACTACCGAGTGTATAGGTTATGGGGAATGAGTTAAGGTGGAGGCCGAATCAGGACCACCCCTGAGCTAGTCTTCAAGTGCTTCAGGTCCAGATTTCTATGCCTTTTTAAAATGTGAGGCATTTAAAGTGAGCTACTCCCCTTTCGGATTCACTTCACAATCTTTAATAGCAGCTTTGAACCTACACCTTCTGACTCATTTCTTTTTTTTTTTTCTAACTCTGTTAGGTATTGACACTAACATGGCAAAATTAAGGGATGTTTTTTTCCCCCACTAAACAAAACTGTACATACAAAAATAGATTTTGAGTTTGCTAGAATATGAGCCAGTGCATGTTTTCTGAAAAAGAAAATACAAATAAATATGTATGAGACTGATGCCTGCATATAGCATAGTGCATTTCGAATGGAGTGTTTTCAGCAAAGTTTTTATTTGATTTTATTTAGACAGTATATTTTATATTGTTCTTGTCTCTGTGTCTCTGTGTGTCTGTGCAGTCGTGAAATAAGCAATTTCCTCCAGGATCAATAAAGCTTTCTGATTCTGATTGAGACCAAGACAAGTCAACCCTATTGACTTTGATACAAGACTTTGAGTACTGCAACACAATTTCCCAGCCTCTTCTATAAACATGCAAACTTATACTGACACAGATTTTGTCCAGTACTCAGTAACAAGAAATGTGATTAGTATTAAGTGCTTTACAGGAAATATGTAAAACATAAGGCGTAATTCATGGATGTCGGTAAAATTTCAAAGAAATATCATAATTTAAGTCATCATTAAATATAATCAGGAAACCCGGTTTCATAGCATAATGTAATGAAGAAGAGAAGTGACATAATTAACCTCTGCTCACTGGAGAACACACTCCACTCACTGCTATTGAGCTTTCAACCTTCAGCGACCTCCTCACACAGTTTAACCACTGGAGAGACAGCAGAATGCAGCTGTTTTGTGTTAGTTAGACTGGTGTAATAGAGGGAGATGTTTTGTGTAGATAATCTTTTGTCCTGGACAGGAACAGAAAAGAATAAGCTTTTGATATGTGTGTGTGTGTGTGTGTGTGTGTTTGTGTGTGTGTTTGTTTGAGATAGTAAACGTGTAGGCAGGTCTACCTCTGGCCTTTCCTGCCATCTGGTCACTCCTTTCAAAGCCTGTCACTTCCCATGTGTGTGTGAGTGTGTGTGTTTATGTGTGTTTCTATGCATATGGACATCTTTCAAAATGTCCAGGTGTTTGTTTATGCAGTCACACCATACAGGATGAAAACACACACACACACACACACACACACACACACACACACACACCTTCAGTACAGAACCTCTTCAGGTCCTGCATTCATGTTTTCAATGGGGTTTAGATCTAGGGACTGGGTGGGTCATTCAAACATGTTTGTGTGTTTTTGAATGTATGTTTTGGATCATTGTCCAGCTAAAGGATCCAACCATGATCCAAATGTCTGGAAGAGACTCTTTTGGCACTTGATGCTGTGTATCCTAAGAAAGTTTCCCAGACGCCCAGACAGGGTGACTTCTGTATAATCATCCTTCTTTATAATGCAACCATCTAACCAGGTACCAGTCTAGAAAATGCTTGCTTCAGGCAGGCCTTCCAGGTAATCTGTTGACATGAAGGTGATGTTTACATTGATTTCTAAATTTCAGGCATTTAGCTGTTATTAGAGATTCCTTTTTAAAACAATTTAAAACTTTTGTTTTATTTTATGTATTTCTCAGTCTCCTCCAAGGTAATATAATATTTAGTATGTATTGGTATATAATGTCTTTTTTATAATGTCTGTACCTCAGTCTCACAAACCACATGAGTGTATATTTTTATAAATATGTGTTTGTCCTAAAAATGTAAAAAAAATATATATATATATTTTTGGGTCTCTCACTCTCTCTCTCGCACTCTCCTTTTCTATTATCCTCCCTTTGGCTTCATGGTGAATCACCAGTGCTTGCATTAGGCATTAGGTCCATTACTCTCATGCTGGCTTGAGTAATGATTCTAAAAGATAAGTCACTGATGTAATGACCACACCAATTAAATCCCCTCCCTCTGAACGCTCCCATCTTAGAAAGCTCTCCAGGACGCAATGACCATGTGCATTAATGGCCGGTAGGGTGGCAGTGCTGAGGCCATCAGCCTCCTCCAGAAAGCCACAAACTTCACAGTCTCGTCAGTTCCTTCATGCCTTTCTAATGTGCTATTTCAGACTTTCAGATGGAGAAGAGCGAAAAGGAAAAGGCCTTGAAATAGAGACTGTTAATAATGTTTATGACCGCTCTTTCATCAAAATCCGGGCTAAAAATGGGTTTCGTCAAATGATTCACCTCACATAAGATTAAATTGCCCCTTCTTCAGCCATTCTCTTGATCATTCTAATTCATTTAACCACACTCTGCCCTCAAATGCATTTTTTTTCATGGGAACTGAGACTGAACAAGCTTTACGGTACAGAATCCCATTCAACCTATTGCATATTTAGGTTCAGATTCTCTATGCAACATTGAGCTCCCAGTTTAAAATGCTTCCATTTGGACTGTGTTCTTGTAGCTTATAGAAACTGGGTGTGTTGAAAAATAACAATACATTTGCCACCAGACGAATATTACCTTGATTACATACCACATTTTTTGCCACCTTTCATATTCAAAATACAGCAAAAATGACAAACCATTTGAAAGCAATACCACAGTCTAAAGGCAAGTATTCTCACAAAATATGCCTCTACCCACAAATGTGTCCTCACAGTTGTTGAACATTGACAGATTAAGCCTAGCCTTATCCTGCACAACCCTTTTTTTGACAATATAGCCTAATTTTCGAGAAATTTACACATTGTAAAGGATTTTTGTTTTGTATTACTGGAAAAGCGCCTACTATTAGGACATAATGCGTAAATTTTGCATAACCAACAGACCATCAGGGCCTTCTAGGCCTCCAGAGAAAAATACACGTCTGTAATTTGCAGCTCATTTTAATTCAGTAGAATCAGGTTTGTATTCAAATTCATGCTACAGCAACAGGTGTCATGAACAAGGATAGATCAATTGGAAAGCACTCACTGAGTGAATGGCTTGCTAGCTTGAGTACATTTAAGCCAGATTTAGCAAAGCCATTCCTCTGTCCTTCAGTAATTCCTGGATGTGCACCGCCTCTGCTTTGAGTCGCATCCATCACAGAGTTAAGTGTGTGGCTCAGGCGCATGCTGTTGCCGTTGCTCCTGGGGATTGCAGGCTTCAATAAATACAGGTAATGATGCCTGCGCTCTCTCTCTCACTCTGTCTCTCTTTCTCTCTTTCTCTCTGTCAAAAGCAACACTGTTGATGCACTATTGCTTTCTACTGAGGCATCCGGAGGCACTGTAACTGATTTAAACAGTGCAGTCTACATTATTCAAGATACAGGTCAGCACTGCTTTCCAGTCTTTCCATCCACTGATAGTAAAACTGGCAGACACGCACGCGCACACATTTACTCACTCAACCTGAGATCCACCTCACACCTGCCGATCCCCGTGGTTACTATAGAAACAGACAACTCACGGGTAGTGGCCGAGCCGGCACGTCACACACTGAGCTACTAAATCCTCACTATAGCACTGGAAGAGTGTGTGCTTTCCCGTGCCCGAGGGGGAGGGGGACTGAGGCATGCGGGGGTGGGGTAGCTTACATATGGCATGGAGTCCACATCACCCAGCTGTACTGTTGGTGTGTGTGAAGGTGTGTAGATGTATGATGGTGTGTGTGAAGGTGTGTAGATGTATGATGGTGTGTGTGAAGGTG
>JBBPCX010000141.1:17624471-17642942 GCA_037974365.1 Hydrocynus forskahlii | reverse complement strand
ATAGATAGATAGATAGATAGATAGATAGATAGATAGATAGATAGATAGATAGATAGATAGATAGATAGATAGATATGTCTTTATTGTCATTGTACTGAAGTAGGATGCTACACATACAATGAAATTCTAGGGGATACTTAGCGGTGCAAACAAATGCAGACAGTGAGATAGTGCAGACAGTAAACAGTGCAGACAGTAAACACAGTATAGACAATAAACATCAAACATGAAGTTGTGGACAGACAACAATGATGCACAAACTGGATTGCTAGACATGAACAGTTGTAACACCACAAGGAGAAAATTGTGTTGCTACTGTTGAGCAAACAAACAGGCTGCAGTTAATCCATCTCCATTATCTTCGAATGATAAGTGGGAAGCCAGCTCTGATTAATACCAACCACCAGAATCAATCACTTAACTCTAAAGAAGCCTGTTTTATACTAGGTGGGTGCTCTAGGTACACTTTCCTACTCACAAATGAAGCCCTAGACTTGCCAGTGTAATTAATGCACCATTAGAGGGGCAATTTAGCAGAGTCGAAGGTTTAATGCGTGTCTAGGACCCTCTCCTCACATTAGGAAGTCCCCAGTGTTATCTGTGTCTTCTTAAGATGTGACATTTCAGTCAGCTCAACCAAAGACAAAGGGATGCCCTTAATTCTTAATTTCTTAATTTAAAAAAAATCTTAGTTTAGACAAGCTAACAGCATGGACAAATGAAATTTCTGAAGGCGAACATAATGAGCTGTAATGCAGTGTAACAGTCATGGATAATGATGAGTTTGGAAATAGATCCAAAAACAATGTGAGTCACCTCATCTGAATCCGAACCAAATTTGACTGTATTTAAAGGGGCGCTGGTGCAATAACATGATATCATGTCTGTTTAAGATGACTAATGGTAGTTAAAATAGTCTACCCTAGTAGCATTTTTCAGTGCTTTGCTTTATAGCATATACTTTAATTTACCTGACAAATACCATCATCAGTTTCATCAGTCGGTGCTTTTGTTATTTTAATATGCTTTTTCACTACCTGAAGAATGTCAAAAGTCCTGCTATCTGTCCTGTGGGAGCGGCTTATCTTGCTTGTTTGAGCCTGCTAGTTAGAATTAAATCACAGAAGCAGGCCACAGTTGACAGACAAAGGCTTCAGATAAGAGGCCTATCTCAGCATAGCAATTAGATAAGGAGAGTGCTGAAACAAAAGTGAGAGAAGAGTGATAGCTCTGAAATACACCCAGGCTGGTAAAACCTGACATGTCAGATACCTGACATGCCTACTTTCATCTGGAAAATGGTTTATATGTGAAATATACATTCATATAACACTTTCTTCCATTTTCTTATCCAACTTATCTATTCAAGTTGAAGGTATTAATAGACTCCTTTGCTATTAAAAGAGTTTCTACCCATCTGAAACTGGGTGCTGGAACATTGCCATGAGCATTTGATTGCAATCAACCCTAAGAGCATTGTTGGATATTTAGTTCTGCACTTCAAACTCCACTCCCAGCTCATCACAGGTACTTGGCGGCGCTTAATGGCCTTAGAGAATGCAGTTCCACCCCCACAGACACTATGGTGGGTAGTGGGGGTCTCCCCATGCTCTTTCTCCGCCTCTTTCTACATTCCATTCCATTCCATTCCATTCATTTGGCAGACGTTTGCAAGTTGAGGAAACACAAAAGTATCAGGACATTGTGAGAACCAGAGGAGAGTTATTAGGGCTAAGTCTTTATGTAGGAGTAGAGCAAAAAAATAGTGCATCAGGAGAGGAGATACTTTTGTAGATGAAGAGGGAGTCAGCTGCTCTTGTCGAATGAATCTCCGTGTAGCTTCAAAATCCTCCTGAAGACTAATCTGTTCAGAGAGCATCTCCTCTCCTGATGCATCTACCTACCTTCTTGGACCACTCTTACATATAGATATCCCTACAATCAACCAGAAGAGCACTGATTCTATTGGCGATACTTTTTCTACAACGGGGCACCTAAATATTGGTAGAAGGGAAGTCTGGATGCTTCCGAACCCTGAACCCTGAACCTCCTATTGATGTATCTGCTGTGCTTGGGGGAAATTTGCAGTCACAGCACACACTCACACTCACACTCACACACACACACGTGCACAACAGCTGACGAGGCCTAAACGCTCTGAAAGCGTGCCAGGAGAGGGTCTGTGCCCATGACCGTGTACTGCAGTTTTGTTTCTCTTTTCAGAAAAAGCGAAACTCTTCTCTGCTGGAAACACTCGCTTCTTTCTCGCTGCTTGAGTCGCATAAGCCACGCCCTCAAATGCAACGACACGCCCATTTATCCACGAATCACACCCACTCACGCTAAAACCCCCGCCCCCTTCTCTACTGCCTCCCCTCTGAAGAGTGAACAACCATCGACGCACGTTGCCCATCTCCCTCTCACACACACACATATATATATATATATATATATACACACACACACACACACACACATATAAACAGAGGGGTTGGGATTAAATTCCTATTTCACCCCTCCAGCGGTGCATTTGCCCCCTCCGCCCCCTCGGTGTCACGCTGCATATAAATACAAGGACGAAGAGACACGAACCTCACCTTTGTTCCATCACCAGTCATGGCAGCTCAGGACTTTAATTTTCTTCTCGCCACGGATTCATACAAGGTAAGACAGAATCTGTTCTTTCGTTATCTTCTCTGTTTTATCTAGGACATGTCTTGTAGGTGATATTGTCCCCTCTGTTAGCCTGTTAGCTGTCTCTGTCCTTGTCACTATTTTCTGTAAAGAAACCTCACGACCTAATTTCCCACTGTTTTTAAAAAACATCAGCTATGCTATTATTAATAAGAGCCATCATTATGTTAGGATTTATCACGTTTTAATACCCAGTGGGCAGTAGTTTCGTTTTATTTTCAATGGCCCACTCAGTGAAAGACAGGACTGGGGGAGGAGCTTCACTGCTAGCCTGTAGCGTTAGCTTTAGCTTTTAGCTTTACCTGTCTCTGCCAGGGAGACGGGCTAGCTTAGTGTTTTCATCCTCCTCCTCCTCCTCCTCCTCCTTTACTCGTTTTAGTGATCTCCATGTTCTGGTGTACCTTCTTGAAGTGTGATCTAATGCGATATGTTAGGAGTTGGATAAAAAACACTAAAATGTACACAGAAACTGTCAACACGGTACGGGGCTAATCCTACCCTCCCCATTCACAGTTAGCCTGAACGCAGCTAGAGTGGGTTTAAGTCCCTTTACCTCCTAATTCTGTTTTTTTCTGAGGTTTATGTTACTTGTCGCGCTGCTTAAGTGTAAGTAAACCCAAAAACACATAATTAGGAGGTAACAGAACGCTTTTACCTCATAAATCTGTTTTTGAGAGGTTAATGTCACTTCTGCTTAGGTCTAACCTAACTCAAAAACGTAACCTAAAATGTGTGGTAGGAACATAAACCTCACAAAAAACACAGAATTAAGCGGTAACAGGACGCAGCTTCTTGGGTTTACGTCCTGTTACCTCATAATTGTTTTTTGGGTTAAGCTATATTTAAGCAGCAAGAAAGGTAACAAAAGCCTCATAAAAGCACAACACGTGCTGAACAAATGTAACTTAACCCCAAAACCCCAAAAGAATTAGCAGTTAAGGGAACACTGATAGCTTGGGTTTTAGTCCCTTTAACTCAAAATTCTGTGTTTTTTTGGGTTAAGTTACACTTGAACAGCACGATACGTAACATAATCCTTACAAAAACGCAGAAATACGAGGTAACGGCATGCAATCATCTTGGGCTCTTGTCCAGTTACCCTTTAAATTCCCATTTAAATTTGTGAGGTCTGTATTGCTCACTGTCTGCTTAAGTGAAACCTAACCTAAAACAGTAACTGAAAATGATGGTAGCGAGTTTGCTAGTAACGTCAGTGACTGTTAGTCCATTTACCAAGCTGCAATTTGACTCATGGTCATCTGAGTCACAGTATGATAATCTGGTATGCTGGCTGGGTTGACATTGCCTGTATTCCCCTTATGCATCATACCTTCACAGCACCCACACTCTTTGGTAGCCAACAAAGCCAGTGTGATATTATTAGCAATGGCATTTGTGTGTAGGTCGTACAGGAGTCCCACATGATACTATATTTGCCAAGTTAGGTCATTGCTGAACTGCTGAACAAAGAGCGCCATTTCTGATCCCTGTCGAAGGGGAAAGTGAAGGACTCCTTTGCCTTGCTGATGATACGTGCTGGCAAGCAAACCAAGCATCTCTTTGGTAGGGCTCAGAATATGCCAGAGGTCAAATGTCTTTGAAAGATGCCAAATGCAGTTCTGTGATCACCTTCAAATGGCAACGGATGAGGCCTGCGCTCCTGACACTTTCCTTCTTACCCACATAATCACAGATGGATTTTCCATATTCCCAGACTGCAATTTCTATAGAATCAAACAGACCGTTGCTATAATATAGACTATATGGACAAAACAGTATTGGGACACTTGACCTCTATAGACTTTAATTTTTCCACCTTTGCAGCTATAACGGCTTCCACTCTTTTTAGAAGGATTTCCACAAGATTTTGTGAATATATCTGTGGGAATTTGATTTGAGCCCATTCATTCTGTAGAACATTTATGAGATCAAGAACTGTTTTTGGACAAGAAGATCCCGGTTCCCCATTTCAGTTTGTCCCAAAGGTGTTGGATGGGGTTGAGGTCAGGGCTTAGATAGTTAAAGTTTAGGCTTACTCTGGAATCTCATGTTCTGAACTTTGAATCATGAATCCATAAAACCATTTAAAAATCAACAAATTCAGGTCAGAATAAGAAAACTTTACTGATCCCTGAGGGAACTGAGACACAGAGACGAGAACAAGATAAAGTCTGAATAAATCTAAATAAAAATCTGCAGAAAAAGGCTCAATCCGAAATACACTAGCTATGCTATATACACAGATGCAGGGTATAAATACTATAGGTAAGTAACTTACAGTTAAGTGTGTGAAGCTGTGAGGTAAGAGTTGTTCTCACATTTTTTTTAAGGTTAGGTCACTGTCGGCCAAGGCAGTCTGTCATTCTGCCCATTCATAGATTAAAGTCCCTTGGATCCAAAGTTCATGGCTTGGGTTTCGTAATGTATAGATTTAGGATCCCTGCTTGTGTAAGATGTTACTGTATTGGTTAACACTGTACACAAGACATAAAACAGTCACCTATAGTTCCTGCTACTTCTCTGGTTTCGGTTTTATGCTCCGCCATTGTAAGTTTAAGCTTTCAAGAATGAGGTGAAGTTGGCTTTGTTGGTATAATAAGCAGTTTGTCATAGTAGTCACTAGAATGGCATGCAGAAGGTGCTTTACTTTACATTCAGGACAGATGATTTAAAACTGACATTTATTAGATATTTCTAGGGATTTGTCAGTCTTTGGTTGCTTTTTTTGTCTTATGTTTAGCCTCTCTCTGCAGTTCAATGTCGTATTTTGTAGAAGACGTGTTTGTAATGCTTTCTCTACTTGCCTCCAAACTTAAATTTTTTTTTTTGTTTTCTATTTCTCTTGTGGAGGCTTATATAACAGTGTTTGGGCTTGGAAATTAGGTCAACTTTAACCTCATAATGGTGCTTAGCTCTCCATTTCCAGCCACAGAAATCCTTCAGGGACATTTTAAAGAGCAGACTTTTGGACAGAGAATCAAACTATTCCTGATGTTAGTCGTTTTTTGGAATGTAGGCCGAGTAAACAAACTTCCAGAGTTTATGAATTTTTACAGAAAGTAAAAATTACCATTTGTAGGCTGAATACCACATAAGTATCAATTACATCACCTTTTTGTTTTGTTAATGGTATAAGACCAAACAACAAAATGACAACATTAGACCGTTGCATAACTGTTCTGAGTTTCAAAACATTAAATATTGGTGAGAAAATTAGGAGAAACAAAATGCATGCAAATAAAATACATTAGAAATACGCAGAAGAAAGAAACAGAAATAAGTGGATCCATCAGGTTCCAGATGGAAAAGTTGTAATATGTGTAATCAGATAAAGTTATTGTCAACTAATCACTGTTAATCCATTGGCAAGAAACAAAAAAAAACAAAATCAGGTTTTATCAAGTAATCTTATAAGTGCCAGATATGTGAAAGGTTGATGTGATTGTCTTTACTACAGTATGCAAATGTAAGGAATAGTGGGAATTGTGAAGGAGGTTTCACTGATAAATTAGATTGTTTTGTTTGCATAGTCGTCTCTTGATGGTCTCACTACCCACAGATAAATCCTGGAGTGTCTTGGTGCAGTTCCTTTACACCAGGGATGCCCAACCCCTGTCCTGGAGGACAGGGGTCCAACACAGTTTGATGATTTTGCTACACATTATGGGCATTATTATCTGATTATTGTTTTCTTATCGGGTGCAAAAATATTATGTGCAATAGTCTTACTGTGTGTAATGTCACTATTTCTGTAAATGAATACTTACATACTACTGATCTCTATTACGTGCAATAATGAACTCTCAATAGAGAACAACTCCTTACTACTATTTGTGTTATTAGTAATTCACTTAACTGTTAGTTATTTGTCTATAGTATTCATACCCAGCATAGTGTATTTTATGTTGAGTATTTTCTGCACAGTTTTAATTGGATCTGTGTAGACTTATATTTCATATTGTAACACAAGCAATTACCATTGAGACAAATAAAGGGTTCTGATTCAGATTCATACACACCTGCTTTAACTCACTGGCTAATTGCCGGGTTTAGTTAGGGTTCGAGGAAGGGAACTATCAAACTGTGCGGGACAGCGGCCTTCCAGGACCTGAGCTGGACATATCTGGCCTAAATGAGGCCTGGAATCGGGGAATGGAGGCATTGACTGTGGACAAGATGTCTTTGTCAGAGGATACATGTTTCAGTTAAGGATAGTTTCTCCTGATTAGCAAATTAGTGTCCATGCTGGCTACAATGGGCACCTTGTGCTGGTCAGTTAATGCACACACCCTCCCCCTCACGCATACACAGATTTTCTTTACCCTCCGATTTGCAGAGATATTAGTGTGTAGTACACAAGAGATCCCAAGGACTTCAATATGTAGGATGTAGGTCTTATGACGTTTTTAACTTCTAATGTATGTCAATGCAATGAGATTTTGTTCAGCATTTCTCTGTTTATGACATTTGCAAAGGTGGCTTGTGTTTTCAAATGAAAGTATGTCAGTGGAATGAATCATGCTTGATATGTTTTATTGGAATCCTTCCCAAATCTGGTTCTTATCCACTGAAGGCCCGTCTTATCTTGGCTGTTATACCTCAAATATCTGAGAAACATCTTGTATCTATAACTGAAACTGTAAAAATGTGACACTATAATATTTATGCAATTTCTCTCTACTTTGCAGATAACGCATTACAAGCAATATCCCCCAAATGTCAACAAAGTGTACTCATACTTTGAGTGCCGGCACAAGAAGGGGGCCCAGTTCAACGAAGTTGTGTTTTTCGGCCTGCAGTACCTACTGAAGAGATATTTAGCAGGTATTTATTTATGGCGGAGCTGGCAGAATAAGAGCTTGTGCCCAGTTGGGAACAATTGTGAATGTTAACATGTGTCCAGTGCCAGAATGCTGATGCTTTTCTTTCACAGCTTGATATAATGGACAAGGAGGTCTGACGCTGGCACGTATTTGGCTGACATGCATGACAAATACTTTAACAGTACGTTAACACTGACCCATATGGAATCCTGCTTTCGCAATACGCATTTCTGTGTAAATCCGTGTCGTCAGTATGCCTACAACACTGAACAATTACACGGGTCATAAATTGTGGACGTTTTGAAATAACGTTGCTGCATTTTAGTAAAACAAGCTGGATTTTTTAATGGGTAATAGCATAGCTTTGGTTTCCCTACGCTCTCACATTGGTATCTGCTGTTTCAGTGTGTTTTTCTGGGCACTTTTCAAATGTATTTTTTATGTATTTAAATTTTTTAGGCCAAATTTTATTGGCTTGATTATTTATCGTTCACTTAGCTCTGCATGAACACCTGAAACACACACGTACCAGTGCTTTTTTTTTTTTTTTTTTATAAGCCACAGTTTATACAACATAATTATACATAACTGGCCAAACTGGTCTTTAGAAATTTTACAAGAAGAACCAGTTGCCTATTCAAATAACAGTAATCAAATGAAGTGTTACCTAAAGTTAAAGTTGACTATTTAGCACGAGTTATATATGGTTATGCCATGTTATTTTGGTGTGGCAGCAGCTGGAGTGCACTTATTTGGCTTACATTAATTACATTAAAAAAATTCACACAGATTGGCTGGAATGATACATCAGCCAGTTGCTTGATTGGAGCATGAATTGGAAAAGGCATGGTTTCAGAAATGAAGACAGTTGTTTTTTTTATTCTTACTGTATTAACTACATTAGGTAAATAATACATTAATTATTTAATACCTAATTATTTAACATTAAAGCTCAACTTGCCATCAGTGCTGAGTCAGCGCTAAATGTAATGTTTAAGCAACTGGCTGATGTGTCAGTCTGGCCAATCTGTGCTGCCACACCCAAATGACATGGCATAATGGGATATAACTCATGCTAAATAGCCAGTCTACTTTAACTTTAGATAACACTTTATTTGATTATTGTTATTTGAATAGGCAACTGATTTTTGGTGAAAAAATTCTAAAGACCAGTTTGGTAAGTTATAGGGATGCACCGAAATGATTTTTTTGGACCGAAACCGAAAACCGAAAATGAGGAAACACTTGGCCGAAAACCAAAATAAATTATCATTATTAAATTAATAAAATAATAAATCTGTTACAAAACTATGAAAATATTTATTTAGCATTCAGACAATGCACAATATAAAATAAAATTTGAAATAAAATATTTTACTTGGCCCCACTCATGAATAGCCTAAAAGCAAGATGACTGAAATATTATTCAATTAAATATCTTCTCATAGAACTAGTGAATTCAAGTGCATTTTAATATTCTGAATGAAGTGCATGAACAAATTGCATTCAGAACAAATGCTTTAAAAACTGGTGAAAGATATAGAAACATTCTCTATAGGCCTATAACAAAATAGTGTATTAAAACAAAGACTGACATATATTAACTGTAATCATTGGAAAACTTTCTTTCCTTTTCAAAAACACAGACAGAAACGTGACCATTTTGTCATACATGAACACACGACAGCACACAGTGTGAACAGCACGAAATTCTGCGTGTGCATTTAACACATTCACCAAGTGAACACGGTACCTCCGGGGTGCCTAGTGGAGTTGGGAATCAAACCCGCGACTTCCTGATCACAGGGCGAACGCCCTAACCACTAGGCCACCAGCTGTCCTTCGAGTGGAGGGGCTCGAAGGACCTCTTCTGTGCTTCATACTCTGCATGGCGATCGGGATATTTTTTTTTAAATATATATGGTAAATTAATCCCGACGTTGAGACAAACGGCTTTCCACGTGTCTTTCTTAGAAATATAGAAATGTGCCCACACGGCAGACATGCTTACTAATCAAATCTGGTGCGTGCAGGCTGTGGTTGCGTCATCACATGTTTCGGTTGCGTTAAAAAAAAAAATTCGCCTGATACCGAAAATACATTTTTTGCCTAGTAAGTTATGTATAACAGTTATGCATCCCTAGTAAGTTATGTATAATTCTGTTGTATAAACTTAGGCCAATAAAAGAAAAGCACTGGTATGTGTGTGTTTCAGGTGTTCACACAGAGCTAAGTGAACAACAAATACATGTACGTGTAATAAATAAAACATATCAAATAAAATATGCCAGGACATTTTATATGCGCCAGATTTAACGTTTTGTTTTGTCCCTCATGTGTTCAGTTCAACAAATTATTCTCTGTTTAGCATGTGTATGAGGAACGCCCCAACTTTTGCAACTGTATGTTTTGACTCTTTATTTCACATGCTATTTTTATACAAGAGGAAAATAGTTGCTTATTAAATGAAAAAGTTATAGGCAAACCAGTATGACTGGTGGACCTTTATTGTAGCTTTTATTCGAACTGCAAGAGTCTACTTGGGCTCCCATCACTCTATTTTATGTCCAGATCTAGGAGGGTATAAATAAATGGCTAAATCTTTAACCAAAGGTCAGGCAGGGCATAAGGGATTTAGCCATTTACTGCCAGAATAGCCAATAGAATTGGGACCCAATTTGGTCAGATCAGGAAGTCTTTTATGTGAGAGATGGGCAGCCGTTTAAGTCCAGCAGAATGAAAAAGGCTTAAATCTGACTATTGACCAGCTGTGCTATTCACTGGGACGGGTTAGAGGTGTGTGTGGGGGGTGTGTGTGGGGGGTGGGGTTGGGGGGGTGGGCAGTAATGGACAGCCCAGTGCATAAAGGTCACACCTCACACTTTCCACACATTGACTTTGTCACAACTTTGTGTATTCACGCGTTCGCAATACTGTTCCTTAACCACACTTCGAATACCTTAAAGGAGAATGACCCACTGTTATGTAACTGGTTTCTGGCACTGGGCTGAAGAGCATGCTTTGTGTACACAAAAATAGAAGGCACTCTAAAATAAGGGGGTGCCAATGTTTTGATATCAAATTGAAAGTGGCATGTGATAGAGAAAGTCAAATCGCAGACGTATGTTTACTAAGGGAAGCAACACTACCTAAACAGCCCAGGATGGTGTGTGTTATAGACTAATCTGTCTGAGCGGAGACAGATTCCTGCAGTCTGACCTTGCACTGAGTCAAGGCTCTTGTCCCAACAGGGCACGTTCGGTACGTGACAGCTAAGTAAACATGTGAAACCCATGTGACCGAGACTGAAAGGAATACAAAGGCTTCAGGGCCACATTGTTGGGGAGCGAGCAGTTTCCAAAGGGAAAATTGCAGGATAATCTCAGTGTCAGTGGTGTATTAATAAGATTTAGGTGTTTAGGTGGGAGATCTTACGGTGTTATCACATACGATTCATTTGAAATGAGCCAGAGTTATTTTTAAAAAATGACTTGAATGCACCAATGTCACCATTTACATTGTATTTGCATTATTGATTGATATTAAATATTGAATTCACATTGAATTATTTAGATTAAAAAAAAGATTTGTCCATTTTTATAGATGAGGGTCAAAGAGTGTCCAATATCACTTTAGCAAGACTATTAATTAACACAGATTAAAGGATGATTTTACTTGTCAGCTATATTAGCCGTGTAGCGCCTGTACAAAACTAAGAAGACACAGAATAAACTCATATTTTGAGAGTTATTGTATTCGATTATAATCCGCTTTTCCATTACAAAATTGTTGCAAGTGGATCACCCCCCTTAGATCAATGCATCTTTATATTTTCATGCATTTTTATACTCATCAGGGATTTTTTTAGACTTACCAGGGATACCCACTCCCAGTCTTGGGACATGCCCTGTCATCCTTTCCCTGCTTTATCACCCCTTGCTCATGAAGGTTTTGCAAGAATAGTTTGGTGAAAACAAACACACAATTTTCCACCTTAGTCTGATTTAGTTGATCTGCCTACTGTTGATAACAAACGCAAGTCAATAGTCATCCAAATAGTTTCCATAAATACATCCTCCGTGCCATTCCGACAGCATCCAACCTTTCACTAAGATGCCTCAGATATGTAAATGTGTTTCAGTATGCACTATGCCATGACTGTGAGCTATAAAATGTAACAAAAATGGACTGTGTAGCTGAATACCATGGGCCGGTGTTTTTGACAACAGGGTCTGTTTTCACAAACCACCTCACAAGTAGGAATGCTGATTTTCAATTGGTGTTTGTGACAGTGTCTGACTTAAATATGAAGGATCTGTAGTTTTGTTCATAGTTTGTCTTTTTTCATAGCTTAGTACATCATACTTTGTCTTAATGAAGATCTGGATGTGGTTGTAGTACATTAGGAAATGTTTTGGGGATGCATTAACAAAAATGACTTTCTGAGTTTGTTAGCAAGATTAGCCTCATAGCTCCAGTGCTAAGATAAAGTAGCTAAATGTGGACAGCACTGGCAGATCGACTACATTTGAGGTGTGTGGGAAACTGTCAGTTTGATGGTTTACTAAACTTTTTACAGAGCTTGATAAAATTGTTAGGTCTCCAGCACTGGGACTTGAGAAACTGAAATGATTTTTGAACCTAAAATGAAATGTTATGAGTGAATTCCATTTATCTGTTGAGGATCTGTAACTGACTGTGCCATATACTCTCCCTCCAGGGCGTGTTGTCACAGAGGAAAAAATCCAGGAGGCAAAAGTCTTTTACCAGATGCACTTCAAGCAGGCAGTGTTTGACGAAGAGGGCTGGAGGAAAGTACTGGAGGTAGGATTAACCAGACTCGTCCTCAATTTCTCAAACCAGGCTAAAACTCCTCAGTCAGTCACTTTCGGCTGAGCGCTCTCGGATGAGTCTCGCCTGAGCTCACGCCTGACTGTGTTTTGTTCCTCTGTCTAATTGCATCTGTCAGAGATACGACGGCCGCCTTCCGATCCGCATCAAAGCCGTTCCTGAGGGGAGGATCATTCCTAGGGGAAATGTCCTCTTCACTGTGGAGAACACAGACCCAGACTTCTACTGGCTCACCAACTATATCGAGGTATTTCCACACCCAGAAGAATTTGTTATAAATTGTATGAATTGATAATTCTTTGGTAAAAACTGTCACCTTAAGTCAACTGTAGTCAGTTAGCCAAGACATGTTCCCAATACCGGTCGAAAAGGAGGTCATTTACATATGTGTCTAAAAGGCATAGTAACAAAAATAACTTTGTTTAGTTCTAAGGGATAAAGAGAAATGGTCATTTAAAAATGAATTTTGACTGCCACATAAAATAACATACATAACAATAAGAGGGGTCTCAGGGGGAAAAATAAAATAAATGTAGGATGGGCCCTTTAACAATTTTGTGCAGTTTGAAGTGGTGTCAGTTTGCATGGTGTTAGTATAGTTTGAAAAGAATAAAACTTTGGACACCAGACAAGCGGCGGCTGATTAACTACATTTGAAAACAAGGAGAAATTTCTGATGATGATTTTAGAATGTTGGCTACATTAGCCTTCAAAACTAATAAAATGAACACATATTTTGAGTATTTCACCCCCTTTAGTTCAATGCATCTTAATATTTCAATGTATTTTTACCCTTTTTATCAAGGATAGCCACTCTCAGTCCTGGGACACACCCTGTCATTTCTTCCCTGCTTTATCATACATGAAAGCCTTGCACAAATAGGTTTAGTGGAGGAAAAAAAATCTTAGTTTGACTAATTGATCTGCCAACACATTTTCAAGTCCAAATATTTCTTCTTTAGTTTAGAACAGGAGTTACGAGGTTAGTGTAGCTAACAAACACCACAAGTCAATAGTCACCCAAATTGTTTCCTGAAATATGTCCCCTGAACTGATTGGTATTTTATATACCTCTTTACGGTATGCTAATGTGGAAGATATGAACTCTAGAACAGCATAATTTTTTAATCCATGTCTCTCCCACATGCAGCTCTTCCATGAAGAGACATTTCTATTGACATTCCCCTCTAATGTAAGCAAGCTAGACACCAGCGTAGGAAAAAACCCAGAAATAGTTAACAGCCCGGGTGCTTTATAACATGATGGTGCTGCAGATTGCTCCGCGTCGGATGATTCCGCTGTGTCATTATGCAGGAGGTCAGAGATTTAGGCCTTTTTGATTTCCAGCATGCTCTTGGCCACTGCGTCGCTCCCTGGAACAGCGCAGAGAAGCTTGATTAGAACAGCGGGGTCAATGAGGATGAGGCTGTGACCTGTTGGGGTCATTCCAAGTGCAAACCCGGCAGGCCACAGTATTGCACAGTATAGTGTTTTCACTGCTCTTTTCCAGTTGCTCAGAAAGCAGACGACTCATACTGATTTCTTCACCATACCTTTATCTTTCCACCAGCTGCTAAGTAACAACAATGGCCACAACCCTGCTTTCTGTGGAACAATATTTTCAATTATGACGATAATAATTTTTGAAAGTTCACTTCTTTTCATGTCATATTGCTCAAGAGAACACAGCACTGTGGCAATGACTTACCATTATTATAACCCTTTGGACGTAAGTCTAAATGTGGCTGACATGTCTTTGTATTTTTTGACAGTAACTTGGGCTCAGATTTTCAGTTCCAGTTATTAACACGTTCAAATTTTAAAGGAAAACCCTCAAAATACGGGACAGTGGGAATGTACAGAACCAAAGGATTTGAGTGGCGAATATGAACAAATGTCTATGAGGATGGAATTTGAACAATTGTCTGTGAGGATTGTTAGTGCTTTTTTTTTTTGCTAGTGATATTTAAGTTCTTACTGGTAATATGAATAATGTCACATCAAACTCCTCATGTTTCTCAAGCGCCTGTAGCTCCATCGTTAAAGTCCCTGAAAAGCATCTTCAGTATTTCAGCACACATTTCTAACAAAATTAGGTTTAATATAACTCTTGCTGGAATTGGCCAGTTGCATTTGAACTCTGCCACGACGTCAGCAATCACATTTTTTAAATAAAACCAAACTGGTGTGAGAAGATGTGGATCTGCTGGATGCCAAAAGTGTTGATGACAAAATAAGTGTTGAAAAATGGCTGTGAAAAACTTTGCGGTGTGATCTAATAAGTGGGCAATACAGATGACCCCACAGATGTTGATCTAGCCTGTAATAGAAAGATATACAACATGCATTACTCCATAATGCATGGTTCTAGTTTAACACAGAAGTTTACTAGCATCATGCTTGACCTTAAAGGGTTGTTGGTGTGTCGAAAGTGCTGGCCATTACTGGTTAGTATCGTCAGACTTCAAGTTTACACTTATGTTTGTGTTTACATTGTGTACAATCCAAACCAGCTTACAGTCAAACACAGTACAAGCATACAGCTGTGAACAAAACTAGCCCTTAAAGTGGCGCTACATGACGTGCTTCCATTTCCGGAGCAGCTCAGACAGTTTTAGGACACAACAAAGGAACCCTTGTGCAAAGAATAAACCTATAAACCTCCGGTGCCTTCATCTACTTCTCAGTTTTTTGAAAAGTAGTTTGCTTTTGTGCTTGGCTACACGGTCACGAAAATACCAACAAATGCTGCTCAGTTCTGCAAAAATATTTGGCTTCCATGTTTGTGTAGGCCTGCACTGAAAAATTAAGTTAATCAATGAGGCTTTTTGTGCGTGTGTGTGTGTGTGTGAGAGTGAGTTTTCATGTGGAGCTTTGTGCGTGTCTCTAAGATGACAGTTGATGAAATCAGCAGGAGTCTGGAAGGTTTGGGCGCACGCGAGGCTGTCGTTTCTGACGTCTGTGCTCTTTTGTCCCCGCAGACTATGCTGGTCCAAATGTGGTACCCCATCACCGTGGCAACAATCTCCAGGGAGTTCAAAAAGATCCTGGCCAAGCACCTGAAGGCCACGTCAGGCAGTCTGGAAGGGCTGGAATTCAAACTGCATGATTTCGGCTACAGAGGAGTCTCCTCACAGGAGGTAAGAAAAACGAATATCGGAAACGGAAACAGTATTACGGTTTGTTGATTTTTGAATTTCTCCACTGTGGTCAGTAATATAATTTGTCTGAATACTGTACTGTGCAAATGTTTTAGGTACCTGAGAAAACGTATGTTTAGCTGAGCAGTGTATGCTTTAAAAGCTAATCTTACAAAATATACAAGTAATAGTAAACAGTGATTTTATGTATGTCTGTGTGTTTACTTAATCACTCCTAATTAAAGCCCAGTATTACAGTGTAGTTTTATCAAGTACTTCAAACACCTTGTTTGGCTCAATAGATACTTCATTAAATTATATCAGGAGCTGCTGATGGAGTTTCACAAATCTGGGCCGGCGGCGTCGAGGAGAAATCTAGAACCGAACCTATACTTTTTACAAAAAAAAACAAAACAAAAATTGATATTATTTGATGCTGTCTTGCATTTATTCAATTGTGAACTTTCATATTTGCTGGCAGAAAGTCCCTCAATGCTCATATAGTTGCCTTTAAACAGTTTGGACAGGTGCCTAAGACCATTGCACAGTAGTGTGTATCATTATTTTATACATTCATTCATTTTCTGAGCTGCTTATCCTAATCAGGGTTGCCGGGGGCATGCAGTCATGCTTAGGGGTTTTTTCGGCTTCTCCAGTTCTGGATATTTTTGAAACTGTGCTTTGGTGGGGAGTCTGTATTGTAGTTTGAGGGTGGAGCAAAGCTGGCACGTCATTTACTCAAAACAAGTGCTCTATAATACTTATATAAAATGTGCTGCAGTTTAGGGAGCTTTAGTTGGTTGATCAGTTGCTGCTTTGTTGGCATGTTTTCATGGACGATAATAACCCTACGATTAAACAATTGATTAAAAATAATTACATTGAAGTTCCAGTTCAATCCAAGAGCAAAATTAGACACACTCCACTCAGGACCTGTGATCTAACCAATGAATTGATCACTCATTTTTGTCTACAAGGACGTGAGGAAAATGGAATCAACACCATTTAATATTTAACTAGTTTAATGAACCTTTACTTTAGACAAGTCATTAAACGTCTCCCTCGTGAATTCATATGCAGCAGAATAGCAGCTCTGCTCCGTTCCAACTCTGCCCTGCGTTAATGACCCATGCTCATCGTCCAGGATTGAACTTTAAATTTTAGGCCAGACATCAATGTCTCCTCAGTGCATTAAAACATGGAGGGCCGGCCTGTGGGACCAATAAAATTACAAAGCCATTATTTGGCCAAAGGCTGGAAAAAAAATCAATCCATTACAACACGAAAGTATTCCCCTTCATCAAAAAGAGATCAAGGGTGACCTTTTTCTTTATGCAGGAAAATGGATTCAGACAGGCAGGCAGTGTCTATACTTCCACGTTTTCAGGGGGGAAAGCCCAGCGGGACCTGGCACAGTGTTCTAAAGCTGTCAGTCACACTGTTCCAGGGCTAGGCTGAGCATTGTGGATGTTACAGTGGTCATGGGTGTGTGTGGAGGGATGGGTGTGTGACTGTCTGTGATGGAAAGGTCAGGTTTGCCCCTGCTCATCTGTGTCATGGCAAGGGTCTGGCTTGGGTGATAATCACCATGTGTAGCTGCTGGGTAACAATACATTGTGTGCGTGCGTGTGCACGCGTGCGAAGAAACAGTATAAAAAGACTTCACTGTAAAGTGACCCCCCTCCCCCCTTCATACACTCCCTTTGAAAGTAAAACTTTTAATAATTTCTCAGTGATTTGTGAGGGTGATTAGCTGTATTTTTACAAACGAGTTTTCATAAACATTTATTTGTATCAACATCACCCTTACTTCTTTAGGATAAGAAAAATAAAAATTTCTTTCAAAGAAGGTTAAGAACAGCAGCTGCTCCTCTAGACATTAAATTAACAAGTTTATGACATACAGCTATCAGCTATCTGTCTCCGTTCTTGAAGGATGAACTCTTTCCGACCCTGTATGCTGGATGGAGAATGACATGCTACTTGTTTTTTCAGAACTGCCACTCGAACTGCCACTTCGGCCACTGAATCATTTCTTCCTCAGAAATAAACCGCTGTTGTTCCTCAGAAATGAACCATTGGCCTTAGATGTATGTTTTGGGTCATTGTTGTGTTGAAAGAGTGCTCTGTGACCTAGAGCATGGAGTGATGGTAGCATTTTCTCGTTCAGTATTTCACAGTACATCTGTGAATTCATGATACCATCTATGAAATGCCACTCCCTGACACCTGCAGCACTCTTGCAACCGCGCACAAGAACACTGCCACCACCATACATTACTGTTGGTACCATTTTTTTTTTCATTGTACTCCACACTCTTGTGATGCCAGACAATTTGTAAACCAGCAGAGGCAAAAAGGAAAATCTTTGTCTTGTCACTCCCTGTAGTTCTCGCCCTGGCAAATTCTAGATAGGCTTTTTTTGTGCATGGGCTTCAGCAGTGGCTTCCTTGTGGACGATAGCCATGCATGCCAGTCTTGTGCAGTGTGTGTCGTATGGTATCACAGGAAACACTCATCCCAGTTTGACTTTCTAATGATTGAGATAACTGTGCTGCTGAACTTGCACGCTAATTTCCTTCAGCTTATCACAAAACACTTCTTGACGAGGTGTTAACTTCCGTGGAAGGGCTGGACGTCTCTGCAAGCTCGCTAGAAGTCCATCCCTTTTTAATTATTGGATGGCTTTTGCAAAAGTATTTAGACTTATTAGCAATGCCTTACCGATTTTTATAACCTTGACCTTTTTGTGCAAAGAAATTGTTTTCTTTCTCAGACATTTCTTTTCCATGTGGTGCCATTTTGTCAACATTAAATGGAATTAGATTTTCTCTCTTATATACCTTTTTCTCTCTTAGTTACGATCGATATCGATAATTATTGATTTTTTTTATGACCCATTTAAAATAAGGACCAGGAGAAAAATATACTACATTTAAACATTTTTATTTTAAACTTAACCT
>JBBPCX010000141.1:17614308-17624371 GCA_037974365.1 Hydrocynus forskahlii | reverse complement strand
TGTCTGTTGAAGTCTAGCTGAAGCTCACTGATACTTCTGGAGTGCTAATCTACCAAGGACTGTTGTCTCTAGTGGCAATAGAGATTCTTTCTCTCCCGAGCCAAGCTCAGGCTGGACTAAAGTGCTTGCTGTACTGTCACAGCATCGGCTAACCAGTGTGAGTCCCTGATCACGCTGCGGACTCCCCCAAGGACAAAGTGTGTTCTTGACTCGACTCCTCTCTCCTAGTGGCAGTGGGAGAGCTTATGAGCAGACAATTCTCCACGCACACGGGAACCCTTTCCAGTGCTCCGTCATCGCCCGTGCTGCTAGCACGGACTCTGGACACTTACCACTCCGCTATGGTTCTTTAGCGGAACCTGAACGGGCTGGTGTGGCCCTTGAGCAAATATACCGGCCATGTAGCCGTATCTTCCCCTCCCCTTAGTTAAGAGTTAAGAGTTACGCTAGAGGTGAAGGTTAGGTGCTAAGTTAAGTGCTAAGCTACATGTTAAGCTAATCGCTAAGCTAAGCTACGTGTTAGCCTTTTGTTTACATGCTCTACTTTGAGCTCTCTGAGCTTTTCCCTTTTGCTTGCTTTCATTAAAGAAGTTATTTTGAAATAAGTCTCCTGTCAGCCGTCCTCCCTCTACACCCCGACATGACAGGCGCAACCAAATGTGATACTGTTACATGATTGGCTGTTAGCGTATCACTCCCTACGTTGCTAGGTTACCAGAGAGCGAGTGCCTTTGTTAATGCAACCAAACTAGCTTTGCAACCTAGCTTTTCTTCCGACAAAGAATAAAAAATATAGAACGTTTTATTGAACACATTTTTTATTGATATCGATCACGTGTCTATCGCAAAACATTGATATCGTTATCGTTTTATCGCCCAGCCCTAGTGGTGATCAGATTAATCTGTTGGTGAATTCTTGTTCATTGCAATTTCATCAGGTTTTTCCTCCTAAGACATCCATTGGGGTGTAATCATTTTTGCATCACCTTATTTGAATTAAATGAATCATTTTTCTTATCCTAAAGAAGTTAAAAAACTGATATGAATAAAGGACAATAAAACGGGTTTGTAAAAATATAGCTAATTGTCTTCATAATCACTGAGAAATGGTTAAGTTTTAATTTTAAAGGAGGTGTACTCATTTCTGCTGAGCATTGTACATTACTGAGATTCTTTTAACTTCCAAAAAGTCATTCACACTCACACATCTCATTTACATCTCCTTTGTTTTCTTTTAGCAACTATTACAATAGTTTTTAGGGACCCAAAAATGATTCTTGTAGAGCACCACTCACCTTTCTTCAGGAATGAACAGCAGCCCAACAAAACTTAAGGTCTTAACCTTAACAATGTTTTTCTAATCCTGTCTTTATCCTGGCAAACAAAATTGTCTAAACATATATTTAAACTGTCAAGTTCGTCTAAATTCCTGATTAAAATGACTTTTGTCTGATCCGGCTGTGGCCACACAAAATTCAGTTTGATCCAAGTCTGACACCAGTCAATCCCAACCAGACTTCAAATAAATCTCCATATTTCTAATGATCATCTACAGTTCTTATTGAGCTCCTGTTAAGTTACCTCGCAACAGTGATCATAAGATCATTTGTAAACACTATTTAATTGACTCACTTCAGTATCAGCTGTTAGCTCAAATTCCATTTAAACAGATTTGTTGATCCATCAATGCATTCAAGCATTTTTTAGTCAGTGCTTTATTCTCATGCCAGATTTGGAGACCTCCTCATGAGTGACATGCCAGATTAAAACCTGTTAAAGGCTGTTAGGAGAAGGAGAAAATAGTAGGCAGGGAAAGCTTAAGCAGGGGTAAACATAGGCCAAAAAGAGAACCTGATCATGAAAAACCCAAGCCTGAAATTGACGTACATTTGACAAGAGATGTCATATTCTGATATGAATAGTCTAGTCTCATTGAGTTTGGACAAATATCTCAACCTTTAGTTTGTGTATACGTATGTGTTTGTGAGATGCAGCTGGAACTTGATAGGTTTTGACACAGCCTCGCTGATCTGCCCTTTCGGAGCTGTACCCGCTGGTTGAACACTCAGAACCTTGGAACTTCATATAAGTCGCGTGACACACGCTTTCTGTGAGTAAGAGGACTTCACTGGAACTTCATTAAAGAATGCACTGCCGCCACATGCTAAACAAGCTGTTCACTGTGGACTTTGACAGGTTATGTGCTGTAGTTTCTGGCTAGCAGCTTGACTGACATGTAATCTATTTGCTTGGTGTGTGATGTAGGATTTGCTCCAGAAACAAACTAAGGCCTAGTAAATCAATGCATTGACGCATTCTGATATATCGTAGTATCATTCCTGCGTTCAAGTTGCATTGAGCTGCAGTTGGAATCCCTAGTCTAAAATGATCATCGTTTTATTGCTTTATTGAGCTTCCTGAGTCCAGTAATGAAGTGGTGTCTTGAGGAAGAATGTGATTGCTAAGGCTACAGTCATTGACTTTGCCCTGAGGTGACATGGTTTAACACTGAAAGCACTTTCCTTGCTGATTGCCATTATAGTGTTAAGATGATGCTTGTGGATCGCCAGCTTTCTGTTTGACCAGATTAATGGCGTGTTGGAGAGCTTAATGGTGCCAGACAGAGATGATGAATTCCCCAGATGGATCGCCGCTTTCAGTTTTGCTAAATCATCGCTGGTCTACAATCGTCTTCTCTGCACACAAAGCTTAAGTAAAGACTGTAGGAGGCAAACCTCTGTTTCATATGTAACTGTCATTTCATAAATTTGTAGTTCTGTCAATTTCAGAAGAAATGCAGTTTTCCCAAGATAAGGGGATAATTATTCATTATGCCAAAATTGTTTTCCTGAGGTAATGAAGGTGAGTTTTATGTTGATGATGGTAAATTACATTTTTGGTATTATTTTGCCATTTGGCACCCTGCATGTACCTCTCTACCATGTTTTAGTCCAAATTCCTGTTTAAAAAAACAAAATGTTTTATGCATCAGGTGTTAAGAAATCATTTAATGGAATAACTTTGAAAGGATGCTTTTTAGAGGCAGGAAACTCTTTAGGCACCTGGTTCCTGTCACCTTTGATTACAACTTAACCACTTAATTAAGGAAAAAATATTGAAATTCCCTTTTAAGAGGCTTTTGCCAGTATCTTTGGAAAGCATTTTGTGCTGGAGATCCCAAACTAATTATCTTCAAAACACCATTTGTAAACTTGTCTACTTATTTTATTAGATTTTGAGAATGTAAATCAAACTTAATCAAGGACAATGGAAGAAGTAAAATGTAAATCAGTGGCCTTCATGGCTTGATTCTCAGAAGTAACCAGAATTTGAGTGGAATCATTCATGCACACAGTCTTTAGCCAAAATGAATGCTCTTGTTCTTCTGGAGGTTAAAAGGCCTTTGGCTGGTATCAAAAGCAATTTGTGTTCCCGAACAAGCCTTTGGGCTTCTTCTGCCAAATGGCAGCCACTCTCCCTGATTACTCGCACTTTACAGCACATTAACCAAGACTTACTCTCAAGCTGCTTCAGTCAAATCAGGAGGGATTTATGAAATACCCACTTGGCTTGAAACTGACAAACAGTTCGATTTGCAAGGCTGGCGATAATAAAGGGATCGTGTAATTCTGATACTGTTTCTCACTCATGGCTCTTTCACATAGAAGGAGGAACTTTCAGTTCATTTCACAGATTTCAGAATATTTATTTATTTATTTATTTATTTATTTAACAGCAAAGGGACCAAGAAGTGCAAATGCAAACCTGTTGATACAGCATGGAAATGTAATTCAGTGTATAATTTAGAGCTGGAGGGCGGATGTCCAGCGCAGTTTGGTAGTTCACCTCCTCAAACACACTCAGTAAACCTGGAAATTAACAGGAGAGTTACATCAGGTGCGTTTAAGCTGGGAAATCACAGATCTGTGCAGGACACTGGCCCTATAGGACTGGATTTGGGCCCCTTAATTTAGAGGATTGTGTTTTATCCAAATGACAAAGAAATGTTTTCAGTCTCTCATGAAACATCACTGTAGAAGCTCTGACTTGGTCCAAGATCTTTGACTCTGTTTCTTTCTTTCTTCTCACAGTCAGCAGCACTTGGAGGAGCCGCTCACCTGGTCAACTTCTGCAGCACAGACACAGTGGCTGGACTGCTTATGGCCCAGCGCTACTACAACTGCCCTATGGCTGGTTTCTCCATACCTGCTGCTGAGCACAGGTGAGACACACACACACACACACACACACACACCCCTCATCTTTCTAATACTTTTACTTTCTGTCAGAACTAGATGGACCTCTCTCTCTGTTCTACCAACTGACAACATAATGCAATATCCTGTTACATTAACACTCTCAGTGTCACAACGCTGCATGTTTTCATGCACTTGGTCTAATGTATACAGATATCAGCCCATGCATCAACAGACATTTGCAGGATTGGTGACCTGTGGCAGTTCTCTGACTGAATGCAAACTCCGGCATGTTTACCTGTTTGGTTCCATGTTTAATCCCCCAGCTGAAATGTATTTCTGTTCATGTTTACAAGTCAGTGGTCAGTGCGGTTAGCAAGAGTGATGTTTCCCCCCAAAAAAATAACCACCCTGAACTGTTCCATTGCCATGTTTTAACCATTATTGATCCATTACAGGGGGTCCTCGGGTTACAGCAGTCGACATACGATGTTTCAAGTTTACAACGCTTACTTCCATAACTAGTTTGTTGCACGCAGTAGAAGAACGCACACAGAATATGCAGTAATGCGGCGTATGAGTGAGGGAGCTGGCATCCCCCAGAATGCTTACCTCCACCATTTTGGACTGTTAAAAGCACATGTGGGGTTTTTTTGGTCATTTTTCTGTTACTACAGTACAGTGTACAAGAACAGTATAATTATGTCCTTTCCCTATTTTTGTGGCTTAGTTGTGTTTGTATGTTCTAGATTATTATTTCACAACTGTGTTAGGATCGGTAAGTGACTTAGGCCAAGGTGTGTTTCGACTTGCACCAAAATTCGGGTTACATTACTGTTGTAGGACTGGATCTGTGTCGTAACTCGAGGACCCCTGTATATAGATTTAGCTTTTGCGTTTTAGTTTGAGGAAAGTTTTTTACACCTAACACACCTAATCACTTATGGTTCCAATTCTAAAATTTGACTGGCTGAGTAAAATATGTAAACTATGCAGTATACACAGTTATGGCTGCAAATGTCTGTTTTTATGAAAATAATTTAAGAAATTTGGATGGTTATGTTGCTCAGCAGCCATAGTCTACTGTTAATGAACGGTAATGACCACATAATCCAAGAACTGTTTTTATTGTGGTTGATATATACTTAGCTATGTAACACTGTGCTTTGTCACTGATTAGAAAAGCAATAAGCAACTAAATTCCATAGTTATCATGTTTTACCAAGTGGCCCTTACTCTGCAGTGCATCCTGGACAGTACATTTTCATGGCTTATTTACCCCAGCATTTTCATCATGTAATGATACCTTTCCAGTTGTCTGTTTTGTTCCTGGTCAGAGATATTTCATTTTATAAATCAAATTTATTCCACAGAATCTTGTACCTTTCTGGTGCCTGCTCAACGTATCTATTGGTGTATGAGAATGATTGAAGATGAGCTAAATGGTCGTCTACTTCACTGATTCCCCATCTTGTATCTCCTCACTTTGTCACTGACGTCCTTGCCATCTTCGTTTAATTCTCCTGCCTCTTGGGCATATAAACAGCTATCAGAACATCTGGCACTGACTCATCAGCCTCCTCTGGCACCGCTGCCCAACGAAACGTTCACAATGATTCACTCACATTTTCAAAAACAGCAGATTTGGTTGAGCATTGAGTAACACTCTTGTTCCCTTCATTCCTCAAGACTGCACTGAAACTCGGCCAGCTCATGTGATTTGCATTTAAACACAGAAGCTGCTTTACCATGTGGTTCTCTACTTAAGACCTTAAGTGTGGCCTAACCTGACCCATATCACCATCAAACACAAAGCTTCCTCTCTTTGTGTATTTCAACTTCCCAAATGTCTAGCAAGTCCAAAAGCAGATTACTCTTAAAGTAATAGTTTGGCTAAAGATTTCTCTCCCTTCCCCAAATGTAGTCGATCGGCCGAGACATGTTTGGTGTCCGAAGTTTGCTTATTTAATTTTGCCCTACAGCTATGAGGCTAATGTAACAGTTTGTGGTATGCTACAACAAAATATTCCTCTAAATCCACTGGGCTCCCCAGACTTAATTACTTTAACGTTCAAATCTAATCTAATCTAAATCTGCACGTGTGTTTCTGTGTTTAGCACCATTATCTCCTGGGGTCGGAGCAGAGAGAAGGAGGCGTATGAATACCTGCTGGACCAGTTCCCCACCGGTCCGGTGGCTGTGGTCAGCGACAGCTATGACATCTTCAAGGCCTGCAAGCACATCTGGGGTGACAAGCTGAAGGAGAGGGTGATGGAGCGCAGTGAAGACTCCACACTCGTCATCCGCCCTGATTCAGGAGACCCCACAGAGACGCTACTGGAGGTAGGTGCCTGACTAAACGAGGATGACACGCTAGGCCTCTTTTTCACTCTGTGGGTTCCAGTGCTCGTGGCAGGATGGCTTGTGTTACATCCTTGGTCAGGCTGTAATAGGGAGGCGGTGGTGCATAAGGAGTACAGAGACTAAATGTAACAAGGAGATGTAGAGCGTGGAGTAGGATGTAATTGCAAACAGGTTTATTAACAGAACAGTGAGAAACAAACCGTGTGCTAAACTAACAATGGGACTGACAAAACAAGCTAAACTAAAAAGAGACTGGGGTGTAAAATACATAAACATGAACACAAGCGGGACAAAAGCACAGAGCAATAAGCAAAACAACAAAGCAAGAAGAACTGAGCAGAAACATCAAGAACCAACAACACTAGACTGCAAACAGGGCCTATATATACTGACTAAACAAATGAGAACCACTTGGGCTGGGGAGGAGACAGGAACAAGGTACAGGTGAACAGGATATATTGTGTACACTGTGTATGTATATAAATACATATATTAGTGTATGTGTTTAAAATAATCTATTATCAGTAACTTACATGGATACCATAAATCCAGCTCAAACAGAAGTTATTCATCATGTACCATTTCCTTTTAGTTATAATTTAAGTCCCAAGGTTTCAGAAGACCGAGTCTAAGCCCTTTTAACTATAAAGCTGCATCTGCTGTTTGACAGTGTTAGAGTTAAGCGCTAGGTGGAATTTTAGTTTCGTCTTTTTTTCCATATCCATCCTAAACCTCCTTTTTAAGAGCATTCTCTTTACGAGAACAGCATACTTGAGGTTTCCTGTACTACGATACTCTTATCGATTTGTGGCTGACCACCTTACACTGTCGTTTAGATTGGATTAAGGAGCCTGGATGAGAGCATCTTTCTGAGCTCCAGAGTCATTGATTAACTTCTGATGTGTCATTCCAGGACCCAAGATTTGAGTTATGTGTGTAATTAAGAGATAAAAGTCGCAGCCCTCCTGACTGTCTCTCTCTGTGTCTGTGTGTCTGCAGGTGATAAAGATTTTAGAGGAGTGCTTTAGCTGCTCTCTGAACTCTGTGGGCTATAAGGTGCTTCCATCATATCTGCGCATCATTCAGGGTGATGGCATAGATCTCCGCTCTGTTGATGAGGTAAGAAAAATGGATGATGCATGATGATGATGGAGATTGCTGGATTCCTCCAGTTAATATTCAGTGCATTTAATGAGTTGAAATGTGATTCATGGACATCTGTTGGCTTCTATATTGTTTTTACATTGTGAACCAGTTAATGTCCTTTAACTGGCCAGATTGTATGACTGCAGCTGAGAAGAGTGAAAATACAGTATTTTCACAAGTATTTCTTTAAAGATGAGGGGCCACTATGTTACGCATGCCGAACTTCTCTCTATTCTCCTCTGTTCTCAGATCCTGAAGAAGCTCAGCGACGAGGGCTGGAGTGCAGAGAACGTGTTTTTTGGCTGTGGAAGTGCTCTTCTGCAGAAGCTCAACAGAGACACTCTAAACTGTGCTTTTAAGTGCAGCTATGTGGAAACCAACGGGAAGGGGGTGAGTTAGCTTTTCATTTGTTGGCAGAGCTGCACACTGTATCATTTATCGCCATATTGGCCATTGCAGTACTGCGATCACAGAAGGCAGCGCTATGCAAATTAGCCTCTTACAAATTGCTGCTTTTTTATGGGCTGTGAACATCCTGATTAATCACAGATGTCTCTAAACAGTTTTATTGTTGTGACCAATGAAAGTGTCTACATGACATAACAAACCCTCATTAAAGGCAGCATTTGTAAGACATGACATTTACATCAGGTTTTCATTACAACTGACATAGACCTTTATAAAATTTTATAAAATTGTCCATTTTAATGTCAATTCACCTCAGACAGTAACAACCAAAGAATAATCATTTATAAATGTCTGTGTACGTTTAAGTCCATTGTTATGAACAGCTTATGTAAGGGTCATGACCGTCAGTGAAATGGTACCAAATACTTTTGATAAAAATAATGCAGGGAAATCCCTTTTCAAAGGTATATTACAAGGCATAATACAGTTACATTGTGTAGCAACATAATTGTAATATGATAATTGCAAGAGTTGTAGTGTAAAGTGGGACAGCCTTATAAATATATGGCCTAGTGTAAGCAATAGCTTTATCAACATAACTAGGTTTAGTTTTACACAGTGTGAGTATTATCTCTTATGTATTTATGTCTTTGTGTTTGTGTGTGTATAAAGATGGACGTGTATAAGCAACCAGTGACAGACCCATCTAAGGGATCGAAGCGAGGCCGCCTGTCTCTGAGGAGAAACTCGGACGGGTTTATAGAAACAGTGGAGAGGGGCGTGGGCAAACCTGAGGAGGTGAGAGCTCTTATGGATTTATCTAGTTGTAGGAGACTTCATAAATTATTAGTAGGACCTGACCAATAGTAATATTGTTACTGATACCAGTACCAGTTTTAAGAAGCAAAAAATTCCAATAACTCATATGGTTCTGTCCTGGTTTATCAGTTATTGGAATTTTTAGCTTCTTAAAATAGTAATGGGCTCTAAAATCGTTGGTTCAACTGTGCTTTACTGACTGTACCGCTTCTTAAGCACAGGCAAACAACAGAAACTCACTCAGATTTGTGTTATTTAAAACACAGTGGTTTAAATTACACAAATATAGAACAAGCCACTTGTTGGACATTTCAGTTATTAGCACCTGTCAGTATGTGTAGCTGTTGAAAATAGCATCACATTCCTGATTTTTTTTTATTTTTTATTTTTTATTTTTTTTCTGAAACACTGGTTAAACATTGGTTTTAGTTTATTGTCAGGATTTCCACAAGTGTTGATCAATTTGTCATCTAATGTTGTTGAAAACGTCTTACTTGTAAGAATCTTAAAGTTCATTTTCACAAACAAAAATGTCACATCTAAAGCTGCTGTTTACACTTGTTCTGTTGTCCTGATGAATGGACCAGTAGAAATGAACTTAGGAGAACATTGTTACATTAACATATGTTGAACTTTGAGAATAATTTCTCCTATAAAGTTACTT
This sequence comes from Hydrocynus forskahlii, assembly GCA_037974365.1. Classification (NCBI taxonomy): domain Eukaryota; kingdom Metazoa; phylum Chordata; class Actinopteri; order Characiformes; family Alestidae; genus Hydrocynus; species Hydrocynus forskahlii. Next base: position 17,614,774 of record JBBPCX010000141.1, on the reverse strand, counting down.
TTTTGAAGACGTAATGTTTTGTTATAACGGTCACATAACATGCTTTTGTTAGGAAAAACCCAGTAAAAAGCCTCATTGTGACTCTAGGAATGGTTTTCTTTAGGTAGTAAGATGTACTAGCTATTCTCGTCTCATCCAGCCACATGTAGAATGTCCCTTAGATCCATTATATGGCAGCATTTTCCCTCTCTCAATCAAGAGTTAATCATTTCTTCATTGTATGTGTGTGTGGCCCAGGACATGCTGGTGACCGTGTTTGAGAACGGGACCATTCTGCAGGAGTACTCCCTAGACGAGATCCGGAAGAATGCTCGACTGTGGGAGGAGGACATAAGCCCCGCCCAGCACAACCAGGACCACACGAACGCCCTGGAGATCCACCCGAAGCACATCATGAACGGGGTGCACTGATTTGCACCACAAATGCACTGTTCACAACATTACCCACCCCCACCCCCTACCCCCC
>JBBPCX010000141.1:17592205-17608287 GCA_037974365.1 Hydrocynus forskahlii | reverse complement strand
TTACAGTTCAAATATTTCTGTAAATCTCAACTTAAACATTAATGTAATCAAATCAAATATAAAATCAAAGCTATTTGCCACTGCAGGACATTCATGTTTTATCTGGTTTGTTATAGAAAAACAAGTTACCCCTAGAGTCCAGAGCCACGATCATAACATTATAACAGACACCCTCCGAGCAACAGCAAGCTAACATTTATAAATCTTCTTTATAAAACTTCTTTTAAAATCTTTTCTTCTTTAAAAATGTTTCTGAACATGTACCAGCGGAAACATTTTTATAAGGGAGCAGCAGAAGCAGTCTATGTTCATTAGCAAGTGTCACAAGACTGAGGTGAAGTGGTCAACCACAGAAAAAGCAACGAACTTTCAAAATAATATTAATAAAAAAACGTGTTAACGTGCGAAAAAATAACTGTTGGCATTAAGTAAACGAGGCTTTAACATGATACTAACGTGTTAACTTGCTATATATAGATAGATAGATAGACAGATAGATAGATAGATAGATAGATAGATAGATAGATAGATAGATGGATAGACAGATAGATTGACAGATAGATAGGCTGATAGATAGATAGATAGATAGATAGATAGATAGATAGATAGATAGATAGATAGATAGACAGATAGATAGGCTGATAGATAGATAGATAGATAGATAGATAGATAGATAGATAGATAGATAGATAGATAGATAGACAGATAGATAGGCTGATAGATAGATAGATAGATAGATAGATAGATAGGTAGATAGATAGATAGACAGATAGATAGATGGATAGACAGACAGATAGATAGATTGCAAGTGATCAGCTATAAGTGATCTGTTTCCTCAGTTCCAAAAGTAATGGAAGCTTTCACGAGTTAAATAATCTCAACGTGATGTTTCTAACATTGTTACTTTCTAACATTGGTACTTTCATTTATAAATCTGACCTTTTATAAAAATGGTTGTACAATTTGAAAATGAAAACATGTTTTTGGTGTGTGTCTCCGCAGCTTTTTGCCATCTTTGCTTTCGCGACATGTGGAGGCTACTCTGGTCAGCTGCGGGTTAGAGTGGACTGTGTCAACAAGACTGACAGCAACCTCAGCATCAACATCAACTTCGCTTATCCTTTCAGGTATGACTGAGCCAGCTGTGCTGAAGCTTACACACACACAAACAGGCAGACGCACACACACACACACACACACACACACACACACACACACAAAACGTATGCTGTCAGCAGAGCAACAGGAAACTTAATTAACCTAATAATTCTCACAGATGGATCCTTTACAGTTTGTAAGCAACTGATTGTAGCCTAATGAGAAACTTAAATCTAAGGTGCTTCATTGATTGCTCTTGGGTAGCTTAGGGGGAGTCCCCCAAGGTAAAATGTTCCTCCTGTTAATTACCTCTCCTGATTAAAAGAATCTAATGTCTGAGTAGCCTGATAGATCAAAGTGATGAGTCAGCAATCTATATTTCAGCAATACAAAGCTTTTTTAGAAGATTTAACTAAACAGTCTCTTCAGTAGTGAACAGATTTGTGAGTAACAGGTTTTACTGGACTGAACTGCGTGCACTTTGTGGCATGTCGTTAACTTAAAAAATCCCATAGCTATCCACTTAATTATCTAAGTTCCTAGATTTTCCTAATGAGATGTAGTAAATTGTCATGGGGGGGGGTGATTTGTGAGAGCAGCAGTGGACTGAAGTGTGTGATGAGAATGAGAAAACCGAACTTCAGTCAAGGGTTATTTTTTTGATGAAGCATGCTGACAGATATTAGCCGGTCTACTCAGTTACAGCAACGGATTGAGAGGCATGTATAGGTGGAACTTGTTAGATGTAGAATTTCTCATTTGAGATATATGCCAACGGCCTGTAAAGCTCGTCTGTAGCAACAGTAGCCTTGGAAGTGGGTGTAGCATGCATAGGTCAATTCTAATGAAATTCAAATGAGGTTCTAGTGAAAACTGATCGCATTCTGGTTAAGGCACTGTAGGAATAACACATATGTCATCCCTGTGGCATATAAACAGAGTCTCCCTCTCTCTCTCTCTCTCTCTCTCTCTCTCTCTCTCTCTCTCTCTCTCTCTCTCTCTCTCTCTCTCTCTCTCTCTGTCACACTGCTGAAGTCCTGAGAGTGTGTGCTTGTGCTGAAATAACCCAGCTCCCATCAGGCTGCTGTGTCTGTTGCCTGGTTTCTCTGAGGTGATTTCAGTGTCATGGCTGTATGTCCACCTGGCATCTTTTCGCAATATAACTGAAACATCTACATGGTACCCGCTAAAGCCATTTCTTCAAAAGCTAAAGCCAAATTGCCAAACTGTCAAAAAAGAAGAAGTTACTCTCTTTCATTTCCCAATGATTGGCAATCAGATGTTCCCTTGCTTTTTTCAGGTGCAGCTGTATGGCATGAATAGTGCTGTCTGATTAAATGAACCAGTTAATTCAGGATTTTTTCACCAAGGCTGTCCCCTCACGCACCAATGGCCTTAAGAGAGATTTTGTATAACATCCTATTCTGTAACTTATGCTATTGAAGACGACAGCCGCGGTGATACGGCGCCTGACTCTATTTAGATTATCTAAAATGGGCATTCCTCTCATTTAAAAAAATCAACATAATTGAAAGGTTAGGACTTTAATTAGAAATTCTCCCTAATTAACCAAGAATTATTCATAGTGGGTGTTGAATGGAACAAGGCTTCTGATGAAAAAGAGCTGCTTCACAGAAAGGTACTACGTGAAATGGGTATAAATACACTGCCTGATGCCAGAGATGTTGTTTTGAGAAGATTTTGGCCTAAACTGTACTATTTACAATCACTCTATACAGAAGAGATACATGTAGATTGAAATGGAACCCCCTAAAAATGTATTTCTCTCAGATTTCTTTTTATTTTCCATTGTCAACATTACACATAATAACTCAAAAGACACATGTAAGTTCACTGGTCATTTTGGATAAAGAATTAAATGGCTATATTTGTGTTGCATATATAGCAACTCCGGTTCCTATCACTGTAAAATATCTGAATACTCATGTATTTACATTTAAGGCATTTAGCAGACACTTTTTTCCAAAGCGACTTCCATTCCCTAACTACAGGGAGCAGACTCCCTGAAGCAACTTGGGGTTAAGAGTCTTGCTCAGGAAACCAGTGGTGGTGGGCTGAAGGTAGGACTCGAACCCATGACCTCTTGGTCCAGAGTCAAGGATCCTACCCACTAGGCCACCACCACCCCATATACTCTGTGTAAATAGGGTGCATCCATTGCATAATCAGAATCAGAATCAGAAAACTTTATTTATACCAGAGGATATTGCTTATGTGGTGACCGCCACAACACACAGACACAGAGAGACACAAGACACCAGAATAATGTAAAAAAAAGTACAATAATAAAGTAAACAAAATAAGCCTAAATAAAATCTAATAAAAATCAAAATAAAATAAAGTAAAATCTGAATAAAAATCAGTGGAAAGAAAACAACCACAATATGAATATAAGTAGTAATATTGCACATAAGAAATTGCATAAGATATAATCTTTGCTTCACCCTCTTTATCCAGAGGTTTTGATCAGTAACAGAGATTTCCACATTCAAATCACAGGCCCTGTAACCTTTCACTGCCATTTCAACATCTTCGGAGCAAAGATTTACAGGATTTCAAAAATATATGTGAGTTTCCACTGTTTTGGCCCAATTATCAGGAACCTTCAAAGAGTTCCCTTGCAAGCATCTCCCAGTGCTAAAGCAATGGCTCAGAGGACATAAACGAGACAGATCACTTTCAAACTGTGTTAAGAAACCGCATTGATTTGCCAACTTCAGTACTCGTTAAGGTGCTGTGCTCTGAAAGAACAACAACTCATAGTAACACTTTAAAAGGCAATAAAGGCAGAGTCCAGCATTTTTCATTCTAATCTTTATTGACAATGCAATGTAGAACAATCAGAAACCACAGACAGTAATTTCAACCTGTTTTCATGTATTTGGAAAAGAACAAAAACTTAATATAATAGAAGTTATTGCGATGCTGAATTTGAGGTACAATTTACACTTATTCTCACAATTCATCACTGTTCATTCTGTTGTAAGTAAGTTTCAACTGAGGGTGTTTCAGAGGGAAGAAACTGTAATATGTTCTTCATACTAATATGTGGAGTTTTCATTAGACTCTAACCTGATTGCACATTAATACCAGAACACCTCAGGACTGTTGTTCTCGGACATCGCACATGGTCTGCATTTTCGCTCCAATCAAATTCACAACATATAGAATATGTGGTCCACATATAGGAGGAATAATTTAACAACCACTGCCTGGAGGAACGTAAAGTAGCACGGACCCATTTGATACGATGTTCGGAAGCTGGTTAAAAGTGAATAAGAAGGACTTTAGTTAGATATGCTTTCATGTCTTTCATTATAAGACTTTCACTGTTGAACGGTAATGCCTATAGTATGGAATTCACATTTCATGTACATTCATTTCACATGGGCATAGATGTGTTGTCTCATATTTTCCTTATGCATTATTTTCTCCAGCAGCTAATAGAGACTCATCATGTACTCCTGAGGCCAAGCACATATATTTAAAAAAGTCCAGAAATTGCAATAGAAAGAATTAAACCTTAATATAAGTACAAAAAATACACTATGAAAACAAAACCAATTGTACCTTCCAATGCAGACACAGTCCTTTGATAGGTGTAATACATACAAATTAGGTTGGAAAAAAGTTTCCTTTTCATAATCCTTTAAATTTGGTTCATAAATTTTGAAGTTTTAGTGTTAGCTATAAAGGGCCTATACATTTCACGGCCATACACTTTTTTGAATTTCTTCATTGAGGTCCACGCATGACTGTTGTTTGGTTTTATTAATCAAAATAAAGACATTTTACAGGACCATTTTCCCAAATGTCTTCATTTTTGGATGTTTTTGTTATCTAAATGACATCTCTTCTCACTGGCTGCACTGTTTTGTGCCTCTTTCAAAAAGTAGCCTGGACCGAAACACTCCTTATAACTTTACTGTGAATAGACAGTGCTCTTCTGTAGACCGAATAGGTGTGTCTATGTAAATGCATTGATCCATTCAAATCTGGCTGTTTTTGCATTTAAATTTCTACATATGGAGCGTATAGACTAGGAAATAAATGATACGTTTTGAAACTTTACCAGTGTGTGTGCACCACATCAACCTCTTTTATCATGAAAAAATGGTTTACCATGATATGAGACCTTTAATATACTTTCTTCATGCTCTGAAAAAGAAGAAAGCTCTTTCGCTGAGTTGTCTTTGGTTGCTTTGAGCTGTTTGACATAGAGCTTATCTGTAAATTTTTTTTTAAAATGTGGCTGGATGCCCCTGAAGTCAAACTCTTACAGACACACACACTCACTCATACACTCACAAGGTGTGCCGAGGCTGGTGAAAGTCTTTGAAGCCTCCCTCAGATCTCCCTTCTTGTCAAGCTCCCACTCCATGCTTATCATACACCGATGAGCCAGAATTAGATGCCATTGTGAGACGGAGAAATTAAAATCAGCGCGTCTCCAGTAGTATCGCTGCAGGGCAGCGCGGAGAACGGGCAGGTGAGTTTGAGGCTGGTTCGGACTGTCTCCTCTCTTATCACACCTGCCAGTTCCCCTCAGGCACGAGCTGAATGCTTGTGCCATCCAATATCAGGAGTCTTGCCTGACTTCTTGTTTCTTTTATTCAGTTTAATCTCAGGTTTGCTGAAAGGATTATCGATTGATTCTGTTCTCCTTCAACTTAGAAATAGCACAGTTGGGGATGGACGGACTTAACTGCAGCTAGGGCACAATGTTAGGACATTTGATAAGTATATAAATTGGACCAGACTGAATGTGACAATGCAATTTCATCATTTGTCCCCCCTGAAATAAAAGGAGTTTGTTTCTGTCATAGGAAAACCTTATTTGTTATGCCTGGCCTACACTACAGGCTAATCAGGCCTCCCAAAAATCGCAAAAGATGTTCTAGGTTCAAGTTGGTCTTAAATGAGTGTCACTTTTCAAATTATTTAGAAGTCCCAGGAGATCTGGTAGAGTGGGGGACTGAAAGACAACTAAAGACAAAAACTTCTGTCATCATGTGTGGGTTGCCTAACATTTTTAACATCCGATTTTAGACCAAAACAAAAAAACTTTTCCAGTCTTTTCAAGTACTGTCCTTATACTATGGGCTGTTGACTCAAAGCATGAAGGTCAGTTCCACAGCCAGGGTTTTTTCATTGTGGAGTTTATATGTTCTCCTTGTGTCTGTGTAGGTTTCTCCGGTTTCCTTCCACAGTCCAAAGACCTCACATCAGGTGGCCTTTGTGTATGCATATAGTGTAATGAGACGATGTTTTTCTATTGGCCAACATTCAACAAAGTGCAGGTTACAACAGACACAATACAATAAATAGACAATACAGCAGTGTGACAGTATAGTCTGAATGTAAACCTTCCAGAATTACTACTGTTGCACCACAAGTATGACATTGCACAAGAAGCAGTTAGCAGCATTGAACAACGTTGAGTGTGTGGAAAATTAGAAGTGTGCATAAGTGAGTGCATTTGTGTGTGTCTGCCCTGTGATAGACTGGTGACCTTTTGCTGGGATGGGCTCCTGCACCCCCTGCAACCGTGGCTGGGAGAATAATGAATGGATAGATGGATGGATCAGTGGTTAGGCTATCTATTAACACTGAGCACCACATGGATTCCCAATTCATGCTGGATTTTACATTTTTACATTTATAGTAACATGACATTTAACCTAATATCATATTAAGCACTAGCTTTTGGTCTGGAAAAGCCCCTTTAAGGTTTTGTTTTCAATTTATTTCAATTGTTAAGGGAGAGAAAGTTGGATTGTCCATTTGAACTAGATATTAAAGTCTATGTATTTGATTGCAATGTTATTAAAATCCCTGTTGGTGTAATGCTCAGGTGTTGTGATACTTTTGTCCATATAGTGTATGTTAATCTCTCATTTTACTGTCCAATTTAAAATGAGTACGGGGGTCCTCGAGTTACGACACAGATCCTCTTCTTCGACAGTGTTGTAACCCGAATTTTGATGTTAGTCGAAACACACCCTAGTCACTTACCGATCCTAACACAGTCATAAACTCCAAACGTCGTATGGCGAGACTGTTGTATATCCAAGTCCCAGTGGTTGTGTAGTGGGTTCATGGTGCATAGCTATGTGTTAAATGGACTAGTGTTATGCTGTGGACGAGTTGTGTTGGAAACTGGGAAATAAGTGGGAATGCGCCGCCACACGGCCACTCCGGACCCCCCACACTGCCGCTCTCCGGACCCCCCACACTGCCGCTCTCCGGACCCCCCACACGGCTGGTCTCCGGACCCCCCACACAACTGCTCTACGGACCCCCCACACGGCCGCTCTCCAGAGCCCCCACACGGCCGAGCCCCATGTGCTGTGGTGTGTTCACGTATGACAAATAAGTGAAAGTGAAAGTGAAAGTGACCATTCTGTCATATGTGAACACACCACAGCACACAGTGTGAACAGCACGAAATTCTTCCTATGTGTTTAACCCATTTAATCTATTCACCAAGTAAAGCAGCGGGCAGCCACCCACTTGTGGGCGGAGAGTATCCTGAAAGACCTCTCTTGTGTTTTTTACAGTTTTTTCTAAGACCTAAAATAAAGGAAATTTGGGAAAGTTTTTGTTCTTTATGGGCATTTGCAAGTGACAGCAATTTTAAAATCCCAATAGCAGTTATTATATTACATGTTTTAAATTACAATAACTTTGGTTCTATGTGACATAGGAACACAGAACAAAGCTCAGTGTGACACATGACACCTCCAGGAGCTGTTTTGCCATATGATAGCGATTAACCATTTGTCACGCCAGCGGCATGATCCGCGCTGCTCACATTCTAAGGGTTAAAGCTTCACTCACTGTGCTCTCACCTGTCGCAGGTTGAACCAGGTGTACTTTGACGTGCCCACATGTGAAGGAAAGAGCCAGGAACGCCTCTTCCTGGTTGGAGATTTCTCCTCCTCCGCTGAGTTCTTCGTCACCATCGCCGTCTTCGCTTTCCTCTACTCACTGCTGGCCACGGTGGTCTACATCTTCTTTCAGAACACGTACCGCGAAAACAACCGCGGACCTTTCATCGTAAGCACCAAACACCTTCAGTCTAGTTAACAAAGAGCTGTCCAGCATGTCTCCTGTGGTTAGGTGGTCATTTGGGTGTTGATGTTTGTAGCTCTTACACAATGCTGCATAATGGTCTATCTCATAATATTTGCTACTGGGTCAAGTTATGGCTTTTCTAAATATCTTTGCGAATGGCTTTCCTCATTTATGTGATGTATGTGCCTACTTGAACAGCAGCCTCCCACAAGTCGAACAAAGGGGCCCTGTGGTGTGCCTAACATGATAAGTGACTGTATACTTGGAAATCTTCTCTAGATCTGGGTTTCTGGTTGTGCTGAGACAAAGATCACTCTTAGTAGAAGTTGAGAAAGTTAGTTTGAGCCTTTAAGTCTAATTTTATAATGGGCAAGACCAACTTTGAGAGAAAAAACATCCCTCTCGGCCTCCTGGAAGTTGGAGATATGTCACCAGCAGCAATTAAAAGCTGTAGACTAACCACATTCTGGTCAGTTAGTTGTTAGTGATGGGAAAAAGGCATGGCAGCTCTATGCCAGGGGTCATTACTAACAGATTCACTATAAAACTACTACATACAAGGTAAAATACATGTTGATATAGAATCATTGTTAGTTTAGTGTCTACCATCAGAAATGTGTTTTTGCCTCTTTCTGATAGTTATTGACTGGTTAAAATAGCCACAAATCGTCATTACTAGACAAGTGTGTATTCAACAAAGTAGTATGTCCAGTTCTTGTCAATTACTGGATGTGTTACACATGTGGGGATTTGAGGCAGAATGTATGTACAAGTGTAACACACTCGCACGGTAACCACAGTGCACGAAAAAACACTGAAACAAAGAGGCTACTTACACATAAGGCAAGACTAAAACACCTGAGACCTCCTAACAAGGAGGTCAGATGCACAAGGAAAAGTAACAAACAGGGAAAATGGACAGAGACACTGTTAAGGCCTAACATTAATACAGAATTCAGAATATGTGAGTACACTGCCAGTGTATGCAACCTTTTGAAATTAATTTCAGTGAACAAATACTTAAAATTAGCTACATCTACATGTTTAAAATGAATCTAATCACTTTCCTTTGTGTGCTGAATAGACTAATTATTGCATGGAACATGAAAAAAACATATTTCAGTTTTTATTTTAGAATCTTCTTCTGTGCCTAAAATAATGTGTTAAACAAATTGTTTCACATCCATATAGGACTTCATAGTGACGGTGGTTTTCTCCTTCATGTGGCTGGTGAGCTCGTCCGCCTGGGCGAAAGGTCTATCAGATGTCAAGGTGGCCACAGACCCAGATGAGGTGGTTCTACTGATGTCTGCCTGCAAGGTGCAGACCAACAAGTGCGGCTCTGTGTACGGACCAATCTGGTCGGGCCTCAACACTTCTGTGGTATCAGATCATTTCCTATTATTCAAATTTCTTTCATGGCCTTGTGTGATAGTTCTTGTGTAATTAACCTCTCATAAAACTGCCAGAAGTTTATCGACATTTCTGCATGATTAAATGATTAAGATGTAAAAAAAGTCATTCAGAGCGAGGAAAGAAAGCACAGAGTCAGAATCATGAATGGAACCAGACGTCCAAAGTACTTAGCGCCTTAAAAGGTCCCTCACATTAAGTTATTACATGAAATGGTTAGAAACAATGCACTGCCTGATGCCTGAGACCAGTCATGGTGGATGGGTACATACAGGGCATTGTGAGGCAAAATAATCCAAAATAAATAAAACCTTTCTTTCTGATTTAGACATCTGAGTTCACTGGTGGGTTTAAATAGTAAATAAAATGGCTATATTTGTATTGTAAACATTCCAACCCCTGGTTCCATTCTCCACCACTGTAGAGAGAAGTGAGGTGTCCTTATGTCAAGGAACATCTGTGCATTGCTTCTTGACTTTGGACCAAAATTACTGACAAAATTGAGCTATGCATCACAGACCTTTGTCCATAAGTATAGCTGTGTTCCTGGCTGCCCGCTGCTTCACTTGGTGAATGGATTAAACATAAGGGAGAATTTTGTGCTGTTCACACGGTGTGCTGTGGTGTGTTCCGTATGACAAATAAATGAAAGTGAAAGTGAAAGTGACCATTTTGTCATACGTGAACACACCACAGCACACAGTGTGAACAGCACGAAGTTCTTCCTCTGCATTTAACCCATTCACCAAATGAAGCAGTGGGCAGCCAGGAACCAGTTACCTTAGAGGTGCTTAGCAGTCTTGGGAATCAAACCCACAACTTCCTGATCGCAGTACTTCACACTCTAGATAACAGTAAATCATAGAGTGTCAGAAACCACAAAACCAAGTCTATTTTAGATTATTTAGAACAACTTAGGCAGGTGTGTTATGATTTGGGTCTGCAGTTTGCCTGATTCTATCATCTGCTATTACTTGTTAGCTAAATTATCCTTGAAGCTTCAGCCCAAAACCACACAAGCAAACTTCGGAAACCAAACATGCTTTGAGGAGGTTAAGAAGGGTAGGGTAAGATGGAAAGACTGTTAATCATATTACACCGACTATTTATTAGTGTGACTGTGGATGCAATCAAAATATTGTTCTTCTTGAGTTTTATCTTTATTATTATTATTTTTTTTAATTATAGCTGGAATTTGGTGCCTCCTCTCCTCCTAGTTTTTGAAATATTGGCACGCCAGTGGGTTCATCAGGGGCCGAGTATTGATGATTTAAAATTAGATTTTTGTTGTCTTTTTATTGTATGGGGAGAGAGAGCGGAGGGGTGAGTTGCCTTAAAAGTGTGGAAAGTCACGGCTATGGCGGTTAGAAAGTGACAGAATGCAGAGCAACAAATCAGTCTTGACACATCAGACTTTTAACCAGACTTTAAGGCACTAAAGCTCAGGTCACAAAGAAGATGCGTGTCACTTTTTATCATGGTTTAATGAAAAATGTAACCACAATAACCTCAGCCCGGGAACGCAGCTCTGTGTGCTTGTCCCACGCGTTTGTGGACGAGAGCCACCTGTTTTCAGCCAAACTAAAACATAAATGGCTTGGCATAGACAGCAAGTTAACACCCTCCCCCCCAGTGTTTCATTCGATGAAACTGAATGAATAACAGTGGTTCAGCAATGAATTAATAGAGCCAGTAGAGGCGCCATGTCAGTACTCCTCTGTAAGCAGATTTTTCAAGGTTTTTTGGCCATAAAGAGGCAACAAAAATTTAAATTTTAAATCATCAACACAGTGTTGTCCCCAAACACTGGTTTTATAGCAACCACACAATTACACTTCACATCTTCTCACGTAAATGCAATCTAGCATGCAATTATACACCATTATAATTTTCACTCTTATTATGTTTCTAGGTGTTCGGCTATCTGAATTTTGTCCTGTGGGCGGGAAACATCTGGTTCGTGTTTAAAGAGACTGGCTGGCACAAGGGCGGAGCTGCACGGTACCCGACATCTGCTCCAGAGAAACAGCCCGCTGCCTTCAGCCAGCAGTCCTACAGCCAGGGCACTTTCGACCAATCAGGCGGAGGCTTCAGTGGGACGGGAGACCTCGGCCCGTCAGAGTACAGCCAGGTGGGAACTTACACCTCAAGCGGGCCTACCTCCTACTGACCAGCCACGACTTCGACTTCCAATCAAGACTCTTAAAAATAAAGGCGCCTAAAAGGGTTCTTTGCAGCCATGCCAGAGGAGAACCACTTTTGATGGATGGTTCTTTGTGGAGCAAATCTTTAAACCTGAAAACAGAACCTCCACGTATCTTAAAAGCTCTACACCAATAGTGAGGTGCCTGGAGATTCCCATCCCTCCTAGGAGACCAGTAACAACTAGGTTTTTCATAGCCAAGCCAAGAACCATTTAGGAACCTTTATTTTAAAGAGTGCACTCACATTGACAATGAATTCTAAGGGCATCAGCAATCTTTAGGTCAAAGGAAGGTGATGACATTAAGAGTTATATATAACTTTGCAATCAAAAAATGTTCATTTACTTGTATTTCAGAGAATATAACAAATGGGGTACAGGATTTCTATTTCATTTTCTGCAGGGATACGAAACTCAGCATCTGAATATAGAAGTTGTCCATTTTTTTTTGTCCATTTTTTTTCCAAATGTAAAGCACTGAAATTAAACATGCTGTCAATGTTATTGACATAGTATCTGACATAGAGTGATGGGGAATCTAAGGATAGTCAATACAGATTCATAAGCTGTAAAGCAGAGTTTAGAAAACATTTTGCTTTTGTCTCTTTGTACGATGGCTTGTTAACTGTTTGTTCACTATATGGATTTTCAATCCCCTGACTGATATAAATGCCTGTGTTTTTTCGTGATGGGTGCTCCATTCTTTCTAACAGTCCACTTTTTCCAGACGGTTTGCACTGTGGTGTATGACAATTAAAAAAAAATCTGTGATCCATGTTTTTATGCTGTAACTCCTTAGCTTTTATATGTTGTGTTGGCTAGGTGCATGAAGTTGTGCCGTCCAAGTTAATGTGCCTGTTTGTGCGGTAACAATTGACATAAAGTGGGCAAAATTTGTCTTTGAGGATTGAAAAAAGTTACATATCATAACTGAAACTTATTTGAAAGTTTGTATTAACCTGTAAATGAAATACCTGTGTATATACTGTTGGTAGAGAAAACAATATGATTCCTTTATGCCTTTTATCCCATTTTGTTAAAAGAATGCTCCACTGTTTTATCAACCTCACCTACCATATATGTAGCATGTGGTCACATGCCATGGACAGAGATGTCAGTGTGCTTTCCCATATTTAAAACAGCACAAAATATCAATAGACATCAAATACATTTAGAATAGAAGCCAGTGAGCAGCTGCTGAATTGCCAGCCCATTGACTTCCATTATGAGTGTGTTTTGAGTCAATGGGTTTTCAGCTCTTTTCTGCTCTGTATCAATATTACTGCCCATTTTAATCAAACATATGCTACTGATGCATTGAAAAAACACTGGAATATTCTTATGAGGAGGTCTGTTTGGACAGCTTCTTGTGTGTAGCATCCCTGTGCCATGTTTATAACTGTGTGAAGCAATTTTTCTGCTGCGACAGGCTTTCGCTTGCATGCATCACACCCTTTTTTATCCCCTGTCACTTTGTCAACAGGGATCCAGGCTTAGCGTGCGTTTCTTTCCATCAGTAACTTCCCATCAACCTCAACCTCCTCTGCTCTGTATTCTCTTTCTTCTTTGTTCCCATCTCTACATGCCGCTGTCACTGTTTGCTGTTTTAAGTGAATATTGATGTTGAAAAGAAAAAAAAGAGAGTTTTTCCTTAATTGCTAATATGGCCATTACAAAGCATGAGGCTTGAAAAGGCAAGGTAAATGACTAATATTTCCACCTGCATCAGTGTAGGCTGCTTGCTCTGCTGTCTGTGTTACATTGGAATGTGAACCGGTTTTAGTCTACGATACAGATTTTATATGTATATCAACACTTGTGTGGCTGGTACTGTACATGCATTTTGAGTAATGTCAATAAAGACTATGTACAGAGCTCTGGAGTCGGTCAGTGTTTTTATTTTTTACAGAAGTTTCTTGCTCAGCTTTATCTGTGGCTGTGACATTTGTAGGCGGATTTCGAAGAGATCACAAAGATGATTTTAGAGTTTACACTGTAAAAATAGGCATTTATAGACATTTTTTAATCTCATCACAAATTTGCAGTTTTTCCTTGCAACAAAAAGACCACTTTGCTCAAGGGCGGGCCATCCCACCAAACCCAGAATCAACAAAGCCAGTTTTTCTCTCCCAGGCTTGTATGCCTGTTTGAACTCATGATCAACTGGTAATTTTTGTACAGCAAAACCAAAGATTTTTGTGTATGGTGGGCACTTGTCTTGCAAAAAAAGGCCACACAGCAAATGAGGGGGAGGGGCATCCCATCCACTCAGAGTGAACAGGGCCAGTTGTTCTGTCCTGGCCTTGGATGGCTACTTAAACTCATGATCTACTGGTAATAGGTCCAGTGCTTAGACAGCTGATCCACTGGGAATCCCAATTTGGCTACTTAGCAACAAACCCATTCACTCATAGCAGCTGCCCATTGACTTATAGGAGTGTTTTAAGTAAACAAGTTTTCTAGTCATTTTATCCAGTTCAAAATGATTGTCTATGTTAAGTAATATTACTGCTGCAGCAGATAGGTGAAAAAAAAGGTGAGATGATTTCTTACACAGTGTTGCTCTTTAACTCAACTGTAACATTTCGAGACGTGTTTGTTGTCTGAACTTTGGTTTACACCAGTGCTAAGAGGCTAATATAGTAAAGTAAAAGACATTTATAGCCTTGAGTTTGGAGTGAAACCTCATTAGTTACACATGGAGTGAAAACCTTGAAAACCATTTTTGCCATTTTTCTTTTCTTGTCATACATAGTCACTGTTATTCATGCATGATGAACAGTGGCATTTTGTGTGTGATTTAAGTGAAAATTGAAGCCAGAGTCTGAGGTTCTTTAATATCTTGATTTATATCACATTAATTCATTCATTCATTTTCTGTAACCACTTAATCCTTACTAGGGTGGTGGGGACCCAGAGTCTATCCCGGGGTCTACAGGCACGAGGCAGGGATTCACCCTGGGCAGGGCGCCAGCACACCGCAGGGCACACACACTCACACCTACAATTTAGCATCCTCAGTTCATTTGACACGCATGTCTTTGGACTGTGTGAAAAACCCGGTGACCCCAGAGGAAACCCACACCACCATGAGGAGAACATACAAACTCCACACACAGAAGACCAGGAGCCAGATTCGAACCCCCAGCCCTGGAGGTGTGAGACAACAGTGCTACCCACTACGCCACCGTGGGGCCCAGATTTATTTTACATTGATTCATTTTAGTGTACCTAATACAAAAAAGTCAACTTTAAACGAACAGCTTTTCTTGTTTTGCCAGCAACTCCGAGAGTTGCGTTCACCGCTCAGGAAAAATATTCCACCTCCGCATAGAAGGTCGATACAGTACCCTGGGCAGCTATTGAATGTTATGCCTCATTGTGTCCAGTTGTTTTCTCTAGCTCGCCAGATTCATGTATTCGTGTTAGCAAACATAGATTCTGATTTACTGGACACTACAAAACACCTTCACACACTCGCTCTGCCCTCCTCTCTCTTTTAACAAAGAAAACGCTTTCACAGCACATGAAGAAATGCACCAAGACTTTATAACAGTCATTAGAACAAAGAAATCCTATTTTTTTTCTTGTAATCAAAGTTGACCACTTTGGCATCTCAGTTCATTTTTAGATATTTGTGTACAGTTTCAACATTGAGGTGGTCATTTAGAGCACTTTGAGAGAAACCTGCTGACTCTTTGCAATGGTGGTGATGGGAACTAGGGGGTCACAATGTCTACATGATACAAAGATAAGAAAGAACTTTATTTATCCAGAGGGAAATTCTTTTGTCGTAAACATGCTCAGTGCAACAAGATGAATAAAGATAAGACAATAAAGAGTTTATGAAGAACAGCAGTAATAGTGCAAACGGAATAACAAAATAACTCTAACAAAGTAACAAATAACTATAACAAACATTCAATAGCATACAGATGAGTAAATAAATAGCAGATGAGTAATACTGCACAAAACTATTTTATTTATTATCTAAGCTCTTGTTCCCTCACCACAAGAAAAGACTGAAAAGTCAGGTGAATCGGAAATGCTAAAGGTATGTCTATTAATGGGTTGGTCTATGTTACTGTACCTTTTGTTCTATGGGAAGAGGCTCTAGTACCCGCATAAACCCTGTTAGGATACAGAGCTCAGAAAACCGCAACATTTCTATGTGGTTTTAAGGGGGACATATTATGCAAAACTCACTTTTTGCATCCTTTTGTATTTCCATTGGGTCTCTACAGTCCTGCAGACTTTAAATGTGTTCATC
>JBBPCX010000141.1:17578345-17588850 GCA_037974365.1 Hydrocynus forskahlii | reverse complement strand
GCAATCTCAAGACCTTTCTTTTCAATGAATATTTCCCTTCCATCTGACAATGTAATATGGATTTGTGTTTTTTTTTTCTTTTTTCTTTTTGCTTGCTTTGTAAAGCGACCTTGGGTTTGTGAAAGGCGCTATATAAATATAATATAAATATATAACTTATTATAAACAGGAACAGATGCATAAAAGATAAGCGAGAGGACAGGTTAGTCACCAAGGTGCTCCCTGAAGAGGTGGGTCTTGAAGACAGAGAGGGACTCCGCAGATCTGATTGCAAGAGGGAGTTTGTTCCACCACCGGGGGACCAAGACTGAAAAAAAGTCTTGATGCATGTCTTTCTTTTCTCTTGAGCAACGGAGGTTCAAGATGAGCAGTGCTTGATTGGCACCAACAGCCAATCAAAATTGAAAAATTCTCAGTTTCTTGCAGTTTTCAAGGACTGGTTAGAAGGGAATGTCTGCGGATATCGATAATTACAAATCAAGGATTTCAGTTAAGCTTTGTGGTAATTCAGTGCACTTGGTCCAGAACTCCTCTCCGAACTAGAATAAACTGTTTTTAAGTTAAGTTTGACATTCTGAGGAGTCCAGCAGGATCTACTATTCGATAATGACCTCTGGACTACACTTTATCTCTTATCTGATATTCATAGAGCTCAAAATTTATAGCAGTGTCCCTGTCAGGAGTAGCTCACATGTACACATTATAGTCAGAAGCACAATATTCATAAAGCTAGAAAAAAAACCCCAGAATACTATGAATTCTACAGAATACTATGATGAATAAACAGATCAGTGCTCGACTGGCAGAACATCTGTAGAGCCAGCTCCAGTTCCCTGATGTAAACATAGCGCTGACTCTGATTGGTTCTGAGGCCAATCTGATTTCACACAAGGTGAATTTTGTCTCGCTGAACCAAAATCAGACATGAAAAAACAGCAGGAAAAAGATGCTGCATCCCAAACCACAGACTTCTATACTTCATAGGCTGCTTAGCTGAGGCCTAGTGTTTTTAATCTTCATGATGGAGAACCTGATGTTTATAGAAAGATTTTAAATGGTTTCATATAGCACTAAAAAGTCAGTTTCAACCTTTTTGGACAATATCAGTGTCAGAAAAGCCTGGCGTGTACATAAAGGTTTATACTCAGGGATTGGCATAAGTGGTACGCAAGTACGCATGCGTGGGTGAACAGTAAAATGCGCGGCAGTTTTCAGTCTCCACGGCGCCAAAGCTACCTAATTTGAGTAATTTCATACTGGATCTCTAATAAGGAAAACCTTAAAAAGAAAAATAATAATTACATTTTAAAATAATGTAAAGTGTGTATGATATGGAGCAGTGCGGGAGACAGCAGTTCAGTGTACACTGCACAGTACGGATACAGGTTTACCTTCACATTTTTTAAAGGTAATGCATTAAGCTGAGTTTTATATGAAATTAAAGTGATTCGGGGGCATATAAAAAGACTAAAAATAGGCAGTTTTGGCGTGTTTTTTTTTTTTACATCACATCACAAATTCACGTTTTTTCACAACTGGCGGGTGCTCTTAGAAGGTAACCGCTGCAAATTTCTATAAAATAAAACTAAAATGCTATAATGGTTCCAGCGCCCATGGTGAGTTGGATTTTAATTTTTTTTTTCAATTCATTCATGTAGGTAGCCTACTCATTACTAGAGTACTAGAGCAAAAAAAAAAAAATTATGTGAACCCCTGCTTATACTTCAATCCAAAGAGGACACACCGACAGATCTGGATGGGCAGCATCCAGGAGGACAGCACTGGAAGACCCTCTTCTGACTCCATCCGCCCGTGCCGTCACTTCTGATCTGCTGTCAGAACCGCAGAGAAGGGCTGAAACCAACAACCTCAGTCTCCGCAGCGTCCCTTGCCATCACATGTCTCCAAACATCAACCTCATTCCTACATAGGGAGAGTGCAGTATGGCCCGCAAGCCTGGCTTAGTGTTCCGGTGCTCTACAGCAGCAGTAGAGTGCAGTATGGATTTCTGTCCTGAGATTCTCCTCGCTGGATGGCTTCTGGTAGAATCTGCTTAATTTAATTTCACTTGAAATACGTAATGCACCACAAAATCCAAAGGTATTCATTATACTGTATATAAGTATATCTTATGCTACTTTTACACTATATAAGTATATACATATTATAGTACATGTAAACTATATAGTTCCTACAGTCCATCTAAAACTAATCATTAAGTGGTGGCTTATAATAGTAGTGGCTTATAAAAAAGGCTTATAATAATCTAGACCATTACTTTTGTCCTACAGTACGCGTGAATGAAATGCACTGTAGGACAGTGGCGCCACCTGCTGGCTGTAAGCTGCAGCACAGTAAAATGGAAAGCCCACCAATGTTTCTGCACAATGCAGTCATTCAGAGCGGTTTGTTTTTGTGTTTTTGGTCCAGAAACAGTTGTAGTGAAAAGATCCAGAGGTGGTGATGTGTACAATAAAAATTGGAATTTCATTTATGATCCAAACCCACTAGTGAACTTAAAAAGTGTCTGGGTGTTTACATGGGTGTTAAAGTTGATTGTAAAACACTAGTAAATCTGGAAAACTTTCTTTGGTACTGTCCTACAATGCCCTCCGAGTAATTCTTCTCTGTGAATGGATTTTACAAAAATTAGGCCTGAACCTGCCTCCTAAAACAACGATTCAGGCTTCCGGCAGCGTTCCGGCATTTAATGTAATGACTTTTTGGGATGTAGCTTTTAAAGTCATTAAATTCTTCGCATGTCTGGTTCCTTTTACCATAATTCTAAATCGGTGGGTTTCTCTAGAATTAATCCTTTCACAAACTCCTCTGAATTACTTAGTGTTTATTTTGAATCATCCCTGGAATTCCCATTTCTGTTCCTAACTGTGGACTTCCAATACCCATAACTAAGCCAACAAAGCCCAGGATAATGAAAACATCACTTTTATTCCAAACTTGTGTATCCAACTGTATTAAAAGACAAAACTGCATTGTATTTTAGGCTCACTGAGAGTTAAAAAAAAACGATTCCATTGAAGTCGCTTCATCACTTTCCATCTTTTCGTCATCTGCCAAACAAGAAACAGAAATACAGATTCAGAATTGATTTAGAAATACTCGAAATATGCATAAAAAGATTTCAGAATAAATGTGTATTAAACACTTCATCTGTTACATTCCATTACATATAAACTTTTTCAAGTGTATTTACTCTAACAGTTCAGTGATGCTCCTTTTTAGCCACAAGCACTGATGTAAAGGTAATGATGGTCTGACTTACCCTCCAGTGTCTGCTGAAGCTCCTGAATTGTGCTGAGGAGCACATGAAACTGCTTCTTACGAAGCTCCAACTGAGAAAAAAAAAAAGAACGACCGAGAGAATTGACCAGTGTTCATGTACACGAGCTAAAAGAATCTGCAGCAACCAACAGATGACCTACCTTGTCTTCCACATTCTCTTTAATTTGTGAAAGCTGTTGAAGTTCCTTGTCCAGTGCTGCAAGCTGCCTGTGAGGACCAGAACATACAATTATGTCAACAAAACACCACAAACAAAAGACCACTACAGAGCCAAAACGGAGTGAAAAGTTCTCATTCTTGTTATTTCAGGAAACAAACAAACAGACTTCTATCTGGTTTATGCCGTTTCAGCCTCAGTGTCCATATTAAGTGGACATGCAGCTTTTCCTCTTGGGGAAAAATGAACAGCATCTCTGAAAACCACCACTGTTGTCCCTTCTAGTAAACAAAAAATGTGCCAAACCTGATGTTTTTCCCAAAATGTCAACAGATTCTCTGAATTGTGAGGTCATTGCAGAAATCCAAATACTGCTGCATGAAAATCAACACTGTTATGAACTGACATAAGAATGGAAAACTCAGTAAACCAGCAGTACACAGGTTAAACAGTTGATATCGTGTGTTATAGTACAGTAGACACTTTAATGCAACATTTCAATGTGCAGGAGTGTTAGCCTGCTTATGGAATGTATGCAGCGATATTCATACTCTGACCGCTGCATGACCTCATAATCCAGATGTAAACAGAATCAAATGTTTTGGGTTTGTTCACCATATGGTGCAATACTGGCAGCTTTGGAAAATGCCATTGTTCTCACTGAGGACGTCGGCTTGGAACTGGACTTCCTAACAGTAACAGGGGCCTTCTGCTGACTTTAGAATGACACTCTACAGACTGAGACTCATACTTACTTCATTGTTTCATGTCTGTCTGGATGTTGCTGTATAACCTTTGCCAAAGCATCATACTCTAAAATGAAGACCATTAAAAACATAAACAAAACATTGCCTTATAAAAATATCAGAAAAGCTATTTTGAAAATTGTCACTATCTTTTGTTACAAGTTGAGCTCTCACTATAAATTAGTAATAATCTAATCTGCTAATTATTTAGATGATTAATCAAGTAATCGGTCCTTTCAAAAGGAACTTAGACAATGAATGAACCCTATCCATGCAAGATACATTATCAGAAAAAAATAAACTACAACGGAAACCCTCTCAAAATGCATACAAATAGGTGTTTTATTAATGAAAGAAATGCCAATAGGAATTTATGAAATTTAATGTAATCATCATGTAATAGGAAATGTAGCGCTGTGGATTCATCAAGAAGGGAAACTTTATTTATTAAAATTATTTTACATTATTTTTCTCCTAAATCAAGTAACCAAGACAGCCGTAGTCTCATTGAATCTTACCTTGACGGTTCTTACGTATCCTCTTTGCCCTCTGAATTTCTTTTTTGCACTCTGCTATTTTTTCATGAGCCGATGATATACTTTGCTCTGTTTAAAGGAAAGAGATATTCTATGGTCACATCTCAAAATATGCGCGTGTGCGCACGCACACACACACCGCAACAGTGACAACAAAATCACTCTGAGTAAACATTTAAAGCCTCACCAATGTCAGTGTAAATTTTTTCATAGTTTTCCATTTCTCTCAGGTTCATGTCGTACACCAGCAGTGTCTTTCCCATGGAGAACTCACACTGTGCCACCGTGCTCAGCATCCTCTGGTACTGAGTAAAGCTGCACAAAAAAAGGACAGGACATCTGCAAACGTGAGCATTGGCATGAAAGGCCTTGGTTTACACATATCAGATGTTGTGAAAGTCAGTGATGGCATCCTAGATGGACAGTAATGCACTTTACTGTTCTCAAAATATTGCAGATCAAATTACCTTTCTTCTGGTGTCACGTTTGAGTGGCACCACTTCATGAAGCTTTTCAGGAGCACATTGATGCGCCGGTCATCTCCAGCTCCATCTCCATCAATAAGGAGGCGCTTGCGAATGACCTCGTCTGAGGAAAGACACATATAATAGTTTAGGAAGGATAACCATCTTTCTGTTTGTGACATTATTTCAATCAAGGGTATGTACTTAATCCACATTTGGCACAGGAGTAACTTAAGACACAGAAAATATCCTGTAGTGCAAAAAGGGCTCACAACTCAACATCAGGCAGGCCCATTAGAATTGCTCTGACCTGGCTGCAATTCTGAATTTGAAATACTAAAAATTAAACCTGAGAATTTTGATAGCAATACATTGTGCTCTCATGTTCTTCTTCTTCTTCTGTTTTCAGCTGCTCCCTATTAGGGGTCTCCATTTCCTTCTGTCCTCTGGATCTTCCTCTCTCACACAAACTGCTTGCATGTCCTCCCTCACCACATACATAAAAACTCCTACTAGGCCTTCCTCTTCTTCTCTTCCCTGCAGCTCCATCCTCAGCATTCTTCTCCCAACACACTCAGTCTCTCCTCAGCACTGCTCTTATGATTCACCTTAATTATATTAGGCTGATGCTCCATACATAGAGCACTATGTAGATCACTATGTGAAGCAGCTGGTGGAAAGGTGGTTAGGGAGTTGCCCTTGTGATCAGAAGGCTGTGGGTTTGAATCCCAGGACTGCCAGTAGCACCACTGAGGTGCTCTTGAGCAAGGCACCTTCCACGCTCACTGCTCCCTGGGCGCTGCATTGCTGGCTGCCCACTGTTTCATTTGATGAATGGGTTAAATGCAGAGAAAGAATTTCACATAAGGAGCCACTTTACTTAAAATTAGGGCACTTGCTCTTAACCAGAGAGCCATTTGGGATTTAGCCATGAGTCCAAATTTCTTTATAGGGAAAATAGTGCACTGTTTGAGTGAAAAAGTCACAATTTACTACCTCAGACTGAGAACTATCGGCAAGGGGGACGAGATCCAGTCTCAATTTGGTAATGTTAACTGTATTTAGCCTTTGTTAGCAAATCAAGCAAGACACAATTTACTCCCCAGACAGCTAATAGAGGCTAACAGACAACACATTGTCTTCTCTTTTTTATGTTGTATTAGTCAGGCAAAATTTAGTCATATGAAGCTTTTAAAACACATAATTTCCTTCATTCTTCTCTTGGATAGCAAGTGAGCTAATGCTGGCTAGCTAGCTAACTGGCTAACAATGGTCATTTCCAAGCTTTAGTTAAAAAAAACACGTCTCTGGTGTACACGTTTATAGTTGTGATGACAGTTAGATGCATTTAACATTAAAAACATAAATTAAACGTGTCAAAATAAGGCTTAAATAGTACAATCTCACCATCAGTTATGCTACCCATTTGGACCATAGGTAGTGACGTTTCAGCATAACAACTTCATGGACAAGAAGGGGACAAAAAAGGGAGGATGGGGCAAACAGCGCCACCCCCAGCCCATTCATTCATCTCCAAAAAAGTAAAACTCTCTTCTCGTCCTGACACACGACTATCCCCCCACGCAGCTTCTTTTCGACCCTAAAGAGGCAATGACTTTTTGGCTGGACGAGGCACTATGCGGACAAAAGTACTGGGACGCCTGACCATTCCTCCAACAGGGCCTTTAATGACATTACACTCAAATACAGACTTTAATATAGAGTTGATCCCCGTTTGCAGGTTTAACCGCGTCCACTTTTCTCAGAAGGCTTTCCAGAAGATGTTGGAGCGTTTCTGTGGGAATTTGTGCCCATTCATTCTGTAGAGCATTTATGAGCTCAGGTACTGATATTGGACGAGAAGGTCTGGCTCATAATATCCATTCTAGTTCATCCCAAAGGTGCTGGATGAGGTTGAGGTCAGGGCTCTGTGTGGGCCAGTCAAATTCTTCCACACTGAACTCACCCAGCCATGTCTTTATGGAGCTTGCTTTGTGCACTGGGCACAAAGCATTGAGATTGTCCTGGAAGTAAGGGGCCAGCTGAATTCAATAATAATAATAATAATAATAATAATAGTAATAATAATAATAATAATGGCCATTTGGTTTTGGAGCAGCTGGTGCCCTATTTGTTGGAAAGTTGCCCTGCAATCAGAAGGTTGTGGGTTTGAATCCCAGGACTTGAAGTGGCACCATCAATGTACCCTTTAGCAAGGTACTGTCCCCATACACTGCTCCCCAAGTGCAGTTCCAGGCTGCCCACTGCTTCACTTGGTGAATGGGATAAATGCAGAGAAAGAATTTCACATTGTTCACACTGTATGCTGTGGTGTGTTCACACATGACTGTAAGGGGCCACTTTACTTCACTTTAGCTGTTGGATGGGGTTGAGGTCAGGGCTCTGTGTGGGACAGTCAAGTTCTTTCACACCAAACACATCCAACCATGTCTTCATGGAGCTTGCTTTGTGCACTGGGGTACAGTCATGCTAGAATAGAAAAGGGCCTTCCCCAAACTGGGTCCACAAAGTTGGAAGCAAGGCGTTGTCCAAAATGTATGCTTAGTGTGCTGAAGCACTAAGATTACCCTTTAATGGAAGTAAGGGGCCACATCTTCTTCTACTTTCGGCAGCTCCCATTTAGGGGTCACCACAGCACATCAACCATCTACATTTCCTTCTGTCCTCTGGATCTTCCTCTCTCACACCAACTGCCTACATGTCCTCCCTCACCCTCACCACAACCATAAACCTCCTACTAGGCCTTCTTGTTCTCCTCTTCCCTGATGCTCCATCCTCAGCATCCTTTCTCCCAACACACTCAGAGTCTCTCCTCAGCATCCTTCTCCCAACACACTCAAAGTCTCTCCTCAGCACATGTCGAAACCAATCTGACCTCTCCGACTTTTCCTCCAAAAGGTCCTACTCGAGTTGTCCCCCTAATAAACTCATTCCTGAACCTGTCCATCCTCGTTACTCCCAGTGCAAATCTTGACATTTTCAACTTTGCCACCTGCAGCTCTGCTTTATGTGTCGTGTCCATTTGTCATATGTGAACACAGCACAGCACACAGTATTAACAGCATGAAATTCTTCTCTGCATATAACCCGTTGACCTGAGTGAAGCCGCAGGCAGCCAGGAACACAGCACCTGGGGAGAGGTGTTCTCTGAGGTGCCACTGGGAGTCCTGGGATTTGAACCCACAAACTTTTGATCACAGGGGCAACACCATAACCACCAGGCCACCAGCTGCCCTGTCTTTTTGTCAATGCCACTGTCTCCAAACCATACAACCTAACTGGTCTTACTACCGTAAAGTGTACCTCAGTGGTGCCATGAGCACTCTTGGGACTCAAACCCACAACCCTCTGATCACGAGGCAACTCCTTAACCTTCAGGCTGCCAGCTGCACCTAAAATTCTTTCTTTGCATTTAACCCATTCACCTGAGTGAAGCAGCGGGCAGCCAGGAACACAGCGCCCAAGGAGCAGTGTGTGGGGACAGTACCTTACTTAAGGGTACCACAGAGGTGCCACTAGCAGTCCTGGGATTCTAAACCACAACCTTCTGATCTCAGGGGGCAACTCCCTAACCACTAGGCCACCAGCTGCACCAGAGAAATATTTTCACACTGATCACATTGGGTGCTGTGTTCCTTTACTTTATTTTAATTAAGAGATGGGTCCCAATATTTTTCCACATAGTATAAGTTAGTATAACTGAGTATAAACAGCAGACGTTGCGTAGCAACAGGGATGGAGGGGGGTCTGGAACATGCGCATGCGCGCGCGGGCCGCTGCGGTGACGCGCGCGTCCCAGAATGCTGCGTGGTAAACAGACATGGACGCACCTGGTGGAGACCTCCACAGTCACTGAGCCCCGCGTCCGCTCCCCCTTTTTTATTTTATCTCCCGGGACCCCCCCTCCGTCTTCGCTTCCAGCACGCCCCCCGAAGCGTGTGCGCTCGCTCGGTTTCGGAGTCCTGTTTCCCAGCCCCCGGGCCTGAAGGACAGAAGGTAAGCGAACAAAAGACAGAGCGGCGCTGCTAGCTGCTGCTGCTAATGGCTGTTCGGAGGCGCTTCGGCTCCAAATGGCTGCAGCTGTTAGCAGAGGAGCTAACATGCTACCACCAGCCCCCCCTCTCCACCTCCCTCCACCTACACCCCCTCTCTGAATGTCACTAACATTTTGTTTTGGTGACGTCATTTTTCAACAACTTTAATTCTCGCTTTTAGCTCTGAGACGACCCCTCCTCTTCTCTCCCAGCTTCGTTATGTTGTCAGAAAGTCGTTTAGTTGAACGGACTTTCTTGTTTTGCGCACAGGTCTTTGCTCTCTCTCTCTCTCGCTCGCTCTCTTTTTTTGCCTCTTGACATTCTCTCTTTCTCTGTTTCTCTCTCTCTGTCTGTCTTTGCACTTGTTCAGCAGAAGAGACCAACTATCAACGCGAGGCAAAACAAGTCAGCAGCAGCAAAATAATGAATGCACGAGTAACATTTTTAGTGAAACTCTTAGAAGTTGGACCCTTAAGAGCTGGCATTGACGGTGAACTGCAGCTCTCGACATTTGCGAGTTTTTTTGATTGTGCAGGTCTAAAGATCAAGTGCGAATTTGATGTTGTAATCTTGATAGGATATGTAAGTCATTCTCAGGGATCTCTTCTGATATCGAAAGCTTGAGGACCTCCACCTCCCACCCCCTTCTCCGAATGTGACTTACATTTTATTTTGGTGACGTAATTTTTCACCAACTTTAATTCGTGCTTTTAGCTCACAGACAGCAACCCTCACCCCCACGCGCTTCGTCATGTCAATCTTGCTTTGCAGTTTTTGTCTCTCTCTCTATCTCTCTCTGGCTTTCCGTCTCCTAAGTGCACTTGTTCAGCTGAAGGTATCAACATGAGACAAGTAAAGTCAGCAGCAAAATAATGAATGGACGAGTAACGGTCGCCTGACAGACAAAAAGACCCCACACATTTAAATTTTTTCACCAGTAGCTATGCAGGTGTTTCATAAAGTCGTGGTTCTCAGCAGTTGGCCCTCTTAAGAGCTGTCAGTTTACTGCAACATTCGTGAATGTTTTTTGTTTACTCTTGGTTGTGCAGGTCTAAAGATAGTAAAGGGGTTATTTTCTTATCTTGCCTTGTTATTTTCTTATCTTGCATTTTCTTATCTTGCCATCTCCACCCTCTTCTACCTCCACATCCACCCCCCTTCTGTGAATGTCACTAACATTTTGTTTTGGTGATGGAATTCTTTGCCAGATTCAATTCTCGTTTTTAGCTCTCAGCCCCCCCCCC
>JBBPCX010000141.1:17506916-17567684 GCA_037974365.1 Hydrocynus forskahlii | reverse complement strand
CTCTCTCTCTCTCTCTCTCTCTCTCTCCTCTCTCTCTCTCTCTCTCTCTCTCTCTCTCTCTCTCTCTCTCTCTCTTGACACACTAAGAAGGCTTTCAATTTGTCTCTGCTTTCACTGTCTTATTGGCGCCTTTTTTGCATGTCTTAGCTGCTCGTGTTCTCCCCCCTCCCAACCCCTTCTTTCCCTTTACTGCTCTTCAGGTGTCCAGGGAATCACTAAATTGCATGAAAGACCCCCATTTTTAAAAATTATTATTATGAGCCATCTGGACCTCCTCAGCATGATGGCATGCCTTGAAGGAGAGATGTCTTGCTCTAGTGATGTTCGGCCTGTGTGTTTCTAATGGTGTTATTAGTGTAAAGGGCCCTTGATCTCGCAAATTGAACGTCTCATTTTCCAAACGTATGACAATATTAGGTGATATTTAAAGTCTGTTAAGGTCATAAAATTGAGGTAAATTGAGGACTAGCGACTAGGGCTGCGCAGTACATCATCTGTTAATAGTAGTCATGATATCGGCCTCTTCAGTACTCATACTGCTGAAGGCAATAATATGCAAATGAGACTCTGACCAATCATAGTGTTTCTGACAGGGTGACCAATCACGGCTCCACCCCGGTGCTACTGAGTGTTCATATAATCCAACAAAAGTCAAATTGTTTTGACCAGTCTTTAACCAATAAAGATACTGATTGATGTTTTAAAGGGTTTGTCTAGGTTTATATTCCAAACTTGTAATTCAGTGTTGCATAACAATTATCCAACATTTGTTAGCCCTTAGAATTAAACGAGATATTTTTGTTACTGATATGTAAATGATGTCTTTTCTGATTGGCTGTCCTTCATTGCATCTCAGTCTAAATGCAGCAGAGAGCTGAAACACTCCTTAGAACTAAACTGCTTTAGGTTGAATAAAGTCATAAATGTAAATGTATTGTCTTTGTGACATCATAAAACTGATTTGAAAGCAGCTTGCTTTCCCTGTATGAACTGTGTGGATGCGGGAGTGAACGTATGTTTTAAAACTCACTGTTCAAGCTTAAAGCCTTAATTTCATAAGAGATTTGGGCCCTTTAACATATTTACAGGCATTGAAATTGCAATGTGTAGCAGTATAACTGTAATACTAATATTTTATTTTTAACTGTTCTCATTCGTACAAGCCATGCTTGAATTAGTGTTATTGTAACAGTATTATTTTTCCTTTGTGCTGGTTCTGAATTAGATTTTAGAATGGTACAGAATGGTATCAACCCACGCCACCTCATCCTGTTCACGCCCTTCACCAGCCAAGCCGCAGTGTTTCTCATAACCAGCATAGGATGTTAGGAGATGTAGTATGACAAATGGCTTTGCCTAGAGGAGCTCAATTAATTTACCCTAAATTAGTCATCTGTTGGGGCTGTCCCCTGTGGAGCTTGCTCATAATGGCTGTCGCTGGAATGTTATTATGTGGAACTGAACCCATGACCTTTTTGCTTCATTCTCAGTGGCCAAATTCTTTGACCCGCAGACTTAAACCACCCGTTCTAGTGCTCATTAAGGCATGATAGAGTCCGTAAACTGCTTTATTTACCGCAAGTGGCCCTTCTGAAAATCTGAAGTGTGTTAAGTGTAATGGAGGACTTGAATCATCCACCACCCATGAGCAGCTTTCAAATGGAGCTCAGTGCTGTGACCACTCTCGCTCTCATTGTAAGCTCTTTTCACTGCAGGAAATTATAAAGAGTACTCGGACTGAAGTAGTTGCATCATCTTCCTGGGTCCCTGATCCTGTACAAGCCTTAAAATGTCTCCGCGCACATTTTGTTTATTTAGTCATTTCATACTCATTAAAGCTAGTTTTTGGTTTGTTTGTTTTACAAGTGCTTTCTGGTACTTGCCAGGCTGTCATTGTGAATAAGAAACTCTTAATGCCTCGCCTCATAAAATAAAGGTTGTAAATGAACGAATAAAGTAAAGAAATTGCATCAGATTCCAAATGTTCAGCAAGGCAGTACCCCCAATACGACAGTATAGCGGTTACATTGTTGAATATGGTGGTGGTGATACACATTACAGTGCATTGAAATACACTGGTGAATCAGTAATATGACACGGTTAAAGATTGTAAGCGTTTTGCACAGATGTCACAAAGAGCTGAGCAATGAAATTCCGTAGTTAAATGGACAATATAAAATAAACTAAAGATATATTAATAAAATCTGCCCAAAGGTTTGTCTTAAAATGTGCGATAAAAATGGGATGGCTCAATTCATAATAATATGCAGCTCACAGCATCGTAAAAAACATTATTACTAGACTGTTTAGAGGAATTCTTTATATATTGCTGGTTGGGATGAGGGCAGCATGGTGGTGCAGTGGGTAACGCTGTCCTCTCACAGCAACAAGGTCCTGGATTCGATTTCAGTACTCTGGTTTCTTCCCACAGTCCAGAGACATGAACATCAGGTGAACTGGATATGCTAAATTGCCCCTGTGTGCGTGTGTGTGTTTGTGTCTGCCTTGTGATGAACAGGAGACCTGTCTGGGACTTTCACCCGATAAACGCTGGTATAGGCTCCAGCATCCCCAAGACTTGTTAAGAGCAGTTTGAAAAATGGATGGTAGATTGTGATACTAGCTATATAACTATATATTTCCAGCCTTATTTTCAGTCCATGCTGCATTGTGTTTATTTTATGGTTCAAGTTTGAAGTGTTGAAGTCTTGTTTTGCAGAAAGAAACCCCATCCCCCTCTGTTTCGCTGTTTTGTCATTACTTGACATTGAAAACAGAAAACAACTCTGGATGCAGAATGAAAACTGAAAGTAAATGTAATTAATTACATCAGACTTTAAAAACAAAAAGCAAAATGACAACTTAAGACATCTGAAGGTTCTTAAAAGACGGTCTATCTTGGTGTTTGAGCTCTGTTGAGAGACACGGTACACAAGCAGCGGGTCTGTTACGAATAAAAAATAAAAATCTGGAGACACTGCTGCTGTTTACTTCCTACCTTCTGACAGCCAGCAGCGGAAAATTAGACATGCTTAACATCCTGATTTCCTGGGAAGCACCTGATTAGCTGGAGAGCAGGTCCGTGTGAAGGAGCCATAATGGCACTTTTGGAGTGGCTCTGATTTTTTTGGAGTGTCCTCTCGGCTTTGCGGAGGCGCGGCGGTCCTTGGCCTCGGTCTCAGCTGTGGCTCTGTGCCACTCTCTCAATTAGCCAGGCTAATTAACTCCCTGACTCTCCTGGTATAGGATCATCAGAGCCTTAGCACTCTCTAATCTGTGTTTTTCTCTGCTACTTGAAGTCATAGCTAGAGCTCAGATTTTCAAGGAACCTCTTTAAGGTACTTTAGAGCTGATTTGAAATTAAAATGCATACATGTATCAACAGAGTAGCCACAATATTAAAACAGGTGAGGTGAATAACATTGATGATCTCATTGCAGTGGCACCTGTCAAGCGGTGGGATTTATTAGGTAGCAGGTCACATCAAGTCAGGTCTTGAATGTGATGTGTTGGAAGCAGGAAAAATGAGTGTAGAGAGAGACTATGACAAGGGCCAAGTTGGGATGTCTGGACAAGCGGGACAGAGGATCTCCAAAACAGCAGGTGGACCTGGATGGACTGGACAAACTAGTCCGATCTATTGAGGTTCCACCTCGCAACTTGTAGGACTTAAAGGATCTCAAGGTATCTGTGTATGTGTTCATAGTGTGATGAGACGTTTCTCCACGGGGTGAGATGCAACATATAACGGCATTCAACACAGTGCAAGTTACAACCGAAACAATACAAATGATGCAATAAATAATGCAATTAATAGATGTAACATTAACAGTATAGTGTGGACGGGTGAACCTTCCAGAGTGGCTAGTATTGCACCACAAGTATGATATTGCACAAGAGGCAGTTGAAGCATTGAATGAAGTGGAAGGGATGACAGAAACAATACAATAATTAGACAGTATAGCAGAGTAACAGTAGTGTGAACAGGATGTATATCTGTGTCAATACAATGAATAGACCACTACAGTGTAACAGTAGTGTGACATGGATTTCAATCCCGGGACAGTACAGTAAGTAGACTATACAGCAGTGTAACAATATTGTGAATGGAATGCAAATCTGAGTCTGTACAATAAATAGAGAATTATGCAATGCAACAGTAGTGTGAATGGAATGTAAATCTGAGTCAGTACAATAAACAGGCAGTTAACAGTAGTGTGACTGGGATTTGAATCCGAGACAATACAGTATGTAGACAATATAGTGTAACAGTAAAGTTGTAAAGGGATGTCAATCTTCCAGAATTAATAATGTTGCACCATAAATATATTATTGCACAGGAGACAGCAGCATATAACCACATTGAGTAAGTGTAAATTATAGTGCAAGTAACAGGACATAAGTGTGCCTGTTGTGGCAGTAAACGGAAGGTAGAGTGCAGGTACTGTAGAACGTCCAGAGTGTAATATGAGGGGTATTTAAGGTATAAAGTGGGGTAGTTCATTGGAATAATACTCGGTTAGCCAGGAACTAGAATTTATGCGCATTGAGAGTTCTGATGGCCCTCTGGTTTGAAACTGTTGTACAGGTTGGTACTAACACTAAACTTGGTGCAGATAGCACAGCACCCCCTGTGAGGTCTTGTGGGGTCCACACCTCGACAGGTCATAGCTGTTCTGCTTGCACAAGGAGATTTACACTGTATTAGCCAGATAGTTTTCACGTAATGGCTGATCAGTTTACAGCACAAGTGCTGTGTGAAGATTACATTGGTGCATATTGTAATTGATATGCCTTGCAGTATATTACAATGCAATAGTGTATCAATAATGTGACAAAGATGGTGCTGTTTGACCAAGGCAGAGACATAAAAAAAAAATTCAGTACCAAACTGATACTTTGACTTCGATGCTAAATATACCTTCTTTTAAATACAACCATTTACTGTAGAAAAATATTAAATCATAATCTTCAGTAAAAGTCTCTGTATAGATTTTTACAAGAGAATTGAGTGACACTTGTAGTCTGTTTGTGCAAGTGTTGGTTTAAATTTTTTTTTTTAATCTTCTTTGAAATTCAAACAGGCAGCAAATGATTGTTGCAGTTGCAGCGCAGTACCTAAATATGAAGAAATGAGGGGTGGCTCAAGACCTTGCTAGTACTATGTGTGTGTGTAATACACACAGTGACCTATGTATGAATCATACAAAACAGAGCAGAACAAAGACCGTTTAACTTCACTGAACCTGTGAAGAAACGGGAGCAGATGATTCCAGATGATCAGGCGGTGATCAGAATACTGGTGGTTCTGAATGCAGAGTGGTTGGAACTCCTTTATCTAGGCTGCTTGCATCTTCAGACACTTTGCAGCCTGTTGCTGTAAAACATTTCATTTATTTAATCTAGTAAGTATGCCAAAGATAAGACAGTTTAACAGGTATACTATGGTAGTTTTGCACCAACAAGGCGATTCAAAGCAAAAAAGGTGTGGCTCAAGACTTTTGCACAGAACTGTGATATAATAGAAGCAATCCTCATAACCTTGCATTTCTTAAAGTCAGTATATTTATGATGATAGTTGAAGTGTGTGTAGCTTGTTGTTCCTCCCCTAATTTGCATTTTTTCCCGTTTAACAGATTTTTTACTGCAACTTTTATGAGATTATTAGGACATTTATTAGATTGTGATTATTTGCATTTTGGTGTGTGAATCACACAAGCTTAGAGTGGAGGTCTGGTATTCTTTTCCTATTAGTGTGAAGAAGTGAACACTTGCAAGAATATCCCCATAAGGTCTAGTCAGTTAGTTCCAATTTAATACTTACAGTGAACAGTTGCTTTTATTTATCTGTGTCTTTCATCTATTTTTGGACTGGGTACTTGTGTGGGGTTTTTTTTCAGCAGTGCTCAAACTGTGCAGTTCCATTTGGAGCAAATACTGAATAAGGACAAACATAAAGCGCCACTGTGAGTCTGCAGAGAAGGGCTTGTTTATAGACCTTTGGGCTTGCAGATGTTTCACAACCTCACAACTGCCACTCAGCCACGGAGTCTCTCTCTCAGTCTCTCACTGCCCCCAGGCAACCTTTGGCATGGCTGGCTCTATAGCCTGTCTTTTTGCTGCCACTCATGCGTTTCCTCCACTCTGTGAAAACAACACGAGATCAGCCTCGCTAAAGTGCCAAATCGCTTTCACTGAAACATCCTTGAAACGGCCTGAGTGGCCTCACCTGAGCCGAGCCACCGAACAACAGCCTTTAGTGCAGGAAGAGGAGAGTCCCATAGTCAGGTCACCTGAGTACAACAAGAGTCTTTTGCTTAGAACTTGAGTCCGTTTTTAGACCTCTATTCCAGGCACTGGTAATGCTGATTCACCCGCTGAGCTCAGTTTGATGCGTTTTATTGTTTGGAATACTAGCTTGCATTGAAAGTGTCTGGGTCTTTACAGCACCTGGACATGTTTATTCATGTCTGATCCAAACTCACTTTACTGTAGAACTAGGCAATGATGTGAGTCATTTTTCTGAGCAGCGAGAATTTGTTTGTTTAAAAATATGAGAATAAACACCAAAAAAAAATCATGATGGGTATGTTGGCATAACAATAATCAAAGCTACAGTTACAAGTAGTTACAATTATCAACCTATGCTTAGTTTGTCTAATCTGTCTGTTAATACAGGTGCTACTGATGGGGAAGATCTATACAGTGTCTTTTAAGTGAAATCTTCTAACGAGTATTTTGTGTATGTGTATGTATGTACACACTGGTTATGTGTGTGTGTGTGTGTGTGTGTGTGTGTGTGTGTGTGTGTGTGTATATGTATGCATATACGTATCCACATAAAACACCAAGTAATACACTTGATCATATAAGCACTGTATAGGAGTTTTGGCTTTTATGCAATATTTATTTGCTTAATCAAAGATTAAAAGAAGATTGCAGTGTCCTCTGTCTACTGTTGTTTTTACAGTTGTAGTTGTGACGTATGTGGTGCATACGGAGACACAAGATGTTGATATTGTGAAATGGTGCTATATTTGGAAATACATAAATAGGACAAATCTGTCTAGGTCATAAGTTAAATATCACACCTAAATCCACTCAACAATCCAAAATTCCAGGCGCAAACTACCACTTACACCAGTGAGCAAAGAGTGAACACACCTTACATTTGTATTTTTTATTCATAACCCCCATAGACTATTTTCTTGTTGGGATATTAGAATATTAAGACAGATTCAACACAGATGCATAGACCCAGCCAGTGGCAGTATTCCCAGAAACTCCATGACCAGCAGGGTTTTATATGCTGATCAGGCCATGAGGATCAGAATAGCTCTGTTAGTAAGAAATGTTTGGTACCTGTCTGAGCACAATGTTATGAAGCCAATGAGCTTGAACTTTGACCTGCTAACTTTGTGTTTGTGTCTGTTTGTCTGTCTGTCTGTTTTGTTTTTTTTCCTCCTGCAGATATGCCCATATTCGGCCAGTGTCCTGCACAGGACGACTTTTACCTGGTCATGTGCAGCCACTGCAGTCAGGTAGTCAAACCCCAGGCCTTCCAAGCACACTTTGGTAAGAGTCTTTTTTTATTTTTTCTTCCTTCTCTGTCTTTATCCCTCTCTGCCTCTTTCTTCAGCAAGATGTTGTAGCAAAATCTTATCTCCCCGAAGGGAATTAAGACAGAAATCCCTCCTGCTCCCACCTCTGCTCTGTGAGCACACTGAACGAGCGGGTGAGTGAGAGAGAGAGCGAGAGAGAGAAAATGAGTGAGTGCGAAAAAGGGAGAGCACTAGTCTTTGATTTCCGCCGTCAGCCACTTTGTGTTTACAATCCTCCTGTTAATATTTGATGTGCTCCTTCCCCGCCATGCCATCCTCTCGCCGTGCTTTATCTAAATCCAGCACTTTTTAATGTGGAAAACTGTCTGCAAGACTGCGAAAAAACTTCAGGGATGAAAGGAGAAAGAGGCAAAAAGCGCTCATGTGTTTGCTCCAGGAATACTTGACCCGCATGCTTGATGGAAATTGATGATTGTGGATCAGCAAATGAAGAGATCTCTCATGTTGAGTGGCATCGCTGCCCTCATCGCACTCAAGAGGGGCCGAAACGCTCAGGCTGTCAAGCCAGTGCTGAGTTTGTCCAGCTGCTCTGAACTGGATCTAATGTTAAAAATACACTTCCAGAAAACATGACTATAATATGTACCATCACAATATTTGGAGACATTTTCACAATGATAATGAAACACA
Organism: Hydrocynus forskahlii; assembly: GCA_037974365.1. Lineage (NCBI taxonomy): Eukaryota > Metazoa > Chordata > Actinopteri > Characiformes > Alestidae > Hydrocynus > Hydrocynus forskahlii. The sequence goes on along the minus strand of JBBPCX010000141.1, from coordinate 17,559,432 downwards.
GGACAAAATAAATGGAGTAAGGTAATGGCATAATTGGCTGACATCCAGTCAACTACTTGTTACTGCATAGTTTATAAAACCTCCAAACACAGCTTTACCGGGCAAGGAAAAAGGCTTGTAACTGTTACTGTAAGTCAGTGTGACTGCTTTTCTGAATCATTTTAGATTATTTCAATCGCCATGTTTATCAATAAATTTTAAAGGACAGTGTTTTTGAAAGATAATTGGATAAATTATGTAAAATAAGATTAAAAACAAGAAAAAATTACATACATAATTCTGTTAAGAAAACAAATTTAGAAAGAGCTGAAGCAGCTATGGTGACACATTATTTAAAAAAATATCAGTAAATGCTTGTCACTGCTTTATCACAATGCTACAACCACCAAATTCTATTGTCCCTAATGTGCTATAATATATGTTTAGCTTCTGACAGATTATTTTAGAGTTTAGAGTGTGGTAGTAATAATATATCATAGCATTAAGCTGTCGTAGACTATGTGGATATCAATTATTTTGTTGATTACATTGATTAATTACTGATGGATTGTTTTTATTTGTAAAATGCTGTCTATAACAGTGAGAGATTGGACACAATATGGCTTTTTCTTCTGTTTCATACCATAAAATAACCCAAAAAAAGCATGGTTTGATTAGTTGATTAATCAAATGGTAGGTGATGGGTTAATCAATTATATATTAACCGATCTTTGCTTGCAGCCCTTGTTTACTGGAATGTTTGGTCATTCGAGCACCACATAGACATCTGGTCCAACATACCTGCTGGAAATGATCTTGATCTCCATGGATAATTAAAGCTGAATCTCAAATAGTGAAAGCACTAAACTGTAAAGTGTTGTGGCCCACTGTGACCGCAGTTGCCCACTTCTGGCCCTAAATCTGTCTTTCTCAACCAGAATTGCCCACAAGGGGGAGACACAATGTCATTTGGGTCGCATGTCAGCACCTTGATAGTGGCTTTTGAGTCAAATCTGGAAAAGTAAATAACAAAAAGTATAATTCTCATAAGCACCGATGTATCATTTGAAGCTTATTAACATGTGTTGAACGTGTGGAGGCTTTTCCAGCTGCTGCCTTTCTGCATTTAGTCATGTTTTAGGTATGTGTCATTGCTTTTTAATGCAAAAAACAATAATACAAAGCTTGCAGTCTCTTGCCAAGTTGCGAAGCTGTCTTGATTATTTTTGGACTGCAGATGAAATGATACAGCTGTGGCTCAATAAAAACAAAGTGCAGGAGAAAATGGGCCTAAAACTCAAGTAGACAACACTGAGTCTGGCCAGGACCCACATTTGACAGGGTGTCCGCGGGGTTTTAAAAAGTATTAAAAGGTGATAAATCAAAATTGCTAAATTTAAGGCCATAAAAGTGTTAAATTAGTATTATTATAATAAATTATTATGTTATTATTTTTTCAAAAAATAGCAATTATTTTTTTCAGACTATGAGGTTTCCTATTTTGAGTGAAATTGTATCTGCTTAAGTTTGCATTGGTTCGTTTAAACATAGGCTTTAGCGTATCTGGGCACCAGAGATGAGGACTCAAGTCTGAGACTCGGACTCGAGTCACACTTAAGTCATACAAACAAAGACTCGTAACTTGACTGTAGACTTTGTGACTCGTGAGTCATAACTCGTAAACAATGTCCATTTCATGGAATTATTTATTTATTTATCTTGCACTCTTTCCAACGACCCCTTGTTTGGCATAATCCGGAGTTATTAGCCGAAAACCGTTCACCTCGAACAAAAAAAAATGGGACACCGGGGCGAGGTGAACGGTTTTCAGCTAATAACTCTTGTCTTCCTTAACTCCGGATCGCTGGGGGGCTATTGTGTTAAACGAGAGGTCGTTGGAAAGGTGTCACCGAGCCCTATCTAACTGTGAAGATTCACATTTAGAGTGCGAGATATATTTTTCATATCTAACATTTAGATTTAAGATCATGTTGGTGAGGGGATATCACAGCACGCAGTCCCGCCCCCTGCTAAGTAACAGCCAACTGTAATCACCATTTGTAAAAGTGAAACATTTCGATTTTGAACGCAACATTTAGTTTTTTAGAAAGCAAAGTCCTGTACAAAGTCTGTGCCATTCTTGAAAATGATGCCAACAAGTTGGCTGAGGAGGCAGAGGGACCCAAAAATGGCCCAGCTAATCACTAAGTCCAACACACTTAAGAGGAGATACAAAGAGAAAAAAGAGAAACTGTTTAAAATGTAAAAATTAGTGAAGAAAAGGCCATGCAAATAAGCCACTTTTAAGACACAAGATTCTTTTGCTCATTAGTTCAATTAGACCTATAGTACATGTTTATGTCAACATGAAATAATAGCAGTTCACCAGTTCATGTAGTGCCAGTTTGTGAAGTGATATCACCAACAGTTCATATAGCAGATGCCAGTAATGCATCAACAGTTCATGGAGTGAATGCCAACCAATGTGTTGGAACTATGTCTTCGTCTTTGTTGCACATTTACGTAGTGCAATATGTGGTTAACATCAGTGAGTCTGTAAATCTATTCTCTTGCGTAGTGTTATGTATGTCAAAATCTGCATGAACATTAGAAAGGTCGCTGATTAACACTTGCAACTCAGTGTCGTGATGGTTTAAAAAAAAATTCTGAAGGTAGTAAAAAAGGTATTAAAAGGTATTAAATTTAACTTAAGGATTGCTGTATATACCCTGTTTGAGTTGCACCTAAATGTCACCTGAGGCTCCTGTTCCCAGATCTGTATTCCAACATTCTGAAATTCCATAATCCCACATTCCACTACAGCATTGATTACACTCTTAAAACTGAAGGTGCCAAACAGGATTTCTTCATGAGTCACGAGTGGTTGGGTAAAGAGTCATTTTTGTTTAACGTACCTTCCCATAATGTAAATCGCCTACTGCACTCGCATCTAATCTTTCAAATCATCTTTTAAGCTTTCCAAGAGTCGCTTAGGAATGTTTTGCTGATTGTGTTGTTTGGGTCTTTTTGTTTTTTACATCACAAAATCTACACCATCAATCACACAAAAAAATGTTGTAGCATGTTACTTACATTCTGAAATTGCATTCCTTCTCACAGTCTGCATTCATAATCCCACATTCCACTCTAGAATTGATTATACTCTTAAAACTGAAGGTGCCAAACAGGATTTCTTCCTGGTTGGGTGAAGTCATTTTCGTAAATTATATGTATATGAGAAGAAATTTTAACATACCCTTACATAATGTAAATTTCTATATTTTTCCCAAGCCAAGAACAATTTAGGAACCTTTATTTTAAGAATGTTGGTCACAGAAGCTCGTCCTGCTTCTTGGAGCTCCCTGTAAGTCTCTCCTCTCTGGCTGGTCTTTCCTGCGAACACGTGCCCTCGTTTATTCAACACATTGAAAGATTAATGACCTGATTAACTGCGCAGTTCAGGAAACTCAAGACAGGATTTCAACTGCGTGCCAAGTGCAAACATGCTATCTAGCACCAGTGTGCTGATCTTGCATCTTTGTGCAAACACGAGCGCTTCATATATCTGTCCCAGATTTTTTTTGGTTGTGTGTGTCCATGAATGTCTGTTCTAAACTTTATTTAGGACATCTGAGTTTATTGTAGGGATGGGACAATTACAGTGTAAAATCCAGTAGAGAATTTGTCTAAGTTTAAGAACTTACCAAAACAAATAATGTGCAGTTAAAAAGTGACAGTGGAAGTAAATATCACACTGCATATCCCAATATAGGTTACCCACATGCACCAGGAAAATTTGTCTACTTTGTCTATTTTCTGACACCATGCTGGTGATAATTTCATATTTCTATAGTCTAGAAAAAGTAAGATTTAATTAATGCTGTGAAATCATTTTGCGTAATAGTGCTTTTCGCTATAATTTAACTACGGACGAAACCTAAGGGCTAAAATACTAATTTCACCTGTTTATGTATTAAAGACACTGTATAATGTCAGTTTTTCAACAAGCATATATGTATACATTTATTAGTATATGTATTACACTTTGCTATTTCGAAACACAAGGGGGCTTCATGTGAGCACATTGCCATGGATGCATTTTTAAGAATGTGATGGAGAATCCAAAGACATTGTGCACCTAACTCATCTAGCTGATGTTAGCTAGATCCAGAAACAATGGAAGAATGGTTCCAGCACAATCTAGCATTGTACAGATCCTCAGCATCCAACAGTGTACCTGTTAGCTCTAGTGTTAGCTTTGCTTATCTGAAAACACGAAAATCCTCGAAAGTAACCCTACAAGACAAGTAAGCCAACAGGACAGTTCATTAACTCTTAAGGATACTTAAATACCAAAATGACACAGTATTCAAGTCCCTGTTGTTTTTGTCATTGAAATCATGAGACGAAATTTCCATACTGACCCATCAGCTACCTCGCTCATTCCAGGAGTCTCTTTGAAAGGTTTTGCTGATTGTGTTGTTGAGCTTTTCTGCCTTTTGCATAAATCATGCAAAAATGAAACATAGTTATTCTACTCTCTTGTGTTTAAACTTAACTTGATTTTTTCCTTTAGCTAAGGTTTATTTTAGTACAATCAGAACTTACTGCATCAAGTGCTTATCAATAATAGTAATAATAAAAATGTGCATCTGGTACCTTTCATTCATAAAATTCAGCTTAAAGTGCTTCATAGCATGTTTAAATAAACCAATAATTAACAGCATTTGAGAAATAAAAGTATAATACAAAAAAAATGGTGCATGTTTAATGAAATGCAAGAGGAAAAACAGAAGCACTGAAAGAGAGAGAAAGTGAAAATTTGTTGCACAGTTGGGTCCATGTCTAAGATGAGAGATTTAAAAACGAACCTGCTTCTCTTTTCTGTTCACCCCCGCAGCCCAACTAAAACTGTGTTCCTACCTATGCTCTCTGTTCATGGTTGGTTGGTTGGACCCGAGCAGCGTGAGGTGCTCAGATATACTTGTGCTCACAGCGGGAGTGACATGTTTGGATGTTCCAGCGAGCTGTTTTGGTCATTAATTTATGAAGCTGGTGTACAGAGCCCTTCTCCTCTTTACTCTCCTTTACAGCTGGTTTGGCTAGAGAGGTTCTGAGGAAGATTTTACACCTTCAAGGCTCTAACTGCATTTTTAAAGCGAATGCTGTTTAAATAATGTGCCTGTTACCTTATTTGTATTAAAAATGGAAGGATGATTCGATCTCTGCCTTTAATACTCTAATTGTAAGTCCAATGCTGTTTAATTAATGTCTGTTTTACCTTCTTTGTAACACTGATCCATCCACTCAAAAATATTCTGCGTTAACTTAGTCCAAAAAGAAATTGTCAGGTTAAAGCAGCAACAAACATTTTGTGAAAGTGTGTTTGTATAAAAATCTATGTACAAAAACACAAATACACACATGCACTTATACATAACGGGGAAAAACAGATTTATGGATTTTCTGCATATATTTCTGTATTTTATACATACAGATTTCTACTATCCTGCTACGACCTAACCAACCAACCAGACAGCCGACCAGTCAACAGCCTACTGAATCGCTCGCCTGAATGAACCTAAAGTGAAACATTTCCTGTGCTGAACTCATTTACAAAGTCATTCATCCATCAGATGCTTGATGCGCCGCACCGCCTCAGCGATGCAGACGTTTTTGATAGAGCACGGTCATCTGGCAGTAGGTGCTGTGGACTCCTCTGTGTGTGGTGGACTTTAGTGGGTCCAGATTGCAGTGCCGCAGGGAACTGAGCAGCATGGTGTGATATTGTGGCCTAATTAGGTCTTTGTTGATCAGAGCAGGGGATATATTGTTTTTGTAACTCTGTTTCTTGGCGCTAGGCCAGCTTCCCCATACGAGGTGCTTTTGAGACTTCACATTAAATCAGCTGAGCGTGTGTGTGCGCGCGAGAGAGATAAAGGCCGGCGTCCGAGGCCGTGTCATATTCTATCTGCTGAAATAAATCAGGGTGTCTCTTTTTCTTCTCTGCTTTTTGTTCCTTCTCGTCGAGGGACCTGGATGACTTGCTGCTTTTTTATCAGTGCTGCTTGCATGCAGCTTGAGCAGCTAATATTGGGTGGGAGCAGCAGGGTTTTGTGTGTGCGAGAGAGAGAGAGAGTGTGTGTGTGTGTTCGCACTGCTGACAGGCAGGCGAGTGGGGAGAGACCAGAGCTTGTGTGTGTGTGTGTGTGTGTGTGTGTGTGTGTGTTAGCGCAGTGGTTTACTCCTGCAGTTTGGAGCATTTGGCAGGCAGCCCGGAGCTGCTGGAGGTTGCAGAGCGTTCGAGTGGAGCTGAGTATTAACACCACACGCCACCCAGCAGCTCCTCGTACACAAATACTGCTGCTGCTGCTGCTGAAGAAACCTGCCTCTGTTTGTTTGGTTGTTTACTTTAACGCCTAATTTATCGTTTCCTCATTAAGCTTCATGCCTGAATGTTCTCCAGTGACGTTTCCGCTGTACAAGCTCTTGACTCCGTGCTTAAAAGAATAATCAAATTTACCCAATTTTCTGCTTAAATGTAGATGTAAGCAATCAGACAAGTCATGTCTGGTGTCCAAATGTTGTCTCTTTAATTTAGAACTGGAGCTGTGAGGCTAATGTTGCTTACAAACACTGGAAGTCAATAGTCACCCAAATAGCCCAATTTGTTTTGCTAAAATTAATCCTCTAAAAACTCTAAAACTGCTTCCAGACCTTTGTGAACACCACTTTTGGTGTTGTCTAAAATGGCCTCATGTAATGTTGAAGTTTTGAGAGGTTTGTAGCTTACAGTAAGAGACTGTTCTAGCTTGATCCTAATGAAGATCTGGAAATAGAGCTGCTTAATTCATAACATAGTTTCCTTAACAGTAACATTTGTTATTATTCTGGACAGTAGATACAATATGGTCACTGTGGTTCATTGATTAAACAAGCCTGAATGGTGAAATGCCACTTAACGGATGTTCATTAAAGTCAGACCACAGCTCTAAATTAATCCAGAGATAAATTAGTTTTTTTATGCACGTGTTTGAGACATGAAATTTGTAGTCATTCATTTTAGCGTAGTATTTAAAATCCATTGAATTGTACATTTTATTTTTTCTAGCTCGAGTGCGTTACATGATTATGCCAGTGTTGTATTTAGTTCTGACCTCAGTAAAGTACTTGCTTTTTCTGTCCATCATTATTTTATCCTGAGATAATACTGTCTGTGTTTACCACTTCAGCCCACTCTAGTTCAAGCTCAAATCACTGTAATTTCCTGTCGCATCTAGTACGTTTACACAGCCGGGTTTTTGTCTGTCTTTCTTTCCATCTGTCTGTCTTTCTTTTATTCTTGTCTTCCTTCTTTCTTTCCTACTTTTGTTCATTTCTTTCATTCATTTCTTTCTGTTCTTCTGTCTTTCTCTTTCTTTCTTGTCTTCCTTCTTTTTTTTCCTTTATTTATTTCTTTTGTTCATTTCTTACTGTTATTTTTCTTTTTTCTTTCTTTCTTTCTTGTCTTCCTTCTTTTTTCATTTATTATATAATTTTTCCTTCCTTCTGTTCTTTCTTTCCTTTTTCGTTTTTTCTAGCTCTTGTGCTTCTGCAGAGGATCACCGTGGTAATGTCTTATAACTAAACATATAAACAACTGGGGAACTGAGTGGTTTTTGGACAGTGAGTTTATTTGCTCATTCTAGTCAGTTAAACAAGTGGTAGAAGTGGTACTAAATTTCTGCCGATTCCTGCCTGGTCAGTACTGAAATCTGGAGAATCTCCTGGACAGACGGTGCTGCCATCAGTGACTATGCAGCATTCATACATTCTAACACAGCTGTTTTTTTGTTTTTTTTCCAAATTGTTGATACTGGATTGGATCAGTAGGATTTGCTGCAAATCACCACCACATGTTTGCAGCAATTCCCCCCCCCCCCAATATATACAGGAAACTTAGGACACTTGTTCCTGCAAAAAAAAAAAAAAGTCATATTAAATTTAAAAATCCCTCCAAATCTTTTCAAATGACTTCTTTATTTTTCTTTATTTTTTTCCACCTAATTATGGAGAGAGTATTGAATAGTATTAGTATCGATTATCAATATTGTTATGGGCATCAGTACAATCCTAATGATGCCCATCTCTACCTATAGTTTTGCTGGTCTAGGGGTCAGTATATTAAACAGCTTGCATTTTGTCTTTGTCTACTCAACATGTATGAAATTTAGATTTAAAAATGCTTTTCAAAATACTTCTCTAAGCATAATGTCTCTAAATGTTAGTAGTCAGCAGAAAGCCCAGTGAGGAAAATTTTTCTTCCCTTCAGGTTCGCTCCAAAGGTCCTTTATTGTCTCAGTGAGTGCGTTATAGGTGTCAGCTTCCTCATGGTGGAGAGTCTCGTACTGTCCCTGTAGGTCATTTTAAAAAAAGAGAATAGACATTACTGTGAATGTTCAGTAGCTGATTACTGATATTCAAACAAATGTTATTTTGTATCAGAAATGGTGTTGCTATCTACTCAAAGTCTGTATGGCTATCTACTCAAATATGCATATATTTGCATATTTTCAATAACTATAAATCCTGCCTTTGTATGGTGTTGTATTTAATATGTTTATTTCATTGTGAAGACATGCTCCTTTTACAGAAGATATTACGGTAATTTATTGTTTGAATTTAGAAATCACTGTACATTGGGCCATAGTCCATTTTTGTACAAAAGATCACATAAATCCTGCTATGAGAAGTATCTTGGAAAATCCTTCTGGAATATGCTTCAGACTTCGACAAATGGAGTAAAGACTGAGCTTCAGAACTGCATTACCCAGTAACATCCATTATTTGGGTGAACATTGTTTTCTAGTACAAAGACAAAAATAGACTTATTTGGATTATACTATATGGAAACAAACTTTCCAGAGTCAAACCGCTGAATTTTGGAAAATGCAGAAAGATACAAGTGGACCTGAACTGAATTAACAAGCAATTAATGAAATAAAAGCATTTCTTTTGAATTTTTTTTTAATGGTAGTGTGAGAGAAGACTTTCAGAAATCAGATATACAGTTCATAGTTTATCCATAACTGAAATATACTTGGCAGTACCAGATCATCATTTTTGCTTGTTGTGTCTTGCTTTAACTTGTGTTTCACCCCTGGGCCTTTTCAGAGAGAAGACACAGTTCCATTAGCAAGCCCTCGTCAGCCTACCCCACCTCCGCTGCTTATCCACTCTCGGGCCTCTCCTCCCGGAGTCGATCTGGAGGTGTAGGTGGAAGCGGGACAGCCAGCAGTGGGTCCATGGGAGCCCTCTCCAGTGGCAGCAACAGCACCCCCTCAGCCAAAGAGAAGATGCCTCACCGGAAGCCCCACTTCCCCTTGAAGGGGCCGCCTGATGACAAGTGAGTACAATAAACCTCCATAAGGGAAATTGGCCTTATGCATTCTGTGGTTTTGTTGGGTCAAGCACTGCAAAACACATCATTTGACTTCATTCGGAGCAGTTGAAAGTCTTAATGGCTGCTTAGTGGTTGCCTACCAGGTTTCATGTCTTATTAGCCATCTTTAGTGCCCATTTGGCTTGGAGCATTTTGTTTTAGGTATTCCATTAAGTTGCCTTGGAGACTTAGCCTGGTGGCCATTCATCTCAGTGTAGGCTATTCACTCTGTGCCAGTGGTCCTCGAGGAGCTTTTCACTACAGGTGAATGTTTTCCCTGCTTTAACACACCTGGTCCAACTCAATTTCAGCTTAGCAAGCACTTCCCAAGTGTGTCAGAGTGGGAAAATGTTCAGCTGCAGTATTGGCATTCCAAGGATTTAGGACCAAGGCTGTGTGCAGCCAACAGCAAAAGTGTACTTTTAGTAGAACTTTTGTGGCGCTTTTCTACTGGCACAAGGAACCATGTTTTTCCATGATAAATAAAGTAACCTCTACTCATGCTTTCTGGTTGGTTTAAATGTTGTCATCACAACATGGAAAGAGACCATGGCTTTTTACTGTCCGTGCAAAGAAAAACAACTACGGAGATTAAAACGTACAACTTTGAAGCTGACGAAGTACAAGCACTACTATCTGTTTGGGCTGAAGATAAATTTCAGTGTGAGTTTTCTATGACGCTAACAAAATTTAACATTGTGAGACATGCAAAGGTGTACCAGGCCACTATAGTTGGATTAGGTATTCGTTGTATGCCTAAAGAATGCCGAGAAACTAAAGAAAAAACTCACACAAGACTATAAAAGAATAAAGGACCAAAATAAGAAAAGCACCTCTGGCAGAAAAACTTCCCGCTGGTTCGACTCCTTGGACGCTGTTTTGGGATTATGACCGACTATAAACTGTGGGAACAGAATTGCACTGCTGACGCATCAGAAACACTGTTACCTAACTGAGGTACATTGGAAAATCAAAGAGTGCTGCAGGTTCTGTGCCATCGCAGTGCGGTTTAGGTACAGCACGGTTCTTGGATGCTAAAGGAAAAGTGCCTTTAGTAGTAAATTTGTGTTCAAACGGCTTTCTGGTCCAGCAGATCAGTGTTTCTGCAGCTGTTTTGATTATTCAGGATATTTTGTGGGGTCTCTCACTCTCATAGTCCTGAACATGTACGTGAACATGCCGTAAAATTACCATGTTTTTTTTCTTCCATCCAGCCTGACCCCGGCTGTCACAGTGGAGAAGATCCATCACAAAGTGGACCACTCCTCCAAGCTCACCCATGTGCCCACCTCTTCCTCCTCTTCTGCCAGTACTGTGAGCTCATCTCCCTCAAAGTCAGGCCTTAATAGCCCCTCTGTACCAAAGGCTCAGCTGGTGGCCCAGGGCCACATCCCCAACGGAAAGGGCCACCTCGCCTCCCTTGACAAGAAGCAGGACAGCAGCACCAATGCCAGTAGCAGAAAAACGTACAGGAGACAGTCAGGTGAGGGACAGAGACCGGTACAGCTTCACAATAAGACTCCCCTTATAAAGGGTTTCTAAATAATTTAGAATCAGGCTTTTAATCAGGTTGTAGAGCGTTTATAAATCATTAATAAGCAGATATAAACAAGTTATAGCAGCTGTCGTACACTGATGCAGACTCACTACTTGGTAAGATCTGATGTTTTGATAGTAGTGCATGTTAAGAAAGACCTGATGAAGTTTAAAATGCTGCCTGAGAAAGAGACAAGTTAAGCTCAGCAACTAGCAAGATCTGCGGTCTTCTGAATAGTGAACCTGTTATTTCTTTATAACTGCTTATTAAGGATAAACTGTCAACAACTTAATTAACATCCTGAGTATGAATAATTTATAAGGGTTAAAACTTTTTCTTTACCTGATGTTTATCCTGATGTTGATAGTGATTTTACACACAAACTGAGTGTGCGTGAAACGCCTCGTCATTTTACACCTGGTGTCTGGATCTTCAGATTTTATCCACACTTGGTAGCCAAATATGTCTTTGACTAGTCAGATTGACATCCCATTGTGTGCGATATGTAAATGAGTGCATACACAAAACCCACTTGCTTCGGTTGCGCCTCATTTTTCTGTTCTGTTATAAGGCACCATTGTTTATTTCCTAACACCAGCAGTCAGTGATAACAAAAATACAGCTGTGAAATAATTAGTCTCTGATCATGATCCATGTGCATTACAACAAGATATATTGCAAAACAGTGGAGAAACACCAAGACCTAGTAAAGGTGGCATATTAAACAATTAGGCTATAGAAACTCAATCAGGAAATGAACTGGGGAGCACCATTGCTGTACTGAGAGGGGTTTTGATTGTCAAATGTGACTGGATGCATTTATGCTAGTATATCGTGGTTAAAATAATCGCAGATGTGTTTTGGGTGTGTTTGTCATTTTATGTGAATAAGCCACCCTGATATAATCCTCATACTAAACACACATGAAAACACCAGGTGTCAACAGGGTCAAAAACAATGAGTAATGTGAACATGATGATTATTCCCACTGAACTCAAGAATTCTAAATTAGATGATTCTTAATGTTTAAAACGGCACATTGTGTGTCTGTTTTTATAAGGGGTTCATCTTTTTTTTTTTTTTTTTTTAGACTTGACGAGCTATAAATAATTATGTTCGTATCAGCACGTTGTGTTCAAACCATTAGTTCGTTCTGGTGTCCTTTTGTCAAGTGTTACTGTTTTCTTCCATGAAATGAGAGAAGCACTTAATTGTTAATTGCTTCACACATCAGTGGTTATAATATTATGGCTAATTGGTGTATATAGTCCCTGTTGGAACAAAACCTCATATCTTCTATTTTTCTCCTTGGTTTTCCTTTGTTTTCTTTTTTTCCAGGAGAAATGGTCCAAATGTACTTTTTATATTAAATTCCATTTGAAGTGATGAAAGTGTTTTCCTTCTCCCGTAAGGTCACCACTTTAGAGGGTTAAGGCTTTTTTAAGCCTACGTCAATAGATTCCCATGTTACTGCAGAGAATAATTATTACAGTTACTGTATTGTGTTCTGTTGGACTGTATTACATTTTAATTTCTTTTACCTCTAGAGCGCGAGTTCAATCCTGATATCCATTGTGGAGTTTTGGATATGGGAGCACGTAAGCCATGCACAAGATCCTTAACATGCAAGGTGGGTGACACCTAACACACACACACACACACTCCTCTTTGTTCATTATAGACTAGAAAGTACATAAAGTACATTTCGTACAAGACAGTGCCAGCTATGTGGACAGCATTGTGCCTGTGTGCTTTTGGAGATGATGTAATGAGACCTGACAGTTACGTACATCTTTCGTGACTACATGGAGTGACAGCTTTGTGATGGCGGTGAATAATGTGTTTGATGCTACTGTGGGCTCTGTTGCAGCAGAAGTGTGTGGTAGGACAGAACCCGCAATCTTTTCTGCCACCTCTCTGTTTAAAGCTGAGGTATTGCTACACTAGATGCTTATCCCACACATTAAGACACTCTGATTCATGCGCCAGGTCTTCACTAATAATATTTCATACAGCTATAAAAGAACGATGCTGTTTTCCTCTCTCAAGTGTACAGTACGTAGGGGCATAGTGATGGATATCTCAAAGTGCTTTCAGGCACTTTGGAATATGAGGAGAATAGATAGGTTTCTGTCAGTGGAGGAGCAGTGGCTTTGTGCACAGCCTGTGGATGCGGGGGGGCCGGGATGAAATTTCACTGGGCCAAAATGCTTTCTGAATTTCCTCTCTGCTAAGTGATCTGTGCGCATCAACATTCTGAGAGTTTCAGTGTTTTTCATGCAGTCCAGCTAGAGTTTTGGTCGCAGACTTGTGAGCGTAGAATCTGTTCGCCTTGTCAGGTAGTGCTGAGTCACTGCTGTCAGTCTCGCAACTCCGGAGCTGCTGATGGACTGCAATCCTTGTCATGGTGTTTATGCACACTAGTTCTTGTTATAGCTTTTTTCTGGAGAGCCCAGTCACAGTTTCTGGTGCATGCAGTCTTTTTCTTAAAGTACAGATGTTCCCAGGGTTATGTGAAATCTACTGGTTAAGTTAAGAAGTGCGTATCATTATCATTCTTTTTTTGTTTAACGTAATATAGAGACGCTGTCTCCATTTCAAAACTTACCACTCATTCACCAGTCCTTTCTTTGTGTTTTAATCACAGTCACAGCAGCTGTAACAGGTGGAGTGTTCCAAATACTATAATCATTAGAAGTTAGATCAAGCAACGGATACCACTGAACTTTTGTTTCTTGGCAGTTGATACAGAAGTTCTGTTTATGTAATAAACTTGCGAGTCCCTCGGCTTGAACAGCCTCTTCTGAGGTTAATGAGTTCTGTTGAGTGGTACACCACATCCCCTGTTGAACATTAATTTAATGGTCCAACTGCTCAGTCTCATTTTCAGCAGATGTCATTAAATAGATGATGATGGTGGTTTGGACACAGACTTGCTAACAGGCCGGTTACGTGCCTTGACAGCATGATAGCTCTTCACTGGTAAATAGTGTTTATTAATGTAGAATTGTTTTTGCAGCTTAATTGTAAATTTATTTAACATGGGATGTTGGCACTGGTGTGCAAATGTATTATTGCAATTATACTGTAGTTTATGATCTTTAGTTAATGATACAAAACCGATTAACAAGACCGACCCCCGTATTTACACTCCACAAAGCATATAGATGCTCCTAAAGCATTGTACAAACATGAAATTATAATATAATTATAATGTATAAGTGAGTCATACAGCTCACTTTTCTCCACCACATGGATGAACTTCTATTCATTTTTGTCTAGTTTAACTGTGTTGTCATGAAAGATGTCTAACTACAGAATTAAATCGCAATGTGACACATGTCATAACTAGGCAACTTTGTTGTTGCTGCTCACTCCTTCTGTTAGGTTTTTCAGCCAGCTTTTGATTTCTACTAATCTTTCTTGTGTCGGTTATTTTTAATTGCTGGTTGTAGTGGTTAGTGTACAGAGAGTAAGGCAGAGAAATGCTAAATGAGATTAGGTCTGAGGGCCATTATCAGGAGGTGTTGGAATGAAATATTATATACTAGATCATAAATATTAATAACATTAATTATTGTTGTTGTCATCATTGTCATAATTACTTATCATTATTACTTATTATTACTGTTGTTGTCACCATTACTTATTACTGTTATTGTTAATTATTATTATTATTATTATTATTATTATCATTATCATCATCATACCTGTGGTGTGACTCCTGTCTTCTGCAGACACATTCCTTAAGCCAGAGGAGGGCGGTGCTCGGGCGGCGGAAGCGCTTCGACACGTTGCTGGCTGAGCACAAAAATCGAGCGCGAGAGAAGGAGCTGCAGCACAGGTCCGAGCCCTCCCAGCAAACCCCCCCTCTCAGGGACCCCCACCCGCCCCTCTCCCGCCTCCCGCAAGACCCCCACCACCCGATTCCCCATGGCAACGGCACCGCCGCCGACGCCCCCAAGCCTTTTACCCTCAGCAAACCCAAACCTCACAATCCTGGTCTTCCACGGTGAGTCGACCCGTTCCTGCCCATATCAGCGTCCTGCTGCTGTCCAGGCCTTTCCATACACACACCTGCATGCAGAGTACATTTCTTCTTCATTCTTCTTACCTTCTGCCATCAAGGGGGTATTTGATACGAAGCAGAATTCCTCAAAAGCCCATAGTTAAGAATTGTCCAATAGTAATGTACCTCCTCTCTTAACTTAATTCAAAATCAAGCCTGTCCTATTAGTAGTCTTTGCTAAACTAGGAAATCCTGCTTTGCAAAACACCCCCAGGGCTGTACAGTATTGCCACATGTGCTGCAGAAGTTATTCAGCAAGTGCAACAAGATCATAGTTGCATTCACAGTACTGTGCGGAAGGCAGCTGCAAATATATTTAAAACCTTTTGAGATGAGCAGCAAGTGCTTTTTCACATTAATATTACTAAATTAACTAAATCAAACTAATAACAATAAATACAAATAACACTATACAGTAAACAGTGATTTTATGTTCAGTATATCAATTTGTTCTTGTGGAAGTCCAGTATTAATTGTAGTTTCCATTAGAAACCTGGTTTGACTCAGTCAGTCCTTCATTAAATTAAATCAGGAGCTGCTGATGGAGTTTCACAATCCAAACAATGGCTGGAGGAACCGAGGAGGAATCTGGAACCGAACCTGTGTTCTCCTCACCAACTCACATCAGATCAGCTACATTTTACATTTGTTTGCATTTATTCTAGTGTTAATCTTGCTAGCAGAAATACACTTTATCACATGCTGAGAAAAACAGCTTTAAACAAATTGCAAATATGCCTAAGACTTTTGCACAGTACTTCTGCACTACATACTGAGTGCAGGGTTTCTTTTTCAGCTGCCCAAACCTTTCCCTCGGCATAATCTAATGGGTGGTGAATCACATTAATATTTAATGTTTGAAAGTTGTAGGCCTTTATAAAGAATCTAAATGTTTGTAAAGAAACGGCCTAGTTTGGAGTATATTTAACATGTGCATCAAATGAACACACTAGAATACTTGGCTTTGAATAAGGAAAGCAGTCCTATAGTTGTTGATGGCTGATCATCTTTATTGACCAATAGTTGCTGTCTCTTTCACATGTCAGTGATATCTAACCCATAAATAGACCATTTTTGAAGATTTTCCTTTGTCTGAATAGCTTTGTTACGTTTCTTTTTCAGGCTAAGTAGCAGTAGCTCTCATGGTGGGGCGAGCGGTTTAGGGGACCCTGCCATGGCTCATGACTCGACTCAGCACCCCCACTTGGCTCCCACGCCTGACGGGGTGTCACGCCTGTCCAGTGACGAGGGTGAGAACGAAGAGAGAGAGGAGGGAATGGACAAACTGGACTGCCACTATTCAGGTTATCACCCACGACCAGCTGCTGTAAGTCTCTCACAATAAAGCACTCTTTCACTTTCAGCATTTCTTAGGCTGTTTACTTTGACAGTTTACCAGTTTAGAGAATTTATGAATTATTTTCAGACCTATCATGCTTGACTAAGCACATGAAAAGCTTGATCATTACCTGATGAACATGGAAAATATTTGGAATGCATGTGGACCACAGCACTGTGATTGACAGAGCGTATGTGAAAAACAAAGATTTGTTAATGCTCTGCAGCCTAATGTCAGATTATATTTTTGACTTTTAATCCTTCCCATTCTTGGTAGCATGTTAAATCTTGCTTCAGATTATTAAGTAATTGATGTTTTTCCTTCTGTTTAAATGTTATCTTTAGCTTTTAACGTGAAATTCATGTTCTGAAAATATGGAGCGTAACATGAAATCTTGTGGTTCAGTTTCTTTCCTTTTTGTCCACTTAGTACTGCACTTTTGGAAGCCGCCTGTTCGGGAGGAGCTGTTACTCTTTTGACCGGCGCTGGAATCGCGTCCGGTGTGCACTGGCAGCGATGATGGACAAACATGTCAACTCTCTGATGTGGAAGTAAGTGCCATCATCATCATCGTTTTTACGCACAAGACACTGTGATTTTTCCAGTAAAGCAGAGATCATGAATGTCTGCCATCTTCTAAATTTTTTTGCTTACTCCAGTCTAACATAGTTTTACATTTAGGCACCTTACTATTAGTACATCAGATAATTAATTTAAAAATCAGATAAAGAAAGATAGACCTTTATTAGTCCCACAGGTGGGAAATTTGACATCAGGATCAGACAGATTGCCAGTATTTCAGTTTGCATTTTTTATGCTCATGAAGAGCATAACATTTGGGCAGCGCTGGCCTAATATGCTGTAATTTATTTATTTTTTATTAATCTAGATTTCATTTAAATGTAATTTATCACGGAGAAGCACCCTGGACAAATTGCCAGATACACAAACACACTCACACCTAGGGACAGTTTAGCATCTCTAGTTCGACTGATGTGCATGTCTGGACTGTGGGAGAAAACTGGAATTCCCGGGCAAACTCCTCAGCGGCCCAGCCGGTAATCAATCCCTTGGACCTTCTTGCCCTGAGGCGACTGCGCCACCCACTGCACCACTGTGCCGCCAGCTTCCCTTTTCAGGCAGACATAATACAACTCAGGATTACTAGGTGTAATAATGCAGATACGTCACTAGACTGCTCTAGACCTTGGCCCTCTAGGACCAGAATCAGCAGTTACCTCTGTTAAGCCTGTTATATAATCAGTACACAACTGATACATGTTGCAACTTTGAAGACTTTCCGAATGTTGTCTCTGATCCTACTCTTTGCTCTGACTTTGTAGAAAAATCCCTCTGGCGCCGGACAATTCATCCTCATCGGCTGTTTCGACGTCTCATCGGTCAAGCGCAAACTCTCTTTCCTCTTCTTCGGGCTTCCTCAGCCCCTCCCCTCCGCCTCCCTACGGCCAGTCGTATGACAGCAAGCCCGTGCTGTCGTACGGGACCACCCTGAACGCCCGGGCCGCATCCCAGAGGGCAGGAGAGCAGCCGTCCTACAGCAGCGGTGGCGGCGGCGGCAACAGCAGCAGCAGTTCGTCCAGACAAGTGTCTTCGTCATCACCCCAGATGCCTTCGGCCCACTCCTCCTCGCTGCCCTCCACGCCTGGCTCCAGCAGACCCCTCAAATCCCGCTCCGGAACCAAACCCTTCCGGGTCAGGGACTCTTCCTCCTCAGCCACGCTAACTAGCCCCGTCGCTAACAGCAGCAGCAAAAGCGGAGGCAGCAGCAACAGCGGGGGCAGCAGCAGTGTGAGCGCGGGCAGTAGCGCAGGGGCAAAAAAGCGCAAAAACAGCTCTCTACTGACACCCCACGGCACCTACGCCGCCGAATCTTCCTCATCATCCTCTTCTTCCTCCTCCTTCAAGAAGAATTGTGCAGTGAATTCGGGCACCTCAGGGAGCAGCTTCCACTCCTCGCTTACCTCCACTCCCTCCTCCACGGCTTCCTTGTCCTCGTCCTCCTCTTCCTCGCACAGCGCCGGCGCAAACTGCCCGCCGGGCCGTGCCAACTCGCTAAGCCTTCGACAGGAAGCAGCCAGCCGTGGGCCGCCACCGGCCAGCCCAGCCGAGCCCATCAAGCGCATGAGTGTCATGATGAACAGCAGCGACTCCACGCTCTCGCTCGGCCCGTTCGTCCATCAGAGCAACGAACATCACAGCCACACGGACGCCCGAATCGACAGCAAGAGGAGGAAGAGCTCACCTGCTAGTAGCAGCCTCACTAGCACAGGTATTGCCAAACTTAGCAAAAATAGTGTGGAATCAAAATTTACTTTTATATGAATATTATATGTATAGGCCTCATATTTTTTAAGTATCCATATGATTCCATAGTAATTACCACAGTTGTGTAGCATCTAGAATGAAGAACAAGATGGCAAGGATTGTCTTCAAAATGTGGACAAAAATGTACCTACTACTATAAATTTGCATTTAATGACTTTGCATTACAGTGACCTGTAGTTAAACATCTGTTTTTTAGTTCATACTTTTAAAATCGACATTGTATAAATGATAATAAAATAAGTAATTAATATGACATGATTCCTGACCTCTGAGTGGGAGTGTAAGCATATGCAGGGAACTGGTATTATTTCATATGCACATGTCTAGCTAATTTACCGGAACTACTTGTATTAGCGGATTTCATTCTAGATGCAGTATTCCTTTAAGCTCTACTAAGGAATTTTTATAGGAGAACCTGAGGGCTTTTTTACAGGAGAACCTGAGGAATTTATAATAGGATTTCTCATTAAGGCGACAGTTAAAATATGTCATTGGGTTTAAATGTATATATTGACAGCATGACCTGGAGTGTGTAACAAATGCAAAATACATGTAAAATACATATAAAATTGTTTTGCTTGTTCCTGGCATGCATTGTACAGTTTGTAATGAAGCTGCCTTTGTTTTTGTAGCGTCTGCAGGAGGAGGGGGGTCGCAGGGTCCCGGCAGGCCTAAAATGCCCAAATCTCCAGCCATCAACAACATCCACAGCAAACATGCGCGACCCATGCCAGGAACACCAGGGCTTCCCAACAACTCGCTTATACATCAGGTATGTGTTTGCATATTTGTATTGTAAGGGTATAAATGACTTGCAGATCAGATGCAAGGCCATGCAAAACTAAGTACAGATTCATGATGATTTCTTTAATGAATCTGTAATGAATCTGAAGGGGGTGGTGGTGGCCTAGTGGGTAGGATTCTTGCCTCTGGACCAAGAGGTCATGGGTTCGAATCCTACCTTCAGTATACCACCACTGGGTTCCTGAGCAAGACCCTTAACCCCAAGTTGCTTCAGGGAGACTGCCCCCTGTAGTTAGGGAATGGAAGTGGCTTTGGATAAAAGCATCTGCTAAATGCCGTAAATGTAAATGTAATTCATTTTTATTGACTGTTAGGTTAAATTTATCGACTTACCTATTTTTTGTCCCTATTTGTCCGAGTTTGTCCGAGTTTGTCCCAGTTTGTCCCATCATAGCATTGCCATCATTCAAAGCATGCACTGTTTCCCACTGTTTGTGCTTGTGGGATCATGATGCAGTCAGCTAATTATGAAGCAAAGACAGAAAGCAGAAATGTAAATAATTAATTTGGGACTCCACAGTCCATTATTCGTATTGCACAGTGTCCTATTAACAGGAGAGCAGCAGTAATACAGTACAAACTGGAATTGTCTGCTTGTGTGTAGTGCAGTTATAATTAGGAGTGGGCAATACGATCATATGACAGTAAATTACGCCACAGTCTGCTTTACAAAACATATTATGTATATTGTCACTACATGAACCCAAAATGCACCGATGTAAGAATGTTGGCCCATTGCCTATGTCTGATACATTTATAGACTGCAGAAACTGGTATCATGGAATTGTCATTACAGAGAAATATAGCAGAGTTACAAATGTGCTAAAATATACATAAAATCTAGTCTTTTTTTTGCAGTAGTCCATTAAATAATTCATAAAATACCAGTTTGGATTATCGGTCGAGTCTAAACACCTTTCTTAAATGTGGCACTACTGGTTCTTTCTTTTGTTCTTTCTTCCTTTCATTTCATTCATTCATCTATTCAATCAATCCAGCATATAGAACCTCAGACAAACAACCATATCATGGGTTGTAAAAACGGCTTCAAGCATGATATTTTTTCTAAATCAGCCACCCCTTTTCATACTATTAATACTAATTTGATTATCTTTTTCGTTTCCTGTCTCAGCCAAAGGCCCGTCCCTGACACAGGTGGGCCGGCTCTGGGGGTGCGGAGCGGTGTACTGGGACTCCATCTCCGCAGGCTCCCTTAGCGCCCGTCACGCCACACTGCACGAGGCCTTCTTCTTCACTTACTCTCAGCTTCCCGCAATCCTCAGGGTGGAGAGCGCACTGGGCGGCTCAATGACGGCGACACATCCCTCCCAGCCAAACGGGGGCACTGCGCAGGGGGACAGTGTATCACGCAGAGGGGAGTAGTGGTGTGTATGGTGGGTGTATGCGATGCCCTGGGTGGCAGCCCCCCAAAAGAGGGAGGAGGTTTGGAAAAGCAAGGGATGCAGAGGTAGAGATAAGGGCTGGTACAGGGCCACACCAACACTACTATGAATCGTCAGAGGGACTTACACGAGCAAAAGGAGCGTTTCTGCTGATCTCTTCCGTGTGTGTGCATCTGCTTGAATGTGTGTTCTTGTATGTGTCCGGGTGGGTGTAACCGGAATACTGGAATTTTTTTTTTTTTTTTTCCCATGGCCTGAACTGTAAGTGCTTGGAATTAAGAAAGTGCACAGGAAAACAGGAGGGGATATCAGGAGTCTCCGTGTGAGAAAAGCGCGCACACATTTAGTTGAATGCATTTACTTTATTAGCACCCTGACAGGTGGAGTTCAGTTTTATTCACCACAGAGAAAATGAGGAAGGGTAGGTGCAGTCATGTATCCAAAAGAACAACCCATCTAAAGGGTTTCAAGTCTTAATGTTGCTTTAGGATGCATTTTGTTTGCCTACTTCAAGTATCTGCAACTTTGGAGCACATGGAACAAAATGTCATTTTCCAGAAGTTTAGTTTCCATCCTATTTGAAATATTGTTCATTAAGATAAAGACCAGCATCCATTATAATCTAAGGAATGGATTGAGTAAGAGCTTCTTTTAGATGAGCTAAATCTTCCTAATTACTGGTTTTAGCCACATCTGACCTGACCCAGTCACTTTGTAATACTTCTTATTTACCCATGTGCACTCAGCCAGACTTCTATATTCTGGAAAGCTAGTGGTCGTGGCATCATTTCTAGGCAAAAGTTAACCTTAATTCCAGATAATGTCGTATTATTCCTGATGACTTCTTGTCCTTCTGAACTATGACTTGATAAAACCTTTAAAAATATTGTAACTCGGATGTTACAAGTAAGGACTGTTGGTAGTATTTGCCTTGGAAACACTGTCTGTTATTGTCAGTCTTATCAATGTACACAGACCCTCAGACAGTTTCATAGAATGTCAGTCACCTTCGGTCGTTCTTGTCCAAATCGGATGGCCCTCATCACTACAGCTACACGTAGACATCATTCTGTATGAGACACGCTTGTCTAAATACACTAAGACAACTGTAGGTTATCGTGGCAATAGCGTACAAAGGCCCAATCGGAGCAATCCAGTTATACATCTACACTAAGTTAACATACGTTTACTGTGCCCTCAGCAGCTCAAAGCTGATCCTACATCCACTGGTTCAACAGCTTCTGGTTGAAGCTTTAAGGGAATGGTTTGGTGAAAAAATCAAGTTTGTACAATTGTTCCTTTCCACAAATGTCCATTTCCATTTCTCCTATGTGGTCGCTTTCTAAAGACAGCAACGTAAGATACCACATAGACACGTCTGTTTAATATTCAGTTTTATCAGTCATGTTGACAAAAGTCAAAACCTGCAATAAATGGCAGCTTTCCCTCCAAAACTACTCTGTTAAAAGTTCAGTGTCTGTGTTTTGACAGAATGGGCCAAACTAACCTTACAAAAACCGTGTTAATTCATTAATGCTGGTCCTTGGAGTTAGTGGCACATTCATCAACTGGCCTTATAATACTGGTTAATTTGTTTCACTACACATTATTCTTTAAACATTTCACATAGAAAAAACACCGTCGGCTCGTCCTGGACACTTGCTCACCTACTCAGCTTTACTACAGAGAAGTAAAAAGACCAACATTAATGTTGCTGCAGCTTAAATTGTTGTTTTGTCGATCTACACATTTTTTATTACATGATTTATTTCCGCTATCACGCTCTTACAGCATCTTAAAGTGATAGGCAGGCTTAAGATGAAATACGATGACACATGAAATACATTTTTAACTCTTTGTTCAAATATTAGCAGTAGTACAGACTGTCGGAACATCACATGCCACTTTTAACTTTATTCAAACATTTTTAGCAGAAATTGAGTTAGTCAGTACAGTAACAAAATTGTTACTCTACATTTATTTTGCTTTTTTTCATACCACTTTTTTACAGCTCACAATATATAATCAACAATAGATCATAATTCTATTTGTTGATTCATCGACATGAATATTCTACTTTAAAATACATAACGCTTCTTTGCAGCCTTGATTCAGATCATTGTGGTCGAAGTGATGACTGAGGCAAAATAGTAACTGATACTTAAAAGTTTGTTACTTCACTGACGCTGGTCGCTGGAGTTTTCTAGGCCATATTGGTTCTGACAGATCTTTTTTCTAGCAACTTTGAGAAATACAACATTCAGAAGCCATGTAACTGGTTAATTTGATTAAATACAACTTTTTCTGTTCACATTTCAGGCCATCAGCTTGTCTAGTGAGGTAAAATGTCCTAATAACTCCAGGACAAAATGCTAAAGAAGTGAACACAAATCATGCCTTTACTGGTATGAGTGTGGTAAAAATGTGCATATTTTATTCTTTCACCAAACCACTTCTTATAGAAACATTTCAACCAGATATTCGTTTGTGGTGAAGAACAAACGAAAGCCAGCGAGCGGCACCATCTTTGTTCCATGATGCTCCAGATGACCCCTGAGTCTCTTCACTTGTTTTCAGGACCAGCGGTGTTAGTGTAGTTGACGGCGGCGCCACGTTGCATCATCTCAGCGACAGCACGAAGAACTGCACAATATGAGACGAAGTACTGTGAGAAGCTCCTGCTGAGTGACGGCTCGCTCGCGTCCGCGCGCGCTTTCTAAAGCAATCTCCACCATCCAACCACTATCCTTTATATCGCCACTTCTGATAACGGCTGACCCCTGTTTGCAGCGCCTGCTGTGCTAATACAGTGTTTTTTATGTTTTTATTTACAGAGAGAAATATAGGAGCTCTAATCGTGATGAACTTGCAATAGGTCTCTTTCCATTGGAGGAGGCTGTAAAGGGGGGCGGAGACAAGTATTAGACAGTCAGGTTGTGGAGATGGTGTTGTAAGCTTTGGCTCCCGTTAAAAAAAAAGTATATATAAATATATATATATATATATATATATAAATATCCCAAACTCCACTGATGTCAGTCAGCGATCGTAGCTGAGAAGCGAGTTTTTTTCTTTTTTTTTCTATCTTCGGCTTTTTTCTATCTACGAATATTGAAGTTCTAACCCTATTTCAGAATACGTATTTTGTTAAAAAAGGAAGAAAAAAAAGAATTGTACATACGGAGATGTATTTTTGCACAGGCATTTTCTTACACGCGTTTTTTGGTACAACCGAGATCGTTTATTATTATTATTTATTTCGTGAACGGATCAGTTTTGAGATTATTTGAAGTGGTTCACTGCCAAGCCAATAATGCAATACGCCTCTTTTTTCCCAGCAAAACGGAGCTTCTTGATTTTAGTCGTGTACTGAAGTCCTCGCGGAGGAGCGTCGTTGCCAGAGTAGAGCGAGTTGTTACCCTCCCTCTACACCCCGCCCCCTCACCCCAACGCCCCGACCCCACCCAACGCTCCGCCCTTTGATCAGAACGGCCCGCGACCCCGTGAGCGATTTCATCTGTCCCGTGTGTTTCACCGTAACCCGTGTCTGTACACTAACCGTGAGGGTTTAACGGGGAGACTAAAGCAATTACTTTAATCCGAAAAAAGGAGAGCGAACACTTCTGCCGACCGCTTTTATTTTGTTTTGTTTTTCCTTGCACCGCCGTTGCCAAACGTATATAGAAAACACTGCTTTCTAATCAGCCGTTTATTTTGCAGCTTTTTAAATAACGACAAAAAAGTGCCTGAATTAGTTTCTCATGTTTTTAGAAAGGAGCTTTATTAGTAGTCATGTTTCTTTCATGTTACTTGAATGTTGTATGGATTTAGAAGCTTTTTCCTTACAAGTCCAATATGTGGTCCTTTTTTTCCCTTTTCAATGTCCTGCATTAACTGGCATAAGATGGACAAAGCTCATGTAGAACATTTATATGGTTAAAGCCTGGTTCCAAAGCTCCCTTTTCTTCATGTTTGAAAGTGTAATTCACTTTGCAAGTAAAAACAAAAAAAGGCCTATTTATGCTTTTAAAGCTGAACATTGGGTCCCTTTAAGTCAGCTCTGTTCTTTTTAACGCAGAATCTGTTCTGTATGCCGTCAGATTCCAACTCCGCCGACGGTGTGTTTGTACGGCGGAAATGTTCATTATATTTGATAAAAGAAGCACAGGTTTGGAATGTGAATCACGGACAGAACACGGCTGTTTTTGGAGAGGAAGCATCTACATAGAACCTAGAAAATGATGTACAAGTGTGTATATTTGATTTTCTTTCGTTTTTTTTTTGTTGTTTTTTTATCTACATAATCAGAATCATTTGATCAGCTGGACTTTTGTGTGTTGGCTGCTATGTAATTCATGAACAAACATAGTAGGTTAGATTTACTTAATATTTAAAGAAAAAGATTGTATAGTCTATTTGTTTTGTAACAGGTTTTCTGTAAATAAAAAAGTAATTTATACAGCTATTTATAAGAAAAGAAATGCTAGATTCACTCTTCTTTATATTCTTATGGTGACTTGTTTTATTGGAATGAAATGAATGCAATCCAAGAAAATGCAAAAAAAAAAAAAATTCAATATGGTAAAAAAAGGACAATGGCATACAACTCACAAAGCATGTGGAAGTGAACACAGCTTATGTTATGCAGTGAAATGCATGTCCTAGGCCTTTGACCAGTCATTTATAATGCTTTGTACAACATACAGCTATTATCGAAGCATATTGAACTTTGTAATGGATTTAAATTAGAACTAAATCTGCTGTCAGGTGAGCAGCAGGTCAGGAGGCAGTCTGCCAAATGCTGTTTAATCTATAGACCTCCAGGGCTGCTCAGAGTATCCTATCATTCAGCCAAATATTCCTACTCGCTCCCTCTGCTCCTCCAAGGAAAATCGCCTACACACAAGGTAAACCCAGTCCAGACTGGTCTCATTTCTGGTTCCCTGCTGGAATGAGTGGCCAAAGGCGACCAGCACAGCAGAATCCCTCTATCTCTTCAAAAACCTCCTGAAGACTCATCTGTTCAGAGAGCATCTCCTCTCCTGATGCATCAATCTTCTTGCACTTTTCCATGAAAATTTGTGTTTACTCAAGTTTGGATAAAAGCATCAGCCAAATTAATGTAATGTAACAATAGGGACTCTAATACCACCCCTTAATCTAGTCTGGGTTCCATTTCATTGTAAAAGTCAAGATAATCAAAACACCACACGGCTAAACACGGGGCAGGGTTTTTATGACACTGCACTTGCCTGACCAAAGATCCAGCCAACCCCATAATGTTATTTATAACTTAGCCGGGATGCTTCTTTGTCAATTTTGCCCTGTAACACCTACAGAATTTTGTAATAAGCTGACCTGAACCTGCCTAATCCTGAGTTCACAGGTCAACCTGCACATCACTATTATGAAGCGCTTCCTAATAGCTGTGGAATTTCTTCTCGTCATTGAGCTTTCTACCCTCAATTTCACGTTTTGTATTACGTTTTCCTTTTGTGTTCATGTATTTTTGTGTTGTAGCTGCAGGTTATATACGATAAGGCTTTATGCTTTGTTATGCACCAGTAGGCTTGCAAACAAATTCTTTAAAGACAGACAATGAAGACAATTTTCTCTGAAAAGGTTTTATTATATACTGTACATAAAACAAAAAAATCCAAGATTTTTTTTAGCGCCAGGACGTGTTGGTACAAGCATCAAAGTTTGACCCAATCAAAAAACAACTGCCCCCGATACCGTACGTGGTTACATGTTAATAACCCGGGAGAGTTTCTGCACTCTATTCAACAGGAGATCCCCTTTCTTTATGGTTTCCTGGTACTGCCAGTTTTTACTGTCTGGCCTGTGGGGACGAAAGAGAGGAAGATTGAAATATCATTAATGGGAACAAACAGTTACAGCAAAAGTCAACAAAAATGTATACATTAAGTAATTTGTTAAACAGTATCATGCTATTGGCCTTGGTAATACCATTATCAGCGAAGGCAGTCATATGCAAATGAGGCTCTAACCATTCACAGAACTTGTTTTCTGTGATTATTTTGATAATCAAAGAATACATTTAAAAAGTACAAGGCAATGTTTAACCAAAGATGACCAAGGAGTTACATGTATACTTTTACCATTCAGCCTTGTCGCATCCCATTTTTAAAAAAAAAGTGATTTTAGTTTCAACTTACCTGTTAGTTTCAACAATTTCGTTCACTTTGTCAATCTTGCAGTGCAAACGGCCCGCAGCGATGAATCTAGATAGCTCCCTATGGGGATTAATAAAAACAATGCATTAAAATATTTATTAATGTACCATCAAAGCAGGAAGGCCCTGTCTCCCCTAGACCCCTTAATCTGTTCTAATGTAGTATAAATTTTATGCACGTACTGATCAATGAATTCTGTGCTGACTCCAAAGGCCTCGGCCATGTAGCCCAGAGTGAGGGAGCGGTAGGACTCCAGCAGCTGGCTGTAGGCAAGGATCCGCATCTCGCGAACATAGTAACGGTAGTGTGGGGCAAAGAGCCAGTCCCTCTTCATCTCCTGCTCCACACGAGCTACATCAGAGAAACAGGGTGGTCATTAATACAGTAATCAATGTGAATTCGTAAAGGAGAAATATTAAATGTCCCCCATCACCCCCAACCTCTCCAGTAAAGAGGGGAGAATAGCTTCAACAATTTCACTTACACTGATCTAGCAGTGTAAACAACCCACAGCACCCCTATCCAGTGATTATCAAAGCCTTTACAAACGAGAAAAGGTCCGCAGTGCTGTAGTCCTACGGTGCTAGCAGTGGAGAACAAGATTACATAATCACCCTGAAAAGAGATTCAGACTCACCTAGAGACTGGAAGAAGATCGAGTAACGGCACTCATAGAGAGAAAACAGGTACTGGCGCACGCCAGGCAGGCTGTGCAACACCTCCAGAATTTCAGCACCTTTTATTACCTAAAGGAAGACCAGCAAGAACATATTACAATCTCAGATCAAACAATTAGTATTAATATATCTGGGAAACAATGTCTAACAACATCCAAGGACAATCTTATCGACATACGAAATAGGCTGATTGCATTACAAAAATGTAACGCACAAGCGTGTGAGGATTCTAACCTTCTCTCTTAGGTCGGGTCTCTTCAGTGCGATCATGCACACATACACCGTATACGTGACGAAGGTTTTGTAGTCCATGAGTTCATAAGAGGTGAAGGTGGAGACGGTGTCCAGGAACAGCTCAGCCGCCTGCTTGAAGTCCCTGATGGCAACGCAGTAGAGGCCCTGATACACCTTCAGACGATTCCTCCTGTCCCAGTCACCACCCTCCTCAATCAGACTACAAAAGAGATTAAAGGTTAAAAAAAAAAAAAAACACTGCCACTATACCCAAGAGCCTTAAAACAAAAATTCAGAAAAAAACATATGTAACAGCTTGACTCAAATGTAGGTGCTCAGCCAAAACAAAGAAGGTTCTTGAGTGAGGCAGTGGAGCTGAAGCTCATATAGAAAACAAGTGATGAAAATGTATACCCCACCAATGAGACAAGCATGGACTTGTCCCAAACTGCTGAATTAAGTAATCGCATGCAGACTTGTCTATCCGATACCATGTCATATAACGTGAGCAGCATCTGACATTGAGATACTGTTGCTGTCAGAAAAAAAATGATCTTTTTTTTGGTGATAATTTACCCATCCATCCATCCATTTTCTACCCCTTTGTCCCGCACTCGTGGTCGGGAGGGGTGGGGGCTGGAGCCTATCCCAGCTGCTACGGGCGAAGGCGGGGTACACCCTGGACAGTCGCCAGCACATCGCAGGGCCACATACAGAGACAGACAACCATTCACACTCAGTGTCACACCTAGGGGCAATTTAGCATGCTCAATCGACCTATCCCCAATGCAGGCATGTTTTTGGCGGTGGGAGGAAACCCACGAGGTCAAGGGGAGAACGTGCAAACTCCACACAGAAAGACCCTGCCCCTAACCAGGGAGTCGAACCCAGGACCATCTTGCTGTGAGTCAACAGCGCTAATCCCTGCGCCACCGTGCCGCCCTGATAATTTACCATTTCTTGTAATTGCACACTAGCTGCTTTTTACACTGGAATAAAAAGCAGGAATTGTCAAAATCTTTCAACAATGATATACTAATATTTGTGAAAGTCTGAATTTTATTCATATTCTTGTCCATCTTTATAGAAAAGCATCATACAGTGTCAAACAAGTTTGAGGTTACTTAAGAGCACAGTTTGGGGCAAGTGCTTCTATTACTTGTTAGCTGCATTATCATAGGTCAAGTGAAGCAAACTTGTCTCAGCTGAGCGATTACATTTGGGGAGGAAACTGCAGAAATCACATTTTTTAGTGTTTTTATGAAACCATACCTCTTGGCTTTCTCAGTATTTCGAGTGATGAGGTCGTTGTCCATGTAAAACAGGCCGATCCGCAGCAGGTAGAACACAATGTCTAAGCGATGTCCCAGTGCGACGGTCTTGTCGTAGGTTTTCCGGAAAGCAGTCAGAGCTCCATCCTGCAGGAGGTAAGAAAGGTGAGATGATATTCATTTTATAATGAGAACAAGGCATAACACAAAATCATGCTGACAGACAGGTTCACTAACTTTATCCCCGATCCGGATCAGATATTCAGCCTTGGCCATCATGGCGTCCCGGATCTCGCTCTCCCCCAGGTTCTTCTCTGCATCCTCCAGGACGTCGTCCAAGCGCTTCAGCTCGTCCTCGTTGGCCTTCTTCATTTTACCGAGAAGGTCCGAGTCCACTGGCCACTTCAGCTCCTTGCATAAGGTCTCGTAGTACGGAGCCATATCTATAACACATCAGAATTTGGGATGGAGCTTAATAACCAATTGTGTAAATAAATTCACTTTATCTTTCAGTCTAAATTTAAATATCAGAAAAAAATTAGCCATTTAATATTTATAGATGAGATTTTTTGTTAGTAGTGACTGTTTTAGCATGTATGATAACAGTTGCCCCCAGTATAAATTCATGACTTCTAAACACTTAGCACATAAGTGTGCTTACAATATAAAAGTCTACAATAAAATTTAATACAATTACATTTTCATTAGAAATAAATATAAATCAACTACAATTTTAACATGTCAAACTCATTTATTTTTATGAAAGACTTAATTTACAGTAAACATTTGTTCTCCATTTAAAATCAACCACCATTTATTTCTACTGGCTACTAGAAGTGAACTTGTCAAAATAAAAGTCCTCCTGGTAAAAATAAAAGTTGTATTGCCATGTCAAATTTCGTTGGTTGACAAGTATTAGTGACATTCTAATAGCCCAAACTGTACTTTAATAACAAGAAATTGTGATTAAACTCGAAGCACACTTATAAATCTGTCTGAAATATGTACAAAATGCAGTTTGCAGGTGTCTGGAGTCACCTAGCTGTTAGGGACACTAATTAGCTGGAACAAACAGATTTATTACGTATAATAACACAAAAGAGAAATTATACAGCTTTAAAGAGTTTAGATGCTCAAACCACTACAAATATTACAGTATGGCTTTAAATGGCTTTATTATTTCTGCTCTGTCATCAAGAAGCTGTTAGCTTAGCATATGAATGCTAACAATAATAGCCTAGTCATTCAGGGGGCTGCGGGCACACAGCAGCCCGGAGGTTCGGCTTTTTGGGGCATTTTTTAAAGATAAATAAAGATGCCCTGGTCCACCACACATGGCCCCGGTCCTGTCAGAAGGACCTATGGGTGTGTACCGGGGGTCTGGACTCACTGTTAGCCCGGACGGCCTCCATCAGCTCGGCCCGCAACGCCGTGTCCTGCCGGTATCCGTCCAGACCCAGCAGAAACTTCAGCTGCGCCACTCGTAGGTCCGGGTTCTTCGGTAAACCCTCCTCCTCTAGGTTCTCCAGAGGCATCGGAGCGGACCGGGTTGAGCACAAACAGAGAAATAATCAGAAAATACAGACCCGAGAGACACAGAGGAGCAGAGACACCGTGACTCCGTACAACCTGCACCAAAAACACACCCTGCCAAATACTGCACCCCACCCTCAGAAACAGAGCACCTCCCAGACGTACCGCCACCTACAGGATTACTAATGATTTACAGACACAACATCCGAGATTATTTGATCTGGAACAGAATATAAGATCAGTAATATATTCTATAACAGGACATGTGACCAGTAATATAGAATAGAATAGAATATATGATCAGTAATATATTCCATAACAGGACATGTGACCAGTAAGATAGAATAGAACAGAATATATGATCAGTAATATATTCCATAACAGGACATGTGACCAGTAATATAGAATAGAACAGAATATATGATCAGTAATATATTCTATAATAGGACATATGACCAGTAATATAGAATAGAACAGAATATATTATCAGTAATATGTTCTATAACAGGACATATGACCAGTAATATAGAATAGAACAGAATATATGATCAGTAATATATTCTATAAAAGGACATATGACCAGTGCTATAAAATAGAATAGAATATATGATCACTAATATCATACAGGATCTAAACTATAATATAACATAACATAATACAATAGAATAGGATAGATTAGAAAAGATCAGTAATGTCATATAATATATGATAAGTAATAGAATAGAATAGAATATATGATCTGTAATATCTATAATCTAGAATAGAATAGGATAGAATATATGATCAGTTAAAAATAAATAAATAAATAAATAAATGTTTAGTGGTCATATAAATAGCTATACCCAGTACATGCAGTAAAATGTCAAGATGTGAAGTACCACAGATTTTGCAAAAAAAAAAAGAAAAAAGAAAGAAAAACAGAATTTACATACATGGATAT
The DNA here is from genome assembly GCA_037974365.1 of Hydrocynus forskahlii. Lineage (NCBI taxonomy): Eukaryota > Metazoa > Chordata > Actinopteri > Characiformes > Alestidae > Hydrocynus > Hydrocynus forskahlii. The sequence continues at coordinate 17,527,682 of JBBPCX010000141.1, read as the reverse complement.
AGAGAAGAGATATATAAAATATAACTATGAAAGATAGGCAGCCAAAAAAGTGAGGTAACGTGCAGATGTGGGCAGCTGTATGTGCAAGGCAGGGCTGTGCAATATGGAGCTCAGGTAAAACAATACTCATGCATGAATTATTGCAGGCGTGTAGATGTTGTGCTGAGAACTCTAAAGTGTGTGTTTATGTGTTAGTGCATGAATAAACAGTTCCAGGTTTCGTCTGGCCTGCGGGAAGAAGCTCATTTTCTCTGTGACCTTTTGAGTTGGTTGAGGACCAGCCAAGCTCCTGTGATCTGAGCCAGTTGTGAGAGTCTCATCGTACAAGCTGGAAGACCCTCTAGCAGGGCATTGCAGTAATCAAGGTGAGAGATAACCACGGTCTGTACCAGGTGTTGAGTAACAGGCATGGCCTGTTTTTCCTGATGTAGTACGAGGGAAAGAGACATGACTGAGAGAAAGCTGTAGGGGCAGCTGGTGGCCTAGTGGTTAGGGCATTCACCCTGTGATCAGGAAGTCGTGGGGTTTTTTCCCAACGCTGCTAAGCACCACTGAGGTTCCCTTGAGTAAGGTACCGTCCCCACACACTGCTCCCCGGGCGCTGTGTTCCTGGCTGCCCGCTGCTTCACTTGGTGAACGTGTTAAATGCAGAAGAAGAATTTTGTGGTGTTTCACACTGTGTGCTGTGGTGTGTTCACGTATAACAGAACAGTCATTTTCACTTTAACGTGGTTAGAGAAGGAAAGCTGGTCATCAATCATGAAACCTGGCTGTCATGATTGTTGGACATCTTTCCTTCTCTTACCACATCACATCTGTCACTCAGTCGCCATGCCCATTGCCAGGTGTCGACTAGAGGGGTCTAAAGACCCCCGGTCTTTCCTTCGTCATCTTGATCCAAAATTGAGGTTAGCTGGACCTACTCAGCATTTTTATCCCTGCCAAACTTGAGTGTCCACTCTTGCTGGCGTATTGCACCACCTTACTAATAGGACGGATGTTATGATGATGCCTGAAACCTGAGTAAAAATTAATCTTACTGCTCTAAATGTCTAACAGAGTCTAACGTGTGTTTAGTCAACGTGAGTCAACACTTTTACACAGACCTTCAGGTGGACAGACATGGACGACTTGTTAAGGCAGCTGGTAGGTCAGCGTTTTATTTTATTAGAGTCATTTTTGACAAGTGTGTATTTAATGTCACTTGTGAAGCTCAAGTAAGGGTTTTAGCTGTGAAACACTGATGAAACTGTTTGCTGTGGACATCAGATTTATTCATCGTTCAGCAAATATGTCATCTGAAACGATGCTTTTGAGAAACAGATTTCTATGTGAATAGTGTTCTCTTATATTCTTCTTCTTCTTATTATTATTATTGTTATGCTTGTGTGTGAATGAAAAATATGGTCAATAATGTTAGGTTTTGGTTTACAGAGCAGACCCGATGTAAATATATGCTCCTCTTAAGTGACGTTAACTTAATGGTTCAGTCAATAATGAAATAATGCTAATGTTGCTAACAATGAATGAAATCCAATAATCCCAAGTTAACATTATTCAAACAATATCATGTTAACTGATCCTTGCTTCTATTTTTTTATTGCAACATTAGCAAGTATTGTTAAAGTATTCTTTTAATGTTGATGTTCATATTAATGCCTGTTGTTTCAGGTCCAGGGCAAAGCTCTACTCTTTATCATAGTTCTCGGACTGGGTGGGTGCTTCCAGGTGGGCTGCCACAACACCCTAATTAGTTCACCATCTCCGGTGAGTTTATCATTTAAAACATCTCTTATAAATGCTTTTTAACACCATTCCACTCATTTAAGGGCCACAGTGATGCTTTGACTCATTCAAATGCTTCACATTAAAAGACTATAACTCTGATTTACCAAATCTCTCAGGACGCCATCCTCTAATTTCTGGCTTTTCTAATTAAATAACATTTGATAGTTCAATGTAAATAAAAAATTATACACTGTATGTCCAAAGGTTTGTAGACACCCAGTCAAGGGTAATCATAGAGGCTTAGCTGTAAAACCAGCTTCGCCTCTTCTGGGAAATCTTGACACTAGATGTTGGAACATTGTTCTGAGGATTTGATAGCATTCATCTATAACAGTGTTAGCGAGGGGGCGGGGGTTGATACTTTGGGCGTGAAGCTACCTCAGGTGTGGTTGTTCCAGAGACTGGCAAATGAAATACCTGTGTCAGCAGTTGGGACACCTTAAAGCAGCTGAATCCACTCAACTAAAAGGGTGTCTGGATAATTTTGGCCATATTTTGTACCTTTCAAGGTCTACTTTTGGCCTGAACAATGGCATGAATGCATACTGAAATAATGTATGGTGTCTTTAGGTGTTTTTTCTGTGATGGTAATTTTACAGGATCGTAATTGTTTTTCTTAACACTACTGCTAAAGTAGTGCAAAACTACTGGCCCCCTCAGGAAGGAGATTTGTGCAGACTGGTGAATAGAGTGTTGCCACAGATCATAATTATCTTCTTTTCTTATCCACAGTTTATTAAGAGCTTTATTAACAGCACTTGGACTCAACGCTATGGAGAAGCTCCAGGAGAGAACACCATCACATTTATCTGGTCCGCTATAGTGGCTGTATTTGCTCTGGGTGGGCTTCTGGGCTCCGTTAGTGTCCGGTGGGTCACCAACCTGCTGGGGAGGTGAGATTTTCTGTAATTTTCTGTTGGCTAAGAGAAACCGTTGAGATCGGAAACAAAGTCATTCAGAGTGCCTTAGTGGGAAAGTGCCATTCTAAAGGAACTTTTTGGTGAAGGAGTCATTGTTGGTGAATAGAACCAGACATCTGAAGAGCGTAATGCTTCTAAAAGGTCCTTCAAGTAATGTTATAACATGAAATACCTTAAATGCCCAGAAGGCACATGTAAGTTTACTGTCAGGTTTAGATAGGAAATAAAATGGCTGTGTTTTACTGTAGATATTGTGACGTGTGGTTCTATATATCAGCACTATAAAGAAAGCAGTATGTTTCTCTACAGTAAACCATTTACCAGGATAATAATACCATGAAAATAAATGACATATCTCCTCTTCCATTACTGTCTCACTCACAGAAAGAGAGCCATGATCTGGAACAACGCCATCAATGTCGTAGGTTTAGGCACCATGATCACCAGTAGGTTCGCAAACTCCTTTGAGATGATCCTGATCTCTCGGTTCCTGTTTGGTTTCACCTCAGGTAAACAAATGTTTGCTTCAGGACAGTGGTGAGACAATGCATATGTCCTACAGTGAACCTTCTCCATATGCCCAACAATGATGTTCTCTGTTGTTGATGTTAAAGGGTTGGGTGGAAATCTGCATACCATCTACCTTGGAGATAGCTCGCCTAAGAAAATAAGAGGGATGGTCACACTCACAGTTGCTTCTTTTAAAGCTGTTGGAAAACTAACCGGACAGTTTGCAGGTCTAAGGTGAGGCCTAACGTATTCTTGAGTTCAGCACAGAACTTCTCCATGGTGTCTCATCTTAATGCTCCATTATTCATCGCTATGTTGTATCTTTTAAATAGACAATGTCCATATTTTTTAATCTTAGTGCAATTCAAAGTGAATTTTCTGCATGTTGATTGGTTTAACCATCGCCACTACCAGAGAAATACGTAACTTACAATCATTGAAAGGAAGGTACTTAGGCAGTTTGGCACCATATGTTTTTTTATAAGGCAGAAATTACAGGCTATGGTGGACTGATGACCTGTACAGGGTGTTTCTCCACCTTTCACTCTGTGAGCACTGGGATGGGCTCCAGCACACCCATGACCCTGGGATAAGTGTCTCAGAGAATGGATCGATAGGAGGGGATTAGAGGTCTGCTTGGGTATAAAATCCCTGAACCTGACCGAACCTCTGACTTCAATGCCCCAACCGATCCCTACATTTGAAGTCACTTGCACCAGAGCTGAGGGACTAAAAATGTCCTGTGGGGATGAACCGATGTTTTACACATCTGTAATACACTCACCATGTTTACGTACTGAGAAATGTTTTGTCATAAAGACATCCCCTGAGGAGCTAGAATGAAACTTTTAATTATACCCTTTTATATAAAATATATAAATATGTATACATTTCTAAATAAATATTTTCACCGTACTTATTGACAGCAATAGGATCAAAGACTTGTTTACAGACGTCCAAAAAATCTCCCAGTGTCACGAATCCCTTTGTCTCCCGAATGAAGGCAGGCGCAAATGCAAACTTCCATTTCTTAATACTTTATTGTCCAAAACAAAACAGGCACGAGGGCCTAACAGAACTCAAACTAGAACCCAGGAGACTAGAACATTAAGCACACAAGCATGACGGTGGACCGACAACTAAGGTCCAACAGAAAACGAGCTAAATACAAAACCTAAAAGTCCCTAAACCAATGGAAACTAAACATTCCTTTCCCTGAGCACACCGGTCAGCTGAAACACATAACAAACAAACTCAAGACTGGTGTGCTCAGGATTTCACGATAAGAGTTCATATACAAAACAAAAGGAAAAGGACGGCCTCTAGCGCCCGCTATCAGGACATGACACCCAGCCAGATATTTAACTGAATAGCAACATCAAGGAGGGGCCATAGTCAGACGTCCAGGTACTGAATCTGATTTGGTAATGATGTGGTAATGGGCTGACTAATGCAATATAAATACAACCTGCACAAGATATGGATCCTGTGGAGTTTGTATGTTCTCCCCATGTCTATGTGGGTTTCTGGAAGGTGCTCCATTTCCTCCCCATTTCTCCCCGTTTCCTCTCAGAACCCCATGGGACCCTGGTGTGGGATAAACAGCTCAGAAAATGAATGGATGGAATATTATTGTACTGAATTTTCCATTAAAAGAGGAAATAAATTGTCCGTTGACTTCGTGGAGCATACGGTGTTACTCCTGTTTGTTGTTTTTTTACAGTACCCTATATTACTCATCAGTACTGATCTGTATCTTACTCCTTGTGTCTCACAGTGAGATCCTGGGTCGGGAGGAGTGGTGGGATGTCCTGCTCTGCGTTCCAGCATTTTTCTCCATTATTCAGATGGTGACCCTGCCTTTCTTCCCTGAAGCACCGAGATTCCTGCTGATAGAGAAAGGCAACACTGAGGAGTGTAAAAAAGGTAACATCACTCACGTCAATTTCAGACCAGTCTTGTATAGATGATGTCCTTGCTTTTCATAGAAGCCACCAAGAAAATGTGACCACAGCCCCCACAAGACGCTGTGTATGCTTGTGTGTGTGTGTGAGTGTTTGCCTCTGTTTTTGTGTGTGTTTACACTTGTAAATGTAACTATGTATGTGTTTCAGCGCTGCAGTGTCTGTGGGGTCCAGGTGACTATAAGCTGGAGATTGAGGAGATGCTGGAGGAGCAGGCGGCTCTGAGAGGAGAGCACAGTAAGACCCTGCTGGAGCTGCTGAGGGACCGGAGTGTGCGCTGGCAACTTCTCACCATGTTTGTTGTCAATGGAGCCGTACAGTTCAGCGGCATCTCAGCAGTAAGTAACAGAGAACGGGTGTGTTTAGTATTAGTGGTGTAGAGTTTATTTACAACACTTTAACAAAGGCCTAAATTAATGCGTTGACCTACACAACTGAAGGCCTATAATATAGAACTTTGCTCCAATATTATATATATATATGTGTCTTTAGTCTTGGTGGTCTGGAGTTTATTTACAACACAGCCATGTCAAGTAATCATATCTATTGAAAGAACAAATTTATGCATTAACCTACACAACTGGAGGCCTGTAATAAAGCACACTGGTCCAGTACTATTTAAAGGGCCATAGAAAACTTGGATGGTATGGTCTTTTTAATGACTGACTGCTCTGTTTCCTAGATAGATAAATAGATACGAAGTCATACGAAGGTCACTGTGTGGCTTATTAAACAAAACAATGTTCTGAAACTGGTCAGGTTCAGGGACTGGACTGAAAATTAAAGCCTATGGAAGACCTTCAGAAAGCCTGGAGAAGTGTTTCTCAAGACTATATTAAAAAATACTGTCTACATGTTTGTTTGTATATGTGTGTGTGTGGGTATGTATGTGTTTAACTGATATATTCTGTTATTTGTGCAGATCAGCATCTTTTCTTTCAGCATCTTCGAGGAGGCAGGAATCCCTGTGGATAAGATCCGTTATGTCACTCTGGGAGTGGGGGTATCAGAAGTCCTGACCAACATCACATGTGTGAGTCCTGCAGTATCACAGAGTTAAATCACAAATTAAACCAGTCATTTTAAACATTTTAAAGTTTGTTAAAAGATTTAAAGGATGAGTGTTCCATCTGTGACAGTGTGCATGAGTTCAGTTGTGTGTATGTACAGTATGATGTCTTACTGAGTTTCTATGTATTTGTACACTCAGGGTGTGTTGATTGACCGTGTGGGCAGGAGAGTGCTGCTCTGGGCAGGTTTTGGCTCCATGGCGGTCATTATGGCCCTGATCACCCTCAGTCTGGAGCTGAAGGTGAGGCCTTTGACCTCCTAACCAAATTCATATGGTTTTGGTTCAGTCTTACTATCATAGTTCAGTTCTCCAAACTGATACAAAAGACAGTATTCATGTACATTGCAAAATCAGGTGCCCCTGATCAAATGGCATGATTTGTTGATTTTCTGTGAACATAAGCATATTTTAATGCACAATTACTGTTGCTGAAATACTTATTTGTTGAATTTAGCATATTTGAAACAATGTGGTATATGTGTATGTATGCACATTTTCTTCCAGTAGGTTAAATATCAGTAAATAAACAGAAATGATGCCCTAATACTTGAGTTTATTACACAGCTTATTTGACCGGGTGTGTTCCAGTGTTCTGTATAGGCCAGACCAATTTATTTTTTTAGATTTTATTTTAGACTTTATATTTTATATAGTACTTTTCTTTGTGTCTCTCTGTGTCTGTGCTGTTGTAGCACAAGCAATTTCCTCTATGATCAGTTACATTTTCTGATTCTGATTCTACAGATCAGTTAAAATATTTTTTAAAAAAGATAAAGAAAACTATCTAAAAGAAACCAGACAAAAAGTGCAGGATTTCTGTTCAAATATTACTCGTTCACTAAAACAAGTGGAAAACAAGGCTGTTTCAGCCTCTTGTTAAAACTGGCAATAGTTTGGGTAGATCTGATCTCCAGGAGCAGCATAATAGCTTGTTGCTATTTCACCTTGTTTGGATTCTGATCTGGACGCCACTGACCAGCTCCAGCCAATCTAAGAGAACTTCAACAATTTCCTCCGGGATCAATAAAGTTTTCTGATTCTGATTCCAAACTGATATTAGTCAAATATCTCAGAGATATACTGGATGTATTTGACTGTACATGCAAATAAGTTCTGAAATTAAATGTTTCTGGTGGAGGTCAAGTAACTTCTAAACATCCAGCTCCAGGAAAATCTTTTTTTTTCATACAAAGTGTCTAATGTCAGCTCAAATAATTCCTACACAATATCCTTCTAATCTCTCTCATTATCAGGATCACTCCTTCTGGTTTCCGTACAGCACCGTCGGCCTCGTCTTCCTCTTCGTGATCTGTTTCGGAGGAGGACCAGGTAAACTACCACCCAAACAAAGTTACGTAATTCAAAACCATTCATTAAAATGCATTAATTCATTGTTAGTTGTTGATTGACAGCCGGAGTGATCCCATCGCTCAGCCACGAGATCTTTGTCCAGTCGTATCGTTCAGCCGCGTTCGTGTTTATTGGGATTCTGATGTGGGCCGGCTTCGGTGTGCTGGGATTCATTTTCCCTTTCCTCCTGGTGAGTTGTTTTGTCATGTCATATGTCATTCTGTGCACGTTCAAATTCTTCCATTGCTGACTATGGCCCTGGATGAACTCCAGTGAAGCTTACTTACACACACACCTGCTGACATCTCAAGGTATTCTACAATTCAATGCTTTCACTTTCTTGGTTACTGGTTACTTTCAATCAAGCCTTATTTGCAGGCCTTCTGGTGGTTATTCTGTTGAATGGAAATTCAGTGCTTGGATATTTTTATTTGTGTAAACAAATAAAATGTTTTCATTTCAGTTATATTTTTAAAAATGCAAAAAAAGTACTACAAAATGTAAAGGACCTTCAAAATAGGTTTTCAGAATAACAATTCTCTCTCTCTCCCTCTCTCTCTCTCTCTCTCTGTGCATGTATATATATACAAGTCTCCCTCTATTCATATGTATGTATGTAAATGCAAAGTGTCCCATTTGTCATACGCGAACACACCAAAGCACACAGTGTGAACAGAATGAAATTCTTTCTCTGTATTGAACACATTCACCAAGTGAGACAGCAGGCAATGCCCGGGGAGCAGAGTGTGGGGCCGGTACCTTGCTCAAGACTACCTCAGTGGTGCCACTAGCTGTCCTGGGATTGGAACCCATGATCTTCTGATCGCAGGGGCAACTCCCTAACCACCAGCTGCCCACAGTGACTTATAATTCTGAAATGCCCCTTCACTTTTAATAAGAACCATATTTAGAAACTAAAGAAAATTTGAAATATGTTGCTTCATGCCTGAATGTCTGAATTATGACAGAGATGTTTAACTCAGCCCTTCAGCTACAGAGGCTAACGTTAATGGGTTTTGTGCTGTTTCTGCAACCAGAAATACCAGTATAAGGATTATAACTAAACGAACACAAGAAGAGAACCAACAAAACAAGATACTGAGTTTAAGTGGCTTTATCAACATGGATACATTTTTGGTATTCAGCACTGTCACACTTCCTTAGGTTCTGACCCTGAAACAACACCACTATATACACTCACACTGCCCCCATTTCCCCAGTCACTGCAGTCTAATGATCTATACTGTCTAACAGTCAATTAAACTGTTTAATAGTATTTGAGTGAGGAGTAAAATTTAAGTGTCAGTCAGTCATAAAGACTGCAGAGTATATATAAGATAATCTGTAAAATACCTTGTTAAAAACCATAGGAAAGTACGGGAGTACATGGTTACTTGATATAGACCATCAAGTACAAAGTCTGTACTAAGGCCTGTTGTAAAGATTTGCATTAAACTCTTAATTTGGTCCATGTTCAATCTCCATGAATACACTTCAACTGTTCACAATGGCTAATGAGGTCTCTGCTCTAGCTTGGATCAGTTAAACAAAAGCTCTTCTGACGTTCTCCTGTTTTCCACAGGCCGCTCTGAAGTCCTACAGCTTCCTGCTCTTCTCATCTGTGGGCTTGGCTGCATCTCTCTACATTTTCTTCATCCTCCCGGAAACTAAGGGCAAAACTCCCCTGGAGATCTCAGAAGATTTCAGGAACATCCGAGCGTGCGGCTCTTCCACTGAAGACACATGTTTGGAGACAAGGTTGTGAGATCCACTCCGACCTTCTCCAAAGAGGACAGAAGTAAAACAATACTTTCTTTGTTCTGCACTTTGCTCCTGAGCTGGTAATTGTGAACGATACTTGAATAGGTTTTTATTTATTTTTGTAATTGATCAAACTATTGTCATATATATATAAACTACACAATGCAGTCCCGTGCTGTACTTTTGTATTACTATTTTTAAACTTCTTTTACAGTGCACTTGTTTTATCACACTGAAAATGAATTTCTTATCAGAGACACTGTAAGGTTGGGTATCATTAGGGTTGTACTGATCACAAGATTGAAACTGATGCCACTTTTAGATACCAATACTTATCGGTACTCTCAGTGATGCTACTCTCCATAATTTGGTGCCAAAATTAAAGACTTCACATTAAAAAACGTTAATAAAGAAGTTAAACTGTGTCCTGTGTTTTCTGCCATACATAGTGAGGAAGGGGCGATCAATACAAATGTATGTTTGTGATGTGGGGCGCAATCCAGCATCGACCAATTAAAAAATCATTTGCAGAGGTGTTAGAATGCATTACTGCCTTATAAACACTGATAGCCTATTAGCACCATGTGACATGGTACAACAGCTGGGGCTAGAGGTAAATCAGCTCAGATTAAACCATATCCCATTTTTCTCACACTTTGCTGGTGATAGTTGTTCCACAAGCCCAAAATAATCAAAAACTTCTCATTTTTTTAATGGCAAATAAAACCATGCGCATGCAAAAACTGAAATCATATTTTGATCTTTATTGAGAGGGATCCTTTTTTTGTTTGATGAAGAAGGTGATGCTAGTTCAGTTGTATTTATCAGCCTATAGCTCAGTAACTAGGCTAGGGCTCAGTATTTGGTGACACCACAGAGATTCCCAATGGTTGCATGATGTATATGTGCATAATACATGATGGTTAGTGTGGTGAGAAAACATTGATGAACAAAAATATGACATTTTAATTTAATAAGACAAATCATTGCAGAATACTGCATGACATAAATCATTAAACTCTTTAAATACCACCTAAAATTGTGGCGACTCCATTCCACAACTACACAGTGAGAATCAGTCTCAAATGATCTGTATATGTTTGTTCATTAGATTCCACCCTCCATTAATTGTCTTCCTCTTTATAGTTCATGTCTGAAGACTCCGATGGGATCTCCTTCATCTCTGTTCAGAAGGGCTCCCCCCTTATCGACAGTTGCCAGGCACTGCTGCTTAGGCCGGCCTCATTTGCAGTTTAAACACACACACTGCACAATCAGACAAGACTGTATATGATTGGCGTTATCTCTCCGGTAGCTGGCTGTTTAATCTGAGCCCCCAACGTCCATCCTTATCACCCAAGAGGAGAAACCACAGGATTAATGTGAATGCCGTTACTGAGGGTTATGGCTATTCCCTACGTAATCAAGTCAACAGACTTAACTGTACACTGGAAAACTAAAAGGATCCGAGTCCAATTCTGCCACTTGATGGCGCAGCATCACGTTCATTTGAAATACTGCACTTGTGCAGGCTAATGTCGAATATGTTATTTACTGGCATATGAAATGTTGGTTGGCTTACTCAGATCATACATTTCCACAAAGACACACTCAAAGTTTCCACTTAAAGTCAACCTGAATTGAATATCAGAGCCCACGTTTTACACTCACACTGTATAAAATTAATAGTCCTGCAGTCTACAGAGACAACTGAATGGGTTGTACTGAATGAGAGTGATGTGAAACACGGCATGGTCATTCTGCCTTTTCTAAGTCCATTTGTAAAAATTCTGTCCTGCTACATCTGTCCCAGCCAACTGTAAGTGCTAGTATTGTCAACTGTTAGTGTCTAGGAGGAACAACAGCTCAGCTGTGAAGCAGCGAACCTCTCAAACTCACAGAATTGGGCTGTCGAGTGCTGAGGACTGTATAAGTACATTTTTGGCATTTGGTAGCCACCCTTATGTAGTGCACCTTACCTTACAGTCATTAGTTACAGGGACAATCATAGAGCAACTAAAGGTTATGTGTGTTGCCCACAGACACAATGGGAGTAAATGGGAAAAGACCCAGCAACTTTGTGGTCTTCAGGTTCATATGCAAGTGCTTTACCCACTAGGCTACTACTGATAATCTTATATTTTTTCTCTTATTCTTCTTTTTTCACTGTTACTTTTAAATGTTGAGTGACCAATCAGTGACCCAGATGTGAACTTCTGTACCACTAGTACATGAGTACATGAAAGATCCTGTTGTTGTTGTTGTTGTATGTGTGTGTGTGTGTGTGTGTGTGTGCCTGCTTGTTGTGCCATGAAGCAACATCAGACTAAACACAGCCTGATCCATTTTCGGGCTAAATAAAGGCCATCTGGGAAGAACATGGTAAAAAAGTCTATTTTTAGACTTCGATCACACAAAGTCACAGCTGAAAAACCACAGTGACCTTTATTTACAACTTATCTTTGTCCCAGTTTGAAAGATTTCTTTGTATCAAAAAAGGCAACATACTGAAATTCTGTTTGAATGTAGATTGTTTCCTGTCTGTTGGTGCATATTCACTACTGGAACAAAAACCTGTCTCCAAAAATGTACTTGCAAATGTTCTTGCAACGTAACCTCATGTGAAAAGATATTTTGTTTTTGGAAGAAATCATTTGGGATCGTTTGTATTGCTCCATACAAGAAACAAATGAAGATACAAGGCTTTGCGTAGACAGTGGCACTATACTAAAACCTTAAATCCTCCTTTGTGAGTTGTATGTTTGTGATTCCGCCATCAAATCAGATGAATACCCCACAAAGCTAACATACAGCCAACACGCTGTCTGTATTTTTCATAAAGGAACTACTTTGCCAAGGCCTACTTTATAATGAAGTATAAATCAAGTGATGGATCCAGCAGGTCGATGGACACAAAGAAACCACACAAAAACAGCCCAGAGCTCTTTCCCAAACAATTTATTCCAACTGATGTGTTAACGAGGCTCTCATGAGCATCAAACATTCTCTCATATGTGGGTTTCTCTGAGCCAAACAGTGTCAAGAGTACGAGTAGATTATAAATTAGTTGCACAAATAACAGGCTAGTGGTTTTGCTCAGCATTACTAAGCACTTTTAAGGGACAGCCAGTCACAGCAGAAATAAACAGCATCAGACTGGTTTTCATTAATGTTTCCTTTAAAAGCGAAAGTGCATGTGAGGTGTCACAGGACGTGCTTTTTAGGTCACTTTTGTTTCTTAATAACTAGCTAAACATCATCACATGAAGATCGTTTAATACATGAAGATATGACGGATCCAGCACATGCGAAGCACTTCAAAGTTTCTCAGTGTTTGGAATATTTTGAAGACATTTTTCATTAATTTGTCATGTTCATACAATGTAAAGTGATAAAAGGCCATGTAGTGTGTTCAAATGATGTAAAGATAAACAAATACAGCCACAGTATATTGTGGTCTTCTTAATGGGACCCAGTATACCTGGGACAGTTGGAGAAATACTATACCTGCTCAGAGCCCTTCACTGGAGGATATGTGTTCAAATGCAGACCAAACAAACGGCACTGGACTTTGACCTTCCTTTGACAGAGCTGGGCTCTTTTGATGTTTATATACATCAATCACACAGAACATTAAAACCACCTTAATTGTGTAGATCCTCTTTGTTTCTCCAAAACATCTCTGACCCATCGAGGCAGGGACTCCACAAGACCTCTGAAGGTGTGCTGTGGTGTCTTGTATTTTGTAAGGTGGGGCCTCCATGGATTGGATGAGAACATCTCACAGATGCCTGATCAAATTTAAATCTAGGAAATTTGGAGGCCAAGTCAACACCTCAAACTCTTTGTTATGTTCCTCAAACCACTCCTGACCAATTTTTGCAGTGTGGCAGAACACTTTATTGCTCCCTGGTCCAGTTATGATCTCACATGCTCACTCTGGGCACTTTCAGAGGTGGACAGGGTGGGGACTGGTCTATGGCTACCCAGCCCCACACACAGTAAGCTATGATACACTGTGTATTCTGACACCTGTCTATCAAAGCCAGCACTCACCTGTCCAGTAATTTGAGCTACAGTAGCTTTTCTGTGGGATCCATTCAGTCAGGCTAGCCTTCAGTCCCCACAGACATCAGTGAGCTTTGGGTGCCCATGATCCTGTTGCCAGTTCACCGGTTGTCCTTTCTTGGTCCACTTTTGGTAGTTACTGACCACTGAATATCAGAAACCCCCCACAAAACCTGCTGTTTTGGAGATGTTCTGGCATCCAACCATCACAGTTTGGTCCTAGTCAAAGTGTCTAGGACCATTTTTCCACATCAACTTCAAGAACTGGCTGCTCTCTTATTGGTTAATACCTTCCACCCCTTAACAGCAGGCACTGGAAAGAGATAATCAATGTTCATTTCACCTGACAGTGTTGTGGCAGATGGGTGTACACTACTCTGATAGTGACCTACAGTCGTCATTGAAATGAAGTTCATACATGCGAAAAATCTTGTATGTCTGTTGTTTTGGGGTTTTTTTTTTTTACTTTTTTACATAATATAAAAATGTCTATTGTCCTTTTCACTGTGTCAAAATCCCGGCCGAATAGAAATGGTTTAAAAGATCTTTGTATATCTTCCATTATAAATCTAGAAGGTGTTCTCTTGTAATATTACAATTTGGAGAGAATCTGTGTTGCTATAATTTGGTCTTTTTAACGTTTTTGTCCACTACTCTTTGTTAAATGTAGTTTGTTGTTCAACATCTCAACTATTTATAAAGTGAACATTGAAAAAGGCGCTATGATAATAACAAAAAAAAAATCATTATTATTATAAGGCTTTAATTATTTATTATTTATTAGAAGGTGTTACAGCTTGTTTACAATTATGAATACACACTTGTTAATCCTATCCATAAGTACAAAGCCCAAAGGCCTTATTTGAAGTGGAGATTTGCACTGGGAATAATTTTAAATCTATTGATATCAGTACTATTAAATATTAATAATATTAAACAGCAAAGACTAAAGTATCCTTGCTCCCCCTGTATGTGTGTAGAAAGTGAATCTGAATTTCCATTCTTGCCGAGTCATTGCACTGCCCCTCTGCTGGGATGTCATCAGGACATTTTAAACCTGTGTAAAAAATTAATCCCATTCCTCAGATGCTTAACAGAGAGTCTTTAAATGTCTTTGGTCAAGCTGAAGCATCACTTGCACAGACTTTCAAGCGGACGGACATGGAGAGCTTGTTAGGGCAACTGGTAGGTCAACTTTTTGGCATTATTTTTTGAGAGATTTAGACTGAAGGCATGTTCTATTGGGGCAAAATGTAAAAGATCAAACTGTATAGAACTCGACTTAAGCTTGTTAAGTTTAATGGCTCAAATGAAGTGAAATATATAGTAAAAGAAAAATATCCTGTCTTGATCATTTCAGGTTCAGGGCAAGGCTCTGCTCTTTATTATAGTTCTTGGTTTGGGAGGATCCTACCAGATTGGATTGAACGTCACGCTGATTAGCTCCCCATCTCCGGTGAGCTTCTTACTCTCGTAACTCTTTTTTAAAGCACCTGCATCAAAGAGAAGCAATTTTTCTTTGCTATTTTTGTGTCTAAAGCCAAAGTTTTCAAAATGTCCCATTCACTCCCCAGTCCATACAGACCAAATTTGGAAAGTAAGCAGTCTGTTTTTAATTCACTGTTTTTGTAATGCCACAAAAACAACATATCCACATGTCCACTAATTTATCAGAAAGCAGGTTAACCCCATCCTTTCAGACTGAAGTGATAAAGAATGTTTTGGCCTAGACTGCTTTTTGAGTGAGGTCCAACACAGTACAGCCAATCAGAACAAGGGTTAGTTACATACCAGTTTTAAAGACAAAGTAACAAAAACGTATGAGTCTTGTTCTAATGGAAAAAAGAGAGGTTAGAAAATGATCAAGTAAAAATGAATTAAGACTGGGGGACAGTTATAAGTAGACCTCAGGGGGAGCTTAAATACAAGAAAAATGTAAGGTTTTAAGATTTTAAATGTAGTGATTTTAAGGGTGCTTTTATATGAAAGACAGTGGTCCATTTGTATCTACTGGAATAGGACAGGAGTTTGCATGGAATATATGTAAATGAACCGAGAAGATCTGAATCTATATCAATACTTACAATGTAGTAAATGTACATTTAAACTATTTTCTATATTCTGAGTCTCAGAGCCTGATGTTGATGATGATAAGATCCTAACTACGTCTCTTTCTCATTCTGTGTCCATTCCCAGTTTATTAAAAGCTTTATTAACAGCTCTTGGACTCAACGCTATGGAGAAGTTCCAGGCGAGAACATGGTCACAGTCATCTGGTCTGCTGTGACCTTCTTCTTAGCTTTGGGTGCTCTGCTTGGGTCCATCAGTGTCCGGTGGATCACCAACTACCTTGGCAGGTGAGAGTTTTTCCACCAGTTTTCTATTTGCTAACCAGAATTAGAATCAGATTTAGAAAAATTAATTGATCCCAACTGCTTATCGCAATCACACACTGACACATCTATCAGAACAATACAACAGATTGTAATATAAGTATATAGTTGTGTATATAGTATAACATACAACAAATCATATAATAAAAAAAAGCCAAAATAAAACTGCAGAAAATGAATCTGCCTTTTGTCAGAGAAATATTACTAACTAACCTCCTCACACTGAATTGGTCATGTGATCTAATAAGCCTAATTTAAACAAAAAGTTGATATAACAAGTGTGACATCGCTTTCAGAAGAAAACTTCAAGTTATTATCTTCTAACATACATTAATTAAACAATAGATAACATATAGATAACATTTTATAATGAACGATATTCTAAAAACAAACAACAAACAAACAAGAGAGTATAATTGGCCTCCCAAACTATGGGTGATAGGATGGACTCTACATCCTCACAGATCCTCCATCGCAATTCTAGAAACCAAGGGCTTCTATTATCTAATGTAACAGAAAGGGTGATTGGTGTTCTCCTCCAAGCGTGTTGAGCTGTCTATTGATCAAATTTGAAACAATGTGATGAAGTGTCCTCACCTTCTCAAAATTGGTGGCATCATGTGACAGGTGGTAATGACTAAATTGAAGAGCAAATTTCCAAAACTCACTCAGTCCATTTTTTGTGATTTTTAGGTAACACTACTATTGGCATGTTTTTACATGACCTCTTTATATGCAATGGTATAACCGACCAAAACTCACTCAGTCCTTGCATAATACACAGTACAAGATTAGGTGAATTTCCAAAACTCACTCAGTCCAGTCGCACAGTGGCGAGTGGTATTTACTTACCCAGGTCTCCCAGGTGCTAGATCATAAAGAAAGATGGTGGATGACTAATTTTGTTATGTAGTAGGATATAAATATTAAACATAATTTTGTGACACTGAATATCAATTTATTTAAAAATTGTTTTCATTATATTTTTAAACAAATTTGCACAAAGTTGCACTTTAGAAACAAGCAATGAAAAATAACAAGTAACTGTAAAATTTCAATTAAAAAAATATTTTCCTGTAAGAATTGCTTTCCAATAGGTAAAACAAGTAAAACCCGATTTTTCCTAAAAAAAAAAAACCATGCTTTTGGACTGAGTGAGTTTTGGAAATTTGCTCTTGAATTGGGGAGAGACCTGGGCAAAGATTAAAAAATAAATAAACATAAAACAACTTCAAAATGGAGGTATGATGTTTTGTTTTAACAGTGACGATAAGAAACAAGGATGCTAAATGTTTCCTCTGTCTTGTTCACTCCCAGAAAGAGAGCCCTGATGTGGAACAATGCCATCAGCATCATAGCTTTGGGCACCATGATCACCAGCAGATTCGCAAACTCCTTCGAGTTGATCCTGATCGCTCGCTTCCTGTTTGGTTTTGTTTCAGGTAACCCCCAAACACATCCCCCCTCCCCCCCAACACACTCATTTCATCACACACTCCCTCCAGTCAAAAACTTTGCTCACTCTCAGTTTTCCCTCAAGTGGCTTCATGAGAAAGCAACTTTGATGATGGCTTGAAGAAGCTCCGTAAATGCTTAGACCTGCTGGTAGCATCTTGTGGGGGGGGCATTAAAATAAATAGATCAATGTGGTTCAAGATTTGTCACATACATAGTTTTACAAGTACAACCTGCAAGAGTGCGCAATAAAGTTATCAAATGATTTAAATTAAATTAAAGAGAAATTACAGAAGAATGAATATTCCAACTAAATAAATATTACAAACATTACAAACAAAAGCAAGATGTGTACATTCACATTAACTTTACTATTTGCTTTTTTATTGAAGAAAAGACTTGCTTTGTCAGTGGTGTTCATATAATCAGGGGTTGACTGATCTGAAATGTAGGCTGAAGTATAGATTTAGAGTGTTGTTTAACTGTTGTTTGTGGATTGTTTAATTGAACCTGAAAAGAAAACTGATTGTTTAACTGAAACTGAAATAAAACCTCCAAAAAATAATCATTATAAAATTGTTTGTCTGTAGTAAAGACCTTTGTGGGCTTAGTCAATTATTTAATCATTTGTGTTTGCTATTATAGTTTGTTATAACACGTTGCACATCCAAGTGTTGAATCTTTGAGTGTAATAGTGAGTGTGACATGATTGGTTACAGCACCCAGTATCAACCATCTGATTGGTCAACTCATTTACACAAGATTTGAGAGTGAGAGCAGAGTGAGTAGGGTGTAATCCGTGGTTTGAGGGGTTGTGTGTATTGCTTACTCTCGACCCATTAGAATAACACATTACACCATGTCCTGTTTGATATAAAGGATTAAAACTGATTTTGTTTGCTGTTGATTTAGCATAAAGCAGGGTACACTAAAGTGATAATGTTTCAGCCTGGACTGCTTTCTTTGAGGTGAAACACAGTAGAGCCAATCAAAACAAGGGTCATTTCAGTTTTAAAGACAAAAGAACAAACTTATTTTATTCTAATGGATAAAGGGAGGTTAAAAAATGATCATGTAAAAATGAATTAAGGAGACTGTTATAAGTAGACCTCGGGAAAATTAGAAAATTTCTAAGAAAATTTACTTAGAAAAATGTGATTTTAAGGGCACTTTTATATGAATGACAGTGGTCCATATGTATCTACTGGATTAGGACAGGAGTTTACATGGAATATGTGTAATGAACAGAGAAGATCTGAATCTATATCTATATCTATATCTATAAATGTAGGTTTTAACTATTTTCTCAGGGTCTTAGAGCCTGATGTAAAAGTTCAAACTGATTTTGTTTGCTGTTGATTTTAAAGGTTTATCTTTGAACCTCCATATCCTGGACCTTGGAGACAGTTCGCCAAAGAAAATAAGAGGCACGGTCACACTGGCGGCGGCTATTTTCCTGTCTAGTGGCAAACTGACTGGGCAGATCTTGGGACTGAGGTGAGAACTAACTTTCAATATGGACATTGTTTGAGATATATCCAGATTTACAACCTTCAGGATTCATTCCAGGCAAACAGGATGACTCATGTAATCAGGGTTCAAACTGAGAGGAGGTAAAAGGCCCTATTATTAGACAAATGCCTGCTTTTCATTAACCCTTAGAACTCAGTGAGTATTAGTAAAAGCTGATTTCAACAAATATAAACAGCATAAAACCAGTGTTTGCTCTCTTACACACTCGCCGTTTGCTGCTCTTTTACTCGCCGCTCTCCGGACCCCCGTCCCTCTGTGAGTTATCCCCACCCACTTGTGGGAGGAGACTATCCTGAAAGTTCTCCCGGGTGCAGAGATCATTTGTTTTTTTCTGTTTATTTCTAAAAAGTAAAATAAACAAAATCTGGGCATTTTTGCTTTTGCGTGTGACGCCATTTTTAAAAACCCAGAAGAGGTTATTATTATTACACGTCTTTTAACTTACAGTAACTTTGGTTCTGTGTGACATAGGAACACCAAATAAAGCTCAGCATGAAGTCTGATGCCTCGAGCACCAACACAAACCAGGGGAACGTCCATTATCAGGAGTTCTATTATCAGGAGTTGCTTTGCTGCATGACGACATTTTACTATTAGTTGCGCTTCTGGCATGGATCCGTTTGTGTTCTCAGGGTTTTGTTCTAATTACAGTGTTAAATGAGAGGTTGTTTAGTGCGAAGAATTTGTGACGACCCCTTGTGCCCCCCTCAGGTCCTGGCCTGTCAGTGCACGGGCAGGGCTGGGCCTGGTAGGCAATTAGGATTATTGGGCGCACCTGTGATTGGGGCGGGGTTATAAAAGGGGTTCTCTTCTCTCTCTCAGGAGACACTTTTTTTCATTTGTGTAGGCACCATTGATTTTCCTCCTGGCACGTTCTCTCCTTATTGGTTTCCCTCACTCTTTATTTCTTTC
Organism: Hydrocynus forskahlii; assembly: GCA_037974365.1. Taxonomy (NCBI): domain Eukaryota; kingdom Metazoa; phylum Chordata; class Actinopteri; order Characiformes; family Alestidae; genus Hydrocynus; species Hydrocynus forskahlii. The sequence continues at coordinate 17,507,956 of JBBPCX010000141.1, read as the reverse complement.
TGTTTTGTCTGTCTTTACACCTTCCAACATATTGATACTGACTGCTACACATTGCATTCACTTCATGCCATTTACATGCAACCATATTCCCCTAGACACTGTTGATCTTTGTTGTTTTTGGTACTTTCAATAAATTATGATTTGATTTAATATTGTTGTCGTGTCCCTTTTATGTTGCGGTCCAAAACGAGCCGGCCCGTAACACTACCTAAAAATAACTAAAGACCAAGTATATATATTTATGGCGACCCACCTTGCAATTTACAGGAGAAAGGATCTGCGGTTAATGCCAGACACCACAGCATTTCCGTCAACCTCAGTGACTCAGAAAGCTTTTGCCGACATAAGCGGGACCTTGTATGGACCTTGTATGGACCTTAGATGGTTTTACTGTTAATGTTTGGTGCACATTTCTGCTGATACCACATCAAATGCCAGTGCAAATGCATTTTAAAATGCAAAATTCAGGACGATGTTTACCAGAATAAAAGATACAGAAAAACTTCTATAATGCAGTAAAATTAATACATAGCAGTCCAAAAATGCCTAAATATTCTCATCTTCTGGATTACAATTAATAAACTGTCAAGTATACATTTAAAATATCTGTCAAATCTAAACATTTTACCAATGCTAGTACTTTTTGTTTTATACAATTATTAGCTGAGAACAATACAAGTCCAATGTCATTGTGCATCCCTAGCTGAATAGGCATCAACAGACACTTAAGTGTTTTGGTATAGTTTTTAGTGAGATATGAACAAAACACCATTTTGCTCCATATTGTGATATGCTTTGCAAAACAAACTGGTGAAACCACAATGTGCCGAGACTATAAAAACATGGTTTGCACTGTATGACCACATTCACAGAATCAGGGGAACAGTAACCCCTGCTTTTCGTGGGGGTTATGTTCCAAAAGCACCCGCGTATAATGTAAACCCTAAATATGCCCCCAAATACTTCCCTGAAGGTACTGTCTGTATAAACTGTCTTTTTAATAAACTACCTGTGCACTTTCAAAGTTCTCAGTGTCTCGT
>JBBPCX010000141.1:17488570-17499085 GCA_037974365.1 Hydrocynus forskahlii | reverse complement strand
ATAGATAGATAGATAGATATAGATATATATATATAGATATAGATATATGTATATATATATATAATATATATACAGGCAACACATCGGTCTTGGACAGCTCAACACACATTGTTGACACCAAACCTGGCTAGCATCATACTGAGTGCTGGGGGACAGGGGTGGGGCCATCTTACCCACCCAAAGCAAGAGAGGCTGCATTATAGAAATGTTACGTTTGTTTATCCATTAAACTACATTGCCCAGGGTCTTGCATGTTTATCTCATGAAATTTGATTGTTTTTTTGCCATTTTTCTTCCAAAGTAAAGATGCATACCTGTAATATATCATTTCTTCTACTGTGTTGCTAACTGTGTGTGTGTATCTCTGGAATACATCCTCTTTCCAGTAGCACTGCCACATGATCCTGCATTCGTCTATTCTCGCTGGAACGCAGGACCATGGATAACTTGTGGTCTTGCTTTGCACATTTTTAATACTCTAAAGATGCAAATCATATATTCTCTCTTCAGATCTGAGATCAATTCAGTGCAAATACGTTTTTCATCAGAGAATTTGGCACGGTGCGTTTTAGAGGGAGGCCTGCACTGATTAAAGCCACTTTCATATTGCCCGGATCATAGAAGCTTAGACGTTGGCTATGATTTAGTTACAAGGTTAAGGTTTCCTTATTGGCACCTCAGACATCATGACTGCTGCTGGACTATTTATGTCTATAATTCAGTTACAGGGGGTGATATGATTTCCAGAGAGAACTCATTACATGACGGAGGAATAAACAGGAATGTATCTGGCTGAGGTCTAGACGTAGTGAAAGAACACAGGCCAGGCAGGGTCTCCTTTCAAAGCCTTTTTTTCTTTTCACTTGATCAAAACGCTTCACACGCAATCAGCTGCAACCCAGCTAAACACTGCCAGGGTGAACCGAGAAAATAAGGAAGCGGTGAGCTGTGCAGCTCTGATGAGCTTAGTGCGGTGAATTAGCCACGCCGGGTCAGCCCTGAGTCCACTGATCAATACTCCAGCAGCAGAGGAGAATGATGAGGAGGTTCATCTCCACTCTCATCACTGCTCAACACGTCTCTTCATTTACTCTAAAGCTCAAGGACTGCCATTTGTTCTATTCGACTGATTTCAGATCAGCCTTTGTCGTTAAACAAAGAGACCACCCTGCTGAACTGCGAGCGATTCTAGAGCCTCACTGTACTCCTTTGTCTTATCATTTCAATAGAAAATGGTTTGGTATAAATGCATGCATTGTTTTCGAGAATCTCACATGCAACTTAAGTGTTAATAGTTTAACATTCTGATGAAGATCTGGATGACAAAATTGAAAAAGAGAATCAGACAGATGGAAAGGCAATTCCAGCTAGTAAAAAACGATGGTTGACATGGTACTGATATTGTTTCCTTGGAATTCTGTGAGCTATTCTGTAGCGGTGATCTGAAGGTTAGGATCCTAAAATTTTTAAACGTAGAACCATGTGGGATTCCAAACAAAGGTTATCTCAAATTCTTCATGGAATTTGATATCACTTCCTTGGAAACTGGCACTCTTTTTTGGAATTTGGGATTTGTTTTTGGATTTTCTCGGAATTTGCAAGTACTGAATGATATATTCTGATGTTGCAACTAAATATGGTCACGCCAATTTTGAACTAAATGAGAGAGAGAGAGAGAGAGAGAGAGAGAGAGAGAGAGAAAGAGAGAGAGACCCCTACACAGTCGCTCCCAGTCATTTACAGCGGGCCCTAATGTAGCTCACATGTTTGTGCAGCTGTTTCTACAATAACACCGCCAACCCGACACAAGCTCTTTTTCAAGGCTTTTTTTTCGACCACCGCAAAGTACATCTGAGGACCTGAAGGACATGCATTCCGCAGAGGCCGGCGCAAAGCCGCTAATGCCTCAGGCCTGTCAAAGGCATCAGTGCCTCACCACCTTTAATCAAGTCGGCGGTGTAGGTACACAGTTAAAATGCCTCATTTTTCAGAGCTGTGACATGGCTTATTGATTCAATTCTAAACACTGTGAGTAATTTAGTTGGCTATTTAAAATGGTATACGAGCCTGATGGCTCACAACGGACACATTAGAGTATTCTGTTTCCCCTTTCACAACTTTTGAAAGCGCTAAGACGTTTCATTAGCTTTGGTTTTGCAAGCTTCATTCTTTGAGGAGTTTCCAGCTTCGGTAAAACTGATCTGGTCTTGTGTTCAGAAAACACTCACCATTATTAGTTTCAGCGAATTCACGTGAGACCTCCCCAGCAACACTGGATCCTGCAGCTGAACATAACTGTGAATATCAGAGCTAAATTCATCGTTGAATTTTCATATAGATTGCGCTTTGGTAACAGCGGGCATATGATGCTTCGTCGCTCAGCTTCCTAATGCATTTATTCATTGAGCAGATGGCGAGTGTACCCCTGACTAATCTGAGTCAAAGACCACGGCATGCTCTGGTGATGAGGAACCAATGATTGTCAATCAAAACGCTCATCGAAATACTCTTTTAATTTCCAATACAAGAAAACAAAAAACAACAAAAAACAAACAATAAAAACAGCAAATCAACATGCATGCGTTCCTACCCAGTCTCTACATTATACTTAATACATAAATGATTCTATTAATACAAAATATAAAAATATGTGATACATTTACATTTTATTTACTTTACATCCTTAACTTAGTGAATTTAGTAATTCATTTATTAATATACACCTTGTAGTTACTGAATAAACTGTGATTTTCCCCATAATAGAAATGCTGCAAAGAAAAAGTGACACCATACTAAAAACCGTGCGGACTATGAACTGGTTAAATGAAGCGCAATTGCACATTGGCTCCAGCAAGACAGCAGGGGTAAGCCTTGTATGACGTGTAATAGTCAGATCATGTAACTAATATCGAAGGGAAAAACCATGCAAAAGCTTCTGGGGACACTGTAATTACTGCATATTACTCATTAACAACTTCACGATACTGAATAGCGTTGAAGTGGAACAGGTGGATTCTTATTGTGCAAGGGAGTGCATCAGGAGTCGGTATTAGGATATAATACAGTTTTTGCTCTTCCTGCGCTTGCGAGTGTGTAACTGTCCTCGGGTGCCCATATGACCAGAACCTGAGAGCCCTGACGAGTTATACTTGTGCAGCATGTCCTCGCTGTTCATGTACCTCAAGTGGACCGGCTTGGGAATGGGCTCGCCCAAGAAATAACCTTCATCCTCAGACTCTGAGGAAGAGGAGCAGGTGGAGCACCAGTCGTCGTCGTATTCGTACTGGTCCCAGGCGTAGTGGCCTAGGTGACGGTGCGGAGTAGGGTTCTGGAGTGTGAGGTCAGAGGTCGTTCGAGGGCATGGCCTGAAGGGCTGCTGCCTTGACCGGCCATTCAAAGGGTCTCTTTGGCCACGAAGAGAAGGAAACCTATCGTAATCCTCGCGGACTCGTGGCTGTGACCGGTCTGGAACTGCTGGGCGCCTCTCGGCTGCCAGGTTGAGGGCATTTTCAGAACGGGAACGTCTGGAACGCCGCGAGCGATGATGGTGGTGCTTTCGCCGCGGCTCCTCCAGTTCAACAGCGCGACGGTGAGTCCGTTCACTCATGGGTGGCAGACGTGAGTTGTTAGCGTTGCTAACCAAACTTGCCCTGTCCTCTTCCTGGTATGTAAAGCCAGGTGGCAGGGCAGTGATTCCGAGTGATTCCTGTGTGTACGGCAGCGGATAATTCACCTGCCCAGGTGGCTCCATCTCCAGGTAAGGCTGTCCAGTGGTGAGGCTGCGGAGAGACTCTGAGCTGTGGAACTGGACTGAAGAGTTGAGCGTGCCCATGTTGCTCTTCTCAGAAACATTCATGCCGGAGTCTTTGCTCAGGTCTGGCATGGAGAAACGAGACAGGTGCTCCTGCCTCTTACCACCACCATCTGCAGATGTCCCTGTGTGCAAGAAAAGGAGATTTTAAACCCATTTATTGCTAATTACTAGAGATGGATAGGGTTTTTTAAATACATTTTTCAAATACATCAGCATAGTGTTAACTTAATTGGGTACATTTATAAGGCATTACAAATTAAACGAATCTCATTAAAAGCAATAGAATGGGACAGATGACACTGTATCCCATGTTAAGTTGATGCAAACCTAGTGGATCTATATGAAAATATATGTCTTATCTTTGTTGTTTATTAACGTGAAACATTTTTAAACACAGTTTCCAGCTAACATGACCCATCATCAGACAGGGAATATTATATGAGTTATGGAGCATTCAGTTAGTGTAGGTGAATACCTGTAGCGTTGGATAGTGCCAAAGACTCCATAGACCCGCGAGGAGTTTGCTCCAGTGGTGTGAGTTGTTCGCTAAAGCTAAGTGCGCTGATGGGGTTCCTGCTTCGGCCCACCTGTGGCCCAACCTCCCTCTCCCTCTCTCTCTCCCTCTCTCTCTGGAACACGTGCAAGCTGACCGAGCGCTTGTCCATAAAGCCGTTGGGAGGCAACTCGTTAAAACTAGCTTGCGGTTTCAGCTTGGGCGGGTAATAATCTTCCGGCTCTGGCTGGAACCAGTTCTCGTTAAAGGAATGGCCCTTCAGGGCAGATATGGGAGGTCTCTTGGACGGCACCAGTTCTTTGGGCCGGTTGTCCTGAGGGTGACCGGGGGTAGGGTTGGGGGAATAGGATGTCCGGACGTTGCACTGACTCAACAGTTGGAGTGGGGTGGGGGAGGGTTCATTACGACTTTCATAGCCATACACTTCGCTCTGGTTCTTCCAGGTCGGGGGCTCTCTGGACAGGCTGGGGGTTTGACTGGACAGGCTTAGGAGGTCCATCTGCAGGGACAGTGGGTCGACGTCGGCTGAATAGCGGCTGTTGCCAACTCCGCCGCCGCCACCTCCTCCACTGCTGTGGGTTTTGCTGGATTTTGAGCTGCTGCGGCGGGCCTCGCGGGTCCTAGCGTTCTGAAAGGCTGAGTCCGAGGAGTCTGAGCCGTTGGTGTCTTCACCCACACTACACGTCCGTGAGCAGAAGATCTGACCTTGTTTAGGCAGGAACGGGCGGCCAAGGAGGGACTTCTTACAACGGGCACAGCAGAAGCAGGCCTCAGTGGCATGCCAGTGCTGACCGTCATAGGTCATCTGGCCTTGGTCAATACCTGTGGCGAAAAACACAATCCATTATGAAAGTCTAAGGAGAACAGGGGTGCATCAAACACACTTTGAAATGATCAAATATTACCTGATTATAATAATTCATCCTTTTCTTTTTGACTGCATGTGCTTACAAAACGATCCTACATAATGTATAAACCCTGTAGTTACTGCTAGTGATGATACAACATTGCCATTTTATATCATTTCTCACTTAGAGATGATTAAGCAGAGAAATGCAGTTGGAATCCTTTCAAAAGTGCCAGAATGTTCAATCGAGGTAACATTTGTGTTTCCAGAAGAGTTTTTACAATGGGAATTTGCAAGAAGTTACTATGAAAGAATACGAAGCACTTCACTGTCAGTGCAATATACTACAAGAACATGTAATTAAATACACAGTCCATGCAAATGGATATAAAATCATGGATATCCCTCAGCTGATGACCATTTTAATGAGCTATTACAACATTTGGGCTGGAAAAGTGAAGGAAACAAACTCTAAATATTAATGTAAAAGAAAACAGTCTGATTCCCTTGAGGTGTAGAAGTGTTTGGAGTAAACTGATTATGCTGTATGCCTTGTGCTACACAAATACATTACATTTTAATTATAGCTCCACTTACATGGGCCAGGCGGCCTCAGTCTAATGCACAACATCTGTTCCAAACGCACTCCGTTTCTAATCAGTTTCCCTCGTGCAGTTTCTGCGTCCCGTACAGAAAATGATTACGGTCTGAATTTGTCCTGAGTGACACGCCAAAATGCAGCTGGAACTGATGCTGGAGTGGAAACCAATGAGCCAACAAGACAAGTTATTATGGGATGCGGGGCTGCCTTGCGACACGCTGGGGGCTAGCAGTGTAATGGAAACACCAGGCAATATCTGAGTTATATCATTAACGGCTTTTGTCTTCTAAAAGGCCTCGGCCTTCGTTGGAATAGACACATCTGGTATGTTTTCTAAACCATTCTTTTTGAAGAACAAGCCCACTGTGCTGTTGGACAGTTGGTGTGGAGCATCTGTGAATCTGTGGTGCTTTTTTCACTGAAGAATAGATGCAGATTTTAGTGTAAAGGTTTAGCAGTACTTGTGTTCCACCCTTTTTGAGAGATTTTTTCTGGTTTGAAAAATGATCTTGGGTTTAAGAGTGGTCTCCTGGACACATTTATCATTTTCGCTGTTTCTGTACTGTTTACCATTACAATCAAGGCTCTCATCGGCCAGACAAGGGGCCCACTAGCAAAAGCTAGTGTACTTCAAAGCCAGTCTGTATTAATTTTAATGAAACACATTTAGTCTGTTTAAGATTTTTTTAAGACATTTTTGCTGTCAGAACAAAGCCATTTTTATTGTTTTTCTTCATTTTTAACGGAAATGTACCACCTCCCCTTTACAATGTGATGAATGGACCATTAGAATCAGAATCAGAATCAGAAAACCTTGACTTTCCTCCAGGATCAGACCATTTTTCCTTCTCTTATAAAGTCACTTTACTAGTGATACAAGGTTTTCTTTTGACAGGGATGTTGAAATTCCTTTAACTCCTTTAAAACGTCTGAAGTGCCCAAACTGACAAAGGTGTAGAACACACTAGAGCATCAATAAGGTCATTTATAAGAAATAAATTAATATCCAGAATTTATCCTTCGTTTCAAAGGTGTTGGAAAAATCTTAAAGTTTATGACTTACAAAATACCAATATTTAGATAAACAGTATTTATATACAAAATATATGCAACTATATTTGTTCACAAAATCTAAATAAAAAACTCAAAGAAGAAGCAGTAGGAAAAACAAGGGCTGGTAAAAAAATAAATAAATGTAATAAGGGCTTTATAAATGCGTTTGCCTTCTTGTTACATGCAGTTTATGCAGTGATTAGCGTGGTTAAAGTTTACAGGCTCTCTGTCTAAATTTGATACCTCAGTCAGGGCTGACTTACAGTTCTTCTAGAAGTACAGACCGAGGTACTTACGATACACTCAGGAAAGTGTAATGTGACATAATTTATGTTAAAGATTACAAACTGTCTTATCGCCCATCCCTCTTTTCTGACCTCAGTGTCCTACTTAAAGGCAAGAACCAGGTCAGTTGTCTCACAGGTGTCTTGTCTCTGCAGCCCTCCTTCTCCAGGAGACTGAATGGAGGAGATTTGTCTTGCTTGGCCTGGGCCAGTGGACCAGTGGACCAGTGCTGTGAGGATGTTCAGGTGGCAGTGATGTATGAGGCTCTTACCTATGTGTTCCCCACAGGAGTCACAGTATTCAGCGTAGAGCGACTCGAAACAGCTGCAGCAGTACGGCCGGCCCTCCTTCATGATGTAACGCTGACCGCCCAAAACCGTCTCACACTCAAAGCAGCAGAAGTGTTTCATGTGCCAGTGTCTGCCTTCTGCTTCCGTACATTCATCCGCAAAGATGATCTGAGACAGGGCGAGAGAGAGAGAGAGAGAGAGAGAGATGCTTTAGTGTTTGAGAAAACAGACCCACAGACACACACACACACACACACACACACACACGTATACACACACACACACACACACACACACACACACACACGTATACACACACACACACACACACACACAGACACACACACTAGTGTAAAAGTCTTAAAACCTCTTTGGCTAAGGAGTGAATGCTTTTAAAAGCACACAGTGTGAACAATGTGAAATTCTTTCTCTGCATTTAACCCAGCAGTGGGCAGCCAGTGACACAATGCCTGGGGAGCAGTGTGTGAGGAAGCAAAGAAAAAGTTTGTAAAGATCAATGATGGCATGACACAGAACTATAAGGTAAAATTTTACCTTGACTGGCAGACGCACAGACAGTGACTATAGACAGTGACTATAGACAGTGACTATAGACACTGATATGGGAATTGTGGGCCAAAGCCAATATCAGATTTCATGCTCATAACTGCTGATGCCAACAGATAAACATTGATAAAAAGCAGAAACTAGGATGTAATAATAATAAGAAGCCCCTCGAGATGTTTTGATTAGTGAGAAAAAGAAAGAAGAGAAAGAATGTGATAAAGAGAAAGAATGCCAGAGAAAGTGATGGATGGAAACGCCATTAGATCATTGACTAAACGATGAATGGGAAAGTGCCCACCCCCCACTTAAAGGAATAGCCTGATCAAACATGCTAACTTAACTAATTATTTATGACTGCATTTGCTTAATGCTAAATGTTGCCTGTTCACTTTCACTCGCTGTTAGCAACATTCGCTTTCTTCATTCCTTTAATGACAAGACAAAGACAATGGAAGCAGTTGCAACTAGCGCAGCAAAAAGCCATAAATTATCCATAGAACACCGGATAACTGATATAGCTACAACAAATTCAACAAACATGGTAATAAATCTGATAAATCGCTGTTGAATATTGAATACTGTAGGTACATTCAAAAACAACGGTAGTCACAATCAGCACAAAGGGCCATATATCTGAATTATGCATGAAAGCTATTCGTTTAGCTCTGCCATTTATCAAGCTGGGTCTTTCCAGTTCTAATAATCTGTGTTTAAAAATGCATGTACTTCAGAGTATTGGCCATATTACAACTCATATTCATCATACAGGCATGGGGGTTCGGAGAGCCCACTGAGATCATTTACTATACTGATCTATATTAAATCTTTAAAGAGCATTATTGCTGCCAATACATTTCCTAATACATATTTCAGTGTGTAATAAGTACGGTTGCTAAGTTTGTACACAATAATCCTAACACAGCTGTAAAATCATAAAAACACAACAAAGCCACAGAAGAAGGAAAAAGAAAACTCCCTCACTCATACGCAGTGTCACTGCATATTCTTCCGCCGCGCGCAACCAAACTAGTTCACCCACGTAGTCCGTAAGTACGAGGCTAATGGTGTAAGTTGAGTGGGAGTGGGCTTTGTTAACTCGAAACGTCGTATGTCGAGACTGTTGTAACTTGAGGACCCCTGTAGCTGTTTTTAAGCCCTTTAAGAGCTAGTAAAATGTAATAGTAAAACTGTGCAAGAGGAACAGATGAACCCCATACGGCATGTGTCTTAATGCAACCCCAATAAGAACTCAAAGCGCATCAGAAGCTAATATTTGATTTACTCAGGATGTTCAGCGCAAAGGAACTGCGGCATTCTTGTTAAGCGCAGGGTTTAAATGGTGTAGGGAAACAGTGTAGCCGCAAACAAGCTTGAATTTCTCCATCCATATCCTGCACAGTCCTTCCACATGTACGCGATCCTCACTCGAATACATACGCGTGAGTGAGAGAAGTGCATTTTAAGATTATTTCAAGACTCACATACTAGTTTCACACATAACACAAAGACAGAAGGTGCTCGTCCCTGGCTTTTCACCATAGAGCAGCGGTTCCCAAACCTTTTTCACTCTAAGGCCCCCTTTGCTTACATTAAGTGACACTTCTGAATTTTTTTCCCCAGGGGACCACAGCCCCCAGTTGGAGAACCACTAGTGATAAATGGTGCACTGAAAAGCTGCAAGTACTGTATACTGATGCTCTGTGAACTTTAACACTCCATTCTAATAGCAAGGGAGTGTTCAGATGAAGTATTGCATCGCCTTGCCTCAGGACAGCCACACTGGAAATATCGGGTCTCAGCGTTGAGTTAAAATGTAAACAAACTTCACATCTATCATCTTCAAACTTCAAATACATAATAGGAGTGATTTTGTTATTAGATGCATATTTTTCATTTGTCACTTGATTTTAGCACATTTAACTGCAATGCCAGTAGTATCCAACTAAATGCTGATATTAGTACCTGAAACGTCCAGCGCTGTAGTAATTTGCTTAATATAATGGCTCTCTTTTCTTTATCTTACAGAATTAGTTTCTCTTTTTAGGCCAGTTTAACTGTGTTTTGATGAAAGGTGGCTGGTTAACCTGCTTTGAGCCCAGGTTTTGATCGACAGCTGGTGGCCTGGTGGTTAGGAAGTTGCCTCTGTAGTCAGAAGGTTGTGGGTTTGAATCCCAGGACTGTCAGTGGCACCACTGAGGTACCCTTGAGCAACATACCGGCCTCACACACTGCTCCCCGGGCGCTGTGTTGCTGGCTGCCCGCTGCTTCACTTGGTGAATGGGTTAAATACAGAGAAAGATTTTCGTGCTGTTGTGTGTTCACATATGACAAATGGACAGGTGGTACATTAGGACAAACTGTGTGGATGTGTGTGTGTGTGTGTGTGTGTGTGTGTGTGAGAGAGAGTGCGTGTGCGTGGGTGTGTGTGAGAGCGTGCGTGTGTGTGTGTGTGTGTGTGTGTGTGTGTGTGTGCGAGAGAGAGCGTGTGTGTGTGTGTGTGTGTGAGAGCGTGCGTGTGTGTGTGCGTGTGTGTGAGAGCGTGTG
>JBBPCX010000141.1:17455642-17482490 GCA_037974365.1 Hydrocynus forskahlii | reverse complement strand
CACACACACACACACACACACACACGCACACACACACACACACACACACACACACACACACACACACACACACACAGTGAGTCATGCCAACACCATCCATTACACTGAGCAATTAAACACTTTTACAATACACATACCTATTGTTTCAGGCATAGCATTAAGGCTGCTAATTGGATGCCAAAAGCTCTGCAATTATCATCTACAAAGCACTGCGTTTTATCGACAATTATGAAACATGAGGCGTGCCTCCACATAAACGGAGGCATCGCTGAAAGCATTAATTACACTCACACACTTACACCGCTAGAATACACAAAAAAACCCACAGTAGCACCAACAACACACTGCTGTCCTACTAGCTAAATACATTTCTTATGCTTTTAATAATCAAACACGTTTGCTTTTTGTCATACAAGAAAGACAAGTGTTTTATTTAGGATGGCACTGTGGTTTTATGCACCAAAAACATAATGCATTTTATGTGACCATTTTCCAGTCTCTCTTTATGCCTTATAATTTGTTTCTGTTATAATGGGCTTTGTTGTATTGGCAGTCTGGATTTAATTTGAATGGGCGGGGCTAAAATAATGAACACTGAATATGCAGATATGGAAATACTTGGATTTTAATAACATTATGAATGCAATTGAGTTTCCATATGTAGACCGAATGGTGTGTTTTGAGACTAATAACATGTACACATAATATCTGTTACTTTAAAAAGCCAAGAAAATTCAGTTTTTCATGAAATGATCATTTTAAACCAAAATCATGGATTAAAATGTCTCCAACAAACATAAAGGATTGTTCTCAATAAACTGACAGGATGCTATCCACACATACATACATACACACACACATATATATAAAAGAATTTGTAGCAATTTTGTGAAAAAATGCTAAAACCTAAACATTATTTTACATGAACTACACTTAAATATACTAGCTTTTATTTTAATAATATGTGTCTTGGAAGAACAAAATGTTTTCTGCAGTGGTACAGTTTTTTAAAACATCATGATGCCCATGTTGATGGATGACAAGGGGAATTTACATGTGTGTAACCACAAATTTACACCCCAGAGACAATAAGGGAGTTCCTGGAAATGAATACAAATAGTTTTTCCACAAACATGCAAATGTATTTGGTTTCATTTCAAATATTCTAATAACCGTTTCCTTAGAAATATTCCTAATAGAGTAATGGGGACTTTGAAAGGCAATGTATCATCATCTACTATTTTTTTATAGTCTGGTGATGTTTGGTGACATGAATTAACTGAAAACTTAATGGTCAAAATAATCAGTAGGTTCTTTATTACTATTACCTATGATCTATAGCAGTATTCCAATGTTGCAGTTAAACAAAGAGGATCAAATTTCTTTTCAGTGTTTTTGTAAGGCTAAATGTTTGGCTACTGAACAATGATTAGCTCAAATGGTTGAAGGGTTTTACCACCTTTTTGCAAAAGCCTTTAACTTAAAAGCACTGTCCTTTTTACTCCCTATTCTTATTAACCCTTCCCCCACCCGACACACACACACACACACACACACACATACACACTCACACAGCCATAACAGTCAGGGTGATTTATGGACGAGCAATGTAAAGTTAATGGAATCTGGCCTTTCACATCCACAGCCATGCTGACAATGGAGGCTTCTTCATCTCCAGACTATGTGACTGTGTGACTGTGTGAGTGTCTGTGCATGTGTGTGTGCGTGCATGCATGTGTGCATATTTATCTGTAAAGCTCAGCCTGATTTTAATTACAGTAATTAACCACTTTGCTAAGATATGCACTCTGTCTTCTGCGGTTTAATGACAGACACACAATCAGCAGTTTTGTCGCGCGCATCATAATGGCCATCTTTGCGGTGATCCGCTCATTTCATAATTGATAGAATAATGACAACACAGCACTTAAGTAATGAGATGCTGAACATATTCAATTAATGAACCAACATGATTTTCTCAACCCTGTCTTACCCATCACTAGCTATACATACAGAGTCTCAGTCTTTGTCCCCTTTAGCTCTTTTAAATCTGCCCCTGGTGTTAACGGTTTGACAGTATGTTCACTTCGGTCTTGATGAAATGGATCGGAACGAGGAGGTGGAGCTTTCTGTGGGTTTTATATGTCCATGCTGCCCTTTTGTTGTTGTGTGTGCTGTGCATGAACGTGCACATATTCAGATATAAAAAGAATTAAACAGAGGGAAAACACACTTATTTGATGATGCTAATGTGTGCTAGCTACACTATGGAATTCTAGCAGCATGTTAGCACTAAGCTAACAGCATAGCACGTTAATATTTTAATCTGTGTAACATTTAATATAAAAACAATATTAATAGATTAAACAAGGCGAACTGAAGGTTGTAAAATACATTGTGTTCTATCTAATGCTTGTAACCCATGGATGAATTAACATATATTGTATCTTGCAGGTAGAATTTCTACAGTGTTTTCTTCAGAAAAGGGCCCTGATATATAGAGCACTGATTAGGCTGCTGCTCGTATTCACAGTCAGTGATGTTTCTAGAACTGCCAGAAGGCCTAGAGTGACGTTTTCCCTCACAGAATGAGTCCCACCCACTGAACATTAAAATGTGATTAGCTGACTCCTCTGTCACTTTCTAACTATGTTGATGGATAACATGAAAAAGCAGGACTTCAATCCAGAGCGAACCAAATAGAGAGCTCACAATGTTGTATCTGGTTAAATACCAAAAGGCCAAAAGGCTTTAGTCTAGACATTGCATGGTTAAATATTGTACAGGGAAAACTGCAAAGTGGAAAAGAGAATATTTAGTAAGTGAAATTTGCAGTGGAAAAGGACCATCTGACTATCCAGACCACCCGACAACCTGAGCACCCACCCGATAATAGGGGGCTTAAATGGCTAATGACTTAATATGATAAAGCACTGAGCTCCATCTGCCCACTGCACATTCTATATAAACCGCGCCATAAACCCGAGTAAATGGATGCTGTATGAGGCATGATTTATAACTGTCGCAGATAAAAGCTCTTCCAGGCAGAAATTAAAGGGACGATATCAAACCACTGGCCTATCTGCCTATTCAGCCTGTAGCACTTTCGCTCCTCCCCTTCATAACGAAGTTATCCTCCCGCCTCTGAGTACAGCTGACTGACATCCACGCCTCGTCCACCACGCCTCCTCGTCCTCGTGCTTGTTGTTTATGTTTGGATGCAGCAGTTACCAAGGCAATCAGACGTCACAGTCACCTGTGCTCAGAGGCGGGAGGTTTGAAAGTAGCTAATCCAAGAGCGTTATTTATTTTTCCTTGCTGCTGATTGGCTGCTGCCCTTTGACAGCCAGTGGCAGTCCAGAATTTCCCCCATGGAGCGTCTCGAGTGTTCTCATGTTTTTCATTTTGTTTCTCTTAAAGCCCTGTATTTTTATTACTGTAAATTAAATGAGTATACCAAAGAAAGTACAAATATGGGTTTACCTTTACATTTTCTTTAAGGGTAATGAGTTTAAAATGAAATTTAAGTGTTTTGGGAGCATATTTGGGGGCATATTTAGGGTTTACACCATAAAAATAGGCATTTTCTTTTACCGCATCACAACGCGTTTTTTCACTGTACGCGGGTGCTCTTGGGACGTAATATATACACACACAACACAAACACACACACAAATAGTACAAATACAAATGGACAAAACTATAGCCGTGGATTCACAACATTTTAACTGCTACTTTAAGGGTGCGGATACAAGCTTCCATTACTTGGACTGCGAGTTCTACATTAGAGTTACACAATTAATAACTTTTGATTTATGGCAAACTATCATCCTAAGCCTCCTCCAGGATTAGATCAAATACATAAACGTGCTTTTCGGCCCTTTTTGTCTCTGGAACTCATCAGTATGTGTTTCTCACACCAGCTGGGAAGCGATTGGGAATTCTCAGGAACGGATCCTCAGCCTCGTTCCATGAAGCGAGGGAGGCTTTCCACTCTCTTCCAGGAGCTCACGTATCCCCCTGCAGAAGAGCCGGTCTCTTTAAGCGTGCCCTGATGGTTCTCCCGCTGCTTGTGTTGGCCGGACTGCCGGCTGCCGAGGTTTCTCTGAGGACCGGAGCAGAGGGATTTCTGAAAAGTGCACCGAACGCCAAAGGCGGCTGAAAAATGATAAATAAAGGAGCTGGGGTCCAAAAATAACACTCGACCGCTCGGTGGGCCAGGACGTGCGCTGAGGTCTGACGGACGCGGGCCTGCACCCCAAAACGCCCACGCGGACCAGCAGCTTGTGGAAATGACTGTAATCAGTGGAAAGAGATCTGGCAACCTGCCCTCCACTCATGGGCTCTGGCAACTGCCTTGCGCATCTCAGGATGTCGAGACGGGGCTGCGGACTTGAGGGTAAACAAGAGTCCACACAGCTGCCTTTCATAATGCCAAGCAGAACGACTACAGGCACACTAGGTGGGCTTTATAAGAACGAACTGTGAATTGATCCAAAAATTCTCAATATGGAATCGATCATCTGATGGCACGAAATCACTGCAACATTTAATCCAAGTGTGTCTCAGTGAAGCAGAATTATTTCCCAAAATGTATCATTTTCCATCACTGTTTTCCCATTCCGGTGCAGGGGTCTTCAACTCTGGTCCTGCAGGTCCAGCACTACCCATTCAATTCAGATTAATTTCCAGGTTTAGTGGGTGTGTTTGAGCAGGGAAATTGCCAAACTATCATGGATACTGGCCCTCCATGACCAAAGCTGAACACTCCAGCTCTATTGGCATGGAGTAGCCAAGGGACTGAATAAAAAAAGACCCACTAAGATGTTTATTTTGGGCAACAAAAATGACTTGTGTATAATTGTTTAGGTGGCATCAACCAACATGGAACGAGCATTTCACTGCATAGCTTAATGCCTTACCAACACATGTCATATACATAACAGTAATGACATTCAAATGAATACCAAAGCATATTTCATATCACAAAACAGTTTTGTTAGATAGCAAATGTGTCAGTGTATGGGAACACAAGTGGGGAGGCAAGAGTGGAACCAGCCAAGACTGGAATCGGCAGACTTTGGTTCCAAACACAACCAGCAACAGGCCAATATATTATTTTGATTTTGGAATTTTCTGACGTATATAATACGAGCCAGGTGCCCTCATGCTGTATTTGAATGCTACTGCAACATCAGTACCAAAATGTAATAATTATGCCTGACTCATTGGGTTCAAAAGTCTGTTGCCTCATACACTCAATGTTGATCCATTTGATTTGTGTTAGTCAAAGTTTTATTCTCATTTTTGAAGATACATAACGAATGGAACAATAGAAATGGTCCAAAAAAACCCTTTTTACATTAACGTCCTTTAAAGGTGACAGATGTTTTTCCTTCTCCTGAAATGTTATTACATTTGATATACAAGGTTTTGTTCCAAAAGGAAAGAAATTCCAGTTTGGCGCATTCAAGTGCAAATACGTTACTTAAAAATGTTCAATATGTTGCAACTATTGCTGAAAAAAGCAAGGGAAATGTGTTTCATGTGTTCTTCCAGCCCAGAGTGAGCTTCAAGCTCAATAAAAGCTTAAAGGAAAATTGGCCAAAGGGATCCATCTTCTGCTAATTAACCTGAAAGCATTGGACCAAAAAATTCCCAATCAGTGCATCTCTACATGGAAATGTCATAATGCATTATAGCAAACAGGTCTCAGTGGGACGGTTTTCAGGACTAAAATTAAAGAAGGTTCAGATTACATTAACAAGCAATTAATAACAAATAGCAATGTGGGGCGGTATTACTTATTGGCACTTTATTACAAGAAACCATTCAACATTCATATCCAATAAGTATAATCCAAATCCAAAAAGACATCTTTGCACAGAATGGCCCAACAGAAGATCGACTCTAAGGACATACAGATTTTGACTGAACTGATTCAAATAACGTCGTTTATCAGTCAACACCATTGTGGAGCCCATGACATACTTCATTTCTTCATATGCGTGTTATTGCAAATGCTTTAAAATATGGAATCATGGCAACAGTGTATCACGACGAGGCATGACCCATATCCCGAAAGTTATAGATGTTTCCCGTAACTGTTGTACCATATTGTAAAATCATTGTATGGGCACGGGGCGGTTGTCCTATCCCACTGATACATTTTCCGCTTTGAGATTTTCCATCTTAGGAAAAGTCTTTTATTTTTTCTTGGTCGGAGACATTAAAAACTGGGCTACAGACTACATTCCACTTCCTTTTTCCATGGAGAGTGAAAGACAGCAGTCCGCCAACTAGGACATACATCAGCCCCGACGCTGAAACGGCTTCCAGTGTTACAAAGTCCAACGACTACTAAAAGCCTGCAGTGTCCACATTTACATTTACAGCATTTATCAGACGCCTTTTAACTACAGGGGGCAGTCTCCCTGGAGCAACTCAGGGTTAAGGCTCCTGCTCGGGAACCCAGGGGTGGTTTTTGCTGAAGTTAGGATTCGAACCCATGACCTCTTGGTCCAGAGACATGTATCCTACACACTACGCTGCCACCATCCCACATCCACCTGACAAACCCTAACGCTCCTCTTCTTTTCAGAGGCTTCAGCATCGTACTGGATGAGCATCAACAACAGACCACTGGGGAAGGAGTGTTGGAGAAAAGCAGCCATGTGAATCCTCTGCTGTGGCTTAATGGACCAGTGTAAATGGCTTTGGGCGACGGTCCATCGCCACCCTTAAGACAATATAATTGGATCGCTAAACTAAATACCAATCATGTGCGCTTTTGGCAGCGCAGACGAGTTTTAGGTTCTCAGCAATGGCCCAAATTTGCTTGTGTCGCTTGTTGCCTCGTCCGCTAAAATTATGCACACTTCAAAGTCAGTCGCTGCGGATTAGCATCCGCGGAACATCTAATTGGAGGAGAAATGCAGACCGTTGTTTTTTTGGCCGTGCTTTTGAGCCGTAAATCTGTACATCTAACGTTTCTTTTCCGTAGGTGAGCAAGCACAATCCCTCATGGCCTGAGGTTATTACTGTCTCTGGGTAAAAATTGCAGATACTAGCGTTCGGACTGCACAGCAAGAGGAATAATTAATGGCTTGCTAATAACACCCTGTGTGCTCGCAGTTCTTGTATCCCGGCAACTTCCACACATCCATCTGTCCCAGCATCATGAATGCCGTGTCTCTATTGGTCGGAACTGGATTGAAAGTGCTGAAGATTCAACACCAGGGGTGGCACTTCATCAACTGAAGGATCTAGGAGAGTTGTAGTTCATATTTCAGACTGTGTTCTTAACCCTCAGAAACCAACAGACACGTTGCATCAAAAGTGCACCACTGCTAAAACACCGTCTAATACAAAAGCACGTCCTGATTTGGAGCTTATGTGTGTTTGGGTCCACAGTGGAGGATGCACACATTACAGGAAGCTTTGTTTCGTGATCATATGTCATATCTCAAACTTTTTAAACATCAGGTAATGTAGTTTTAGGAGACTGTCAATTTTTAAAAACGATGTCCTTTAAAAGTCAAAGTAACTAAACACATTTATATTAATATATTTATATATAGTCAAAAAGCAGAAAAAAACATGTAGTGTGAGACTTGCTTATGTGGTTTCTGAAACTGGATGATATGATGTTTACTACTAACAGCTGTGGTCGTCGTCAGAGTTGTGGTCTAGGTAAGAGTATGTCAGAAACAGTGTCAGAAACCACACGTTCAAGTCTACTTGACAGATTTACACAATCTTCCACTTCCACGAGTAAATTACAAGGCCAGCATTGCTAACAAGAACACCAGTAATCAACAGTCACTCAAACCCTTTTCTTTAAGTACAAGCCCAAAACTTTTCTCAACCATCTCAAACAAACTCCAGCTCCTCATTCAAGATGGCTCAGGTCTATATTTTGGATATAATTACAAATTGATCTCATTAGGCCGTCGTGAAACATTTAGAGTCACAGTAAATTCTGCGTCAACTGATTCTGGCCTGATGCTGTAGCAAAAGTAATTGACCAGCCAAACCCTGGCTGACCTCTATAGAAGCAAAATGGAGACAGTGGAAAGGGCTTATTGGTTATTGACCTGCTTCGTGGTGCTAGTAATAAGACCTGCTCTCAGTTCATGAAGAAAATGAAACTCGTACCTATGAATGATTTAACTAGCCAATAAAGACAGAGAGCCGCGCGCGGTGCGGTAATAAAGCCGACGCGAAAGCGCTCTGGAGCCAGGAGCTCGTATGTATCTAACAGGCTGGGGATGTTGTAAAGAGACATGTTTTCAAGGATGTTTAAATTCAAAACAAAGTTCATGCTTTAAACTGGATTTGAACTCAAGTTCAGCACTCATTCCTTATGTTTGTTCAAGCAAGGGCAATAAAGCTAAAATAAGGCTCACAGTGGATGGCGGTGGGGATGCAGTTTAGCATAACAGCCGAGAGGCTGGCACTGCAGCTTAGGTTTAACTTCAGCTCATTTTTCAGTGGTATTTTGCAGCTCCCTTCATCACTTTTAGGCAAAAGAGAAAGCTACGCATATTATTATTTGTAACAGTGGTGTGGTGTATGGTTTGGGCACCATGGGTCAAATTTCACATTTTTTCGATTTTGTAAGTGAAAAGAAATCCACGCCACCTCTGCATGGAAGACATAAAATATAAAATGTGGCACGTGGACACCCTTTTAGTATATACTTAATAAGACACATGGGGCTCCTAACATATTTAGATTGTCTGAGCGGTGAGATCGCAGTTAGAGTTACCTTCTGAAGATCTGAAGATCCTCTCATTTAAATGTTCAGTGCAACAGCACTGCACTGTGGACTATGATTATTCACCTGCCAAATCTTTCTATAGATCCCTGGCAGCTATGTGGGGGTTTTGCTTTGCATACTTGATCAGTCTAAGACTTGTTTTTAAAAATCTTCCAGACCTGGACTCAACTCTCCCTAAGCTCAATTTCTTAACGCAGCTTTAGTGCTGAGACATCTTTTGGTGTTTTCTCTTGCTTTATCAGAATGTATTATCCTCAGATTCTCTGTCTGCTGCTTAGATGAGCACATGCATGTTGAGTTGACACCCTGAAAGATGGGAGTTTGGCCACATTTTACCCTGCTCTGGAACCATCTACACCTAGTCTGAATTGAGGCTTAATGAGTCATAGAAACACTCATCCAAGAGCACCTGCGTGTAGTGAAAAACCACGTTGTTGTGATATGGTTTTAAAAAATCCTATTTTTTATAGTGTAAACCCTAAATATGCTCCCAAATATGCTCCCAAAAAACTTTAATTTAATTTTAAACGCATTAGCCTTCAAGAAAATGTAAAGCTAAACCCATATTAGTACTGTACAGTTTACACTGAACTCCAGCAGTGCTAGAATGTAAAATATTGATGTTACCCCTGTACAGACTGTACTGTAATTCATGCACGGGCGTTTTCTGCAGCGTCACAGGGCAGCAGCCAATCAGCAGCAAGGAGAAGTAAATAACGTTCTCGGATTGGTTACTTTCAAATCTTCCTCCTCCAAGTACAGCTGACTGTGATGCCCGGGTCTTGTGCGCCATGCCCCCTCGTCCTCGTGCTGGTTGTTTATGTTTGGGCCACGCCCCCTCGTCCTCGTGCTGGTTGTTTATGTTTGGGCCACGCCCCCTCGTCCTTGTTGTTTATGTTTGGGCCACGCCCTCTCGTCCTCGTGCTGGTTGTTTATGTTTGGGCCACACCCCCTTGTCCTCGTGCTGGTTGTTTATGTTTGGGGCACGCCCCCTCGTCCTCGTGCTGGTTGTTTATGTTTGGGGCAGTGCTGAGCAGCGGAGTGTCATTCCATTCAGGTGTCTGATTGCCTTGGTAACAGCCGCATGGCGCACGAGGCCCGGACGTCACAGTCAGCTGTTCTCAGAGGGGGAGGTCGAAAATCTGCGATGGACTGAAACAGTGACTGCTGATCCACGTGAAAGTGGGGGGGTTACTGTATTGGAAAGAGAGCCCCAATTTTGCACATGCAGCTCTTCTATTTTTCTATATATTAAATTCAGCAAATAAATGCAATTGTCATATGAAAATGTCAAATGTATGTTTTTTCCATGCATGTCCTAAGAAAAGTTATTTTCACGAAGAAAGACAAAATTTGCCCAGGGATGTCCAAACTTTTGCATACAGTTGTACAAAATGTCTTACATTCTAGGCTTGCTTGATATGGACGACATACATTTAGAATAATCTTATCAAAGCGTCTTTCAATGTAATCATGATACACAAGTTGATGAATGTAACATTTGGAGTCTTGCCCAAGAACTCTTATGGGTGTGGCATGATGTTTTAGCAGAGAGCTGAACCCCAGTCTGTTATTGGGACGGCAGTATTACCTATATACACTAATATACTACAATACCATGTTGAGTGACACTAACCTACAATGTCTGTGAAAGGCCATAGTGATCCCAGCTCACAATAAAACAGTAATTTGAATTATAAGAGCACTCATTTGCATATTGTAGCCTTCTGTGATATCAGTATTACAAAGACTGAGGTGATTTATCTTGCACCTTTACTACCTCATTAATGTCACTTTGCCTTATTTGGGACATTTTACAACATAAGGGGGCACACTTGTGTGTGTGTTTTGGTTCAACAGTGTTGGAATTAATACATTCAGATAGATCTGTAGAGTGTATTATTAGTTGTATGTGTGTGTCATACCTGTTCGGGTTTGAGGCCGGGGGGCACCCAGGCGTACTCTTCGAGGGCACAGCCTGAGTCATCGTCTGATGTGGAGTTTCTCTGGAAGTCGTACATCAGCTTGGTCACAGTTTTCTCCATCTCCAGAGGCATGACCGTCACAACATGATCCTCACGAGGACACTTACAGTGCAGGCAGATCTTCCTGAAGGCAAACAGAGTGAAACAAATATTTGATGTAATTGAACTAGACTCAGACAGGCTAAAATTGGTCCAGAACAAGAGAACAGTGCATTTATTCATTTAGCAGACGCTCCATCCAGAGCGAGCCAGAGCGAGCTACAAAATGGGCACACAGTGGTGGACAAACTGGTTCAACGTGATCAGAGAAACCAGTGGTTTAAACTTACTGATCTATTTTCTGGTGATGGAGATGAGAGGTCTACAACATAGATATGATCAGTGAACATATCCATGTTTTCTTATTATATGTAAAATGTGGTAGTATAGGGAAATGGTGGTGAATGTGAAAAAATAAGCCAATAGTAGCTCTGAGGAAGCTTTTAGACAAACGTTCCTAGCACCACCATTGCGAACAATTCTGATTCAAAGCTCCTCTAGAAAAGAGAACTTCACATCAAACCACTCAGAGTACGTTCTAATCATTTATTTATGCAGAAAAAAAACTGTGAAATTCCAAATGTCAGATGTTGTACAATCAAAGTACATGTTTCACTCTCACATACAGCTATCGTTCTGAAGATAGTTTTTTTTACGACAGTGATGTGCAAGAAAAGGAGAGCTCGGATTGCTCTTGTGTGAAATCCGAGGCTCTGCGTGGTCTGAGGCCGTGGCCGTCACAGACGCACTCAAGAGTTAACGGTACTTTTTCAGCTCGGGTTGTCACGGTAACGAGCTGGAGAACTCGGCAATCAAAAGGGCGAATGTTCGACTCGGAGAGACATGCTTTTAATGCTGACTCACTGTTAAACCACTCAAACATGACTCATCAGACTTCATTTTCCCAACACATAAAAGCCAAGCGGGCTGAAAGCTCAGCGGACTAAAACTCATCTTTCATACACGGGAGAGCGAGGACGCATCCCGAAACATACAGCACCGCTGGTCAGTCTGGGGGACTGTTCGTTTACGTTAATTATACTCAGATTACAGCTATATTGCTGTAACAGGTAACTGTATTCTGCCAGATTACACAGTTATTAGCTGGATTGCATTAAAATCATCACAGGCATCATTTATGCAGGCTAAACTGGGGACATGTCATCAGTACGTTTTATCAAGGGCTATTTCATCACCAACTCTATTTGAAAGATCATTTGCGATTGCCACGACTACGCCCTCCATCCCCAGTCACCACCCCTCCCCTCTCAATCCCCGCTACACCCACCGCCACCAACTTCCATGAGTTTAAGGTGTCTGCTAAATGCAGATTTTGTGTTTTTTTGTTTTTTTTAACCTTTTTCTTGAGTTTATTGCTCAGAACAAGGTAGGGGGACGGGGAGCTGGTGATCGAATCTCACCAAAGAAAAAAAGAACCTCATGACAAACAGTGCATTTACTATGGCAACGATGATAACTTGGACCAATCAGTTACAAGCCTAGCTAAATTTAGCTTGTTTCATGTGGCAAATTTCACTTTTCCTCCAGTTTCTTTTGCTGCTGATCCTTCGGAGTGATGCAGATCTGCATTCTTGTTGGAAAAGAAAAAAATCCTGTTTATCTGAACCAGCCCTTCACTTACAAAAGCAGCACTGTTTCTATGATACAAGATGGTTAAATATATAATTATGTGTATTTTAAGGATAACGTTCAGCGTGTATTCCAGCGGTGGGGGTACAGACTGGATTTATTCAGGAGTCTGTTCACTAAAAAAGTCCGCCTGTTTGAATGTGTCTTTTTTTCGACTAAAGGCTTCTTACAGGTTGATTTAATTTTATTATTTGTTTAAGTTGAAGGACACTTTGTCCAGTGAGTTAAACAATGTGATATCCAGACCAGATGTGTAAGTCTCCCACAGGCAGACGTGTTATGTGCACTGTTCAGAAGGGCCCGTGTGTGTCTAGTCACAGCTTGATCTATGAGTGTTTAAGGGCGGGTCATTAAAAAAGGACAGTGATTGTTACTACATGGTGAAATATAAAAAGATAAAATAAAACTGGCAGTAAACGAGGAGAGGAACTGCTGCAGTCCCAAACAAAATCCTGAGAATAAATATGAAATTCATTAAGGTCAAATCCGTGAATAAGTGGCACACAAAAGCAGTATTTGAATGAGAAGCTACAATAACAGCTTCTACAGCACCATTTGGTGCACAAGCAGCTGTTTATTATTTTGTATTCCATTTAGCTTGGAAGTATAAAGTTGGGGGTCTGAATGATGTCACACCTAAGTTGACTGCCTTCCAGTATGACAAGCAATACTGGAGTAACAAGTCCACAGGCAGAAGTTGGACTGTACTGTTTGTACGACTGATTTAATGAGACACACGTGCTAATAAACACTATTTATTACATCTTTCACTTCTGGTTATTGCTGGATTTTTTATCTAGGATTTTGAGGTCAGGATTGGTGAGGTTCCTCCAACTATCCAAGTCAGAAATCAGACTTCAGGGTTGTTCCAGTTCAAGTTTTCTACTGGAAAATACATAAATACCTAATACTGACTACCGGTATCTTGAGTTAACATATCAGAATCGAGCAAACTGTGATATTGGTGTATTTCTACTAAGTTTAGACAAGCACAATTAAAATGATTGTCCACAAAAAGATTAGGTTGAAAAACTAAACACTTATTTCTTTACAGGCTTCAAATGCAGCCCACTGCGACAGCACTCATAGCTGTGAAAGCCTATATTGTGATTATGGAAAATGATATAAGGCAGCCCTTCACTAAAGCTTCAGGTTCTGTCTCTCTGTCCCTCTTTCTCTCTCTCACACACATGCACAGAAAAACACACACACTCCTGCCTCAACTCCACCTAATTGTCAGTCAACGCAGCCACATTTGGTTTCAACATGGTGAGCCTACAGATTCCAACAAAAACCCTTAACACATCCTGTCATTGGCAAATACACACACACACACACATACACACACTAGTCAAACACTTTGAGTCTGGTTTGTCTCCAGCAGAGCAGCTTCAGCTTTGCCAAACCTCACTCTCTGTGCCTCCAGAGGCAGCTGGTCAGATCTCCAGCCCCGCCTGCCTCAGGGAGAGGAGCAGAACACACTGCCCGCTCACAACCAATCCCATTAGCACCTCAGATGCCGGACAGGCGGCAGGGTGGCGGGGGCACATGCTGCTGAATCACAGACACAGACACATCAGGCTCCACTGTCAACTTCAAGCAAAGGGGCGGAGGGCTGATCATACGCAGACCATCTCCGTCTACACTTTATCACAACAGCCTTGCAGACAGAACATGCAGAAACACTGTCCAAACCTTGAAATGTTGACAATAAAATTTGTCAACATTTCACATTCAGAGACGTCTGCTCGCTAAAATCTGCGCCAGAGTAGCTGATGGGCTGCACGTTCATGTTGGTCATTGTAAAATGGATCAGCATGTGGAGCTGAAGTTTTGCTGCTATGCTTTTTTATCAGATAAGCTCCATGCTGCCTTTATTGTTGGGTGCACTTTTCCTGAGTGTGTGTGTGTGTGCGCGCACACAATCAGAAACACTTATCACTGATATCAGTCCACTCTGGCTTTAGTAAGAAATGAATGCATCTTCACGTTTGAAAACAGACTGCAAGTTTTATTTTTTGCCAAAAATGAGAAAATACCACACAAATAAACAAATAATAGGAAGGAAATGTTATCCTGTCAGTTAACCTGTCCATCTTAGATAAGCGACTAATATGTGTATCTTATCTAAGCCAGACATCATGTGAGTTTGGTGGGGGGTTGGGGGTGTTTATGGCTGCCCAGTCTATTTTCAAACAGCAATAAATGTGACAGAGTTTTAAATTATTCTATACATTTGCATTCTATATGTATACGTAGTGAGATTCTATATGCATTTATGTATTTGTTATACTGTATTGTTCATTAAGACAAATTCTCCCAACATTACAAGTGCACTTTGTCATTAATTCTGACTTGTTGAACCGGAATATATTTATATGCACGTAATCTGTTAACCACAGAAAATTGGATTTTGGCAATAATTCCTTAAACATGCATTTCAGGAATAATTATAAACTCTAAATGGGTCAACATGAGTCACTCAGTAATCAGATCTCCTTCTAAATGTGTCTCTGCTGTTGGTTAGAAATTCACCAAATTGCTGCAGCACAAACTTCTTCCCAAAGTTTGCTTTTAAAATTATGTCTCTTTACTCCAATATATTTCTTTGGGAGTAAAATTGCTCCAAACATCTCAAAACATGGTCATATTACATATTACATTGATTTTTATGTTGAAATAAATGTTTAATGTTTACTTTCTCTTGAGCAGCTCGTCACTACCTGGATTAGAGCCACCACTATCAATTATATACATAATCAAGTAATCTACTAATTATTTTGAATGCAAATTGAATAACCATATAAATGCAATGAACGCAGTTTAACAGCAAACATTTAATTTTACAACATACATACATGTTACAATATATATAATTTGTAACCACAGACATTCATGCATTCGTGAGATCCTGCTGGTGTGGGTTTCCTCCCTTTCACTGTTTATAACTGTGTTTATCATTTAAACCCCAAACTAAACTAAACTGACTCACCGTGAACAAACATTCTAATCAATTTTTAAAAATTAAGTAATCAATTATAATCAGGTAGTTGTGGCCACCCTAATCTGGATCTGTTTCTTCAGAAGAGTAGATGTAGAAAAATGAAAGCAATCCAATGAATGGTGTACCTGCAGATGTGTGTTTGGTGACAAATATCGCAAAGCTATGGGAAGACCCTTCAGTGACGACAAAAGCTCATTTACTGTAAATTTAACATTAAAAACTTGTTCGTTTATTGATTTATTTCATACAAAAACATGTGACTACCATTCCCTCACACCCACACCCCCTCAGTATCCAGGTTATATATATACATATATCTTACATGCAGTCAAGGTCTTATCAGTTCAAACATACTGTGCATGACCAAGACACGGTATACTTAAGTAATTATTTTCTTTCCAGTGATCCAAAGTTCACAGTATACATTCTGTAAATGATCTGCAAAGTGAAAGCGGTGGCTCTTAACGTATATGCCCGACTGTCCTCCGAACAGCGCTGGGAGGAATCGCAAAGT
This sequence comes from Hydrocynus forskahlii, assembly GCA_037974365.1. Classification (NCBI taxonomy): domain Eukaryota; kingdom Metazoa; phylum Chordata; class Actinopteri; order Characiformes; family Alestidae; genus Hydrocynus; species Hydrocynus forskahlii. Next base: position 17,466,516 of record JBBPCX010000141.1, on the reverse strand, counting down.
GGTGCAAAGGTAAAGCAGTACATGACACACTGCCCACGCAGAGCAAAAAGTAGAAGCTCGGTGCTGGTTCCCCTGAGCGGGTGCTGGGCTGATTCCTCTTATTTAGGACACAGAGCATTTCCTCCTGCAGCAGCTGCATCCTTGAGCAAGGACAAAGCTGTGGGCGTCAGTTTAGCGTGAGCTTGGCTTATAGGAGCGCTTCACCTAAACACGCCGACGCTGGTAACCGACTTGATGCAAACACATTGTTCTACCTGATTGCCCATTGGTTCCACTCATAACCAGCCATCTCTGGTGTATCCTTTCTTTATTTAATGAATGAACCAGTGATAACTCTCATTTACAGCAATTGTCACCCCATTTGGGAACTCCATCTCTAAATGTATTTTCTCACAATATGCAGGTAGTACAAAGAAATGCATACAACCCACACAACTGTAAACTATGTATCCATTAAAACACTTTTTTGCAATAAAAATGTACAAACTAGGAGATTAAGCAGAGCAGGTAGCGGGGCTGGAAGAGTCCTGCCCTACCAAATGTCCCCTACACCAGTCTGTCTGAATGACATAGTAAATGACAAACTTTGCAGCTAATTAGTCAAGTTTCAAGGGCACTAAACTAGCCATATTAGCATTAGCAACAATTCCAACGCCAAAATAGACCCCTGAATTCATGCCTTCTTAGGTTGTCCCATGTTGGTCAGCTACTGTCATGAAAATGTAAGAAATATGTACCGTATCTTTTTCACCTTAGAATATGAACTGAGGCTGTTTGGTTTATAAGCTTCCCTTCCACTTTTTGAACATACTATTACAAATACAAACTTAGAAAGAAGCAAAAGAGTTGAGGCTTTGGATCTTGGCCCCTATGCCTATGAATCGTGCAAAAGATTCATTTCAGCTAATCAGTCAGCTGCCAAATCAGAACTATAAATTACACTTGCCCATAGAAAACAACTGGTCATCGGTTGCTCTGTTGCCTACTATTGTGAATGCAGATGGTTAGATGGTTGGATAAAAGTTCCTATAATGGGACTATGGACTGGTTCACGAGGTCTATACTGCCCAGCACTGTCTGACACAGTTGTTAATTGTTAATTTTCTGACAGTCTGATTGGTTCAAATGAGTATCCCGGGAATGACGTGACTAAATCTCGCCTCAGGGAAGCACAGCCTGCTCCTTCTTCAAAACCCCAGGACTAGCCGTCATTACACATGAATGTGTGATTAACGGGACAAGACATGCACTGGATTTGCAGATTGTGCCTGCTGTGCTCCAACAACCGGGATGATTCACTGAGCAAGCAAAAAAAAATCAAAAAAAAGAAAAAAAAAAGAAAAAGGAAAAGTGCGGTTTGGTCCGGGCCTTGTGATTCTGGCCCAGGTTAAAAATAACCTTAAGAACATGGACGCATTGTTTCTAATCTAGAGCCATGGTGAAATGAGAGAACTCGGCAGGGCTATAAATTCAAATGTAGAAAAGCTTGGCCTTGGTTTGGGAAAGCTTTGGAACGGCAAGGCCAGCATTTCCAGCCCTGGTTAAGACCAGCTGTGTGAAATAAACACGAAAAGTCAGTCACGGAGGGGAATTCATTTCTTAAGAAGTGTCTTCTCTCCCTCTATAGTCCAGGATGGATTGCGGCGCGCTCAAATCCAGGGGTTTTCCTTCGCTGATTTAGCAGGCCCCGCACGTTTCCCCAGCCCAGATTTCCAGATTTAAAGCCTGGAGCGCTGCTCCGCGCTACGAATCCCCCAAACATGCTGTCAATTAAAAGGAGACTGAGAGCAGAAGCCGCACATGCTGACTTCATTACCAGCCCCACCAGCATGGGCCGCGAAGGAGGGCTGGCGCGGAACGGCCTTTAAAAATGACCTCACCTTCACCAGACGCACATAAAAGCGGGTGTCCCGTCCCCCCAGAGTTGCTCAGGAAGTGTGCCGTGCCTGTGAGGCATCAAGATGGACCGTAATCTTTGTGATCGTGATGCGGGCCGACAGTTATTCACGTGCCGCCTTAATCGGCGCGCATTCGAGCCGGTCAGGCGGCACCAGATGTGAAGGCCTTGGGAAGCCCGCTGGCTCCCCAGAAGTGGTCACTGTTTCCTTTAACGATTGCTCAAGACATGTCACATGGGGCATTGTCATTTCTAATAGCGAGCCGGTTTATTCAAAGCCATTAAACCAGGCATGATGTGGTTTCCGAAAAGCTCTCAGCACCTCGGGGCATCGAGGAGGCTGGGAGGCGCCTCCACAGCATTACTTCAAATAGGCTCAAGCTCTTTAAAAGGACAATGCCTAGCAGAGGAGCGGAGGCTGCCGGAGACGGCCCGTTCTCCATTATCCATTATCCTTTCCCCTCAAGTAAATGAGGGGAAATATTCTGGCAAACAAAAGTGCCGGGAACAGCTCCTCGACAACATCAGGGCCGAACCAGACCAAACTTGGCCATAATTCATGAATTCATTACCCCACGGGCACATTACAAAGTTATTACTAGCACTGTCTGTAGCTACACAGTTGTATCTTGGTCGCTATCTAAAGTTGTTATGTCTGGGAAGCAAGCCAGCCCAACATAAGCTTTTCTCAGGCTAACTTAATATTCTAAACCAGCTACATTTCACTGTTTTATGTAAATGTAGATAAACAGTTTACCATGTAGTAAGATGTAAAAAATTTTCGGTGCACTTCGCTGTTAACCCTTGGAACGTAAGCGCCACAGACCCGTGCCAGCAGAGCAACAAATGGTAAATTGTTGTCATACAGCCAAACTCCTTATATGGAAGTTTGTGTTGATACTCGAGGTGTCAGATGTCATCACTTAGAATCAAAGTTATTGTCATTTAAAAAACGTAATAATAATAATAACCACTACTGGGGTTTAAAAATGCCCAAATTTCTTTTATTTTAGGTTTTAGAGACAAATAAACACAAGATATCTGAACCCGGGAGAACTTTCAGGATAGCCTCCACCCACAAGTGGGTGGGGAAATCCCCACAGAGGGAGGGGCTCCAGAGAGCGGCCACATGGCAGTGCGCTGGGAGAAAGGGCAGTTTTAGATTGTTTTACACTGTTTATATTTATTGAAATCTAAGGGTTAACTTAACACTACAGTCTTTTTACTTTCTTGCTAACATGTTGCAAAGTTATGCTGTTAGCCCACATTACCATTTAGCAACACATTAAAGAACATAAAATTTACGACGAGGCCTTCGAGTCGGTAACTCGCTGTTAGCTTGCTGTCCTTGGCTAGACTGACGCTAGTTGGATTTAATTTAGCTATTTTATATCCAATTTTAAGGTACGGTTAGGGCAACAATACCAAAGATTTCTCTGCATCTATGAAAATATATGGATGGCTCTGGAACCTTTATATTAAGGAGATGTTAAGCTTTAAGATTCTTGGATCTACAAGATCTTGGATTTAAGATTAAGGCCCCACAGATCCACAGGCTGGCTAAGGAAACCTACATGCATGACAACAGCAGATCACTCTCAAAAGCAGAGCAGAAACAGTTGCACTGTGGCTTAAGTGCTGTTAACTAAGCCTAAAGATCATCTCCAATCAGGCTTAATAATGAGGCTTATTATTAGCACCCAATTATGGTGCATCCATGCAATATGCTGAAATGGATGGGGATTACCGGGTGTGCCCACCTGCCGCAATCCATCATAATCCTCAGAATTTTTCCCCCCTGGGCGCACGGGCACTTGTGCCCTGGCACCGAACAAAAACCACCCGGCACTGAGCGAGCGCTTCATTCATTAAGCGGCATCAGACAGGGGAGCGAGAGCAATCTCTGCTCTTACGACAGAAAAAAAGCTTTCATTTGGTGCATTCAGGCATTTATAAATGAGACAGGTTCTGTGTAGGATGCGAGAGCGAGAGAGAAAGAAAGAGAGCGGGAGAGAGAGAGAGAGAGAGAGAGTGGGAGAGAGAGAGAGAGGGAGAGAGAGAGAGTGGGAGAGAGAGAGAGACAGAGAGAGAGAGAGGGAGAGAGAGAGAGAGCGAGTGGGAGAGAGAGAGAGACAGAGACAGAGAGAAAGAGCAAAAGAGAGAGATCTCTTCAAACGTTGATTTATGCCGCATTTTCCTGGTGAAGACGAATCTCACAGGTGTCTGCTTAGGGGTTAAACCTCACAGCCTGTCATGGAAGAAAAGCTATTCAGCAACCTCTGGAGATTCACATCTCCCATCTGTACAAACCATCAGAGAGCTTTCCTGAAAGCCACCTCAACATCACTGAGTCCTGCCTGGAGGCCTGGGCTTTCAAATAACAGGGTATGAACCTGATAAATACAAGCTTAAACAGTAAATATAAATTTAAGAGGGGAAGGGACAGAGAGGGAAAGATGGAGAGAGAGAGAGAGAGAGAGAGAGAGAGAGAGAGAGTGAGGGAGAGGGAGAGAAAGAATATATGGAAGGGCATTGGGGTAAAATAAACAGTAGATTTAAAGAGAAAGGTAGAAGAGAGCAGGAAAAAGAAAAAGCACAAGGAGTAAAGCAAATGAAAAAAGGGAGAGATAAGATCAACAGATAAAGGGAAAAGGCAAGGTAGGAGGTAGAGAGAGGGAGAGAGAGAGGCAGAGAGAGAACAAGAAAAGGCATGGGGAGAGAGAAAGATGAAAAATAAGGAAGAGCTCGAGAGAGGTGAGAGAGAGAGAGAGAGAGAGAGAGAGAGAGAGAGAGAGAGAGAGAGAGAGAGAGAGAGAGAGAGATACAACACAAAAAAGAGCAAGAGAGAGAAGAAAAAAAAACACGAGAGAGAGAGGGAAAGAAAGAGAGCGAATAAGAAGGCATGGGATAGAGAGAGAGAGAAAGAAATAGGACAGGACAGGACAGGACAGCCACAGTGAAAGACAAAACACCTCAACAGATAAAAACAAGACAGATAAAGACAGAGAGAGAAAGAGAGAGAGATAGAGAGAGAGAGAGAGAGAGCGAAGAAGATAAAGAGAGACAAACACAGACAGAGATCTTTATACCCCAGTTGCTCCTTCACATGTTAATGTCTGAGGCTGATGAGACTCGACCCTCCTCCTCCACACCGAGGGGCGGCCGGTCCACTCTCACCCCGAGCCTCCGGACACCAGGCTTGCCACGGAGCCCCCAGCGCACACACGGTGGGGACTTTAAAAAAGGGGGTCGGTGTAACATTACAGCGAGAAAAAAAGAGCCTGCAGGCTTTACGGAGCCCTTTAAAGCACAAACACACCACACACGCACACACACCAGCGTATAGGAGGACTTACCGTTCACCGGGAGCAGGGCAGGAGAGGTTCGACGGTGCACTCCGTATCTACACAGGCTTTCCACATTATATCCAAACAGTACCACCAGCACTGTGCGAAGACCCCCTTACACTCTCTCTCTCTCTCTCTCTCTCTCTCTCTCTCTCTCAGCCGTGCAAGTTTAAAGAACTTCTCATGCACTCTCGCTCCTACAACACCAGGGAAAAACACCCCAATTTAACTCCTCCAGCTCTTCTGTGTATCTCCACGACAAGGTGTCAACTCCCACCACCAAACGGCACCACTACAGCCACCTTTCTCTCACTTTTTCTCTCTTTATCCTCTCTTTCTCCCTCCTCGTCCCCTCTATCCTCCTCTCCTCTCTCCGGTCACTAAACACAGAGCCGCGGTGCGCGTCCGAGCTGAGACTGGCCCAGCCCCTTTCGCAGCGTCGGCCAATCACAGTACACAATGCAAATGAACCGATAACCTCAGCCAATCGTCAGAGCCCCAGCTCAGGTAATTATGTAAATATAAATAAGTAAATACAGAAATAAATAACGCTCATTTACTTTGCATATGCAAATGGAGACTTAAACTACAAATGCTTCAGATTTTCTTTTAATAATCCAACATGAATTTAAAATTAATTAATCCAGCATAAATAAATAAATATAAACTGCACTTGAAAATAGCTGTAAAAGTGTTCACATATGTAAACGATCATATTTGAATCAATAATAATTGCATGGGCCGAACTGCAAATGGTGCAGACGTTTTTAATGAAGAATTTAAGACAAAGTGGATGCCATCCAGTTAGGGTATTATAGCTATAAAGAGGTTGTAAATATGTTTCGCTGATTATTCTGAATATTTTTCTCAGTTATCCTCCCAATTTGGGGAATGGAAGGTCCATAGCATTGAAAACTAGTTCCTATAGACTTTTAGCCACCAAACTGGTGGAGCCACTATCTCTTATTGGTCTTTATCACTGCTCTTCTACTCGTTTTTTCCAGGCTTCTTTTAGACCAGGTCCAAACACATAAAATCCAAATGAACAACAAGTTCAGCACATTAATCATAAATCAAGATGCATTACAGTGATGTGCACAGATAGTTCCTCTAACTTTTTCTCTGGCAATTATTTCCAAAAGCACTTAATCTCCTCAAGACTTGCATAGACCCTAAGCTCATTAGGGCTTCAGAGCTGGAATTAGTAACAAGAGTGCCTAACCCTGGCTGTTAGCAGGCCTCCTTAGCTTATTTGTCTTCTTCAGTTGCCCAGAAAAGAATGACAAAAGAAACAGTAGTGGTATTTGAAGCATAGTGCTTTAAAGGGCCCATATCACTGGAAAATATACGTTTTTGTTTATTGAAATAAGAGTTTGATGTAGTAAATTATCAGACTAGAGCTTTTCTATATTTTACATTTGTCTGTTCACCATCTGAGTACCTTAATAAGGCAGAAAATGTCATTTTTAAATTGATCACTACGGACCTATAAAAGCAATCTAATATAATTATAATATGGATCACTAGACAAGTGTTAGATATTTAATGAGCTATTAAGTGAAACAGTTAATTAGTGCATTTAAAGTTAAAGGACAGTCTAGAATTTGTCTCTGCATCACCACACAGCCAGTTAATAGGATGTCAGACACGCACTGTTACACTGTTCTTTCCACATACAGAAATAAGGCAAAATTTTTCACATGTACATGTCACAATAGTTTAGACCACCCATTCGCATTGAAGCTATAAAGAGGGTTTCAGCTCAGAGTGCTTTTTCGGCCATAAAAAAGGTGTGGCCAATAAGACCACAGAACATTTGCGTTAGTCTTGTACATATGATGTTACGTAACATCACCGCTACATGAGTGTCATGAGCCGACCTTGCCGGGGGAAGAAAACTAGATTGCATTTCTGTGAGAAAATGCAAAGTGAAATTGCGTGATTGCAATAAAACCAGTATTTGGGGACACACAAACATTGGGTTTATGGACAAAAAAGAAGAAAACCTGTTCACTGCTGGGAATTGAACCTCACCTTTTCTGACTCTCTTCATTCAGTGTGTTGCGTTTTACAGCTGAATCACAGATGGGGGTGTTAACTAACTGTCTATTACCAAGCCATTTATGGGTAAGAATGGCTGAAAACGGGTGGAGCAAACCGCTCTCGTTCAAAATCAAGAGGGAAAAATGCACGCAACCATGTTCCCGGGCTGATTGTTTTTAATTAAACCACAATGAACAGTGAGACACTTCTTTTTTTTTGATAACTGATCTGAGCTTTAGTGTTCTGAAGTCTGCTTATGAGTCTGCTGTGTCTTTAGTTCCATAAAACTGAATTTCTGCTCCAAGTTTTGTCGGTTTCTGGCCGCCGGATATCAACAGATGTTTGTTGTTGAAACCATGCCAATATTTCAAAAAACATAGGAGAAGAAGAGGTGCCAAATTCCAGTAAAAATGAAAAAGTGTTTGGGGATGCCTTGGGTGCTTTGTAGTGGAATAAGGTGAGTTGAGGGAGTTTAGGTAAACCAGTCATATCAGTAGTCTGGACTGATCATCAATTAAAACCTGCTATTTTCTTTGTGCAAGGCGAGCCGGCCCTGTTGTGTCCAGGCTTGGTTTCGTGTGGCCTACTCGTGCGGAATACCAAGCACGTGAGGGAGCGGAGCGCGTCTCTTATCGAGCGGCGGATCTCCATTACCACGAGCACGCGAGCCAAACCTCAACGCAAACACAGCGCTATCAATTACCCCAGGCAGGCCTGAGCGCCTCGGGCCCGGCCAGAAAAACACACTCGTCACAGCCGCAGGCCTGGCCACGTGTCCGACCAGAAACCACGGCCTTTAAAATCGCACGCCTCATTGCTCGCCTGCTGCAGCGCCATGACCGTTATGGATGACGCTGAATCACCAAGCACTGTCATTACTGACATTAATGGAACCGGTGGGGGGGCGCGGTGAAGTGCATGAATCAAAACAAATCAGCAATTTGCTTTTTTTAATGAAATGAAACACTGGGACATAGGACAATTAGGAAAATTACAATGAAGGGTGATTAAAGCTCCCCCCTGTCCCGTCCTGTCCCGTGCCAGAATAAAGACACTAAAGGCACCAGCGAGGGCGATAAATCATAAGACTGTCTCTGGTTCAATCTGGGAGGAAATAAAAAGGGATATCGTGTCGATATCTGTGCTTTTTTGCGAGCTGCCCTCCACCCACACACACAAAAATGGCGATGGTTATCAGGCAGGGGCAGCTGACTCCCAGGCCAACAGCTGATTAACTGAGGGACACTTGTGTGCAGGCCTGGGACCAGATAACTGAATTCCTTTTTGGGACGGGGGGGGGGGGTTGTTTGTGTGTATGTGTGTTTGTAGGGCGGGGGTTTAGGGTTTTTTCCTCTTTTGGATAAAAGAATGAGACAGCCCATATCTTACATTTTTTCTTTGACTGTTATCCCTAATGTCCATGTTTGTGCACTTTTAAATACCAAAAGCAGTCAAAATTAATTTTCATAGTAGTCTAGTGGGTGAAACATCTGCAGGTTCAAACCCCACTACTTTCTACCATTGTGTCCTAGAGCAAAACACTTAACCCTCAGTGTCTCCAGGGGGACTGTCCCTGTAACTAATGATTGTAAGTCGCTTTGGATAAGGGTGTCAGCCAAATGCCCCCTTTACCCTTCTAGTGTAAAAACTTTGGACCCCCACATTCTTCAATTTTAGACACATCCAACATTTCTCAACCTCTCTTTATCTCCTCCAATGTAACAGGCTGTTTTTGTTAAGACAGGTATGTAAACAAGTCCTGTTCTGGTTGGCTGTCCTGTATTCGAAACACAGTCTAGGCTGAAACACTCTTTATAACTTCAGCCTGAGTGGGTGGAGCTAAACCACTGTATTACAAATATATGTAAATGTGACTTCACAAACGAAATTAATTCAAATTGGGCTGATTTTTCAGCTTAGTTTCCATATATGGACCACTGGGGGACGAATGATTCTGTATCACAATAAACATTTAATTTTTTAAACCCCCCCCAGAGATTTCCACGATAGGGGCACTTTAAAAACAGACAAGCCCTACTGAGTCCTTATAGTCTATAAAGTTACGGGACTTAATCCTGTTTTCTGGCTGTAAATGAGTACCCTACTATATCCCATTAGAACCAAATTTCAGAAGGGGCAGGGGTAGTTTGGGATTTTGGGCAGTGGGTCTTGGGAATTTAAACTGGGAAAATGTAGTTCAAACGGGTCGTCTGCCCCAGGGTTATCGGATCATTTTTCAAAGGACTTTTCCAAAACGACGTAAAAACGAGTAAAAATAATAATTAAAAAAATGCTCATTTCCACTTCACATTACAAGTTAAGTGGATTCACTTGGCGCAGCCTGGAGGATGAAATTGCACTTTAAGTGCCACGCAGAGTAATGATGAAGAGTGTGCTTGAAATTCGGTTTGCTGAGTATGGTTAACTACTGCTCTGTCCACAGAGACAGAGACAGAGACAGAGACAGAGAGAGAGAGAGAGAGAGAGAGAGACAGACAGAGAGAGAGAGAGAGCGAGAGAGAGAGAGACAGACAGAGAGAGAGACAGAGACAGAGAGAGAGAGAGAGAGAGACAGACAGACAGAGAGAGAGGGAGAGACAGACAGAGAGAGGGAGAGACAGACAGAGAGAGAGAAAGAGAGAGACAGACGGAGAGAAAGAGAGAGAGATAGAGAGAGAGAGACGGAGAGAAAGAGAGAGAGAGAGAGACAGACAGAGGAAGAGAGAGAGAGACAGACAGAGAGGAAGAGAGAGAGAGAGACAGACAGAGACAAAGAGAGAGAGAGAGACAGAGAGAGAGACAGGCGGAGAGAGAGAGAGAGAGAGGCAGAGCGAGTCAGAGTGGGCTGTGTAATTCATTAGGCCACACAGAGGCGGTTTTTGCTGTGGATTAGCCCTGAGCTCAGTGATGACCTTGTGGAGAGGCTCTTGAGGGACGCAGCTATTTCTGCCCTTCCATGTCCCACTTAGACAAGAGTTCTCCCCCTACACAGAAGTGTTGCTAGTCCATCACGGCCATGAATTTAACCCTTAGTCATCCAGAACCGCCCAGTAACTGCATAGAATCTCAATATATCCATTTTTAACATAACTTTCTAACATATGTTTTTCAGTAAGATAAATACTTTTTCAATATGATAAAAATATTACTTTCTATAATTTAACCAACTTTTTGGATAAAACAGAACCAAAAAAACTAAAATCTGAAAAAAATCCAAACATTCACAATAATACATGTTAAACATGTTGGAAATCTTCAGCTCACACACACATTAGTATTATAATAAGAGATGCTGAAGGAATGTTTAAAATAACCCATCTATGTACAACTATTCACAATCACAAGTAAGTCAATTCCCCACACACACACACACCTTCCACCTATCCCCACACTCACACACACACATTCCACCTATCCCCACACTCACACACACACACACACCTTCCACCTATCCCCACACTCACACACACACATTCCACCTATCCCCACACTCACACTCACACACACACATTCCACCTATCCCCACACTCACACACACACATTCCACCTATCCCCACACTCACACACACACACACACCTTCCACCTA
>JBBPCX010000141.1:17434702-17455542 GCA_037974365.1 Hydrocynus forskahlii | reverse complement strand
TGTATGTGTGTGTCTGTGTATGTGTGTGTCTGTGTATGTGTGTGTCTGTGTATGTGTGTGTCTGTGTATGTGTGTGTCTGTGTATGTGTGTGTGTACGCAACAAGTCGGCCCTCTCTCCGGGCTCTTGGACTCAATGCCAGCAATTATTCAGCTAATTCACACCACTTGCAACAACGGGCCTGAACACACACACACACACACACACACATAATAAAATATTCTTCACACACTTGGTAGAAGTTTTAATCATGTCCAGAATGATTAAATTATTCTTAATGAACATCAAAAAATGCAAATTATCCAAAATGATTCAAATTTTGCATCAGAAAGGATTGTTCAAACAAAATGAGTATTCATAAAGCCTCATAACAGAGATACTGTCAGAGACCACCCTCCCCTTTACTTCATTTTTATCCATAACAGATCAGCTATAACACACACACACACACACACACACACAACGAAATATTCCTTGCACTGGGAAGACATTTTAATTACGTCCAGGATGATAAACCGATTATTCTAAATGAACTGAAGAAGCTGTAGAGCATCAGAAATATGTAAATTACCCAAAATTATTTAAACTTTGTAATAAAAATGATGGTTACAATAAAGTGAATATTCATAAAACCTCATAACACAGACACTGTCACAGACCACCCTCTCCTTTACTTCATTTTCAGACATTACAGCTTAGCTAACACACACACACACACACACACACACACACACACACACACACACACACATACACACACACACACAATGAAATATTGTTCACACACTTGGAGGAAGTTTTAATCATGTCCAGAATGATAAAGTGATGATTCTAATTGACCTGAGGAACCCATAGAGCATAATAATATGCTAATTGTCCCAAATTATTCACACTTTGCATTAGAAATTTTTCGTTACACAAAATGAATATTCATTTATTGTCATTTCCAGGCATTACAGATCAGCTATAACACATAATACACACAACATAAAACACACTCACACTCACACGCGCACACATACACACACACACATACACACACACACACACTTTTCTCCCCTAAACCTACTTCTTGCAGGAAGCAACTGTTAGGGTGTTGAAATTTCCAGACCACCAGCCTTCTGCGCGCTTTGGACACGATGTAGCCCCCCGTCCCGCCCACTTTCACACCACTTCAAAGCTGGACTCGCTCGGCGTCAGGCGGGAGGCCGCAGAGGTGCTCTAATTAGATGTGACGTTTAATAAAGCAGCTCCAATCCGCCGGGCATAAAGCTCAGAGCAGCGGTCTAATGCCATCTGCCCCCACAGGCCACAGAGAGCACACACACACACACACACACACACTTACAGCCTTCACTAAGGACAACAGGCTGTCTCTAACACTCACTCAGAGAACACGGAAGAGAGAGAGAGAGAGACAGACAGAGAGAGAGAGAGAGAGAGAGAGGGAGGGAGAGCGTGAGAGAGAGAAGGAAAGAATGGGAGAGAAAGACAAAAAGAAAGAAAGAAGAAGAGAAAGAGAGAGAGAAAATGAAAGAATGGGAGAGAAAGACAAACAGAAAGAAAGAAGAGAGAAAGAGAGAGAGACAGAGACAGAGAGAAAGACAGATAGAGAAAGTAAGAGAGAAGAGATGTTTGGTCTTATGGTAGCATGTCTTTCCAGATTATATTTTTGTCTCTTTGCTTGCCGCTTTTTTTAAGTCCTCACCTGTTTTGAACTGGACAGGCGATGTGCTCGTCCCATCCACTAAAATTAAACAGCCTAAAATCTGATTTGTGATTGGACACCACAGATGCACCTCTGTTTTGGCGGTCAGTGACTTTAGAGCTTTTCCTTGATTTCATGGAGAATCAAAGCCAGGTATGTGGGAAGTGGTGGTGCTGAGGGGGCTGCAGGACCCCTAGAATTTAGGAACAAATCATTATTAGCTAACAAATATTTTTTTTCCAGTAATCTTCAATAGCCGTCCACTCTTGAACTGTACTGTAACTGTACCGCACTGTAACCTCTTTGGTATTTATCACTACGCAAATCCAGAGTGAAAATCAAATGATCCTACAAATGATACATTCGAATATGAATAGAAAAAATAATAATTAAGCCCTAAATCTTTAATATATTTGTTTATTTTTCAAGCTCTATATATATATCCTGCTGTGTGTGAGCACCATCAGTTACCGTGCTACATATCAGCAATCTGACTGGTTGCTACTTAGCTCATTTGCAAAATTCCCCCAGAATGAGAGCAACATGAGTGGGGTGTGTATCAGCAGTATGAGGCGTCATCACATTATGAATAGCATGTCACGAAACATTGTATTTGATCTAAATTATCTACAAAAGTAAAAGAAGGAAAATAAAAAGACAAACAATTAATTGGCACGGCGTCACCATTTCAACTCCCAAAATTCAAAACACTTTTCCCCGTCCCTGTTTAGGAGTTTGGTAACATCCAATACTCAGATACACGAGTGCAGGATATTTGCTGGCATATATCTATGCCAGTGCTATCATGTTGATTTTTCATAATTATTATTATTTGCAAAATCTATTATTGAGTAGCCAGAGGAAATCTGACCCATGAAGAATATTTTATGAGAAGGAACGCCCTTACAGCTATTTCCCCCTTTACAGCTGTTTCCCCTTATAGAACTTAATAACCACTCCATTGACCACTGAAACCACAATTCACAGTTGCTGTCATGCTAAACACAGTTGGCCTAATCAGCTATGGACCTAATCTTCTCAATTTGAACAGCTTGTCAAATTACTCAAATTAGTCAAATCTCTGTCTCTGTCTCTCTTTCTCTCTCTCTATGTCTCACTAAGTCTCCTTCTCCCTCTCTATGTCTATTTAAGTCTTTCTCTTTATGTCTAAATCTGTCTCTCTCTCTGTTTCTCTCTCTCTGTCTCTATCTCTTTCTCTCTCTATGTCTCTCTCTATGTCTCTCTTTGTCTCTTTGTCTCTCTCTCTCTCTCTCTCTCTCTCTCTCTCTCTCTCTCTCTCTCTAGATATGTGACTCAGTTTGATGAGTCAGATCAAAGAGAGCCTGGGCAGACTCACAGGAAGCCGCAAAGAAAGACGACCAGTGTGTGAAGAGAACATGCAGATCCATCTGAAATGTGTTAAATCCGCAGCTTCTTCCTCTTCTTCTTCTGTGTCAAACTATTTTCATTTTGTACCTAGAAACCAAAAGGCTTCCATAGACCTGCGGAATATATGGTCCCCTCGCTGGAAGCAGCTTTTTGGCAGACGCCCTCAGCACCATATGGGAGATACATTAGAATCGACACAAATCACACAGCGCTCCAGCGAGCGGCACCCAGATCCTGGACGCTCTCAGGCTTGGAGGAGTTTAAAGAAAGGGGTCTCTAGATCCCCCAGTGGGCCGCTGCCCTACGCTCTAATTCGATTTTCAAAACGTATTAGCAGCGGAGCGGTGAGGCTTTCCACCCGTTACTGTTTCTGCACAAAACTTGGACGCCGAGTGGAGGACATTGTGCCAAGACAAAGCCAGCCCAGCCCGAAGGCCTCTCAGCCGCAGAAGCCTGGAGGAGCTGTTTTTGAGCCTTTGGACGGGAGATCCCCCTCTGGGGAGTCCGGGTGAGGCACGGCAGGAGCACTGTGAATAAAAGACCCTGCAAACTGTGCAATATCAACGTGCTTAGAAGTTTAATGTATGTCACATGCCAACAAAATCTTTGTCCAAATTCAGACAGGCTGGCCAATGTCATGGTGTTCTGATGATGAACCTCAAATATTGTTTCTTTTTCTCTTTTCTCGTTGACTGCATTGCTGGATGGGTTCAGTGGAGTGTGGTCAGTTTAACCTCATGCAAACATGGATGGGTTTTCGCCTTAGCAGTTTGCATGCTAGGTAGCTAACAGATACCTGGTGGACCCTTCTGCTATACTAGCTAGCACACCTGCTAACTTGATGCTAGCTAGCAAGTAATTAAGTAAGCTACACTAAGCCCTCCAGTGGACTTGCTAACTAGTGGACCAAGTTAACAATTCAATAATGCTAGGTAGAACTAAGTTAATCCACCATAGCCAGCTACTGGCCTGTCCTGCTATCAACGTGTGATAAGTTGACGCTAGCAAGCATTTATTTAAATAAGCTACACTAAGCCACCCAGTGGACTAGCTAATTAGGGTAACAACTCAGTTACAGCTTCTAAAGGAACTAGTTTGTTGGAACATGAGTGTTAGTGGCCACTCAAACATCCAGGGAAGTGTGAATCAAGGTGTGCTTGATTTATTGTAGTCATTCCTCCTGTAAAAATGAAGCAGGAATGGTCTGGAATGGTGATGACCAAAGTCCACAGCCCAGTCCACGTGTCTGTGAACAGAAACTAGATCATGACTGATCCCCTCTCAGCACGTGGTCAGGACCCCCGGAGAAAAATGCCTTCCATATGCAGACCTTTGCTCCTGCTTGACCTTATTAACCCAGAGCAAGGCCTTTAGCGGAGTTCTACTAATGATACGCCAGTCGGGGAAAAGTGAGTGACAGCTATAAACAAGCTGCGCTCGTGGGTTTTTGTGTGTGTGTGTGTGTGTGTGTGTGTGTGTGTATGTGTGTGTTTGACAATCTGTGTTTTTCACACTGCATGGGCAAAACGAACACATGAAACACATTTCCAGTCATTTTTATAAGCCAGCGTTACAGTATAAACGACCACAGTCATCATTTACACTGCGGACGCAGGGGACCAACTAAAATGCCCAATTATGGCTGCACTCTTTTTTGAAAGTGTGATCTAAATCTAATAACATATTCCGCCTCGGTAAACCCATTCTAAAAATGTAACCATGCAAGAAATGGCATTTTGTCATTAATGACCATTGCATTGGTATGTGAAGCTCTGGTAACCATGGAATGTACTGACAGTAACAAGTAGTTCGGTCATGTGTGCCGAGAAATATGAGACGGCAGCTAAATGCTGCGATTTATTTGTGACCATAGGTGAGCGCAGTCACCTGAGCACCAGCATAAATGCATTTATCCGCCTCACATTTCTAAAATGATCACATTTTGATGCAACTCTACCAAAATTAACTGTGAAATGCACCAATATTTCTACATTTCAACATAATTAATGATTAAGATGTAAAATAAAGTCATTTTTGGTTTGACGTGAAACACTCCATTGTGGGGAAACGTACCGACAGAATTGTTCGCAGTGGTGGTGATAGGAACCAGATGTCTGAAGAGTTTAATGCCTCCTAAAGCTCCCTAACAGAAAGCCATTACATGAAATGCTTATGAATATGCTGCCTGATGTCTGAGGTATTGTTTTACGATGAGAAAACATTGTTTGACCTAAGACATATTTTTTGATGGCAGACTGGTTCATGCTGAGCATTGTAAGGAAAATTTGACCCTTTTTACTATTATTCTACCATTATAAATAAGGAGGCGGCACGTGCAGGTTTACTGATGGATTTGGAGAGTAAATCGAATGGCTGTATTTGTTCTGTAGACATTGTGACACCTGGTTCCATTCACCACCACTGTAAAAAGTCACCGCCACTTTAAAAATAATAAATTGGCTGTTTGCAAATGCTGCATTGGAGAAAAAAACCTGCTGATTCTGACCACGCCTTCCTAACGTATGTGCACAGCACACACATGTATATACGTGAGGCTGGTTGCAGCACTAGAGCAGCAGAAGGTCAAGTAACAGATGGCGATTTAGGATTATTGTGAACTCTCACACTGATAACTGAGCAGATTTCTCAGTGTGTAGGGGGGTTATGCATGTGTGTTTGTGTGTGTGTGTGGACAAAATGCCGATTAGTTTATTTTATTCTACTTACAACACACACACACACACACACACACACACACACACAAACACACATGTACACACAAATCTTCTGGCCTCCAGGGTAAATCAGAGGAGTCGCAGGAACCGTCTTAGTCCCGCAAGCCCGTCTCGTTTTCCATCATAATTGAAAACAAAACGTCTGATTCCTAATGCTACTGATCTGCTTTATTACACAGACCCCAGCTGGCCACGCAGCCATTCTCAAGTAGGAATCGGTTTGCACCACAAACACGCAGGGAAATGCATCTGAAACAACAGGAAGTTCTGGTTTGGACTTTCTGAGAGTTCTTTTGATCTTCGCTCAGTCTAAATGTATGTGAGTGTGACTAATTTTGTGCATTTTTGGTGCATTTTGCCAAAAATGTGGGAAAACCAGAGAAAAACAGCTAAACTGCAAGAGGACGCTGAATCAGGTTGAGATCTGAGGAAGTCATTATCTTGAACTGTTTGTTCCTCAAACCATTTCTGAACAGTGTTTGCAGTATGGCAGGGCACATCATCCTGCTGGAAAAGGCCACTGCCATCAGGGGACATTGTAGCCATAAAAGGTTGTGCAGCAATGTTTAGGGTCGTTGTTGTGTCGAAGTAGCATCCACATGAATGCAGAATCCAAGGTTTGCCTGCACCACATCCTGCTACCATCTCCTCCCCAGGTCCAGATGAGTTTTTTTGCCTGTTCTCCACCATTACACACTTCAATTCCACATTCTGTTACTTTGTGTTGTCACTTGTTTTTGTATTTGCTCTGGTTGTGTTGCTTGACTCCACAGCAGCTAAATATCTCCTCACAAGTGAGATGATGTTCACTTCAATGCTGGTGTCGTTCGTTTTACTCGTGCGACACAATGACTGTGCACAAGCTGTGGTTGCTATGGTTTCTATGGTTTCAGTGTAACAGTAGTTATAAATGAAAATGGGGGGTGATAAATACTCCTTAGAGATGGTTTATAAATGCATGTAATCAAAATACAGCTGGACAGCTTGTCAAGTATGCTAAATAGCTGCGGCAAATGTAAAGATGAGTGTGAGGCGAGGGGGCGGGGCACCCTCACAGGCCCGCAGGACTGAGCATGAGGCTCCTCCCTTTTTAAGAGGGAAAAAAAAGGGACTGGCAGGTGTGCTGAGTTAAGGGAGGAGCCAAGACTCTTTAAAACACGGGCTCTCAGACAGAGTAAAGGGAGAGAAGGATGAGGACTAGAGGAGAGGAGCAGAGACGAAAAGAGGAGAGACCAGGAGGGAGAGAGCCCGGGTTAAGATTTCAGCCCAGAGTGATGGTGGTCCTGTTTATGCTTTTTTGGACACCGATATGTGTTTTGTTTAATAAAGTCTCCGCTGTGCACTCGCTCTGGTGGCTCCGTGTGTATTTCTGGGTGTACCTTCAGGCCTCCCAGCCTGTGGGTGGCGGCCATTGCCTGTGCTGCACGCCACATGATCTGGTCTGGGTTTGTTCGTTGTGTATGTTGTGCTCTTGAGTGTCCTGCATGGCGCTCGTTCAGTGTGATTTAGTTACGGATCAACTGTCAAATGCAAAAAACAAACTACATTTAAAGATGATGGAATATCAGCTGTGATCTTGAAGATCTTGAACATGCAATGTCACATCAGCGGTTAGAACATGTTTGAATAATCGTTGCTGAACGTTCTAAACAGTTTGCTTTAATGGAAAGTAATCAGGTGGCACAACATGCTGAAGGGTTAATGGGTTAATAGAATACCAGTTTTGCCACAAATTGGATCTGCCCAGTCAACTGTGAGCACTAGTATTACATATATATAGCCATGGAAAAATATTAGCGACCACTTTTCGCTTTTTTCTGTTCACTGTTTGTGTGTGTGTGTGTGTGTGTGTGTGTGTGTGTGTGTGTGTGTGTGAGTGAGTGTAAATTGTACAGGTTGCTCATTTTTTATGAACTTACAGAGCACCCATCCTCTGTTGCATAGGTCACTATAGAGTTCTAAACAAAAACTGTTAGTTGGAAGCTTCATGTTCCCATGGCCAATAAGTAGCACACAAGCCTAAGATCTTTATGCACAATGCTAAACATATGCTGTGATGTAAAGCATACCACCACTGGACTCTGGAGCAGTTGAAACATGTTCCTCAGAGCAATGAATCATTCTTCACTATCTGGCAGTGTGATGGATGAACCTGAGTTTGGAGGACGCCAGGAGAATGCACAGTGCCAACAGAAAGGTTTGGTAGTGGAGGAATAATGGTCTGGGGTTGTTTTTCAAGGCCTCCCGAGTTCCAGTGCAGAATGAAGGCAATGCTAAAGTATACAAATCGTTTTATACAACTGTATGCTTCAAAATTTGTGCAAGTTTCTAATTCCAGCTTGGTCCTTAACCCTTTGATGCATGACCTACCAATACCTTCCCAGTTAGAATTAATGCATTTTAGAATGAAAATTTCTTTCATTTTGGTTAAAGATGATGATTTTTATAATATGTGGGTCAACAAAAGAATAATTTAATGTTTGACATGTTCATCATCACTTTGTGTGTGTGTGTTGTGAGTGTGGATTTTTGTGTGCATTTGCGTGTGTGCGTGTTTGGATGTGTGCACGTGTACAAATGAGTAGTGTGTGTTTGTGTGTTGTGAGTGTGGATTTTTGTGTGAATTCGCATGTGTGTGTGTGTGTGTGTGCGTGTGTGTGTATGTGTGTGTGTGTGTGCTCCTCTGTATAAAAGCATCTCAGAGGATAACATATTCTCGTGTGATCAGAGTGATGAGAGAATCAGTAACGACATAATGACATCACTAGTTTACAGTATGATATTGTATTATACACATGCTCAAGCACATTACCCCAGAGAATGACTTCTATTTCACATGTTAATTTCTTATCATCGTTCATTTGAATACAAACTTGCTATAAATACAGCAAAAACATCAAGGCCGGGGGTACACACATGCACACACACACACACACACATGATATTTTTGAGTAAATAATAATAGTATAATAGGTTACCTAATGGGTTAGATTTTATTACTTGAAAGCTATAAATATCATAGTCTGTAGAGTCTACTCTTTCTCTACACATCAAATGCAGTGATGTTAGCTAGCTTGGTTAGCTAGTGTTAGCGTAATTAGCTTAGTTAGCTAGTGTAATACAAAGTAGTAGCTTGATGATGATAACACAACACTATCATACAAAATTCAGGGATGTTGAAAATAAGTTCATATTTTATGAAAGCACATATATTATGGGGTATAAAAATAATGATTATACTTACATGTTGCTGTGTAAAAATAACCTTCAGGGTGGTAATACTGTTAGCATTAGATGTATGCATCAACAATAAATGTATACCTGACAGTCACACTTGACAAAAATAAAAGGTTCATAGGGTTAACCTTTGAAATTCCATAGAAAATGCTTGCGGGTCATTTTTGACCCACGTATAGAAAAGTGTGGTACTGATCCAAAAAAAAGCAATTACTTAAAAAAAAAAAAATGCATACAAATCCAAATGGCCTCATGTCAAAGACAACCTATCTGAGGAATGTACGGAAGATTAAACAATACAAATTTAAAATGACAAAAATATAGCGAAAAAACAACCCCTCGGGTCATTTTTGACCCGCCTTATGCATTAAAGGGTTAAAGACATTATTGGACAAGTTGGTGTGGAGGAAATCCAATGCCTTCCACTGAGTTTTGACCTCAACCAACCGAACAACCGAACACCTTTGGGATGAACTGGAACGTCGACTGCGGGCCAGATCTTTTCATCCACCATCAGCGCCTGACCACACAAACACTCTTTTGACTGAACGGGCAGAAATGTCTGTGTCTGTGTGTAGGAAAGGCGTCCACCCTAAAGTCATCAGCCTCTCATCATTAATCACACTGGACAGCTGATGGCCCCGGGCTAAAGCATGCACTCTTTCCCCACTGCTAACTCAATAAGGCCCAATTACCTCACTCACACGGGCCAGAAGAAACCAAACTGATTTCTGGAGACCATTTCCCACGATCTGTGCCAACTCCAAGGTCCAGTCAAACCCTTAAGATAACCTTAAATCAGACTGTTCAGCGACAGATTTACACTATCATAGACAGACAAATCAAACGGCCATCCATTCATCCAGAAGGGGTGGGTACGTATGTTCTTTTTATAGAGATAAAGCACATCATGATTCACTCTTCTTAACATATTAAGTGTATCAGCATTACTTAATAATGAACAACGTAAGGCCAAATATAGTATTATAGAAGCAGTCTATAGGAACTGCATGAACAGTGATTGTATGACAGCTCATGATCATCTTTTAGTCATTTTCACCAATGAAATGACATAATTTAAATGATCATTGTTTGTTTTGCACGTCCATTTCCAACCTTTATTTACCTTTTAGAACTAAACAGGCTGTCATTACTGGGCTTTTAGGACATTAAGAATGTAAATGATCTCAGTTCCGATTGGCTGCTTTATAGTACATGTCCTTAAAGACGGATTTTAGGCTGAAATGTATATCCTGAAACCTGCAGGGACAAGAAAAATAAACCCCATTTCTTTCAGGCTGGGATGATCCACTTGCAACAGGCAGGAACAGCACAACACAGGCTGTCATAATGTACATGTGTTCATGGCTGTGACATCACAATCACGATGAATTCAAATGAGCTCCTTTTGTGGGTTTGCGTCAGTACATAGTGTGCATGGACTGGAGCATGTTTCGAAACTTTTTTACAGTGTTTACTCAGTAGATCAAACAAAATGCAAGGAAAATGTGGTTTTCCATTAATGTGACCACTAGCAGGAATGGATGAACATCTGCATAAAGCTGCGGCAAATCTGAGAAGTTCTGCCTGAGGAAGGTTGACCTTGTTAAACTTGGACAAACACACACTGCATTGTCTTTCCGAACACGCGCGCATCTCGACTTCAAACTTTCTCCTCATGCGAGCGATTCATTATTCATCGTAAAGGTGCAGAGCTTGCCAGTGTGGCAGCATTTACAATTCAAACGAGACATAGAGGCCGGGGCTGTTGTCAAGGCAAGGTTGTGTATTGTGATACACTATTGAGGCGTGTGTGTGCGAGTGAGTGAGTGAGTGAGTGAGGGAGAGAGAGGGAGAGGGAGAGAGAGAGAGAGAGAGAGAGAGAGAGAGAGGGAGAGAGAGAGAGAGAGAGAGAGAGAGAGAAATAGAGCCAAAAAGAAAGAAGGAAAAAAGGAAGTAAGGGAAAAAGGAAAGAAAGATGAAATCCTGGGGACAGAGAAACGCCAATAACTGTGCAAGAGAGATAAAGAGAGTTTGAACAATTAGAACTGTGTAAAAGAAAGAAAGACAGAAGGAATGAAGAGAACTGAGACAGTGACATATAGAGATATGACCGACTAAAACAATGTGAAAGAACGAAAGAAAAAAAGAAAGAAAGAAAACGAAAGAGAAAAAATGAAAGAAAGATAACATGGATATTTTACAGAAATATAAAGAAAGGCCAAAAACTATGTAAGAGAGAGAGAGAGAGAGAGAGAGAGAGAGAGAGAGAGAGAGAAAAGATATTACAGAAGTATGAAGGAGGGCCAGAAAGTTGCTCATGCAGCGACACAGAAATAATGAACCCAAAAAAAACCCCACATTAAAGCAGTTTAACTCCTGAGGCGAGGAGCAGTGGGCTTTGACTGGGAAAAGCTTGATTCAGCTGGTTCAGAGCCTTTGACTCTGTGTGTGTGTGTGTGAGTGTGTGTGTGTGTGTGTATGAGAGAGTGTGTGTGTGTGTGTGTGTGTGTGCAGATGGCCTGAGGAAATACTGGTTCATTATGAGACATTGTTCAGTCGTGATTAACCCCTGAACTCTCCGCACATTATTCGGTTATTAATCTCTTTATCCTGTAAGTGCTGTGAAACCCTGTAGTTGTGAAGTTTCTGAGGGTGAGGAACACAAGTGTGGAGCTGCATCCAGGCCTTTAGGGTCATTCAATTTTCACAAGACATAGAAAGCAAAAGGAAAGCCACATTGCAGTGTGTGTGTGTGTGTGTGTGTGTGTGTGCAACATTATGCAAATGAACACACGCTAAAATGACCCAGACAAAGTGTGGCACGATCATATAACGAGTTGGACAGAAGTGACGCCCATCAAGTGTCACACTTTCAAACACTCACCAGACGTGTGGCGCACAGATCCACGGCCCAGAACACACACACACACACATGCACACACACAACACATGCCACCATTCTTTGCCTCAGGGTAGAGGCACAATCATCAAACACCTGCTCAATGTACTCTAACACACGCACCCACAGTAACACAGTCCACACGTGGTGAGAACGTGGTGTAAAACGACATGCGGACTGACAGATGGAGAGAGAGAGAGGGAGAGAGAGAGGGAGAGAGAGAGAGGGAGAGAGAGTCTGGTACTCACTCCTTCTATAAAGTTATATAAGGTCACAATATAAAGGGCTGCAAGAATAGACAGTTTTTTTTACCTAACCTCTAGCTGATACCTAGAAATCTGGATGTATTTCCTGGCAGCTGGTGGCCTGGTGGTTAGGGCGTTGCCCCTGCAGTCAGAATGCTGTGGGTTTGAATCCCAACACTGCTAGTGTCATCACTGCGGTACCCTTGAGCAAGGTACCATCCCCACACACTGCTCCTGGGCGCCCCTCGTTGGTGGCAGCCCCCTGCTTCACTCGGTGAATGCGATAAATGCAGAGAAAGAATTTCACACTGTTCAAACTGTGT
Source organism: Hydrocynus forskahlii (assembly GCA_037974365.1). NCBI lineage: Eukaryota > Metazoa > Chordata > Actinopteri > Characiformes > Alestidae > Hydrocynus > Hydrocynus forskahlii. The sequence continues at coordinate 17,443,004 of JBBPCX010000141.1, read as the reverse complement.
GCTGTGGTGTGTTCACGCGTGACTATAAGGGGCCACTTTACTTTACATGGTTAAAGAACGGAAATGCTGTTGACCTACCCTACAACAGAACTGTATAGGGAAAGTGACCATTCTGTCGCACGTGAACACACCACAGGAAACTCTTCCTCTGCATTTAACCCACGCATCAAGTGAAGCAGTGGCAGCCAGGAACACAGCGCCTGAGTAGCAGTGTGTGGGGACGGTACTTTGCTCCAGGGAACCCACAACCTTCTGAGCGCAGGGCAAACGCCCTAACCACTAGACCACCAGCTGCCCCACAACACACTTACAAAAGAAACAAGTATATTTTGAAGACAGTGTTTTCCTTTCACCAAAGATAACACTTCCCATTCAAACTAAGATGTTCTGTTTTGCTCTGTTTTTTCTTTTTGGAGCTTTTTCCTTTCTACCCTGCCATGCACACCACTCTTGTTCTGGGTTCTCCTGATGGCAGACTCATGAACATTAACATCAGTCAATGTGAGAGAGGCCTTTCATTGCTTGGAACTCAACCTAGGTTCTTCATGGACTCCTACAGTCTTCTCTCTTAGAGCGATCTTTGTTGGTCGGCCACTCCTGGGGAGGTTAACAACAGCCTCTATTTATGCACCACTGACTATGGATTGGTGGAGACCAAACTCTTCAGAACTGATAATAATACTGCATACATTTTCATAAAAAAGTATGTAGTCAATTTTTATATGGTTGTTTCATTTGTTTCATTTTACCCATTTCTATTTGAAATGGATGACAGAATTGTCACTTTACACTTTTAGGAATATCTGACGTTGTTTAATAAATAAATAAAGAACATTCTGAAAGGTTCATAAACTTTCAAACACCACTGAACTTGTGAGCATTTATTCGCTTCAGCGCTGCGATCAAAGAAAACAGAGACACCCAGAAAAGCAATGGCCCAAAACAGCTCAGGGACACGGAGAAACTCCTTCACCCACTCTGGGGAAACCACAGCTCTGAGGAAGAACCTCGATGACCCAGGAGAGTTCGTGCACCCACAGAAACTCACACACCCAAGAGGCTTCACTGATTTACTGAAAGCAGAAGCTAAAGAATTATGTTCTACAGGCAGAAGAAAGGAAGAAAGCTGGCTGGTAGTTTCTCCACTCTTGTGCTGATATAGGTCAAAAGCCTTTGTTCTGAAAAACTGACACAGGTGAAACTGCTGTTGGCTGAATGGGCAGTCTTACGTAAATGTTCCTTGTTGTGACATCACGATCAAAATGACTTCAGAAAGGGCTGTTTTTGTAGCTTAGATTCCATACATGGACTGTTTAAAATGGAGAGTGAATGGTATGTTTTTGAAACTTTGATTACACTTAATTTACATGCTCCACTATGTGCACACTCCACTGTGTACATATGATACATAAAGCTCTGGAAAAAACTAAGAGACCTCTGCAATTTATTTTGAAATCAGCATCTCTATGAGTATGACAACCATTCCATGCCCGTGTCTGTTAACTTCCTACACAAGCACCTCATTCTGCTTTATGAGGTATTGATTAATGATCACCTGAATCTAATCTTATTTAATGAGGAAAAGTATAAAAACACTGCTGTAATTGACACTCTCCTCTCGCAGTGAGACCAGTTGGATGGTAAAACACTACTAGAAGTTCGTCAAAGGTAATTATTGCCATTTTGGTTAAGAGTGAACAAGAGATTTGTTTTCTTTGAATTAGTTCTGTACAGAGTTCTTTACAGAGTTCTGAAAACTGCATAATTTCTCTTATTTTGCTGTTTTGTCATTTCCTTTAAAATAATGCTTTAAAGAACAATATTTTTATCTGGAAATTAGGAGAAATATTGTCAAGCTGTTCAGTTCAGTACTTATAAAAGATAAAACCTGAGAAACTGAACATTTTTGCAGTGCTATCTTATATTTTTCTGGAGCTGTATATCTGAAAGCATATACAGTAAACCCCCACTTTTACGCAGATCAGCAGTCACAGTATCAGTCCAACACGGATTTTTTCTGAGAACCGAACTAATCATTTTTCACTGAAACCCCCACACTAACACAAAAACTGGCACCTGTGGGACTAATAAAGGATTATCTTATCTAATCCTAAATACTATAAAATACAACAAAAACATATGGGCACTTGCATATACCACTAATATTTATAATAAAACAGTATACACCATTTGGCGTCCTACTTAATGACTGTTAATGAATAGGCAGTCATATGCAAATGTGTTCGTTGTGACGACACAATCATGAGAAATTCAAAATTGCAGCTTAGCTTCCATACATGCACTGCTTGAAGTGGTGTGTGAAAGGTATGTTTCAGTGTTAATGTTTACGTTACCATTCATGTACAAAATGTTTTGAATACAAAAAAAGCTCATTTTAGATTGTCTATTATATTGGCCCTCTAACTGTCCCAACTAAAATGTCCATATTCCCATATTTAAAATGCAACTGTATGGACAATCCTACATATAGCACAACTTTTTACGATGTAAATGTGTTCCCTATAGTGACAACTGAATGGTAGAGAATGGAAGGTTTTTTCCTTTCAAAAAAGGAAAAAAATAGATAATTTTTAAAGAAATTATACCTGCATATACTGGAAGTTGGTATTACAATTAATATTTATATTGTATTTTTGTAGTATTTAAGGTATTTGATTCTATGGCAGGTGTAAATAGATGCAAAACAAATTTCTGTAAACTGACAATAAAGTAGTATCGCATTGTATCATATAATATCATATCATTGCAGCCTCACAACCCCTCACTGCCATGACGAATTAAAAATGCTGCCGGTTTAGTATCCATTTATGGACAGTTTTAGCTAGGGTGCATTTATAAAACTCAGTAAACAGCCGTGTTTACACATTCAACTTTTTTATTTTAATCGCAAGGAAAATGTGGCCCTTAAACCGTACATATTGAAATACACACATTCCATTTATATTCATTATGTAATTGTACATAGTAAAATACGTATATTCCATTGATATTTGTAACTGCTCATAGCATTCAATGTACACGAGGTTTATAGGCCAGCTATTCACTGTACATGGACTTGACTTTTCAAATGGGTGTCTGTTACACATTTTGGCATTTCTACCTAAAACGCTCGACTGCTAAAACACATTATCAGGCAGGAAAATGGCACATGGTCCTGATTGGACCCAGATGCCTTGATGGCGTTAGCGTAGGTTTAATTTGCTTCGTAAAAGTACTTTCGGGTAATAAAACTGGAACGAGATGAAGTCATCACGGGCCTTTGCGACATAACACCATTTTCATTCGTCCTCATGGGCCGGACTCGAGCGGCGATCCAGGATCAGCCCCTCGCTCTCTGTGTGATCGTGCGGATTAGGATAAAAATGCTCGCTCGAATATTTAAGATAATGGAATCCTGTGTCAGCACTTTTTACTTCAAACACGTTCTTCCACCTCGAACGCCCTCCCCCCATCTGATTCCGCAGCCAGATCTCTTTATATTCCCATCCGAGGCGGGATACGCTGAGGTCATGGCGAGCTTAATATGGAAAGGCATTAAGAACTTAAAAGGCATCAATTCACGTCAAAGAGCTCGGGCGTACACGAATAAATAAACAGACAAACAAGTAAGCTAACACAAGGCCCGACCTCATTAGCATCAAACGAGCAACAAACTGTACTCAGAGAGGCTTGATTTAGACAGGAAGGCTTTGATCTTCGGCGCTAAATGAACAAGGAGTTAGTCATTCCGCACACACACACACAGCCACACACACACACACACACACACACATGCTTAGTCAAGACTGGTGGTGGCAGCGGTGGTGTGTGGTGATGATGGAGGATAGCAAACACAGTGTGGTTTGAAACAGCAGAGGTAGCAAGTCAAAGCCCATTAACCGCGGCCAGAGGAAATGAGCTGAATCAGTTCATCAGTGAAGGTGTGCCCACCCCCAGCACAGAAACGGGAAAATGGCTTCTATTCAGGCATCTGTTTGATACAAGGTCAGTGTGATTAAGGACAGTGATTTACATTCAAAGGCCCTTCTTTTGTTTAGAGATCTATTTTCACTGCACTCCACTCACTGATTTACCAAAGGAAGCGCTGAGTTTCGGTTACACTGCTCGCTTAGTGTTCTCATTCTGTCAGAATTTGACTTTGACCCCCAGAATTCAGTCTGAACATGAGTGCGGCCCCCAAAATTCATTTTGAGTCCAACTGTAGATGCCAAAATTCTATTTGAACCTGAGTGTATCTGTGAAAGACCCAGATTCATTCCCCACTTCTTGCTGGAATTTTTTATTCTACTTTAGAGAGTGCTACAGTCAGAAAAAATGTATTATTATTATAATTATTAACATAATATATAAGGCAGAACAGAAAATAAAGATCTATTTAAGGAGAAGCCAAAAATGAGAATCTTCATAAATTCTTCAATATGACATTTGTTTTTCAAATTTTATTGCACAATTTCTAATACCACAGCTCTGATGGGACAGTCTGATTGGTTAAGAAGTGCTCTGCACATTCAGCACTTTTTTTGCAAGATCTTGGAGTACTGGTTGCAAAGTACAGATGCTTTACACTATAGATAACCATCACAAATGTTCTACTTTGGCAAAAATGTGATGAACAAATACATTAGATTACCTCTGTAGGAGAATATCTGAGAGGCAGCCCATCTGGACAAATGCCGAAGAAGTGTGTGAGAGCAGGCCAACATCAAATTCTCCTGCTACCTCTAGTTTAGGTCTGAAGCCTGCCCACAGTAGATCAGCCCCACTGGAGCTTATGAGCTTTTTAGTGTAGCTCATTAAAGAGAGTTGGGAACTCAGTGTCGACTCCGTTCCCCTCTCTCCTTCTCTCTCTGTAGTCCCCAAATTGGGCTCGTCACCATTGACAATAGATGTGGGTCTAAATCTTTGCTGGTGTTATGAACCCATATCAGATGGTCATTGCACACCAGGCCAAACGGTCAGGGCTATTTTGAGCACTTTTAAGTTCAACATCAGCAGCTGAAATTTTCATCTCGTATTTATTCATTGCCCAGACTACAAGGCTATCGCGTTTAAAGATGAATGACTTTTTGCCCTTCAAAAGATGCATGTCTCCATTCCAGGGTTTCTTATTTCGGAGGCATAGGCTCGCCTGTCCCGGGCCTACGGCAGGTATCTTCGCTTTTGTTCTACCAATAGCCTTTCAAAGCCGGTACACGCGAACCACAAGCTAATTACGTTTACATTAAAGACAGTTCATCAAGCCGTCAGTAGACCTGGCTGGCGTCTGGTTTTGATTCTGTTTTCTCTGTGGCTTTTGCATGTATTTGGGGGGTGGGAGGGGATAAAAAATCAACAGCACAACGCTCCAAGCAACAGCATGAAACGCGAGATAGACCAGAAATCAGAACGAAAACATTTTACTGGCTCGCATCTCCGTGTGAAAACAATGACTTTGGACATCACACCGAAAAACCCAGCTGGGACGATCAGAGAGGGAGAGGGAGGAGAAGGCAGAAGGAGACGACCTCTTTATAACCTTTTATCAGATTTTTGTTCCTTTTCGCAACATTTCAGCCCTGTGAGTTGTGAAGTTGATGAAACAGACATGGAAACGAAGAAAGGTGAACAAAAGTAATGCAAAAAAAGAGGGAAGTCCCTCACTTTTAAGTTACATGGGAACGTTCTGCCTGATTTCGATCAGACCTAAAGCTTCAAGCTTTTAATCCAAGACCAACTCAGCTCTAGTTAAGCTAGTTGATGACATGAGCATGTACTACTTCTCTTAAGATCTCAGTGAAGAGGAGGATCTTCAGTCTCGGTTTGAAGGCAGTGAAGGGTCTCAGCAGTTCTAACGGTCAGGGGAAGTTTGTTCCACCAGTTTGTTCCATAATTCTTTTTGAGCCAAACTGTTGATCAAACAAAAGTGCCCCGGACTGTTCCCGGACTAATTTTTTTTTCCAAAATCACAAATTTGGTCTAATAGCCCCACAGAATACTGTTTATACTTAGACAAAATTCAAAACATTCTGACCAAACTTGAGCATCAACCAAAAAAAACCTGTATCAACTGGTGGAGAATAGTTTTATTCAAACCAGATTATAGCTCCCAAAATTCTATTTGAAACTGTGGCCTCCAGGATTCTCTCTGAACCTGAGTAGACCCCAACGTGTTTCAGTTTTACCCCGACTGTAGCCCTCAATTCTGCTTGAACCTGAGTGTACCCAATGTAATTCTGTTTCAACCCGAATACAGGATCCAAAATTCTGTCTAAACCCAACTACAGCCCCCAAAATTCCTGAACCTGAATGCCTCCCAATAAATGTCTGATTGAGCCCAACTATAGCCACCATAATTCTGTCATAGCCCAACTATGGCCAGTAAAATTCTGAACCAAAGTGAGACCCTTAAACATGTAACTGTGGTAGTAGCCTATGAATCCGATGACCACAAAGTTGCAGGTTCGAACCCCCTCTTTCTACCTTTGTGTCCTTGAGTAAGACACTTAACCCTCCGCTGTTAAGTGTCCCTGTAACTAATGACTGTAAGTCGCTCAGGATAAGGGCTTCAATTAGAGAAACAATGTCCAAACTGAACTTGTATTTTTGGGTACAGACGCTGAACCTTCATTTCTCACTGTGCCTGTTCAGACATCTCCATGGATCCGGTCTGACTTTGTGAAGAGAATGACAGTACATGTGTGTTTAGGTAGGACAGTAAGAATGTGTGTGAGGTGTGTGTGTGTGTGTGTGTGTGTGTGTGTCTTTGTCTTGATGGCCTGGACTCCTTGTTTGCTTTCTGACCTCTCTCTCCTCATTCATTCCCTCCAGGCTCGGTTGTCAAGACACCAGAGGAGTGAATAGCTCCATTGCCGTGGAAACCGACACACGGACGAAACACACTTCTGTAAATATCACTCATTATTTAAGGGCTAAAAAGAACCGAAGGGGCCCTACTTTAGGACCGCACTTGCGTTACCCGTCTCACTTCACCACAGAACTTTATTCAGAATCATTTACAGTGTTTTGAATATTAATAATTCTGAATACCACACATTAGAACTAATAACTGAGCGGTACGCCTGCAGTTGAAGGAGTTAAACCTGCCGCAGTTCTGACACCCTTACTGACTGACTGCTGCTCTCAGACGCCACTGGAAGTAGAGCTAAGCCATAGCACCCCCTGCTGGCTGTTATGTCCTACAAATGGGCCTTTCGGGCCAGAGTGGATTAGAAACGCGGGCATTTCCTTTAACCTTTAGTTGGAGCATGAGATCAAACGGCGAATGAAAGGTGATATGCTAAAGAGAGAGCATTAAACGGGAAAACATTCCTTTAAATGTTTCATCCTCTCTCCGATTGCAGGTGTCATGCTGTAACTGTACCCCCGGGTGCTCTGCAGTATGAGCCTGTGTGTGTGTGTGTCTCTGTGATCACAGGAAGTTGGAGCAGGTTCAGCTCTCCTATTAAGAGCTATTTCCTGCTCCCACTATCAGATGGATTGATAGGCCAAACCGCCAAGGCTGCTCCTTCAGCCGTGACATGCTGAACATTCCGGCACACACACACACACACACACACACACACACACACAGTCAACAGAGAGCGACTCACCAAACACAACGCACACACATTTCCACCTTGCCTTAACAAAGAATGGAAAAGTTATTCACATTTAACGTATGTCATCAGAATTCCAAGTCATTTTGGACCTTTTCTATTGGTCCGCTTTTTTTAATTGTGGAAAAAAAAAAGCAACAGTGTTGATCTGACAGCGATGACATATCATTAATTCACCAATAGTATTTAAAACAGCAGGTAGGGTCAATATTAGACAACTGCTAGATTGGATACAAAAAAGGGAAAAATAGTCAATCTGATCCAGTCCTGGAATGAGTTTAGCCCACACTCACATGGTGTTTCTTCCTGCAGGGTAGTGGGGCAGATGGTGGCCTGGTGATTAGGGAGTTGCCCCTGTGATCAGAAGGCCATGGGTTTGAATCCCAGGACTGCTAGTGGCACAATTTAGGTACCCGTAAGCAAGGTACCGTCCCCACACACTGCTCCCTGGGCGCTGTGTTCCTGGCTGCCCGCTGCTTCAGTTGGTGATTGGGTTCAAAGCACAGAACAATTTCACACTGTGTGGTGAGTCCACCTGTGACTATTAGGGGCCACTTTAATGCAGTGTTTGAACATTATACTGCAGTGGTGTTAATCTCCAGTCCTGGGGGGCCGGTGTCCAGCACAGTTTGATGGTTCTCCTCCTCAAACACATTCACTAAACCTGACAATTAACTGGCGAGGTG
>JBBPCX010000141.1:17412029-17424799 GCA_037974365.1 Hydrocynus forskahlii | reverse complement strand
GTATTCCAGCAGCTTCACTCCTGATTCAGTTTCTGATGGATGAAACAGAGTCACACATGCACACACTCTGCTCTTAAAATGACTATTTTAACTGTTGCAGTTGTAAAATAATGTAAGAGTGTTTTATTAACATTTCTAAGGTATAATAAATTATTTATATGTCTTATTTAAACATTTTCTTCAAACTTTGTTTTGTTTGGAATGTAGGATAACGTGTGGTCAATACCGACACAGACACACTCCCACAAATTACAAAAGCAATAACCAGGAAAAAAATGATGCGTTCTTTTTATTTTTTTCCATGTCTATATATATATGACTGGACTATCCAGCTCCCCGGAAGGCCTCGATCCAGGGGCGGTAAGAGATGATAAGCACCACAGGCCGGTCCTCTCGCTTCCCGTCTACCTGGGCTATAACCCCCTCCTTTCCCCCTCATTGACTTCACTGAAAAGAGGTCAAGCTTGTGTGGCGTCGTTTTCCACTCGAATTCCACAAGCTTCATTTAACGCCTTCAAACATGTGTATAAAGCGGCTGCTAAGTTCAAGCTATAGGAGCGTCTAATCTCCCTCAGACTCTCAGACTTAAAGGTGGTCCGTGCTCTTCAGAGACCCAGCTCCTCTTTCGCGGGGTTTGAGCGCAACATTCCAAATATTTTCACCTATAGTTCATCTATTTGAGCGTTCGTCCACAGATATAAATTGCTTATGCTGGTGAAGCTGCTGAGCGAAGACGCTTGTTTATGCTCCTTCTGGCTTTGCTCTTTGTGAGTATAAGCTATAATCCGCACCAGCGAGCAGTAAATCAGGGGCAAAATGTGTCCTATCTCACTATTTTTGCTCTGGAATTCGCTTCAGCATTCCAGCAGACCAGAAACATTTTCCTTTCACCTCAAATGGGTTTGGTTTTGCACTGGAGCTACAAGGCTAATGGACTTTTAAGGCCACCAGTTAGCATCATGCAAACTCAAATATGTGGTTTCTGACACTATATGACATTTTAATACTAGAAAAATGGAAAATCTTTGAAAAATGAGAGTTTTAATAACAGTAGCGGTTACGTTTCTCTGAATCATCTTGATTGAAAAGCAAAGTTCACTCTTCATTCAACTATAAGAAATCTAGTCGTAATTTATTTGCTCCATTAAACAATCAATACTGTCTTAAAATTTAAAGCCACACTTTGTAATTTGAGGCCTAAGCACATCCGTTTGTTCAGTCCTCGTACGGCTGTGTGCAAATGTTTAAACACTCACATCTTCTATAAAGCCATAACACCCGCGAAAAGTGGGTGTTTACTGTATATATATATATATATTATATACGCTACTATTGTTATACTAAAAAATAAACCAACTTTTCACAGGTTACATTTTTGTTAACAAGTTAAATTCAGCAAAAACAATAACTGACAACGAAAAATGGGCACAAGTGTGTTGTCTGTACAGAATGTGTACTTATTGTCACTTCGAAAATCAAAATCTGAGGCTCACAATGAGACCTGAGGCTCACAATGAACGATTTTCCATTATCTAAAGAGGAATTTCAATAATCTTCTGTGTAATTAATTCATAAAATTTTATATCTATGTATCTCATATATGTCAGTAGTTTGATGTACACTGCTCCAATCTAGAGAAACTTACAAAGTCAGAATAGTTCACAGTAGTGAATAGAACCAGACGTCTGAAAGCTCCAACACAGAAATGATTACGTTACATGGCTATGAATCCACTGCCTGATGCCTGAGACATTCTTTTATGATGGCTTTGAGAAGATTTTTACCAATAATAAAAAAAGAAACCAAATTAGTGAGAAGATTAGTGAGTAGAGGTTCGCAGGGAGCTGTAAGGCAATATAGTCCCATTAATCGTTTATTCAGACTTACCACTATTGTATCATTATCGTCATTACATATAACCTCTCAGTAAATAAAATGGCTATGCTTCTACATGCAGACATTGTGAGCCCTGGTTCCATTCACTACCACAGTAAAGAAGCAGTCCACATCAAACCACTCAGAATGACTTTGTTTAGACTCGGTGACTGAATTATGATTTCAATCAGTGAATCCCCCTTTAAACGCCGTGTGGTACCATTTCACATCAAACCACTTTGTTTGCATTTCAACCACTGAAACAAACATAAATGTTGCAAAACAGGTGGAATTCCTCTTTTATAAACAGCGGACTCAGTTAACTCGTAGAGCACAACCGGCAGAAGCACCACAAATAGTAAACTGTCGTCCTACAGCAAAACTACTCCTCGTTGATGCGCGAAGTGTCAGACGTCATGCTGAGCTTTGTTTGATGTTCCTCAGTCACGTGGAACCAAAGTTTTTGTAATTTTTTAAAAATGTAATAATAACCACTACCGGTGTTTTAAAAATTGTGTCACATGCAAGTACAAAAATGGCCAGATTTCTATTATATTAGGTCTTAGAAACAAATGGAAATAAACACAAGATATTTGAACCTGAGAGAGCTTTCAGGATAGTCTCCGCCCACAAGTGGGTGGGGAAAACCCACAGAGGAAAGCACAGCAAATGGCGAACGTGTAGGAGAACAAAAACGGTTTTAGACTGTTTTACACAGGTTTTATTTGTTGAAATCAGGTTTTACTAATATGATCTGAGTTCTAAGGTTTAAAATAGGGGTGGTGTGTGGAAGTACTGACCTGTCCCCAGACTCCGACCTGCCAGGACGCGCACTCCTGCTGCTGACACGCCTGCACCGACTCCGGCTTGGACGAGTCACAGAAACGGTCATCCAGACGGTCCTCTCCGAACTGACACCACGTCTGCCGGTGCTTGTAGCCCTTTCCACATGTCACCAGGCACTGCAGAAAGACACCAAATGGTATGAATGGTTGGGTCCAACCACCGTTAAGCAATCTCTTGAATATGTGGTTTCACTGTAATCTATGAAAACGGTCTGTTCTCGAATAATGCAGCATTCTTTTGTCCTATATCATATTCTGTCCTATTTTATAAAGATCACAACTTTATAACAATCTTCCATTACATTGTAACTTGTAAAAGTAAGTGTATTTACCTCTGACCAGTCTCCTGTCTTCCACTGCGGACACAGGAACTCATTGCAGGGCTGGACAGTGAGCTTATCTCTGGAGTTGCATTTGCTCTCGTCGCCATCGTCCTCAGATGACTTGCTGCACTTGGCGCTCCGGCGTCGTGTTCCACCTCCGCAGCTTTTAGAGCACTTAACAAAGTAATGGCATAAACAAACAAAGGCTCAGTGCCTTACGTCCCTGCGGAGACTCGTCAATTTTGAGAAAACAAAGAAATTTACTTTTTCAGTTATGTTAAGTAGCAATGAGGCTAATGTAGCTAACAAGCAATGGACGCTCATAACCACCACTGCACAAACCTGACGAATAAATGATCACACAAGTGCCAAATAAAGATAAGGTAAAGATGAAGCGGCCTGTATAGTCACATGGGAACACACCACAGCACACGGTGTGAACAATGTGAAATTCTTTCTCTGCATTTAACCCATTCACCAAGTGAAGCAAGGGGCTGCCACCAACGGGGTATGCCCGTGGAGCAGTGTGTGGGGACGGCACCTTGCTCTAGGCGCCACTGGCAGTTTTGGGATTCAAACTAACGACCGTCTGATCGCAGGGGCAACTCCCTAACCGCTATTAATCTCTAAAAAAGTATGTGCTTTCTGACATTGTGTGATATATTCTTATAGTAGTCAAGCGTAAATTTCATAGCTACATTTCATGAGCAGCAAACCTGACATTTCTCCAGTTAACTCCAGTGCACAACTAGAGAAGAAATCTCAGACACCAAACATTTGGACAGAATCTACGGTTAGGTAAAATTCAAACGGCTCCTTTAAAGCTGTGCTCAGCGTACTGGTCCAGACCACTCCAGCTTAAAGGTCAATAGGGAAAGTAATTGGACCTGATCAGGAATCAGTGCAGTCCCTCACCTCTGACCAGGCTGAATATTCCCAGCCTCCAGGGTTACAGTCTCCATGGCAGACCTCCTTGCTGTCAGGCTTGCGCTGGTTGCTGCAGTACCGGTCATCAACTTTCTGGGTTTTGCTGTCGGATCGGATGTGTTTGGCACAGTAGATTTCTAGGGTGCGGTAGCCCAGTCCGCACGTAGCCGTGCACTCACTCTTGCGGGCGATGTGCCACCTGTCAAGTGAAGAAAAATGATACTGGGTCTCTTACGGGACTTCTTAAGTGATGTGAATTGCACGCTGTGTTATTTCCATTCTCATAAATCAACGTCACTGTTGTGTACACAGTAGAGTTGGGCTAGTCCCCCTATTGTTCTCCTATTGTATTTCATATTGATTTTTTTAAATGGATTTATTCTTGTCTCTGTGTGTATGTGTGTCAAAAACTATTTCCTCCAGGAACATTTAAGTTTTGTGATACAAAAGAACAAACTCACGTCTAGGGGCGATTTAGCATATCTAATTCAAATGACATGCAGGTCTTTGGACTGTGGGAGGAACCCGGAGTACTCGTTGGAAACCAATGCAGAACTCCACACAGAAAAGACCCCCAGCCTAGGATTCGAACCCAAGACCTTCTTACTGTGAGGCTACCTAACTACCTAACCAATTCTCTCTGAACCCCAAAGATTGGAAAGGACTGTGAGAAACTTGAATGTGAAATCCGAAACCAACCCCAGCCTGATAAATGCCTGAACCTGCAGAGGTGGTCTTACAAGTGTAAGCTATTAACTGTACCATTTAGGCTTCGTTATTTGAATACCTGAGCTCACAGTCTGTGTTGCAAGGTTCTGAGATGGCAGAAGGCCGGGGCGAGCCGTGACACCTCTGGTCCGAGACCATCACGCGGTCCGACTCGCGACTACACAAGATCTTCCTCTTCCGTTCCCCTGAGCATCAACAAATAACACAGAGATTGTGAGCTCTCTTATTTTAGAGGGTCATGTAAACAAATTGAAATACTAATAACTAGAAGGGAAAAAAGGAGAAAACAAAGAAAGAATGAAAGAACAGACAAAAAACATGTGAACAAACCATTACTGCTTTCAAAATAGCCCAAATTGAATTTGCCCAGTGATAGCACTGCAATCTCTGGCCCGTTCTTGAATCAGCGGAGGTACATGTAATGGTGCATACACTAACTCTGGATCATTACATTCCCAGCACTTGGCTGTAAGAGGCTGTGAAGGCGGGCCAGAGATCTGGGTGGAAAACTGAAGCCCAGATGTTTGGACTGCCTGCACCATAAGCTCAGAGCTTCATTGCCTTCAGTGGCCCTTGTGACCCCATCAGACCACCATTCAGACGGGATACTGGGAGACACTAGAGAGGCACAATTATCTTGAAATGCAACTTCTAGTTCCTACATTTGTTTGATTTACACCACAAAGCAAAACTGTACTGTCCAATCTAATTGTTATCAATGACCAAAGCCCCTTGACCAAGGTAGAGTGTGACGCTCTGTGGTACCAAGCACTTGAATTTGCAGTCCTGAAGAAAGCTGGTAAAAGTGTATTAACCAGGGAAATGTTGAAACAGAAAGGAATTCAGCTTGGAAGATTTCCCTCTGATCCTCACCTTGGCACAGGCGGCTACACTCCTGCCACGGGCCGTACGCATCCCAGATAAAGCGCTGAGTCTTATCCTCTATGGGGATGTTATAGGAATACCTGACATCTGGATTATAGAGGTTACCTACAGATAGCACCTGTCAAACAAAAGGAAATGAATGAAAAAAAAGAAAGGAAAGGAGTGAAAAGAAAAGGACAAAAAGGAAAGGAGAGGAAGGAAAAGGCAGTGAAAGGATGGAAAGGAAAGGAGAGGAATAAAAAAGAAGTGAAAGGAAAAGAAAGGAAAGGAAGAGAATGTAAAGGAATGAAAAGGAAAGAAAAGGAACGAAATAAAAATGAAAGGATGGAAAGGGAAGCAAAGGAAAGGAAAGGATAGGAATGAAAAGGAAAGGAAAGGAATGAAAAGGAAGGGAAAGGAACGAAAAGGAAATGAAAGGAAGAGATTGGAACGGAATGAAAAGGAACGAAAAGGAAATTAAAGGATGGAACGGGAAAAAAGGAAGGAAAGGAAAGAAAAGAAAAGCATGGAAAAGAAAGGAAAAGAAAAAAGAAGGAAACGAAAGGAATATAAAGGAGAGGAAAAGAAAAGAACAGGAAAAGGAAGGAAAGGAGTGAAAACAAAATGAAAGGATGGAAAGGAAAGGACGGATAGAAAAGAAACAAAAATAAAAGGAAATTGAATGAAAGGAAAGAAAATAAAAGAATATGCTCATTAAATGAGACTAATGTATAAAGAAACACATCAAGAAATTAAATAATTGACTAAAATAAAGGATGAATGAAACTTGAAACTTTGATGCTTAGAACTACAGCAAGTCTGCCTGGACTTCTGGCCAATCACCAATCAAACAGCGGGAGACGCGTTGTCCCATTACCTGGACGACGATCTCCTCCTCGATGCGGTCAGTGCAGTTGAGCCTCTCGATCACGTGATCTGAGCCGCTGTACTCTATGATGGCGTTCCCCACTTTGATTTCCCTTTTAAACATGCTGACCACAAAATCTCCGTTGAGTAAATATTCTCCACGACTGTTGGCCACGGCTGGGGAGAAAGACAGAGGGGCGTCAGTCCTGCGTTTAAATCAAAACTTGACGGTACAGGTTTCCGGAGACACAGATTACGCCTTGTCCTGCACTTAAAAGGATTTTAAACAGAAAACTGGCAGCGCAACCCGATCCAGTATTAGCCTTAATCCAGCTCTGCAGTGGCCAAAAAAGTGGCCAATTGAATGAACTCTCTCACCGTGACTAAGTCTAATGAAGCCAGTGATTAGAGAAAGCACTCAGAGCCTCTTAGTTCCTCAAGAATAAAAGCTATGAGGAATAATCCATTCATCTCGGCACATGTACATCTCGGCTACTGCGAATTGACCTGCACTGGCTACCCATGGCTGCCCGAGTTCAATTCAAGTCACTAAGTCTTTCCTACATAGCTACCTAAATCATTTTATTCAGCCTTACTCGCTCCCTTCGCTCCTCCAGGGAACGTCGTCTGGCTCTGCCATCCCTACGCACAAGGTAAACCCATTCCTTGTTCCCAGATGGTGGAATGAGCTGCCTAAGCTGACCAGAGCAGCAGAATCTCCGTTCAGAGAGCATCTCCTCTCCTGATGCACCATCTATCTTCTTTCATCACTCCTACATAAAGATTTTAGCCCTTAAAGCTCTCCTCTGGTTCTCACACTGTCCTGAAACTCGAGTGTTTCCTCGTAGTGTAAGTTGTTTCGGGTTAAAGCATGTGCCAAATGAATGTAATGTAATGTTCCAGCAGGGCCTCACAGAAACAGTGAGCGGAAAACGTGCCTGTTCTCATTGATTGTAAGGTGTAGGGAGGGAAGATGAAGCTAATTGGGATAAAGTAGTGCGGAATTCCTCAGAGGGGCCGAGTCTTCCTGTGCCATAGTCAGTCTAGTGCACAGATTCACACTAATGCGATTATGTAGCTTATTTCCTGCGTTACTTTCCTCACCATTTCACACATCACGGAGCCCAGCCCCTTCCCACCATACCCACTTTACCCCATCCATGCACACGGACCTTAGAATGCACACACACACACACACACACGCACACACACACAAATGCACACACACACAGAACTTTGTATTCTAATCTTTATGGGGTGTTTCCTTTGACTTCCATATATATACATACACATACTGTTCAAAAGTATCTCACAACCACACACACACACACACACACCCACACATATAGGGTGCTCTCTATGGTGGATACGAAAATCAACCAAACACATAATTTGACCAGAAGTGCTCAAACCTTTTCATATGACCATACTGCAACAATGAGAAGGCATAAATAAAACAGCAAAAAAGTATCATAACATTAAAAGAACAGTACAAGATAAAAAAATAAAAGAACATTGTTCTAAACATGTTCTTTTAATTGTTATGATACTTCTTTGCAGTTTTATTTATGGCATGTCATGGGGACATTTGGTCCTCACATAGAGCTAAATTCATCTACTAACACTCACACAGGCACACACAGACACACACACACACACACACACACTGTTGTCATTCGCGGGGCACAATGACCTACTCAAGCTACACGCTGAGGACACGGTCTTCCCCCCAAGGCTTCCGAAAAGTTCCGGCCCATTAACACGCAAGCATGTGTTCGGCTCGCTTTTCCCCAAGACCACCAGCCAATGCTGGCCTTCGCCCTTTCCCCCAAATAAAAAACACCTTCCAACCAGTCGCGCAGTCTCTCATGTGTCACACACGATGGCAGGCAGAAGACCCAACTGCAGCACTGTCAGCCGGGCGCTCCTCCTCTGCGAGGAACGTCTGGAAGCAATCGAATGCCGCTCTGCCTATCAGAGCAAAATCCCCCAGTGCTGAATTAACACCTTACAGCATGGAATGAAGTCCAGCTGGACATTCAGATTGTTAAGAATTAAATCAAATCTGCAGGTGATGATGCGACTCTAGGGATTGTGCATATTTAGACCAAATTCAACTCTTTGTTTTGAGATGGAATATCATATATATAATATATATGGACATTTTATTTAAAGTTTTTTCTCATTTTATAATGGTGTTTTCAAGCTATTTTATTAAGCATTGTATTGTAGAGAGTCCTTCAAAGGGATGTCACATTCAGTTCCATTTGTAACTATTTTATGAAGCATGTCATGTCACTCACCAGGTAAGAACACTGCATATGAGCTGCATGAAATATGTAATGAAACTAAAATGACAGTTCATACAGTTTGAGGGCATGGTTTATAAGGTCTTTGTAAAAATGGTTCTAAATAACGTGCCAGAAAGGTTCTTTGACTCATAACAACAGTGGAACAATAGTGGGACAGTGCGAATAGTGGAATAGTAAAGAGTAATTTACAACAGGTTTTCCATCACAGAGAAGAACCATTTAACTGTCTAATATGTATGTATGCAAATGTACCTTTGAGCTTTGAGGGTTCTATTGAATATATGTAGGGAGAGAGAGAGAGAGAGAGAGAGAGAGAGAGAGAGAGAGAGAGAGAAAGAGAGAGAAATATGCTGTTAGTATAAGTACCCTTTTTATGTCCATCATATATAGGGAATCCCCAAATAAAGTCCTAAAAGTTAGTCTTACCTAAAAGTTATCAAATGCTAAGTTGACATCAATGTCTATACCATGAACTGCGGGCCATGCCTTCAATATGTGGTTAAAGCATAAGAAGACACTGTGTGACTGTAGGGCAGGAAAGAAGTCTGAGAACTTGGGCTGGAAACGTAGCATTAGGCTACAACTGGTCTACATTATACCCACTGCTGCAAGCTAATTCGTTAGTGATTGAACGGCATGTCTGCAGGCATCTTCAGATTCCACTAAAGACCATTTAGACCTTTCAGTGTAAATTAAAACCAAATGTGCTGAGATTATACATAAAATATACAACTGTACACCTGCTTTGAAGCGCCTCTGAAGTATATCATTAGCTTAACGCGCTGCCTCATCTATTTGCAAGCTAATTTTATGTCTTGTGTCAAACACTGAACAAAAAACCTCTGTCTCCTAAGATCTAAGGCCTCATAAATTCTAATATAGGCTAAAATTACCACTAATAAAAAAGCACGAAGGCCTTTCATTTCAAGTGTAGTTTCAGACAAATTACGACTTTTTCGACACTTTTTGTTTAATCACGTTTTAACAGACCTTCATTTCACTCTAGGCTAATGATACAGTAAGAGACCCAGAGTTCTCTGAGGCGGACTCACCGAGGTAGTTATCATCCTCTGGTTTTCCTGAGTAGCTGTGCTGTCGCACGTCGATGTTAGTAGCACCGCTGGGGATGCGCACGACAACATTGTAACCTGGAGAACAAATAACTGAATTAGATCTCAGCACACCATCCCAAGCCATCTCCCTGCAAACCCAGACACGGGCCAGGGATTCATCCCTAACCCAGACACGGGGCAGGGATTCATCTTTCGGTTTAGTGAAAAATAGTGAAAAACGTGACGCGGTTTGACGTGAAATGCCGCAAAACCTTGAGAAATTCAGTGTGGTGGTGAATGGAACCAGATGTCTAATAAGATCATGGTCACTGAAAGCCCCTGCCAGAGACATTGGTTTGTGATTTCCACCTAAAATGTATATGCATATATATAATACTGTACAAAAATCTTAGGCACCTCCGAAAATAATATTTATAAACTGTTAAATGAGAAGTGAGCGCTTTTCCTCACATTAATATTACTAAATATGCTATAGGAAACGTAAAAAATAACTACAAATAACACTATATAGTAAATATTGATTTTATGTTCTGAATATCAATATGTTCCTTGTGGAAGTTGTGTTGTTGTGTTTTGGTAAAAAAAAATTTTAAAAGCCTAAAAAAGCCTATTTTTATAGTGTAAATCCTAAATATGCCCCAAATATGCTCCCAAAACACCTTAATTTCATTTTAAACTCTATTAGACCTTTTTCACGAAAACAGGAAATATGTAATCGTAGGGTAAACTTAGTTCCGGTCAAGCGTCAATGCATTAGAAAACCCGGGATCAGAGAAAATAGAGCAGAGTGTGTACACAACTTGTCTAACAAATTCGAGAACCAGGGCTCGTTGGAAAGGTCTCGTGGAATCCTATCTGACTGTGAAGTTTGACGGGGATCAGTGCTTGTCCCGCGGAGCGCCGGTTCTCCGCTGAGGAGAGCTTTGCCGGTCACGTTCAATTGGTCTTGGGGAGCTGACGGTCCCTGTAAAATTTCGCATCGCAAGTTTTTTTCCGCGGCCAAGCTACGGGGAGAAATGCACGGATGTGTCTTTAAATTCTCTCCGTCTCTAACGGTTTATGGCTAAAAACTCCGGGGCTAGAATGGCAAACGACAGGTCGTTGGGAAGGTCTCCTGGAGCCCTATCTAACTGTGAAGTTTGATGCGGATTGGTGCTTGCTCCGCGGAGCTATGCCGCTCGGAAGTTCCGTGGGTCAAAAGTAATGGGACAACTTGGTGAGGTTTAACGTGTGAGTTTCTCCGGTTCTGGGTGGAGGAGAGCTTTGTGCTAAGGCTCGTTGGAAAGGTCTCATGGAGCCCTATCTAACTGTGAAGTTTGATGGGGATCGGTGCTTGCCCCGCGGAGCTATGCCGCGCGCAATGTCCGTGCACACGGGACCGTCGCACCGGTTTTCTGTGTTTTCTGTGGAGGAGAGCTTCACCACCAGTCACGTTCCGTAGGTCTGGGGGAGCTGAGTGTCCCTGTAAAATTCCGGTACGTTACAAGAACAAGAGATCGCTGCTTGCGCCACTTTTATATCCCGGCGGAAGTAAAGATACCCTTCGATTACGTATTTCCGGTCAAAAATGCGGAAGTTGTGAAAAAGGTCCATACATTACCCTTAACGAAAATATAAAGATACGCCCATACAGACTGTACTGTAATTCACACACGGGCATTTTCTTTGGTATGCCCTGTCATTTTCTTTGGTAAATTAGTGTAATTTTTAGTAATAAAAATACAGTAAAATAATTTTTACATCAATAATTTACTGTTCACCAGCAGCACGTCTTACTGAGGGTTCTTCCCTTCAAACTTCACAGTTAGATACATCTCCAGGAGACATTTCCAATGAGCCCTCATTTGCAATTTTAGCCCCCGTAGATCACGAGTTATTCGCCAGAAACCGTGAGAGCCGGAGCGTGTCCGTCTTTTAAAAACCCTAGCGCCGTGCACGGGAACCAGTACAAAAACATTTATACAGTTTTATTTTATATGGAAATGTAGCTCAATTTACATTCATATTTATGTTACAAAATTAATAGAATGCGTAAGTAAAAGAAGAATGCGTTAATAAAATGCGTAAAAAAACATATTACCGCGAAAAAATAAATGCGGAGAATATTTGCAGGTTCCACGTAATTGTGGAGATTTCCACGTAAAACAATCAGTTAAGTTCTCAGAAAAAATCTGTGTGTGACTGAATCCGCGACTCCTGATCCACATATATATTTATATATATTAATCAGGCAAAAGCTCATTAAAATCATTAATATGACAAAGACAAGACAACTAAAATGAGCTAAACTAGGTGAACTAAAATAAATTCAGACCAAAGAACCTTGTTGGCTTCGACTGAATGAAGGAAAAAGAGGTAAACCCACCATAGTGCACAGTGTTGAATGTGCCAGCCACAGTCTTGCAGGAGGAGTTGTCTCCCCCACACACGCCACATTTATCTCTCCTGGCCTTGGAGTTCAAAACATGGTCACATCCCGCTTGCTGCAGAGTGCAAATATGGAAGGGAATGAACTCAGTGTTATCGTCACACATGCAAAACATCATAAACTGCATTCTGCCGTGGGGCTGGGATGCAGCAGGCTAGGGGACAGGAGAGCCATAAACAAGGTTTTATGGTACTTTTAACAATTCATAGCTGTCAAATTAATGGAGAGTAAAACAGTTTATAGGCAAAGAGGAAGAAAATATTCAGTGAGTCAGTGAGCTCGTGCAGTGATACGATTATTTGTCTGCTTGAATGTGACCCCAAAGAAAGAATTTTTCATTGAAACAGTGGACAAACTTTGCTTTTTAGGGTGTTTTCACACATGCCTCATTTAGTTCAGTTGAATCGCAGTAGAGTTCGTTTTCCTAGTTGGTGCGGTTCGTTTGGGCAGGTGTGAATGTAACAATTGCACCCGAGTGCGCACCAAAAGCGGACCAAAAAAGCGTACCGAGACCTCCTTGAAGAGGT
>JBBPCX010000141.1:17394574-17407807 GCA_037974365.1 Hydrocynus forskahlii | reverse complement strand
ACACACACACACACACACACAAGACCAGGACCCGGATTCAAACCCCCAACCCTGGATGTGTGAGGCAACAACACTACCCAATGTGCCACAGTGGGGCTTTAATAATTTATATTATATATAAAAACTTCACAAACAGAATACATTAGTGTGTTATATTACAAATAATATAATATAGTATAAAATAATATAATATAATGAAAAAAAACTAATAAATCATATTATGAAACTTTTTATCATCATCATCATGATTATTATTGTGCATGTTAGGGCTTAGGGCACCTTCTGGGACAGTCCAAGTACTGTGGGCTGTGATAAAATACTGCATAACTGTGTTTCCCAATAAACACACCCTCCTTTCGAAAGGTCCCACCCAAAGTCCCACCCACAGCTTTGGACTGACAGATGTGCCCCTCTTTGATTGCTGAATCATTACAATATCGTCAGTGTTGCCTGATGAGAGAGTGAAAATGTTAAAATGACTCATTATGTTCATCATATCTGTTATTTGTTTTTTTTTTTACAATTAAATTGCAGATTATGTTTGCATGGAAATGCTTTTGCGAATATGTGACCGAATTTGCTTTTGAATGTCAGTAAAGTCCTCAAAATTCTGTAAACACTCACTTGTCCAGTCTTGCAAAGAGGCACATTTGACTCGCTGAAATAGGTGAGAGTGCTGCATGTGATGTTTCCCTTACCAGCTCATTGTTTATGATGACCAGCTTCACCACGACGATGTTTATTAAGTTGCCAATGCTGGGATCCTTATAGATTGAGGAAACCTGAGAGGAGACAGAATGATCAGAATGGTATTAGAAGAAAGAACTTTCTCAGACGGGTCTGGGGTCTCACCCTGTCAGTTCTTGTGATGGTTTAGTTTGGATGGTGAGTGGGAGTGTCCCTCCTACACGGAGGGAAGGAACGCACCAGCGTTTTCAAATAATTTCACAAGCAATTTCAGTGACATGACCGGTGATTGGAGCGCACTGAATGCCTAAACCAATTACATGCTCAGTTGCTGCTTCTGCCCCTGCAAAACTCTTCGTTGCCAAAAACGTAAATTAGTTAGAGCGTGGCCAGCAGAAAGGAGGAATTTCACATCATAAACTTCAAGCATACTGGCCCATCAGTGTCGAGGAAAAATGCCCAAGGTCCAATTTATCATCTCGCATGTCCTAAAGCCATTTGTCTTGATATGACTCTAATAAATACAGCCCTGTCCAGCTAAGACTGTTAACAAGGGCTCACATAGCAATTCTATTTATAATTCCGTTGGTCAGCTGCTGGAGAAATATTTCTCGGCTGTTGAGAGGTTGATTGCACTCCCAGAACCTGTGGAGAAGCCCGGCCTGTGCCAAGATCTGAATATAGGTCAACTTCTCCTCCCTAACGGCCCTTCTTAAAAAGCATCTCAAGTATGCCTTTTATGCAACGACATACCTGATTTTATTTCTCTTTTTTTCACATTCATCATATCTGTCAGATGAGTTGAACTCCCGCTGTCCTTCTCTTGCTGACCTTCCATCCAACCATCCATCCAACCATCCATTTATCCATGCATCAATCCAATTATCCATCCATTTATCCATTCTTTCATTTTTCCATTCATCTATCCATCCATTAACCATGTATCCATTCATCATTTATCCATCCTTCCATCCACCTATCCATTAATCCATTCATCAATCCATTCTTCCATGCTTTCATTTATCCATTCATCCATCCATCTATTCACCCATGTGTCCATTTATCCATTTATCAATCCACCCTTTCATCCATCAAACTATTCATCCATTCATCTGTTCATCCATCCATCCATCCATCTATCCATCCAACCATCCATATCCTACTAGGGTTGTAAAGTTTAACCTGACACTCATAGTGTGAAAAGTGGAGAAACACCCTGGACAGGTCATCAGTCCACCAGCATTGCTAAATGCAAGAATTTAAAAAAGTAATGCAATGTGACTTTTCACCCAGTATTGTTCAGCTCCACAGGGCAGTGCTGTAAAAGGGCAGCAGGCTTTTGCGATTACTTACGATGGACATCAGCGTGAGAATGTAGTGCTGGAGGTTGCTCCCGTGGTGTTCCACCATCTTGGAGTCGGCAACCACCATGACTTCCACGAAGCGCGGGTAGGAGAGGAAGCGCTTTGATCTCCGGTGAGGTCCTGAGTCACTGCTGCCGTTAGCAGGGCGCTGCTGGTTTTCCGCAGAGGGGAAGGGGCCCGAGAATACCCCAGCGCCGAGAGCCTCCAGGTCAGACGACATGCTGCGAGACGTCCCGCCCTTCTCTACACCCCCCTGTACCTTTTGTGTCTGCTCATGACCTGGCAAAAATGCAAAGACATCTCAGGACCATTTTAGGAACCTGCTTTGTGCTGATGTGAAGAAAAAAAAAGCTCCTCACAAATGGAACTGATTAGAAATGAACTGGGATGAACCAAACAGCCCCAGTGCAGCATGAAGTCCCATTCATTTCCATACAACTCGCATTAGGGCAACCCAGGAGATCAGCTGCTAAATGCAGAACAGTCCTCTAAGCAGGCTGGTTTTTTTATTGGTGTGGGCTGGTTTTCTGATTCAAGGTAATCACATAATTCAGTTAAAGTAAGTTCTTTTTAAAACAGGGGTCTTTAACCACATTAACTGGGTTAAAAATCCCAATTCCTGCATTTCACTTTTTGTGAAACACTGCAGACAGCTTATGCAAACATGTCACTGTACTGGCATCTTTGTCAAGAAGTCCCATTTAAATCAATGCGCATTGCAAAAGTGGATTGGTCCATCTTTTCCAATGACCCAACAGTAATACACTTACAACAGACACAAATGACAAGCATTTCTTTCCTTATTGTTTATTTAAAGGTGCCCATACCAAAGTTTGATCTAAGCATGTGAATATTGTTGGTGTTAAACAACATACCATTTACTCCCCGATCCATACTGTACGTTTATTGAGACAGTCAGAAATAACAGCCCATTTCCAATTCACTGTCACAAAAATCAACACATATTATATATTACAATGTATTTAGCCTCACATTCATGGTCACATTATAGCAGTGTTTTAAACTAGGTCAATCCCAGTCACCCAGAATCATTTAAACGCATCAGTCCTGAACATCCATTGGCATGTTCAAATGTGAAGAAAGATTTAAATGGTCATTTTGAAATTAATTATGGTGTAAAAACAGAGGCCCTGAGAAAAGAAATGAAAATAAAGACAACTATAAGCACCAAGTAAGGGGTGTAAAAGCATTTGCAATATTAAACAAATCTACTGAAAACGTACCAAACAAGAACTTTTTCCTGGTTCACTGTAGATTATTTTGGCAACAAACGAAACCAGGCCCTACATATTACGAAAAAATAACCGCAGTCATGAAAGAAAGTCCCAGACTAGGAAAACAACAATCAAACTGCAAGTGTTGATTGAAAAATATCAGACATCCGATGAAATTACTGGCTGTACAGATCCATTCCTGGGGTTTTGAGGCCGCACACTGAAGTCTGAGAGCTACTCAAGGCCTGAAGAGTGACACTAAACTAACATCTACAGTCTGTTCTATGAATTCCCCTTGAACCGAACCGCCTTCCGAGGCCTGCAGCCTCTTAGCAGCAGATCAAACCCCAATCTCATGGCACTGTGTGACTGCAAATACAAACAATGGGCAACAGCCCCTCTAAGTGTTTAGCATTGTTATTGGAATGAGATGAAAAATGGTTTGTGGCGAGGGCCCGAGTCTGCCTCTCAGCAAGCAGCATCGTGTCCAGAAAAGGAGGGCGTCTTAGGGGGGGTTCATGCTAGGTAAACTTGGCAAGCTGCCACGAAACCAATGATGGAGCAAAAGCCTTTCCATTTCTAGAGCGAACGCCGGCGAGCTGAAGCCTCGGGATGCAACGGCAGTGCTGGAAGTACATTTTCTGAAGATAACCGAGGACGTTCATGCAACATCTGCCTGGAACAAACTAAAACGGGCCACGTTTCCACATGCTTCAGTGCACCATGACCGTGTTCTTTGATGGTTTTCATATATTGGGAAAAGCTGAAAGAAAATGTGGCGTGTGTAAAAGTTTGGGCACCCTTTCACTCAGTCCACTGGTTTATTGTAAGATCTCAGGTGTGGACAGCTCCAGATGATCCAATGATGTGTACCTCCAAACCTCTCAGGGTGGTGGGACATCCATCAGCTCATCTAAGTGACTGACCGAGGTTCGGAAATTAAAGATCTTTAAGAAATCTAAACACTGCTTGTAATTTTCATAGTATGTGTAAGTTGAGAACTGTAGAAACAAAGAAAAGATCTAGACGTGGTTGAATCTCCAAAAAATAAATTCGGATACATCTCTCTCGTGTTTTCTTAAACGACACATTTGTAGAATGTTTTGGTGAATAACCTTATTAGATTTATTTATTAATTTATTAATTTATTTATTTATTATTCATTAGTAAAGTATCAATGCTAATTATGTGAGGACGTCCTTTCCTCCAGTGATAAGGCAGCTCTTTGCTTTGTCTTTAAATAATAGTTTTTACATCTTTGGATTTTAGGGATCCTGTTGAGAATCTAAAGGTTTTTAAGCTTGTTCAAAAGTGATTTTCAAAAGATCTTCTAAAAAGAAAACAGCAGGGACACATTTATCTATTCATTGCTGTGTTTTTGCTGTTTTGAACAATAAAATCTGTTTTAAAAGTAAAAATGTATAATGTGGACATGGTTATTTATAACATAATAAGCCAATGTTGATGTGCAGTAATCACTGTTTTCTGATAGGTTTCTATTAGAAAACAAGCCACTTCAGAACACAGTGAAATATATTGGATCCATCTAGTTTTAATTATACTGTAGTATATTGTTTTATAATTATTTGGTCTCAGTTTCAGTTTAATTTAGTAACTCTACACAAACGTTAAGAGTTACTAACTGAGTTGTGCACTCCAGTTTATCATTTATTTAAATGGGATTTTTCCTAATGTTCTGCCAAGCTTGTCCGACCTCACGACAGTAGCCCAGTGGATGAGGTTCTGAAAGGTCAGCTGGGGTCATGGTGAAACCTCTCCTCCTGCTGAAAAGGGGAAACCACAATAGGCCTTTCATAAAGCCCTTAAAACCATGTTATCTTAGGTAAGCTTTGCAGTTTAAGGGGGCTAAATATTTCCTCTACATATCAGAATATCAGGTGGGGGGGGGGCAGCGCCACAAAAGGCCCTGTTGAGGTTGTTGAACAGGCAGCAATGTGCAGCGTATTGCATTACATGGGATCCGAATTTATTTTCATAGCGATGAATTTCCAAATGTTTTGAGTCATTCACCACTTCGCCACAATGCCACTCGCCACGGCTCAGGCCGTATTGGGCCTATCAGGTTTCCTTATCTGCAGGCCACAGGAAGTGCAAGAGTCAACAGGATTTTGTGGCAATAAACTGAGATGGGGGGGGGGTTGGCAATGGTGTAGACTGAGAACATTCAGAGTGATTTTTCCTGCTGTGCTGCACTTCCCTCAATGATATTTGTTGGAAAATAGAAAAGTGGCAGAATAAAATAAGCCATAAATAGTCGCAGGAACATGCTTATGGCATTGTCTATAAACCTCTCAAGGCTCTGTGGAGAAAAAGAAAAGGTTCCCACCCGAGAAGCTCGATTATAAATGACTGTTCCAACTTTCAGACCTTACTGTTCAGACTGATAAGTGCAGCTACAGCAAGCCGCCTGTTTAATGCTAAGCCTTTTTGGGCAAAAAGGGCTAAAGCATGGCCATATTCGGCTCCCATAAAGGTAGTAATGCAAGTGTGTGTGTGGTTTGTCCCCAAATTCCACTTTGTACAGTATCAAGGATCTCTTCACTACACTTTCTCCCACTTGCAGTCGCACATGTTGTATTTCCAGTGGCTCTACAGTCTTAAAAATAAACTTGCCATAAAATTTTCATTATGCCATTAAAGAACCACTTCTGCTTCCGTAAAGAATTTTTCAGTGTGGAGAATCATTTTTGTTAACGAGGTGCATGAAGAGTGGGAAGATCCTCTTTAAATGTGATGGGACCTCCACGGAACGCAGAAGGACCCGTAAAATCGTAAAGAAACTACTTTTTCTTCATGGAAACAAAAGTGGTTCTTCTATGGCATTGTTCAAATGATCAAATCTGTTTGTTCTATTACTATCCATACTAAACATCATAAACATTCTAAAAAACAGGGGATGCACTGCCTTTCCTCTTCTTGGGGATTCACAATGTTTTTTTTTGGAAGGATGCTACAGGCTGTGCATCTCCCTGTTGCAACAGTAGCATCTCAACTGTCAATCAGTCATGTTAGCTAGCAATCGCTTCAGTTTTTACAGGCAGAAAGCTGTGGCACAGTGATCTACTATCGTCTATTGCAGGGGTGACCAGTGCCGGCACAGGTTGGTCATTTCCCTGCTCATACACACCTGGTTCAACTCACCTGTTAACGGCCAGATTTAGTGAGTGTGTGAGGAAGGGAACCCTCAAATTTTGTTGGACACCAGGCCTCCAGTACAGGAGCCATGCACCCATGCAATGCTGCTAGTCTGACTGAAAAAAGGTGCTTATTGTTTGACATCATACTTTTGACTTCTGAAAAGTTCAGGATATTAATGTAACCAACAACACAACTGTCTATTACAACTGTCAGTGAAGGTCCACCTTCTTTTGATTTGTTTGGGCTCCAATCTTACAAAAAGAGGTTCCATTTGGAAGCATGTTTGTGTTATAACATTAATGAACCTTAGCATAGAACGCTTTTAATCTTGCATGAACTATTCATTACTGTTTAAAAGTATAGACAGGGCAGAGAGAAAAACCCCATCCACTTTTCTAGATGGCATTATCCTGCTAGGACCTCTTGAGAAAGATGCCAGCCCAATGTCTGGCATTTATGAAGAAACCAGAGTGAGTCAATACAAGAGAACTCTCCTGAGAACCTCTGCAAACAACGTGAATTAGTTCTGAAGGCCACACTTTCTTACCTGAAGCATCGCATGCCGATGGGTCTTCTTTGGCCTCTTTATGTGCGTCTTTTCTGTAGACTATATGAGGTTTGACGTGTTCTTCTTCATAACTGTTGCCATTGTAGCTGTGAAGGGGCTCCACGAAATACTCCCCTTCTGACGACCTGAAAGTGCCAAGCTAGGGAAAAAAACACACACACAACGGCACTTCAAATGGAGTGTGCCTCGGGAGGCGTGTGTACCCACATTCCACAGGTTGCTGTTAATTGCCCTTGTCATACCCTCATCCACGATATTCACAGCCAGATCCCTCAGAAATCGTGCAGCCATTGCAAAACAAGGACGTGTTGTGCATGCACATAAGCAAACTGGCCTCCAATGGGGCAATATCAGCGATGGCTATCAGAAAATTATGGCATTGTGTGACATGCTTATGTTTTTAAAGGGGGGAAGGGGGTCCGGGGGTGCTGAGCTTGGAGATGTGAGGCTAGCATTCCAACACGTGAAGTGTGGTCTCTCACACTACAAAGAAAGTGAAAACTGGAGAGCAGCCAAGCAAACATCTAGAAAGACCAATTACGAATCCTGTGGCAACAAAAGGTTTCCGAATAATAACAACACCTCGGCTAAAACCAGCAGCACTGCTGATTACAGAAATCCCAAGTGTCAGTCACATCTTATTTCAACGTTCCACAGCTCCAGTGCCCCCCTTAGGTACCCCTGTCTACAAATGTTCATGGTTTTAGAGACATAATTGGTTTTAGTGTTAGGAATAGGACCCGGCTTATGATTTAAGGTTTTGGAGTGTAGGCAAAGCTAAGCTGAGTAAGGTGTAAGGTTAAGCAGAAGCCCAAGTGTCCAGAGACTCCTCCAGTCATATAGTCTGCTGTGTAAATGGGGTGGATTGGTGGATGGGTGGATTGGTGGATGGGTGGGGGTTGGGGAGGGACGTCCTACATGGTAACATCTCCATATCCCAAAAGCTTTGATAATATGGTAAAAAGAGACATAGCGTCATTTCTGTGTTGATAGCAATATACTATTTTATATTAAAACTCTACAGATGCTCCCTGATGATACTACCATATGATATGCTGTCCCATAATACCATATAACAAACTGTCCCATAATACAAAACGCACTGTCCCATTATACTTTATAGAACACTATACTTTATAGTACACTTTATAGACGCCGAGTGCTGTGGCTACAGGCAAAGGCAAGTCACTCATGAAGTGTTGAGTTGTTGGCTGCAAAGAACAACACAAATTTTCATGTGTGGTATACACGGGTGGGATGGGTGGGGCGTGGCCAGCAACAGCTTATTTCAATAAAAGTGATAGAGCCCTTAAACAGCTCATTTTGAAAGAGACTGTAACTGTCAGGAATAGAGCTGGTGAGATCTCTTTATGTGAGAGTGATTGTGTGCAAAGAACTTCACGAACATGTTTTGTAGCCCATAGACCTACTATAACTTGTTTAAGAAAAGGTATAATATGTCCCCTTTAAAAGCATTTAACACAAGGTCCCACAAGGTCCCATAATACTGTATAACACACTGTCCCACAATACTATACAACACACTGTCCCATAATAATAAGGATCAACAGTCCACGAGAAATACAACCACGAATCAGTGCCACAGCTCCTTGCATGAAAACCATTGTTTTGTTATTAAAGGCTTTTAGAGCATTAACTGGTTGCTGGTTCTGTTGTCATCTGGTGAGGCCGTGAAAAATTTTTTTTTTACAAAGCATGACTATAAGCGAATGAGTATGAGCGCGCTCAGCAAAAATTACTACCATACTGGACGTAATCAGTGGCCAAAAATTCCAAAAATCCCAAAAATTATAGCAGCACTATCTTATTTATTTGCAAATCTATCAGTCGCCAATACATTGTGCACCCCTAGTGGTAACTTATTACAACATCAGAGCCCTGCAAAGCAGTTGTCTTACAGGCCAGCCCTGCCCCTGACTAACATCACTCAGACAACCTGCAAGCTCTTTCAGTCCAGCAGCTTCTCCCTTCCAAAAATGCATTCGAAATGTGCGCCAGACAGCCCTGGCAACTCCAGAGGCCTGCGTGCAGAATCTGGGAAGACTCTTTCAACACCAACGCATCCAGCTGAGAGTACGAGCGAGGCACAGCCCGTGCCGGACGGCCCCGTTCAGGACTTCAAAGCACGCACTCCTCCCTGCATCCTGGCTCACTTTAACCCTCCTTTTCCTGCATCTTCAGAGGACTCTGCTTACCCAGCAAACCCGCAATGATGGAGGTGAGAGCAAGTCAACTAAAGGAGACCCGGCCTCAGTGTTTATAATAGAGACATAATGTTCTTTTTTTCATGATTTAGCTCTGAAGTAGTGTGGGAAACCACAAAACCCGCTGGAGAGCCTTTTCCCGTCTTGTTTACATCACTCGCTAGCGTCCCACACATACAACTTCAAATCCAAAGTCAGAGGACAGTCAATTATGTGGCTTCTCGTACTCCTTTGCGTCCTTATCGACGGTATGATGACACAGTCGCCATATAAGGTCTTGCTCTGACATCAGCACTACAACACTTCTCTCATTTTTCTTTTTTCTTCCCAAAGCACAAGAGAAATGGATCATGAGGGACTTTACAAAAAGACATTGTTTAATTAAATAATGCCAAACCACTGACAGTTACTGCTCACACAGCCTTTTTAGACACTGTTCCAATATTCCATATGAGCAAATAGGTTCATTATATCCTAAAAGATTATAACTGAATGAAATTAATTGAATGAAAGAATGACTGAAAGAATAGATTTATCATTCAAGGCCAATGGCATCCATGTCCCACATAACATTCTGTCCAATAAAACCATATAACACACTTTTCCATACTACTATACAACACTCTGTCCCATGATACTGTATAACACACTGTCCCACAATACCATGTGACACACTGTCCCATAATACCATATAACACACTGTCCCATAATACTATATAACACACTGTCCCATAATACCATATAACACACTGTCCCATAATACTGTATAACACACTGTCCCATAATACCATATAACACACTGTCCCATAATATTGTATAACACACCGTCCCATAATACTATATAACACACTGTCCCATAATACCATCTAACACACTGTCACATAATACCATATAACACACTGTCCCATAATACCATTTAACACACTGTCCCATAATACTATATAACATAATGTCCCATAATACTGTATAACACACTGTCCTACAATACCATATAACACACTGTCCCATAATACTATATAACACATTGTCCCATAATACTATATAACACACTGTCCTATAATACTATATAACACACTGTCCCATAGTACTATATAACACACTGTCCCATAATACCATATAACACACTGTCCCATAATACTGTATAACATACTGTCCCATAATACTGTATAACACACTTTCCTACACTAATATATAACACATTGATCCATAATACTATATAATACTCTGTTCCATAATACTTTATATCACACTGTCCCACAATACTATACAACACACTGTCCCATACTACTATATGACATACTGTCCCATACTACTATATAACACACTGTCCCATACTACTATAAAACACACTGATCCATAATACTATACAACATGCTGTCCTATAATACCAAAATATACAGTGCCATAATACCCAAACATGTCTTCTATAACACTATATAATACAATGTGCCCTAAAACTGTATATAATACTATACAACACTCTGTCACAATATTATATAACCCATGATACCAATGCATACTGTGCCTTCATACCACATAACACATTCCATGATGCCATACAACACACTGTCCCACAACACTATACAACCCATAATATACATACAGTATCATAATACGCAAACATGTCCCATTTTACCAACATAATGTCTCACATGCCTTAACACAGTGTCTCATACAGGAGCATACTGGTCATTATGACCTAACATGCTAATCTTATATTAATCAGCACATATGACCTACCAAACTGTCCCATATTACTGGTTGTCCCATTAGACCATGTAGTATACAGTCCAATTTAACATTATACCGCACTGGCCTATAAAACCAGACACACAGTGCTATAATACCATTTTACCAACATACTCACCCATGCACTGATGATCGACTTCATTACGTGCAACTATTTTCTATCCATACTCACTGTCCATTTTATCGGTTCCACAAACCATTGTAGTTTACAGTTACAAACTGTAGTTCATCTGTTTCTCTGCCTCCCTTTTCCCTGCTCTTTATTGTTTAGGACCCCAGAGGACCACCAGTGAGCAGGTATTTATTTGTGTGGTGAATTGGGTGGTCAGCAGTGACACACACGTGGTAGTGGCAAACGTGTGTGTACGTTTATGTCCTGTGGCCAGAAACTAATGAGGGACTAGAGAATGACCAACACAAACTGTGCAACATCAGATGGACCATTTTCACTGCAAGGCAGACCAACGTGTTAGATGTGTCTAATAGAGTGGACAGTGAGTGGACACAGTGTTTAAAAACACAAGTAGCAGACACACATGCATACACACACACACACACACAAACACACTAACATCCCACTACCATGTCAGTGACTCTGCTCTGCTGAGAATAATTCACCACCAAAATAATACCTGCTCACTGGTGGTCCGGAATGGAGAAAAGGGGGCTAAGAAATGATGTAGAGAAACTGATGGACCAGAGTGTGCTGTTGTAAACTATAATGTGGTATAATATGGTCAGTGGAGCTGATATATTAGACCACATGACTATGTTATGGCCACATAACATACTGGCCTATTTCACCCATTACCAGACTGACGTGTCCCATGTTACTTAACAGTCCCATGGGACCTTATAACACACTGTCCCATATTACCCAAACAATGGCCCACAAGCACACAGCCCCAGAATATTTATATTTCCAAAAACTGTCCAGAGGCCCCATATCACTGTTTCCCTCTGTTACCACGTGACTGCTCCATGTGATCCAACACAGTGGCCCACAAACACACTGTCCCAAACTGGACAGACTCACAGCTCCACATGACCTTTTAACACACTGTAATAATAGTCCAACACACTCTCATAATATCCCAACACGCTATCCCATAAAAGCCCAACACACTGTCCCATAGGAGTCCCACAGACTGCCCAACAATAGGCTAAAACAATGTCCCATAAGTTGAACACTGTTCCATAAAAGCCCAACACTGTCCCATAATAACCCAACACACTGTCCTGCAACAACCCAACACACAGTCCCATTACAACCCAATACACTGTCCTGCCACTACCAAACACACAGTCCCATTACAATCCAACACACTGTCCTGCCACTACCAAACACACAGTCCCATTACAATCCAACACACTGTCCCATAATAACCAAACACACTGTCCTGTCACAACCCAACTCCACAGTCCCATAATAACACACCACACAGTCCCATTCCAACCCAACACAGTCCCATTACAACCCAAAACACTGTCCTGCAACAACCCAACACACTGTTCCATAATAACCCAACACACAGTCCCATTACAACCCAACACACTGTCCTGCAACAACCCAACACACAGTCACATAATAACCCAACAAACAGTCCCATTTCAACCCAACACACTGTCCTGCAACAACCCCACCCACAGTCCCATTACAACCCAACACACTGTCCTGCAACAACCCAACATACAGTCCCATAATAATTAAACACACTGTTCCACAACAACCCAACATACAGTCCCATAATAACCCAATACATTGTCCTGCAACAACCCAACATACAGTCCCATAATAATTAAACACGCTGTCCCATAACAACCCAACACACAGTCCCATAATAACCCAATACACTGTCCCATGACAACCCAACACATTGTCCCACAATAGCCCACATCAGATAGAACACACTGCCTCCCACTGTTACCATACACTGCAATATGTGATCAAACGCACTGTCCCACAAATACACTGTCCCAAATTGGCCAGACTCATGATAGTTCAACACACTGTCCGATTATAATAACCCAACACACTGTCACGCTGTACTAACCCAACATGCTGTCCCATAACAACCCAACACACTGTCTGATAATAGCCCAACACACTGTCCCATATGCACACTACTGATCAAGTTTTTCAGGGTTTCAGGGTTTTTTTACTGAAATTCAAACAGTTCAAGTCCAATGAATAGCATGAAATGGTACAAAGGACAGTGCTGAACTGCGAGAGGATTAAAAATGGT
>JBBPCX010000141.1:17370699-17384060 GCA_037974365.1 Hydrocynus forskahlii | reverse complement strand
AGTAAGTTTACACTCTTTGCTGCTTTAATGTTATTAACATCAGTTTTATAGTTGATGATTTTTATTCTTGACATCAACTTTATTCCTGAAGTCAGCTTTCAGTGTCTCAAGAGCATCAACATTTTTATTCCATTATGAGCCAGTCGAAGAAGGTTTTCAATCCCGCTGTTTACAACGCATAAATGGTTCCTTGATTTGTTGTCTGGTTTTTGCAGCTTTGCTTTGAATTCGCCATATAATATGGTGGTCATTTTGGATTCATACGGAGTGGTGATGTGGAGCCAACAATTTGTTGATGTCTCTAAATCAAGGAGGAAAGCTCAAAGAGAAAAATGTGAACACTATTTTTACTGGCTTGGTTTGTTTCACAGTCACTCGTGCTGTCGAGTCCATAGCCTTACCCTGAGGTGCATGATTTACGTTTCTTATTTAGAGTGAAAACACCCATCCATCCTTTAATCAATGGCTGGGTTTGGCTGGAGAACATAATTCATGTGACATGGCTCGCATGGCTTGGAGGCCACAAATAATGGAGAAATTGGTTTTCTTCTGCCCTGTAATATCCAGCATGAATAGATCTGTATAGCAACAGATTCTATTGAGCGAAGCCATGGAAAAAACACTTTGGGTTCCAGGTCAAGTCAAGTCAAGCCAAGTTTATTTATAATAGCCATTATCTTACACAAAGGTCACTGAATGTGCTTTACAAGAATGGAATAAAAACAAAATAGAATAAAGTAAAAGTAAAATAGAAGAAGCAATAAAAGAATGCATAAAAATCAATTAAACGAGATTGAAAGTGCAATGGAAGTAAAGCCAAAGTGACCTTCGTCATCTAAGCTATATACATGAATACAGTGAGACGATACAGTGTGGCTCCAGATTTTACAGAGCACAAAACAATACGCATACATAAATAACCTATGAGAATATGATCTATAATAGAGGTAAAATGTGTGCACTTTGGTACAAGGATGTGCAATTTGGAACAAGATACATTTCACATGCTTTAGGGAACTTTGTTGCTTTCCACCTGACTGCTTGAGCAATTTTGCACAATTTTGCGCATTTTTTAGAAAGCCACATTAGTGGAATGTAATTGTGTGCTTTATATGTGCTTGCTCCTTGAAGAATCAATCAGTCAAAAAAAAGCTCAGTGAGGTTCTTCAGGGAACCAAATGTGGTCCTTCTATTGCAATGCTCCAAAAACCCATTTTGGTATCTTAAGTATAACTTATGGCAGTCTTAATTAGGATTTTCAACTTGAAAATAGTGACGTAATCACAGGAAGGTCTCTTCAAAACCTGGCACGAAGGTGCAAAGTGATGGCTGAGTTGGGAGGATGTCCAGAAGGAGGACAGAGGGGAGGGGAGGGCTGTATTATGACTTTCTCAGGGAGAGACCCAGCAGTGTTTAGAGAAAGCCCATGGTGGCCAGAGGGGATTTGCTGGAGAGCAGCACGCAGTTGTTAAACAGCCGTGCCCTTCAAAAGACTAGATACAGCTGTGCGAGAGGCCTCATGCTTCATTCTCATCGCTCTCTGTTGCTGTTCCTGTTTTCCATGCACTGATTTTCCCAAACACACTTTGGAAACCCTTACTTTTCAGGAACTTCCCAGTGACTGGCTTGAAAAGGGTCTTAGCTTTTATAGTGTTCCTTCACAACCAACCCCCCCCAAACCCCATACACACACACTTCCCCTTTCTTTTTCTTCCTTCCTTCCTTCTTTCTCTGTCATTTCTTATCTCTCCTTATTTTCTCTCCATCTTCCCCACTCTCTGGGTTCCTCCTCGTTCACATGTTCTGCCGTGAGGGTGGGCTTATGGAGCTGAACCAGATGTACCACTAACAAGTCATTCACAGCGCGGTGCAAAAGTCTTAGACACCTGAGAAAATGACATTTAAACCTGTTTAGCTGAGCAGTTTTTGTTTTAATAAGGTAATAGTAGAATGCATACTTATGATATTAACGCAGTAAATAGTGATTTATTTTGTATGTCTGTGGGTTTGCTTAATCATTCCCAGACCTCTATTCATGGAAGCCCAGTTTTACTTTCTGGTCCTCCTCAAATACCTTCAAATACCTGTTTCTGCGCAATCGATACTTCATTAGATTAAATCAGGAGTTTCACAAATCCATCCAAAGGCTGGAGGCATTGAGGAGAAATCTGGAACCAAACCTTACCAGCTCATAAAACTTCAAGTACTTTTTACAGTCCAAACAACTGAAGAGCAAATTTCCAAAACTCACTCAGTCCAAAAGCTTTTTTTTTTTTTGGAAAATCACGTTTTATTTGTTTTACCTATTTGAAAGCAATTCTTACAGGAAATACTTGTTTTAATTGAAATTTTACAGTTACTTGTCATTTTTCAGTGCCTGTTTCTAAAGTGCAACTCCTGCACATTTTAGTACGGCCAACTTTGTTTAATGTCCCTCATTGCCCAGAAAAAAGGCTGTAGACATTTTGCCCAGGAGCCTGAGACTTTTGCACAAATCTGCTTGATTAGTCCATCATGGTTTTCCAAATATACATGTACGTAAAGTCCACATACATCAAAGCAAAATATATTCTAATTTCTAGTGTTTATTGTGGTCCCACTTTATTTTATGCCTCTATTAACTGTGTTATTGCACAATAGCAATACATGTAATGTCAATGAAACTACTACAAGTGATATATCCACTGTTACAGCTGGATTATAGTTGTGTTTCTGTGAATACAGATGTTCATCGCCTTCAGTTTTTTACTCATAGAAACGTAGAGGAAAAACCACACACCCTCTGAGAGAAAAACATCCCATGAGGTTGAATGGAAAGAGAATGGGAAATTGTGGGACATGCCTTCAAACAGCTTGAACATAAAATGTCAACATCAGCCTGTATCAATACCCCTCAGTCGAAACTGAAAGGGCCAGAGACACACTGCTCCCCAGGCTCAGTTTTGGGGCAGCTGGTCATCTTGTGGTTAGAGAGTAGCCTCTGCGAACAGAGGGCTGTGGGTTCAAATCCCAGGAATGCCAGTGGCACCACTGAGGTACCCTTGAGCAAGATCCCATCCCCACACACCGCTTCACTTGGGTTAAATACAGAAAAAGAATTTCACATTGTTCACACTGTGTGCTGTGCTGAGGACAAATTTATTTTGTATGAACTTGTCATCTTGCTATTTTGTCATCAAGACCAAATTGCTCAGGTACAGCTGCACTACTACATATAATTAGCACTAAAGTCTGGCTGGAGAAAATGACAGCTGGTGACTGATGTTTTCTTTGGAAATCGATTGACCACAGTGGCTGGAAGTTAAATGCTAGCGTTAAAGTCAAACCCTGATTACAATGTTCTTCACCACAGGCTCTTTCCAGAAGGCTCTTTTAAAGTGACTAATGGGTGACGAAGAACCATTTAGCCCCTGAAAATATGAAGATCCACCATAAAATGAAACCACCTGTGCCTTCTTTGTAATATCTGCACTTCTGTCACACTTTTAAGCACCTTTTACTGATTTTCAATGCATTTTGTTTACTTGCTACTATTTTTATATTTTCTGATTTACTAATATTTTGTATTCTATTCCTGTAAAGCCCATTGAATGACCTTTGAGTACGATATATATAAATAAACTTAACTTGACTTGCCACAGATGAACCCAGAGCAAGATACTGTAGCTAGAGAACTAGCGAACTAATTACATGTACTTGGAGAATTTGACTCATATACGCATTTTAACCACAAGTTCTCAGTAACTTTTTGACCTACCTGACACAAAAAAGTCTGCTGCATACAAAGGGGCCCCATAACAGGAGCTCTCCTGTCTGTTAATAGCTTTAAGACATCCATGACGTCTTTTTGGCCCTGGTTTTCGTCTTGGAATCCTGTAAAAGCTCAGTTCAGGTTTAAATATTCTATTAGTTGTACAACCCACCACACTACAGCTTTCTGGATTTGATTTAATTTTTAAGACAGTAAAAAGAACACGCAAGGCAGATCAATAGAAAGTGTTTTACCCCATGGGAAATGGCCTAAATGTGCTTTGTCTCTATGTAATTAAATTAGGATACACATGTAGTTAATTACACTACTGTAATCCAGTTGTAATAGTGACTACAACATAATAATTACACTAATTTTTGTCAACATTAAACACTGTTACATTATTTATATATATATATATATATACTGTATATTGGTGTTTATATAAAGCTATGGGTACCATCATAATATGAAAATATTACAGCGTAACAGTATCGAATGTTGACTGCCTAGTCAGCCATTCAGTTTGGGACTAATTTATCAACATAGAGCTTCAGTCCAGCACTGGACGGCCTAACCAATGGAAAACCAAGCTTAAGTATATTTACCTGGACACCACAGAAAAGAAACATCCTGACATTTCAAGAAATTAACGCTACAGCTTCCAGCCAAATCCTATTGATGGAATGAGAAAATAACTGCAGAACTTAAACACAAGCATGATTCTATTAAATAACAATGAACTAAAATGAAATTTTCCCAGAAAAAAAAATGGAAAGGCTCTTGAAAAGCTTGTAAGGACCTGCGGGTTTCCCTCAGCAATATGAACATTAAAGCAAAAAAGAAATAAGAAACATCATGCAATCAATTACAAAAACTTTTAAAAGACTGTAAAACATTTAATCAGCTGCAGATGGAGGGATGAGGATCTGTTCGGAAGATGAACTAGGAAATATTTTTCGTTTTTCTGTCTGAAGCTTTTAATGGGAACTTTTAAAAGAGAGCAAGAAGAAAAATGCTGTAAAGTGCAAGAAATTGATTTGAGGAGCTTTTGAAGTTTGAACCGGTCAAATATTGCTTATGTTCTTCAACACTTTTATTTTATTCTTCTACACCACTGTTTTATTCAAAGTTTTGGAGCTGAATCAAGTCTGTGAAATTGCTTGCAGTCATAAGGTCATTTTTGAACATACAAAGCATTTTTACAGGCCACATCTTTGTGACATTTGAAGCCATATACACTCTCAAATACATATTTACACTGGGAAGAAGTTTACATTTTGCATCATCATCACGTACTGCACTTTGGTGGGTCCATTGGTGAGTTGCAGAGGGTTCAGGTCGTGTTTGTAGGAAAATTATTAGAAACTGTTATTTTCTGCAATTGGCAGATTATTAAGCGCATATACACACATTTAATGTCATGCGTTCTATCAGTGTCAGGATATATAGACAGCGTGATGAAGTGTGATGCAGACAAACCCTTTGACCATCTTCAGTCAATATTAGCATTTAGCAAGAAATAAAAAGAAAAGTGGTGAAGAAAGGGGAACCCTAAGTGTTCTTGAGCTTTGAATTGACAGCTTTTCATCTGAATTCAGTTGGTATGCTTTGGTTCACTGAAATGAATTACTTTGTCACCACATTAAGTCATTTTTTAGGGTTGAACTATTGGATAGAATTGCTAATTGGAGCTGAACTTTCTGCCTCAATATTTTTTCATCAAAACTTCATTACATGATTCTCTTTAGTTTAAATGAG
This sequence comes from Hydrocynus forskahlii, assembly GCA_037974365.1. NCBI lineage: Eukaryota > Metazoa > Chordata > Actinopteri > Characiformes > Alestidae > Hydrocynus > Hydrocynus forskahlii. Next base: position 17,378,548 of record JBBPCX010000141.1, on the reverse strand, counting down.
ATGTTGGCTAGCATTGCTCAAAACTAGCCAAGAAAGAACACATTTGTGGGCAGAGTGTGGATGTCAGTTGCTTCCTCTGATTGGGCTTGAGGTTACCACGGCACGGAGAAAAAGGGAAGGTCAGCAAAGCTGTAGTTCATGTTCTGTTCTGTTTATGGTAGAGTCAGGATGGATGCTGATATGGGGCGTGATGTCCAGTCTCTGGGGGAGGCCCGGCTGGCACCCTCCCATCCTGCCCAATGAATGAAAATCAGATTACACCTTCAAAAAAAAATCTGGTAATATCAAATTCTCCTCCAACCTTGAGTTCTTCTCCTTAGATCTCCTTTTTCTTCTGATTTTTTCCCCTCCTTTTTTGGCAGCGAGCAGTTCCATGACTCTGAGTGGAGGTCACGGAGTGGAAGTTGAGTCGGAGTCAGACACAGTTCCAGATGTGCTGTGGAGCTCTTGAGGAAGCACTGCTGCTTGTTTATGATTAGAAAGAACCACACACACACACAAATACGCACACACACAAGCATACACACACACACACACACACACACACACACACACACACACTCACACACACACACTCTCCACTCCTTTTAAGTCTGGGAAACTTGTCGAAAGGCAAAGCCATGCAGATGCATTAAGCCTCTATGGCGATTGAGCTGAAATCTTGTTTTTTAAGAATGTTGAAAAGAGAACCTAAATCTTGAGTTGCTTCAGCAGGAACATGGACCATGAACCAGAAGGTCACTGGTCTCGTTCCAACCGATAACATCCTGCTACTGCAGCTGCAACTCCACCGGTTTGCTTACATAAGGGCTAAAAAGCATCCACTAAGTGACAGTCCTGAGCTCAATGACCAGTTTGGCAAAGAATTGAATTTCTACAAGTTTCTTACATCACATGTAGTCAGTTGGCAAAGTCATGTTTGGTGTCTGCACTGGAGCAAAGAAGCTAACAAGTAATGGGGTGGTGGAGGCCTAGTGGGTAGGATACTTACCTCTGGACCAAGAGGTCATGGGTTCAAATCCTACCTTCAGCAGACCACCACTGGGTTCCTGAGCGAGACCCTTAACTCTGAGTTGCTCCAGGGAGACTGCCCCCTATAGTTAGGGAATGGAAGTCACTTAAAAGCATTTGCTAAATGCTATAAATGTAATGGAGGGTTGAACCCTACCAGTATAAACTGCATACCTAAACCATCACCTCAAAGTGTGTCATGTTTTTAATTAACCTCAAATAGACTTGGTTATGTGGTTTCTGACACTGTATGACAATCTACTATTTATAAAAATGGATGTAAGTACCTGGCATGGCTAAGAAACAGCTTGAATTTTGATGCTTGAATTTTGTCCACACTGTCCATGTTTAGCATCCCGCATCAGAAACCACATGAGTGAGTCTATTTGTGGTTACTCAATGAAGCATCAGTGAAGTCTCAGTCAACTGTGTGATGATTAAGGCATTCAGTTTGCACTTGTTAGCAACATTAGCCTTGTAGCTCCACTGTAAGCTCAGCTTTGGACACCAAACTATGTCTTAGCTGATCAGCCACATGTGAATTCAGTTTGTGGCCATAACCATCCACCTCATGTTTGCTTGAGAATGTTTACCCAATTTTCTTTTGGCATTCATAAAAAGAAGGCCAAACCAATCTGAACCAGACCAGCACTTCGGCTGCAGATGATCTGGTTCCATTTGGTGTTCTCCATTATTCCAGTGTCATGCTCACTGGCCACTGTTCAAAATCAACTACTTCTGGTAGGACTTTACTGCAAAGTGAGGCTAAATCAGTCTTTCAGAATAAACCTACATTAACATTTATAAAGGTTTATGACAAATTTTTTTATGAAGTTTAACGTCAGCACCACCAGTATGCTGATCACCGCCTGATCATCTGGAATCATCTGCTCCTGTTTCTTCACTGGTTCAGGACTTCAGTTAAATTACTTTATTATGCTTGAATGATTCATATGTGGGTTACTTTGTGGCTTAACAAACAAAAAACATTCCTCTGAAACTGGTCAGGTTCAGGGACTGCATTGAAAATGAGTTCTTTTAATGTGCCTTTGAAAGAAAATACAAGAAAATCTGGCTATTTGGAAGCAAAATAATGGGTGGCTCAAGACTTTGGCACATAACTGTACAACCAGCTCAAATTTTTTTGATTTTTTCTGATTATTTTGCTTCCACTAACACAGTAGATAGTGGAAAGCTTTGTTCAACTTGCAGCCTGCACAGACGTTTCTTCATGCAAAGTTGGCTTTAGTACGGGGGCCACATTGCAAGGACAAGGAATTAGACAACAACATCGACACATATAAACATGACCCATTTCTCGGGCAGGTAAGTTTGGTCAGTTAATCATGTTGGTTTGGCCTTTTTCCAAAAATAACAAACTATTTCTTTGAGCCTATCTTATATTGAAGACATGTGGAGTGTATCACTCCTGGGAGAAAGGCACTGGGCGGTGAGTTGCAAAGCACAGATAACAAGGAATCTCTGATCATGTAGCAAAACGTGTCTAGAGAGAAGTCACACACACTCGGGTCAGTCTGGGTCAGCGTCGCATGTCTACTAACCCCTGAAGAAAAACGAACTGCCTCGACTCTCGCCGACTCAGCATAAGCTGCCCATAGAAGTTCGTACTTTAAAGCAGTTGTGTTTGGAATTAGAGGTGGAATATTGGCAGCACTTGTGCTCTGGTACATATTTGAACATTGTATAAAAGAACTCGACCAAAACAACTGTCATAATAAAAGATTTTCGTCCTGGTCCGGTCCTCTACTAGTGCCACGGCCTGGGCCTTCAGATGTCTATGTTTAATCTATAGTGGCCAAAAATGTTCAAATGCAATATTTTTAGCACTAACACACTACTAATATCCCATAAGGACACTAGCAGTAGACTTTTTTTTTTTTTTTTGCCCTTTGGACCAATTTGACCACGTACGGCCCAAACTGAGGGTCTCTAAGAGCCACCCTTTGCCAACATTAGTGGCCAAAAAAAGACCAATTACATTCCAAGATGCATCCTGTTCTAAATCCTACCTTGCCTACTACATTATTTTAACTATACACATTCATCATCATATGAATAGTAGAAAATATTATTTCTCATTGTTCTTATGATGATATATTGACCCCAAAAAAGAAAATACTATAATAATAATAATAATAATAATAATAATAGAAAATATTGTGATTCAAATTTGAGTCTGTATCACCCATCCTTCCCAGCCAGTCATGTTCCTGGGTGAAGAGACAGGTTTCATGTCCACAGTGACAAACATGCCATGTCCTAGCACTTCTTGTACCTTAAGAATGTCTTAGCAGCTGTCTCACAGCAGAGTTTCAGATGTGTTGTATAAAGTCACAGTAGAGTCAGAGGCATGAGTGATGTCCATATCTTGAGCTAGAGGTTTCAGAACTGTGAGAAGATTTACATCTTAGGTGCCGTGATTGAGTTCATATGGACTGCTGGCGTCATTCATGTGGTGTTGGATGACCACTGAGCAGCTGGATGTTGTCCTTTAGAGTCCAGAGCATGTGATGGGAGCACAAGGAGAAGGAGTGAAAAAGTGGGCGTGTCCAGGGCACTTCTTTTAGTCACTGATTTTACGTTTAAATTTGTTGTAAGGAAAGAGATGTTTGATGTCTGATTTACGTGGCTCGTACCTCGCCAATTAGCATCATGCAAACTTCATGCCCATGCTTCTTTGTCTTGATGGCTACATGAGCATCCAAAACTAAAGAAACAAATGTCAAACACCCGACATGTCTGGACTGACTGACTTTACTTTTCACCAAACTGTTGCTTTAATAGTACAAGAAGCTGATGTCAAGTTACGATACGATAAACTTTGTTGTCCCACTCGGGGAAATTTGTCTTGGACTCTTTAGCTGCGCCGTTATGCCTTGACGGCCACAATGACAACAAACAGTGCAACCGCATCCATACCAACACCAACAATTACATAACATAACAGTACTGCACATATCCCACAACATAAAACATACATCCATACGTACACCCCATAAAAAATCATGCTAATTACCATAACTAGAGCACTCTTCATTCTTGCACAAACTCTGGCCTCCAGTAGCAGTTACTAAAGTGAAGCCTGAATCCAACTCATTCACAATATTTTCCACTTCCAGACCTGACCCAAGCTGACCAGGCCTGATCAGTATTGCTAAATTTGAAATCCAAGGCCCTCTTGAGCCCGAACCCCTAATCACTCACACATAGAAACAACAGAGATGGACATTGTTTTTCATAATTTTGCTTTGTTACTAAGCACTGAGTTGAGATAAACTAATATTTACACATTTGTACTTCACTCTCAATATTGATTTTAAGTGCATTTTGGTGGAATTACTGGCAGAGAACAGCATCCACTCTGCAATTATTATTCTTAAAGAAATACCACCATTAAAAATCACATTTAGACAATTTTCCTCTTTATATTTGACCAACAGCTTTCCACTACCAATATTCCATTTCTGTATGGTTCAAAGCAGTTTTGGTGATGCCTTTTTACAGAAACAATTTCCGTGACCATTGACTTCTAGTCTTTGCTAGCCTCATGGCTCTATTTAGACACTGGGAAACATCTTGGAAAAGTGGGAAATTGTGCACATTTTATATTTAGCATGCCAGAAAGTATTCATGGTGCTGCAAACAATTTTTGGTTCCTAGCGAACTTTTCAATGATGTTTTTTAAGGGAACCATTTTGTGGGTGGGTGAAGAACCTTTCAAAGAACATTTTAAGACCATATATTTTATAAAGGTTCTTGAAAGAACACTTACATTCATAAAGAAGCTTTAAAGGCTTTAGGGTTCATGGTGCGCAGAACAATTCTTGGTTTCTAAAATACTATTCAAATAATGTCTCTTAAAGGAACCGTTTTTGTCAGTGAGATGTGGAAGGGTGACGGACCTTTCAAGGAATGTTTGAAGAGCCTACACTTCATAAAGGTTCTTAGAAAAGCCCTTATTTTCATAAAGGAGCTTTAAATTATGCCATGGTTCTTTACAAAAACGGTTCTCTTGTGGCATTCCTCAAAGGAGGCACCTCTTTTGTTTAAGAATGTAACACTGTAACACTAAAACTAGGAGTTATACTCATGCTCTCTCTTGTACACACACACATACACACACACACACACACACACACCAGCTGTTCATCCACTACCAGCCAGCCTGTGCTCATGCACTCACTCTAACCTGTGAACGTTTCTAAGAAGGCCGTTTCCAAGCCAAAAATTATGTTTCCTAGAAGAGCACTCAGTGCTGGGGAAAAGATGGAGGCTGGTTGGAGCTCAGAACAAATGTAAATTCTAATAAACCCAACTAGGTGATACCAATTTGCCTGACAGGTTGTTAATTGCTGGGCTTACCCAGCTAAACAGGATGTGCTTGGAACAGAAAAGTGCATGCAAAAAATGCATCCAGGTGAAATTCTCAGTGATGAAAATCTCAATTCATTCATTATCATGATAAAATGCTCTTTCTTACTTGTGTTGTTTTTGTTTATTTTCATGAAAACTGGCCATGCAAACTGGATCATCTTCAGCAGAGAGGAACTGTTGTCTATTAGGCTGGCGTTGCAGTGTTACAGCGTATAGAAGTGACGTAGCACTACTGGTGATTTCTGATAGTCTGTCATCTGCTAAAAAAACAATCACGTTTTAGAAAAGTGACCTGTCCACCCCTGCTCCTGACAATGGATTACATCTACCCGGGTTCAGTTTACATCACACAGACCGGCAAAAAGAGCTATCAGGGAAGACGAAAGGAGGTGGACTCTGCTTCTGTATAAAAGAAGGTTGGTGTACAGATGTCACAGTTCTCAGCAAACACTGCAGCTCGAACTTGGAGTCACTTTTTTGAACTGTAAGCCGTCCTGTTCACCGCGGGAGTTCTCTCCATTCATTCTGGTCGGAGTATACATACCACCTCAAGCTGACGTAAGTGATGCACTGCAAACTCTCGCCGATCAGGTAAACTCTTCAGAACACAAATTTCCGGACTCAGTTCTCGTTATTATGGGAGACTTTAACAGAGCTAATATAAACCACGAACTTCAGAAATTCGAACAGCACATTAAATGTACTAACAAGGACAATAACATACTGGATTGCCTGATTCATCTCATTCCCACTTACAAACAATAATTAAAATCTGCAAAGTCTGCAATCAGAACAATGAAGAAATGGACAAATGAAGCAAAGGAGGAGCTGCAGGACTGTTTTGACTGTACAGACTGGAGTGTGTTCGTGGATGCCACAGATGACCTGGACGAACTTATGGCCACTGTGACATCCTACATTAGTTTTCGTGAAGGAGTGTGTGTGTGCCAACAAAGACTTTCCGCATCTTCAACAACAATAAACCATGGTTCACAGCAAAACTGAGCCAACTACGACATGTGAAGGAGGAGGCATACAGTAAAGGAGACAGGACTCTGCACAAAACACTCAGAAATACACTGACTAGAGAAATCAGAGCTGCTAAAAAGTACCACTCTGAAAGGTGGAAAAAACGTTTTTCAACTAACTCTGCAGCACTGTGGAGAGATCTTCAGTACATCACCAGCTACAAGAGACCATCCCCCACTGCTGAGGCTAACAATGGCCTTGCTGATGACCTGAATGCCTTCCACTGCAAGTTTGAGAGGGAACCATTCACACCTCTCCCCCACTCCAGACCAACTGCAGCCACCACCACTCACCTGGCTACCCCCCCGACACTCGATCCACACTCATCATACACGAACAGGATGTCTGCTGCCTCTTTCAGAGGCAAAATGTTCGTAAAACACCAGGCCTGGTTGGTGTGACACCTTCCTGCCTCAGGGCCTGTGCTGTCCAGCTAGCCCCAATCTTCACACAAATATTCAACAGATCACTGGAGCTGTGCAAAGTCCCCTCATGCTTCAAAAGCTCCACCATCATCCCAGTCCCCAAAAAAACTTTCATTACTGGACTAAATGACTACAGACCGGTGGCCTTGACTTCAGTCGCCATGAAGTCCTTTGAATGCCTGGTGCTGACCCACCTCAAAAACATCACGGGCCACCAGCTGGACCCTCTGCAGTTTGCCCCACAGGGCAAACAATGTCAGTGGATGACACAGTAGACATGGGGCTGCACTTCATCCTGCAACACCTTGACCAGCCAGGGACCTATGCCAGGATCCTGTTTGTGGACTTCAGCTCAGCGTTTAACGCCATCATACCTGAAAGCCATATGTCAGTGGATCTCCAGCTTCCTGACGAACAGGAGACAGCATGTGCGGCTGAGAGATGTCACATCTGGAACAACGACAGTTAGCACTGGCGCTCCACAGGGGTGTGTCCTTTCCCCACTGCTCTTCTCCCTCTACACAAATGACTGTACCTCCAAAGACCCAGCTGTCAAACTCTTAAAATTTGCAGACGACACCACTCTCACTGGGCTCATCCAGGATGGAGACGAGTCTGCGTATCAGCAAGAGGTTGATAAGCTGGTGCTCTGGTGTAGTCAACACAACCTAGAGCTAAACACTCTAAAGACTATGGAGATGGTTGTGGACTTCAGGAAGCACCGCACAGTGCTGCCTGCCCTCACAGTATCCAACAGCCCAGTGTCAAATGTGGATTCATTCAAGTTTCTGGGATCCATCATTTCTCAGGACCTGAAGTGGGAGTTCAACATCAACACCATCCTTAAAAAGGCCCAGCAGAGGATGTACTTCCTACGGCAACTGCGGAAGCACGGCTTACCACAAGAGCTGTTGGTCATCTTCTACACTGCTGCCACTGAATCCATCCTCTGCACATCCATCACCGTCTGGTTTGGGGCAGCCACAAAA
>JBBPCX010000141.1:17345780-17370599 GCA_037974365.1 Hydrocynus forskahlii | reverse complement strand
TGTGTGTGAAGGTGTGTAGATGTGTGATGGTGTGTGTGAAGGTGTGTAGATGTGTGATGGTGTGTGTGAAGGTGTGTGGATGTACGATGGTGTGTGTGTAGATTCTCCTCCATGCTGTTTTGATGTCATGTTGATAAATACATTGTTTAATGCTGCATTTTAATTGGCTGGTAAGTAGATGATGACAGCAGCACATGCACTGTGAAACAGTCGTCCTAAATTTCTGACATTTTCAGAAAATAATCGCAGGCTGTCTTTGGTGCCATGACAACGGCCGTCTTTGGATTTCTCTCACAGTTCCACAAATGAACCACGACCAAAGAAATCAACGCCATTGTTTCGCAATGGTCATCTTTCATCTGGGAACAACCCAAAATCGTACCATGTATACCAGGCGTAAGGTCCCCTATAGCACTATGAAGCCCTCAGGCCTGGACTATGGAACTTTTTTCTGTGTGGGATTGAGCTCCATTAAATACCTTTGGAAAGTGTTAGAATGATGCTTATGTTGCAGACCTGACCCTGTAACTCCAGTACCGGCACTCACTAATGCCCTCATGGCTGAAGGCAATCAAATCCGCACAGCAATGCTCCAACACCTGAAGCCTTTCTAGAAGCTCTTCATGCATGCAAATGGGCAAAGCTCTTTTATTAATGCCCTTTAATGCAATTAATACCCATTAATATCCACTGAAAAATACATTTCAGAAGAAACACCATACAGGTGTCTATTGTTATATTATAAGGCATGTTGATGCTAATTGTGTCCAAATATTGAATAATCAACATGCTAATCCTTAAGGACTTCCTTTTTTATATTCATATTTAGAGAAATTGTCTTGAGATTATTACCCTAATGCATTTGTTACTTTATTGTTATGTTGCCATGATTATACCATAAACAGAACCATGGACAAATGTGAAGGATACATACGTGGTGTCATTTGAGATCTAGCAATTTAAGAGAATTTATTTGTGAGTTTCAACAGCCTAGTGAGGAGTCATCACATAAATGTAGATAGAGGTGCTACAAGGTGAACGGTCCCACTGGGGACCCAGGAGGCTTAACAGGATTTTCGCAGCAAACCTCTCTCTCTGGCTGAGGACATTCCAGATAAAACAACACTGTTCAAGGTCTTGTCCCTAAATATCCTCACTTTACCCTGTCTGGATATAGGTCCATAAATAGACGTCTCTGTATTCCGTCTGCTTTTGGATGAAAGCCCGTCGTCTCTGTCCGCCTGTGCTCTTGGGTGGATTTATTGCGGGAGATAAGAACCGGGTTCTGATAACAAAACAGCCACGTTCATTATAAAGCATTTAGAGGCCAGTGTGGGTGACCAGAGCAAGACTGAGTGGTGTGATGTTTTACTACGCTCAGCTTCTTATCTCACTTATATGACGATATCCAGATCATTCAGATGGGATTCTGAAACCTGTGCCCTGGAGTTCTTTGCCTCATGATCCGTTTCTAAAACAGCGCAAACACAAAACAGTCCAGCACATTTAGATTCTACAGACCAGCAAACTTAATGCCGGTTTGGCTTTTATGATCCGCACTCTCATTAGTTAGCACACCCCTTTATCAAGGCCCCGATTGTGAAGAAGGGCTCTCAGTCCAACACTGTAATTTTATTTTTTTGTTGTTGCTATTTTTCAGAGTGGCAGATCCAGACCATTTTTAGTGAGAAAGCTGAAGCTGTGCCGTCCATTTTATCTCAGCACATTCGATCTTCCCCTTCTCCGATTATCCAAACCATCAATTAGAATTTCCCACCTGCATTTTGATTGGCCGCATGACTTTTCCATTCAGCACTTTTATTGGCTAGACGAATTTTCCTCCCCAAAACTTCAAAAGAAAAATAATTGAACATAATTACATTTTGGTATATACGCCTACTTTCATAACATCCACAAGGTGGCGCAAGACCTTGTTCTTCTCTTGCAACACAGCAGAATTTGGAAACTAATTAAGTGGGAAGATTCAAATTGTTTGTTCTGACTGATAATGCATTTTCAATGATATTTGAGAGCAATAAACTGCATTGTACCATAGAACTGAGTCGCTATGCATGCCGTATCATAAAACGAAAACACATAAATCTCATTAATATTGTGTTGTGGCCCACATATCGTAATATCTTATGTTCAGGCAATATTTAAAGTACATTAAGCAACAAGCATATATGGTCCTGTTTCAAAATTCAGAGTATTTTAAGCTACTTTACATTTTCCTGCAGTGGCATTCAGACAACAAAAAACAACAGACACAGACTCTTCTGTATTTTCTTAAGACATTAAACAACTGACGTTTGCCATGTTATTACATTCAGAGGACACTGAGCGGAGGATATGTATGGTCCTGTTTTCATTCTAAACTGACATTACAAGAATGACATTTAGAGGATTTTAAGCTACAGACATACGTGGTACATCTGGGACAAGGTGGCACCAGGAGCGCTAAGCAGGTGTGGAACATGATGGATACAGGACAGGAGAGTCATAACTCTTGCCAGTTGCCTATGAATACTAAATGTCGTTATAAAACCAAGACTGTAAGAAATGGATGTCCATGGTTTCATAATGACATGCAGTATTCATAGGCAATTAAATGAATTAGAGTGCTGAGTGCTGACCTGTATTGTGTCTATCGAGTTCCACACCTTATTAGCTCTCCCGGCACCACCTTCCAGTCCAGCAGCACCTGTACACCACGGGTATCAACTTCTGTCCTACTCATTCTCTCATTTTCTGTAAACACTTAGTCCTCACTAGGGTCACAGGTACCCAGAGCCTATCCCAAGGTCTACAGGCACCCAGTCCACCGCAAGATGAACACATTCACACCTACGGTCAGTTTACAATCCTCGAATCCCCTGACGTGCATGTCTTTGGACTGTGGGAGAGGCCCGGAGACCCCAGAGGAAGCCCCCGTCACCCCAAGGAAAAAATGCAAACTCCACACAAACAAAACCAGGACCCGGATTCAAACCCCCAACCATGGAGGTGTGAGGCAACAGCGCTACCCACTGCACCACCACGGGGTTGCTCTCCTATCCTAGCCTTAATCCAGCAGGCTAGCTGATCAAACACACATGATTTAGCTCAACAGCTAATTAGAAGAGTAGGTGTGTCTGAGAAGTCACTATCACTAATTTGACATCTAAGAATCTCATTTCGCTAGCCAGGAAGGGCTTAGCCCTACTAGCCCTACTTAGCCCTAATCGGTGGTGGAGGCCTAGTGGGTTGGATACTTGCCTCTGGACCAAGAGGTCATGGGTTCAAATTGTACTCTCAGCATACCACCACTGGGTTCCTGAGCAAGACCCTTAACTCTTAAGTTGCTCCAGGGAGACTGCCCCCTGTAGTCAGGGAATGGAAGTCGCTTTGGATGAAAGCGTCTGCTAAATGCCGTGCTAACCTACCACCAGCAGCTGCCCCAGACTAACAGACACACATTGCTTAGACTCTAGATGAACAGCTCTTGCTCCTCAACAGAACTATTTGTGAGAGTGTAAAAGTGCCAGAAAATCGACAGAAAGCAAAACTAGAGAATCCTCTGCAAACTCTGGCATCTGTGCGTCTCACACACAGCACCCGGAGCTCGGGATGTTTCCGATCTGCATGCTGTGAAGCGTGGGCCGGCTGCTCTTTGTCTGACAGGGCAAAAGAGCTTTGTCTTGCCATAACAAAAAGCCAAACATTGGAAAGGAAAATCTTGAGGCGGGGAAAAAAATCTGAGGATTGTTTTGTGCTGGACATGAGCTGATTGCTGTGGTCAAAACAAAGCTAGGGTTTAGCAATGCAGGGTCCAATCACGCTTCAAAAATGTGCCTCCCATGGTGTTCTCTAGTGAGTAATACACAAGCGTTTTAATACGCATACTGCTGGATGCCCATTTATCCAGTGCTCCACAGCTGTAATTACAGCTCTTTAAGTTGTCCGAGACATATATAGGGGTCCAAATTCTGTTTCTGGAGCTATGAGGTCACTAACAAATAGTAGAAGTCAATAGTCACATAAAACTGGTTAAAATTGTATGTACACAATTACAAAATGACAAAATTTAATTTACACAGAACCACAGCTGTTGACTGGCCGAGACATTTGGAGGTCCAGATTTTGCTTCTTTAGAAACCTACAAGGTCACTAACAAACACTAGAAATCAATAGTCACTCAACTCAGTAAAACCTGTAGCTCTTTATGACGGTGCTCCTGACTTTTGTATGTGGTTTAGGACATAGTACAACTTGCTATGAGGTATAGAAATGTGTAGTCGAATGCTGCGGATGGTCTTTAACTCAACAGGGTTGTTTTCACAGACCTCCTCGGGAGGTGTAGCGCTTATCTAGAATCATTGTTCATAAATAATGTGATGTATGGTGTATGGTATGAACCTCTAGGTCAACAATTAGATTAACATGATGGTATTTTTGGTATTAACTGCTTAAGTGATAGGTTCAAGCTCCAGTGTCTAAAGAAATTGTTCAGGCTAACCAGACAGACTAAATTTGACTTTAATGCCACATCTTTAAGCAAAGAAGTACATCTGACCCTGTTTACATAGCAGATCTTTCAAACCACATTAGGTTGTGATCTGAGATGCACTCCACCTACAAGTTCTAACAGTGTGAATTTGTATGTTTCTCCAAGGAGCCCGGTCTCACGAGTATTTGTGCAGCCATCACGAAATACAATTTAATCAAAAAACGTGTTAGGACAACGCTTCACTTTTTCATGCTAGGACAACGCTTCACTACCCTGTATTTTAATGCACACTGCGTAACATCGCCAGTATCAGCGCTGACTGTTGACTGAGGGACAGTAGGAGAGAAATAATGAGTTGTTTCCTTATCGTTTTTGTTTACAAAGCAGTTAAAACAGGTTGAAATGCCGTGGGACGGGGAAAGTCCCTAACTGTAACCCAAACCCTAAACTTAAACCTAACCTTAATCTTAACCTTAACCTTAACCCTAACCTTAACTCAAACCCTAACTCAAACCCTAACACTAACCTTAACCTTAATCCTAACCCTAACTCAAACCCTAACTCTAACTCTAACCCTAACTGCTGATACCGGCAGTGTTACGCACTGCGCATTAAAATACAGGGTAGTGAAGCGTTGTCCTAGCATGAAAAAAGCCCTAAAGCATGATCGCAGCACGTATTTTGGTTAAACTGTATTTTGTGATGGCTGCATGAAAAGTCGTGAGATCGGGTTGCTCCAAGATGCATCCAACAATTAAAACCCCTGTCACTTCTGTCACAACGCCCCCTTCTGTTCTGCTTATGGAAGAGACCACCCTTTAGCTTCCCACCACTTAATGCAGGCATCGCTGCTCTTTCAGTTCATCTCCTCAGGTGAGTTCAATTTTAATCGCATAGCCCATAGTCCATTCTACTGTGTGTGAACCAGTCAGCTCAAATATAGCTACAGTGCAATGCACTTTAACACGCGGTTTATGTAGGCAATGACACAGAAAGGTTATTATTCTTAACAGCCTCTTCTTATAAAAAACACAAGATTCTCTCTGGGATCAATAAAGTTACTGAATTCTGAATTGTGCCTTTCTTTTGAATAGACCAAAAAATTATGAGCAGTACAGTCAATTCGTTGCCGTGCACAAGTTGACTCGTATGTTTACCACATAGCAATTGGATTTCAGTCTGGCTGACCAGAGACGCATTGACCACCAAGTGTAAACACATGTCACTGAAATCTGATACAATACCAGTGACCCGATATAAACGGGGGTCTTTAAGGACCATATAGTCTGATGGGGTTAAAAGTCAGTGTGACACCAGTTTTATACAGTATTACTGAGATACAGAACTGAAGCTGGGTCCATCTGTTGTTGCGGTGTGGGTGAGCAATACTCTAGGCCTTCATCAGTGGTCAGTTTCTGACCACAGAGGTGCTCTTAGATGGATATGTTTGAGTGGTGGACCACTCTTGACCTAGCCGTCACACTAACTTGTTTAAAACCCCCCGAGCAGCAAAGCTGTTTCCCCACACACTCGAGCCATACACAAACATGTGAGTGTTACTGCTGTTGATATCACTGTCACTTTGGTTGGTCCGCCTACCTTATACATACAATCACTTTTATCAGCAAAGCATGACCTGTCCATCAGTGGAAAAAGACCACCACGGGACCACCATGGTGGCGAACCACTTTGAATGCGACCAACATGGTAGTACTACACAGTGCACAGTGAAACGAAACAACATCGAGGTGCAACAAAAACAGACCCACAAAGAACAAAGAAAGAAACACCACAAGCCTACACAAGTGCGGACAGGACAAAATACAAAGAAAGCAAAGAGAGGGTGCAAGAAAAACACTAGAGCAAGAAAACAACATGACAAGACAACAATTACAGTTGACAGCTTCAGCGCTAGTTTGAAAGAATACAGTATCATACTGTATCCCAGCGAGGACAACTTTGTGTGTGTGTGTGTGTGTGTGTGTGTGTGTGTGTGTGTGTGTGTGTGCGTGTGTATAAATGGAGAAGAAAATGGTCTAACCTGAGTCAGCCTTTAATCCAGACATATTAAACACGCACTGTAATTCAGAATGATAAAGGGAGGCTGCACTGCATGAATAAAGTCGTCTGTGAAAGTGAATAAAGTGATCTGACTCAGGAGTGTGTGCTGATACATGTGGAGATTGGTTCTGTCTGTCCGGGCCATGAGCAAGGAGATAAATGGACGTATCACGGTAATAAAACATGGTAGCAGCGCTATCAAACTCGCTGTCTGCCTTGAAGGGAAAAAAAAAACAGTCTTAGAGCAGCGAGAGGGAGCCTCTTCATCACTTCAAAGGAGCGCTTTAGTCCAAACGTAAGGTGAGGTGTCCAGGTTCAATTGGGAGAGGTCACTTCCCCGGTCCGCCTCAGTACATAAATCTACTTCAGTCCAAAGAGAAGGAGCGAGGCCTCTTTCTTCACTTTGAGAGCAGAGCTGAGGGGAGGAACGGTGCAGGGTGAATACATATGTGATCCAAATGAAGACTCATTACGCAAGCTGGCTAAAAGTTTGGGGACACGTGTGTTCTTATGAAATCATCCCTGTTTTTTTTCATGCTACTTCTCAATTAAGAGCAGATTGCCATAAATCTGCTAATATTTTGGATAGATTTAGTGTATATATTGGGTATATATAGCTTTAAATTTCATGGTCATCAGAGTGTCTGCTTTAGGGTAAAGACCAGGTTTTAATAGGTTGATATTCTTTTCTAAACATTCATTAAAGGATTGTTTTGTCAAAAAATCTCATTTACACAGTTTTCCATTGACCCCCAGCTGTCGATGGGCTGAGACATATTTGGGGGTCCAATTTTTGCCTCTTTAGTTCAGTGCCTGGAGGGACGAGGTCACTAACACTAGAAGACAATAGTCTCCCAAAACTTCACTCAACCTAAACTAGCCTGCAGCATTTTATTAAGGTGGTACTGACTTGTGGATGTGGTTTAGGACACGGAACGATTTTCTGTGAGCCTTTTACACAACAGGATTATTTTAAAGGCCACTTTCACAGAAAGGAGTGTTCAAAGGAAATCGGATTCAAGGTCAAGTATCTTCAGCCCTGGTGCCGTCTGTATTCATGTGGCGGAGAAATTTTATTATTAATTTTATTTTTGTGGCTCCACATCAGTAGCTGCAGTTCTAAACTAAAAAAGCAAGTCAGGCACCAAACACGTCTCGGCTGATCAGCTACATCTGGGGGGATGTGGAAAATTTTACTATTTACCAAAACTTTCGTTTGTAAGCACATTTTGAAATGCTTTTGGTTCAAAACTGGTTTAAAGAAAATAACATGAGCATTAAACCACTGCCGTTCATTAAAAAAGGCACGATATAATCAGGGGTTGATTTAATATTATTCCAGACTGACAAACGAACATCTGGAAAAGCTAAGTGTGCTTAGGCTTTGGACAGGCAGAGTAAAGCATTTACACTATTATCTACAGTGTCCTGGTTAAAATACTACAAAAAGGTAATGAGTGTCGATCAGTTACTGTTCGAGATTTATTAAAAAATGTCGCCATGATGGTGAATGGAGCCAGACGTCTGAACAGTCTAATTCGTCTAAAAGTTCCCTTACAAAGTTATTACATTAAAATGTATTAAATATGCTGCCTGACGCATTTCTGAGAGAGAATTTTGGCCAAAAGAATTTTAAATATCCAGTCCTGGTGAGGGAATACATGCAGGGCACAGAAAGGCAAAAGAGTGCCCAAAGAAAACCCGATTTTTGTTTTTCACAAATTTAACACTACTTCACCATCATGAACAGTATATACATATATAACTCCAGATATGTGTGGAAAACTTTGACCCCTAGATGTGACCCCTGGTTCCTATCACAGCTCAGGTGTAAAGAAATCCAGGTTTGGTTATCCTTAATAAACAATTTCACATCAAAACACCCAGAATATCTGAATTACGCACATTTTTCATTGGTTGAATTGTCCTATAATACATTTGCCCTAGTAAGTAAATGAGACAGAATATAAGTGTAATGCTCAGTGGCACCAGCAGAGGTCCCAGCTGCCTTACCCAGGTCACCCACACATTCGCTTCACCCTGCCAGACTGATCAACTGACCCTCATGTTTGCATCCAGTGCAGACAGCACATTGTTTGTGGTCTCTGGTCAGTCACTAAAAGAGATGAGCTATTTTTTATCCAAGCTGGTTCGTAAGCAGTCATTAACTGTTCAGAAACAACAGTGTCATTTGAAGATACTAAAAGCTGATTTTGTATCAGATTTCACACTAATTCTTCACATAGTCTGGACATCGGGAGAGACAAAAACAGACACAGGCTGTTGCCACATTGACTCAGTTCTTTTTTTAGGAGGAAGCTCTATGGCTACAGCTTACCACAAGGGGGCATCTGTGATGCAAAATCTTGCTGCAGTGAAGATTTTTCATTTCCCCGTCTCACTTAACTTCCAAAGACAAAGTCACAGGGATTTTAGGAGGAAAAAGCCCAAGCTCAAAAGTTCAAAATGCTGAGGAAAAGTAGAATCATGTCATGCCTTCTTGGGAGGGGACTAAATGCAAGGCCCAACAGTCAGTCACATACAGCAGGCATAAAAAGATATTATTTTTGCGTATAAATTAAAACGTGCCATTTTGGCTTACAATAGGACAGTTCTTTACATTAAAATCCTAGGTATATAAAAGGTGAAAAATGGTTTTACAAATCTCGAAATCCATCTTTCGTGTCTGTCAGTCAGTAATCATACTCTTGCACACAGAGCCATCAATCATGCCTGGACATGGTGAATCTAAGCACACGTTGTACCTGGATCTAGCCTAGATGTTCTAGGAACAAGCCATTCCTTAGTCCCCTCATAAGGTGAGCCTCTTAGGTATGGTTGGAGAAACTGGTTCCCTAAAGGAAATGTATACCAGAGGTCAAATAAAGAGGACTGAGGAGAAGCTTTTGTCTCACACACTTCAAACGGTCCATTCTAGTGCTAAATAGAAAGTGAACAAAGTGAATTTAAAGGGATAAATCTGCAGGATTTGCAATATACTTTAAGATTCTAGCCAGCCCAAAACCTATGCAGACTCACTTTTGAACAGCTAGTCTTCAGGGATTGTGCTGCTAAATTATGTCCATAGCCTCTAGGAGCACTGATTTGTTTAGCCTAATAGGAAGAGACAGGCACAAGCCTACATGACCTGATGACTGAACCAAATGTATGCCAGAGCACTGGAGGTGATTAGCATTAGCATAGCCTTTATCGTGTTCTGCTGACCAATCGCATATGCTAATCTGCACCTTCCCATCTCTGTGTACACACTGGCAAGAGAGAAGCTCCACAGGACAGCTTGACAGTACCGACAGCAGCAACCATGAATGGCACGGAGGGTCCTGATTTCTTCGTGCCCATGTCCAACGAGACAGGGGTGGTGCGGAGCCCATATGAGTACCCGCAGTACTATCTGGCGGATCCATGGGTGTTCAACATGCTTGCAGGATACATGTTCGTCCTCATTATCACCGGCTTCCCCATCAACGCGCTCACGATCCATGTCACCATTCAGTTCCAGAAGCTGCGGACACCACTCAACTACACCCTGTTGAACCTGGCCATGGCAAATCTCTTTATGGTGGTGGGTGGCTTTACCACTACCATGCACACAGCCCTGTATGGCTACTTCGTCTTTGGCCATGCCGGCTGCAACATAGAAGGATTATTCACCGGCCTAGGTGGTCAGATTTCGCTTTGGTCCCTGGTCGTCCTGGCTGTGGAGAGGTGGATGGTGGTTTGCAAGCCCTTGAAGACATTCCGCTTCCGGCAATTCCATGCCTGCCTTGGAGTCGGCTTCTCCTGGATGATGGGCTTCTCCTGCGCCTTGCCACCACTGCTGGAATGGTCACGATACATACCCGAAGGCTTGCAGTGCTCTTGTGGAGTTGACTTCTACACCATGAACCAAGAGCTCTACAATGAGTCCTTTGTCATCTACATGTTCACTGTGCACTTCATATTCCCGTTGTCCATCATCAGCTTTTGCTACACCTGCTTGCTCTGCACAGCCAAAGCGCCGGCTGCCACAGAGCAGGAGTCTGAAACTACCCAGAGGGCTGAGCGTGAGATCAGCCGCATGGTTATCGTGATGATCATGGTATTCCTTGTTTGCTGGCTACCCTACGCAAGCATGGCCTGGTACATCTATACACATCCAGGAATCTCTGTCAACCTTCTCTTCTTGACTATTCTCTCCTTCTTCGCAAAGAGCTCGACGCTCTACAGCCCCATCATCTACGTGTGCATGAACAAGCCATTCCGGGACGGCATGATCTGTACTATGTACAACGGAGAGAACCCCTTCGAGGACAAGACTACCACCACCACCTCCGAGACTGAGGCCTCCTCCACATCCTCCAGTTCTGTATCTCCTGAATAAGTCTCACATTGCGCTCTGGAGGTACCCTGGTCTTGGAGTCCTACCCTGTACATTTCTCTGTTCTCTTTTCTAACACGACGTGTTACCTCCTGAAGGGCTTAGCTGATTAGGTAGACTGAGTGTGTTAGAGCACAAAACACAAAGATGTGCAGGCAAGGGGAAATACAGGACCAGGATTAAGAACTAGTGGCATGAAGGCTTGAAGAAGACAATTTGACGACACAAGAAGTCTGCATTACTTGAACACGTTTCACCACTCAGCTTGCCTGCACTTCACCACAGCTGCCTAAAAACTGTGCTACTCAGAGAGAAATTGCATTTCTGTCCACAACAGGTGAATCTACCTTGACAGTAGGGGAACAAAATAGCTGGGAACATGCTTTGAATTAATTTAATCTCTGATTAAGCTCAGATGTACGGTTAAGCATGGAATATTGTGCTGCTTGCAAAATATGTTTCATTCATTGTGAGGAGATTAACATTGACAGTTGGGCTAGTCCTTGTTTTTTTTCTGACATAATTTTGGAAAATGATCTAAGAATGTGAATTAAAGTAGCACTGACTTTTGAAAAGTCACTGTACTGCTGTATGTTATCTCCGGCTCTGCTTAAGCGCTCAATACTTTCCCCCAAGGTCATCTTGCGTAAGGAGATAATGCTAATCAGGACTATCTGATCAGTGCAGGTGGATCTGAATAACAACACCACAGGCAGAAGGAGGTGGTGGGGAAAATTATGAAATGACATGCATTTCAAGGGGCTTCTGGAGTGAATTTTGCTACTTTACTTGGCATCCATCAGGGAGGATATTCACAGGCTCTCCAGCTCTGGAATTAATCATGAACATGTTGGCTGGGGCCTTCGTATTGAACTTGTCACTAAATTTGTTTCATTATCAATTATGCATTTGTCTGAACTAGGAATACCAATGAAGAGTTGTATTCTCCAAACAAAATCAAGCCCTAGAGCACTTTGATTCATACTAGCATAAACCTTCTGGGTGCTACACAGACAGGAACTCGGGGGCACCCTCACCTAGTCGATCCAGCTGGGGGGTGGTCAGCCCCTGACTTGAGCCCAAGTGGCGCAACACTCCACCACTAAGGCAGATCCACAAAGCCTGACTGGACCAGTTACTGCTAGTGTGCATGAGACTGCCTGCCTGTTTTGTCATGGAAACAAATACCCATAGAAATATTAGGGCAAAATGATGTTGCTATAGCAACTCAGATGTGTTTCTACTGACTACAGATTTCCCAGAGCCCAAGTCTCCTTGTACTCCATACAGATGGATGGATGGGTACAGTGACAGTTGTATGTTTTGGCAACTGAAGCTAGATAGATACAAAGTGTCTCTGAAAACCTAGAGCCTGAATCTGCTAGCGTGTTGAGCTAGAACTAGCTTTTGTCGTACATTCGTTACATTCAAGCCACAGCCCTGGCTATCAAGCATGGCTGCAATACAAGGGATGGACTCAAAAAGTCTTTTTTTGTTCCCTGCACCTGGTTGATGTTGTTTTTGTGCTCTGGCAATCAGTGTGAGGTTACTGGCAGAAAACGCAAGCAGCCCTAATCAAAATCGAAAAGCGTTCCACATGAGTCGTCTTCTGTTCGGACACCATGAAAAGCTCCGCTGTGAGGTGCATGCATGAAAACAGCCAGGTCTGACCACCTGTCTGAGCACAGCCTGTGATGTCAAGGTAGAAAGGGGTTCAGTGCCGTGGGGGTGATGGACAGGTGCTGGTGTTAGAGGTCACAACTCATGAAGAATCCAAAAAAGGGAAAAACTTCAAAACATTCTTTCTGGACAACACGTAACCCACCTCACACGTCAATAAGAAATTCAGCTTGAAGTCATTTCTGGACGTCCAGAAGGCACAAAGTGTTGGTTTTACCTTCCCCTACTGTAGTACCTGTGTATAGTCAATGTAAATTTGGATATGTTTTCTATATAAATGTATATAAATTATTACATGTATATTATTTAGCAGCATTTCACAAAGTGAGAAATGTGTTTTAATAAAAATAGTCACTTTTGATTGCATTTATTTATTCTACAGAATTGTAATATCTTAATTTAACATCTTAATTTAACATCCATATTCAGCTTCAGTGGCACACTGGATGTCCTGGTTTGCGTTTTCTGTAACTACACTTCCATGCACACCATTGGTTTGATATTAGTCGAACTATACAATCACTCTGGAAAAAATAAGAGAGCACTGCAAAAATATTCAGTTTCTCAGGTTTTATCTTTTATAGGTGTAAGTATTGAACTGAACAGAAATGACAAAACATCAAAATAAGAGAACTGATGCAGTGTTTGCAGAACTTGAATAATTTAAGGAAAACAAATCTCTTGCTCAACAAAATGGCAATAATTACCTTTGACATACTTCTAGTAGTGTTTGACCATCCAGCTGGTCTCATTGTGAGAGGAGAGTGTTGATTACAGCAGTGCTTTTATACTTTTCCTCATTAAATCAGATTAGATTCAGGTGATCAGTAATCAGTACCTCATAAAGCAGAATGAGGTGCTTGTGTAGGAATTTAACAGACACTGGCATGGAATGGCTGTCATACTCATAGAGATGCTGATTTCAAAATAAATTGCAGTGGTCTCTTATTTTGTTTTTCCAGAGCTGTATATATATAAAGTCTGTGCTGTGTTGTAATAGTAACTGGCAATTGTCATGACAGTTATAATGTCATGACTGCTCGTGTTATATGCTCTAGCAAACAGCAGCGTTGTAACATCTGTCATATTAATCACCCGGAATGCTAAGGACTCATAATTATATTACGGAACAAAGACTGTCATGACAACCATGACAGATTACAATGAGTCATAAAAACATATTATAGTTTTACACTGTAGTGTTTTAGCTGGTCTACCAGCAAGTTATCAGCTTCACCAGTTGACAGACCTCAAAAGTCTTGTTCCAACACCTGCTCTGGCTAATTACTGTCTTCAGAAGTCCCGCTTCTTAGTTGCCACAAGTGCTTCAGCACTGGCTTGGTGTATCTTGGGCCTTTGATCAACAAGAATCTAACTAACGACCATCAAACACCAGCTTTGACCCTCTGAAACCAGCTACCAACATTTCATCTGCTCTGCACAGATGGAATGCTTCCCTTCAGTAAAGCCTACACAGTATCAAGCATAAACGTATTGATAATTCAATGAAATAATGATCTAAGCTGAAGTAGCACTGGGGGAAAAAAAACAAGTTCAGGTCTATAAACCGATCAAGCCCATTCTCTGTAGTGCTGCAAAGCGACTTCTTAATATAACCAGCATCTGTCAGCATGGGAACACGGGAGCTTCTTTTGATCTAAAATAAAATGCCTATGATCCAAAGCGAGTGGTGAGCAAAAGAAAGCCGACCAGATGCTGAACCAACAGAGCAAAATGAAATAAAGCCCAAACAATATATTCTCCTCAAAACCACACCTGACTACAAGAAAAGTATCCAGAATTCAAGCCACTAATGTTGGTTGTCAGATCTCTCAAGGCTGGACCAGTTAAATCAAGATCTTGACATCGAATGGGCGACAGTAAAAGTGAACATCGAAGTGACCGTAAACTTGGAGCAGACATTTGGGTTCAAGGTTACTTTTTTGTCATCAGCAGGTTTATGCTGTAATCAGACAGCGTTTCTCAATGGACCACAGTGCAACATTAAAAAAAGTGCAAGTTGCGACTGAAACAATACAATAAATAGGAATGTCATACATTGATGCTGGCTCACTATTTGGAAAACTCTGGTGTTTTAATGGTAGTAGCATTTTAAGCTGACAGTTTAACATTTGATTGAGTAAGAGACAAGATCTGAGCTCTAAACTGTTATAATTTGTTTATAACTGCTTCTTAATGATTTATAAGCTGTCTGCAACCTAATTAACAGCCTGATTACAAATGTATAAATCCTTTACAGGGATCACCTTATTGTAAGGTGTCACCATTACAGACTTACCAAATAGCAGAACGTAAGTATGCCTGTTGTGGCAGTAAACAGAAGATAAAGCGCAGGTGCTATTGAAAGTCAAGTGTAATAGGAGAAGTATAATGTATAAATGAGGAAAATCATTGGAATGAGGCAGGGACTAGACATTTATGCACATTCAGAGCTCTGATGGCCTAGGGTATGATACCGTTACACAGTCTTGCAGAACCAGAGCGAACGCTTCAGTTGCCATTTCCCAGACGAGTCCATATGTACTTTGTATGCTGTACTTTCACGGTGACCAGTAAATGACCTGAACCTGAATGTTTTTCTGGCTGACCAGGTCATCAAACTCAAAAATCATGTATTGTTCTAGGTGCTCAGAAACACAATGCTGTGTTGAAATGTAGTGTGATCATTTGGTTAGCCCCTCCCAAGTCACCATAAACATCTGTGCATTCTTACTATGGCAAATCATTGTGGAAATGTGACGTACATTCCGTCCATAATTTGGTCATGTGGTCAATTTGAGTCTAAAAGTCAGTTTCAAGATTTGCCCTACAGTGCAAACAAGTACATGAAAGAAGGCATCACCTACCTTTACACACACACACACACACACACACACAAACACACACACACACACACACACACACACACACACAAGCTTATCTATGGAGATCATTCAGACATCACCTTAGCTGTCAACATGGTTGACTCACCATGGCAACCCACTTATGCACCGCTGAGAATAAAGGATGGAGCTCGGATCAAGGCCATTCAGTCCTCTCGTAGTTCCATCTTTGGAGCTGGACATAAGTTTAGTCATCAGTGTACCACAGTGTAGTGACTGCAGGTACAGCCGCACTTACTTTGAACTAATTTATTTCAGGAATCTTCCGCAAGCACAAAACTGTGCTGGACCAAGAAACAAATCCATAATTGACATAAAATTTACTGTGGTCTCTGGCAAAGGGGCTAAAACATGTTCTGGCTGGGCTGAAAGCCTTCGCTTGGCTCTCATTTCTGAAAGTCCACTAAAAGGCACTTCCTGCAGATTGCCTCACGCACTTCAGAGCTTTATTAACTGAAAAGTCACAGCCCAATCTTCCTGCAGGAGATGTCAGCATGACATTCCGCGACCTGAAGAACCTAAAGAGTCAGGATAAGAATATATCAGTTCCTTCAAAGCGTGCTAATCGGGGCAGAGGCCAACAACAAGCGAGCCAAGGGGTTCTATTGGCCCATTCAGTCAAACACAGATTCATTTCTGAGCACTTTACATGAATTTTGAGAACAGTTTTTGACTACAAAATGGAAGCAATCCTCCCGGTGCTTCACTCATCTTGATGTCATGCTGCTGTACTGTTTGCAGCCCCATACTGTGATGACTTTGTTTTTTTAGATTTAACCATTAAAATTTCATTTTAAAGATGTATTTTATTATTCAACAACAACAAAAAAAACACACTGCACCATTAAAATTGTAATTCATGTACAAAACAAATTCCTGGGCTGGGTCCTGGATGTGCCACCATCCTTGCAGTCAATCAAACTCTCCTAATTAGGAAAAAAAATGCTTTTGAAACAAACATACTTGACAGTAGAACACCTGGAGGCCTGTAACTCTGACATCAAAAAAACATCAATACAGTGGCTAGCAGTGGTGAAGAAAGCCAATGTCAGTACTAACACTCATCATGACGAACTATTCAAGCAGATGAAAATGAGGTTGTTGATGTAGGGCCAGCCACAGATTGGTCTGCCATTGATAAATTGAAGTAATTTCCTGTAGGGAGAATATGAAGGAAGTGACACCTCCATTCCATGTGAAATCGTATGAACCTTTCAATTGGCTAAAGTAAAAACTACTACCACCACCGTTTCATCGTTGAGATGTATTTGGAAGTAAAATGGTTAAAATTTTGAGATGGAAATTTGTCTGATCAGGATCTTTTTTTCCTCAGTGGGATCCTGGCAGGTGCAGCCAAGCTAGCTTTCTCGCTGGTTTGATCTTCAGGAACTGGAACATTAGATTAACTATGAACATGATTTGGAAGTAACACTGAAATCAACCAAACACATTTTCATTTCCTAACTAACTGAGGGGAAAACAAATCACTGTAGACCTTCTGGAAATCCTAGATATGATACTGACTGCAAATCTAATTAGGTTTCAGTCAGTTAGAAGCGGAAAAGTGGAGTAGTCTATTACCACCATCAATTTTTTTCCCACAAATTTCAAATGTCCGTATTAAATCCAAAAGGGTTCATGTGAATATAGTAGTATGCCTTTAGCCAGAAAAGAAACATACTACTAGAATCACACAGAGGGACTAGTAGGGCTGTTCCTTCTTTTTTGAGTTTCAGGATTTAAGTCCCAATCCAAAGGCCTAGCTCATGGTTCACCTGCAGTTCAAACACACCTGGTTCAACTTTATCACGGATTTGACAGATTTAGTACATGTGTTATTAGGAGGGATATTTTCTCCTCACAAAATTGGTCCCATTCATTGGAACTGAAACTGTGCTTGGTTGGCTCCATTGCTACTTCCAAATTATATGGCAGTTAATCCAGTGTAGAAAGTTTTCAGTCCAAATCTGGAGATAGCTAGCTTGGCTGGACTCTGTGCCCTCTATTACCCAGCCCTGTAATAGAAGAAAACTGATTCAAACAGGATAACTACACAACCCGACTTAAGTGGGATTGTGTTCAAGTCAGGTGAATACACACGTTTTGAGTCATGGAGAGTTAATGGAATTACATGTACTACCTTATTAAGATAATCTGGTGTCAGAACACCTGGAGGCCTGTAATTCCATTGTGACCAATCATGGACACATCAAAACAAAGACTAGCTGGTTTGAAAGGCATAGGGTTGAAAGCTACATCAATATTAACCACATTTCAACCCCCATTTAGTCATTTCATCAACTAAAATTACATACACAGAGGTAGCTGGTCCTATGTGTCTTTGAAACCTTCATATTGAATTTCAGCCAGTGCTTCCTCTGTCAAGGTTCTTAGAATGGCCTCCGTATAACAACCTCATTCATTAGGTTAAGAAACTCCTCTGACATCAGTATTCTTTACTCTGAGCATATATATAAAATTGCAACATTCAAAATTGTCCTTTATACTTTTACCTCCTGTTCCTCATCTTGTCAGCCTCTCCATAGCCTCTCCTTGCTATTCAGCAGATAACCCCAGAAAGAGAGAGAGCAAAAGAGCGTGCAAGACAGAGAAAAGGCACTGCACTGGATTTTTATCGTTAACTCTGTGGGTTGATTATTGAATTTCTCTTTCTCTCTCTCATTCCCACTTTGAACCAGCATGGAGATAAAGAAGTCTTTCTTCTCTCCACCTCTTTATTTGAGACATGTTTGCACAGTCTTGGTAAAGAATTTATGTCCTTCAACCCCTTAATACAGAATAGGTCCTCCCCCACACGCCCATCTGAATGTACTGCTGCTTCTTCCTGTCAAAACCCAAGGTTACATCTCTCTCTCCGACTCCTTCTCAATCTTCTGCAGCCATTATTCTTATCTGAAGTTACATTTTTGGCAATGGATACACACTGTGTACAATTAAGACAAATCAAAAGACGGGATATATATATATTAGTTTTATTTTCACATTATCGTCATAATTTTTCTTCATTTTCCCCTTCATTCTCGTAAAATGATCACCTCTGAATGTACACATACTGCAAACTGTCAAAAATATACAAATGAATGCAGACTTGTGCTATACTCTGGTCAAATGTTTAAAAAACATTGGCACTGAGGGAGAGAAAGAAAAAAAAAGAAAGAAAGAAAGAAAGAAAAAAAGACACTGAGAAGTGTAGACATGCACAGCATACGTGTGAGCACCAGGTGAAGAGAGGTGCCCGCTGAATGGGATTATTCTCTGAAACCGAAGATACTATAGTCAGACAGTAGTTCAAAAGGCTGCCCTTTATAAAAGAAAAACCATCAAGAATGGTACTATTAGGCACATAATAGTTTACTTTATACATAGTTGTCAATCTCCGATTGAATGTAGAAGTGTTTGTGGAATTGTAGAAAAAGAAAAGGGGGAGGTGGGGTTGGGGGTGAACATCTAACAATTCCTGGAACGTACAATAAAAACCATTCTTCTGCTGTTTGTTACAAGTTGTCAAGGAATCTTGGTCTAGGAAAGCACAGGAATATCAAATCCATAGCGTAGTATCCAGCATCTGTATGTGATCCGTGGATGAGGGCCTGTGTGAAGATTTTGCCAGTCAGTGTCTGTGTCAGATGCTGAGATCTTTGGGGTTGTCTTTGGCCCTCCTCCTGGGCTCAGGTAGTGTGCCGTTGGCTTGGCCATAGTCAGACTTGAACTTGCGGTAGTAATTTCTCACTCTGTCTTCTTCCTCCGAGTCTTCCTCATCACTAGACAAGTCTCGACCAAGGCTCCCGGTTCTGTACTGACCCGCTCTTTGAGACTCTGCCCCGGAGTATCGGTCCCTTCTCTCGGGAGAGCGACCCCTCAACAGTGAGCTGTACCTTTGGAAGGCTGTGACTGAGTCGGGGGTCCGGACGCGGGGCGAGCTGCGTTCCTTGTTGGCCCCTCTAAGCAGGCTGTCCCCACGGTATGTCTCATCAATGGGTGAAATATCCTGGAGGCGGTCAAGGGACTTGCGCCGAAGAGTGTCATCACGGTCATAAGACCGTCGGGGAAGAGCATCATCAATATTAAAACGGTTGTAAGACAGGCTATCACGTTCTAACTGGTCATAAGATTGTCGGGGCAAGGTGTCCCGGTCGTACGAAGGCCTTGGCAAAGGGCTCTCACGGTTCAGCTGGTCCAAAGCAGGCAGCTCCTTCAGGACACTGTCCACGCGGGATGGAGGCTCTGGAGGTGGAGGCTCCCTCAGGAACACATCATCATGTAGGGGTTTGCCATTGCGAGGCCTGTCTGAGGAAGGTTGGGAGGGCCGGCGAGGGGAATGGTATCTGGAGCGTTGTGGGGAACGGTATGGTGATCTACGCCGGTGAGGGGAACTGTGCCGGTGCCCTGGCCGGTATGGAGAACGATGCCTATGAGGGGATGAGTGCCGATGTTGCCGTCTTTCTGGTGAGCGACCATGCCGATGGCCATGGTGTCTGTCCAGAGTATTCTCAGCGCTCCTGGCCCTGTGCCTCCTCTCTGGAGAATGGTGCCTCCTGTGGTGACGATGGTGTGAGTCATCCTTGCTAGACCTTTGGTTGTTCTTCTTCTTGGAGAATTTGCCAGCGCTGCTGCTTTCCTTGTTATACCGCTTGCCCTTGCTGCCTGGGGAGCGGGGTCTGTGGTTGGAATGGTTATGGTTGGAGCGGTGGCCGTGCTTGTGCTGACCTGTCTCTCGTGCCCTCTTGTCCTCATTCCGGGATGGTTTATGAAGGTCTGGTGGAGAGCTGGAATCCAATGGCGGATGGGACTGAGTATCAGGAGGTGCTGTGTTCACTTCCGAAACAGTTTGAGCCCCGACGACGGGGCCGTTGCCGTCGTTGTCTGTAACAAACAAGTAATTATAAGTGAAATAAAGAAAAAGCTAGCCTAGCCAGTTCATACCAGGGCTCACAAAAACACTAGGATCATTATAGAAGGGTACAGACTGAATACCACCATAATGACCTTAGTATTATGAATCTTTTAGAAAACCAAGGCCCAATCAATTACTGCTGATATATGCGCAGGACTAATTTCAGTAATTTTGGTAATGCCTTAGCTTGAATTATACAGAAGAGTCAATGTGCTGACCAGAAGCCTAGCCGAGGTCATCCAGGAGTGCCACAGGCCTATGCAGTTAGTCATCTAGCACACTTGATTTAACTCGTGTTAAGTATTAAAACTCTTGAAGAGCTGAACCCAGGGTATTTGAGTGCTCCAACACCATCTAGCCAGAGCCATTATAATAGGAAAAAAATTATCAGCAGAAAAATATCTAGTGGCATGACAAAGTAGTCATCGATCATGTTCCTGAAACCAAATGAATCATTTCAGCACAAGCTAATTGCTTTAGCCAGTCCAGCCCTGAATTTAATTTAAAGGACAAGATGATGAAATATAAATGCAAGCCAGAAAGCAATGTCTCTTAAGAGAGCGATGATTCAGCCAAAGCTTGAATGGCATAAATGGCAAATGGTTTTATGAATCCAATGCAGCAGTGGTTTTCAATCCCAGTCCTGGTGACCCACTACCTGGCACACTTTTGATTATTCCCTGTCCCAACACACCTGGTCCAACTCGCCAGCCAATTATCAAATGCTTCACAAGCTGGATCAGATGTGCTGGAGGCAGATAATACCTGATAATACAGGGCAGAGAGCACCCACAGCTGGTACTGAAAACCACTGCAATAAAGCAAGTTCAAGCTGTCAAGATTGCAGCATTCATGCATTCAAGTAGCTTAACCTTACTCGGATAATGACCTATTGCTCAGTCCACGCATATAGATGGGTAAAAAACACTGGTGCAGAATTTCTGGAGGAATGCACAATGATGTCGTATAATAATTTTTTAAAGTCTATTTGACACATTTCAAAAACATTTGATGATTTGATTCATTCTAATGCAGTATGTTAGCCTGTGCAGGGTGCCCGTGTCTTTCATTTTACTGCATGCCTCTAACCTCTTCATTCCTCTGCAATGCTGCATGTATCAGCACTGACAAATAAATGTTTGAAAAGATATTAGATGAGGACATCAGCCCAGAAATGGTGGCACATTCTTATATTTTTGGGTGATAACTGACTTTAGACTAGCTTTTCTTCTTTAGTACCAAACTTTTACTAGCACCCTGCTACATAACATTGACTTAACCCTGCCTTGGTGGATGTCATATGCCGTCATGACAGATATCTTTTAATATAATGTTACGTCATCATTACTGGTCACCGTCAAGACGGATGCTGTGACACTGAACAATCACATTATCATGTGACAAACGGTCATGACACGAAACACTGTAGCATCTGGCATGACAATCACTGGTAATGCTAAAAAGATAGTTATATTAATGGTCACAATCCATCATGATGGTATATGACACCTTCTATTATGAGGCTATGTCAATGTAGCAGAGTTCAAGTGAAACTGAGAATCCCACACAGCCTAAAATAAATCTGAGCCAACAGACATTTCTTGCAAGTCTTGTCTGGCCTCCTTATTATTCAAGACGTAACTTAGGCTGATGCAACTTTCCAAGCACTTGGGAGGAGGCCACCACAACCTACTACTTTAGCTAGCCAGAAACTCAAGCTAGAAAGGTGTGAATCTGCATGTGTTAATGGCACTGAGTGATCCACATCCGATATCAAAATAGCTGTGAAGACATTAAAAAATTCAATTTCAAAACCGATGGATGGCGGCTTTGGCATGTTCAGCCACAGGTCAGATGCATTTGGGACGGTACCACAGGAGTGGCTTCAGCGCTGGCGATGCATTGTGGGCGAATGAATTTGCTTGCATGGAGTGGAAGACGGCTTGGATGACTGGCTGGAGCAATGACGGCACGGCGTGAACAATATAGCTACAAACCGTGGTTTGGTTTTGGTAGAAACCAGGCTCTCCTGCCTTTTCAATCCGCGCACCGGCTGCGGCTTGGGGAGCGGCAATCGCTGGTACGGGGAAGGAGGGGGAAGAGAACCCAGGACAGTGACGGAGCGAGGATTCAAATCAGAAACAAGTAGTAAAGAAGAGGAGAAAGAGAAAGAGAGAGAGAGAGAGACAGAGAGAGAGAGAGAGAGAGAGAGAGAGAGAGAAGCAGAAACATTTAGAACCCTGAAACAAAAATCATGAGATAGTGATGGTGGTTTTGCAATGGAAAAAAGGTGTTTATTTGTTTAATTAGTCAATCAAAGATAGAGATTGTCCATAAAATGCCCCCACCCTTGAGTGAAAAATAAAACATGACTAGAGAGAGATCCAGAAGACCACACACAAGCACCCAGCAGCATTATAGACCCAAGCTCCATAGACACAAAGAGACAGTGGATGCTTTAATATGTGTATACACACACACACACGCACACACACGCACACACACGCACACACACGCACACACATGCACACTCGCTCAATCACACATGCGCACACACAGTCGCGAATGAAGCAATTTACATTGCTAACAGAAACTGGTGCAACAATGTGGAACAATGAAAAAATAATTCAAATAAAAGTACAAAAAAATGGTACAAAAATATACAGCCTCACAGAGTTCTCATATTTTGCGGAGAAAGACACGTGTCACATTCTGAACTTGACAAAATACATGAAAGAAACGTCAAATGGTCAATAGAACCAAAAATAAAGAGAATGCATGAAAATAAGAACGTCAGTCAGAACAGGTATGATGAACCTTCCATAAATATTATGGAAAATCGAGTCCTTAAGAAAAAGAAAAAACAAATTTGGTTTTCACTAAAGGACGTCATGCAGCAACAGACAAGCCTAATGTTTGGTAGGTGAGTTGAGAATGGCTGGACAGAAGAACCAAACCGATGGAGAGTGAGAGCAGGTGAGGTCCATGAAGCGTCTGTCCAGAGTCTGCAGTGTTAAACGTAGTGAGATCCGTGAACAGCTCTACTACAGTATCGAGTGGGTTCTCGTTAAAAAGGTCCTAGAGCTTCGAAAGTCATCGAATCTCTAAACATCTTCTCAGTAGCGTACATTCACCTTCAATAAATAGCATAAATATGTTACACCGCGCTGCCATGGTAACGTCATCGCCCAAGAGCGTATAAAGCATTTTATCAAGTGTATCTCACTATCAGCTTTAAAGTATATCACTCCGTGAGGGCTCTGAAAAGTAGTAAACTTAAAATCCAGTTTTCGTTTTTACAAACAATCTTCCTGCCTCCTTTCCTTGTTTTTGTGTTCGATTTAGCATTAAAAAAAAAAAAATAACAACAACATGTGCCCAAAGAATGTAACCGCTACCCAAAGAGAAGGAAAAAACAAAACAAATAAAACTACATTTCCCAGTGTCCCCTGCTAGGCTAGCCCGGTGAAGCAGAGAGGAGGGCGAAAGGCAACAGGAAAAGGGCCCATCACCCAGTAGCAGGAGGCCAGGAGAGAGAAGAGGTGCTGCTGTCGCCCCCAAACCCCCCGCAGTTTGGTCAGGGTGAGAAGACGGGGGAGAAAGGGATGTTTTCGTAGATGGACCCACCATATTCGGGCACGGAGCCGTCGCCCCGCTTCAGGACGAGGTGGACCGTCCGGCCGCCGTTTTTGATCAGTTCTATGGCGCGCGCATGCTTCATGCCTTTGGTGCTCTCGCCGTTAATCTCCAGAATCTCGTCCCCAACCTGAAAAAGAAAGAACAGAGAGAAGAAAAAAAAATTTGCCAATTATAATGGAAGAAATTATTATAATTATAGTCATTATTAGTAAAGAGAGCAAGAGAGAGTTGTGACCACAGTATTTACACATTCATTTGAAATTACTGCCAGTGATTATGTTCAGAAAGAGAGAGAGACAGAGAGAGAGAGGAGAGAGAGAGAGAGAGAGAAAGAGAGGGAGAGAGAGGGAGAGAGAGAAAGTAAGAAATAAAAAGCAAAGTAAAAAAAGAGGAAGCAGGAAAGAAAAGGGAATAAGAGAGAAAAGGGGGGAGATAAAAGAGAGGGAGAAGAAAGAAACAAGGTGGAGAGGAAGAAAAAGACAAAGGAAATGAAAGAGATGAGAGAAAAGCAAAAAGAGAAAAGAAGAAAGACAAAGAGAGAGACAGGAAAGAGAATGAGACATGTAGAGCAAGACAAAGGTAGTAAGGGACAGAGGAAGGTAGGGAAGTGAGAGAGAGATAGAGAACAGGCAGAAGGAAGACAGAAAGAAGGAAAGGAAGAAAGAAAGAAAGAACAGCGGACTGGGGAGGGGGAAGTGAGAGTGAGACAGAAAGATCAGGAGAGAGAGAGTGAGACAGAGAGAAAGAATGGGGG
>JBBPCX010000141.1:17325636-17339437 GCA_037974365.1 Hydrocynus forskahlii | reverse complement strand
TATATATATATAAAAACACACACACACACACACACGTGTATATACTATATACCCACAAACACATACATACATGCACACACAGTGTACACACTGAAGTGTCCCATTTTTCTACATCACTTTAACAGCCGCCCTTTACATTATCATGTATAAATACACACACTTAGATAATCTACACTGCAGTAATTCCCACTAGGCTTGCATAAGATATGAGCTAAAGCCAGACAGCTGGAGATACAGGAAGCCAATGTGTAGAACATGCAGTGCTGTGCTGCCTCCTTCAGCTTCCTCTTTATTATTCTACTCTTAATTAAGCTGAATGTGCAAGCTACCGTGTTACAGGCCGTCCAAACACACACTCACAATTTATCAAACCATTAAGACCTACCAGCCAAAACAAACTGCCTGAACTGTACTCAACTGGCCAGCTCCACATAACGCAGGGCGTCCAGTTCGGGCAAAAAAAACCCTGTGTTTCACATGCACTCGGCAAATATCATTTGAAATGAATAACACCTTCTATATGACATAAACTCTCGTTAGGTTTAATGGGTGAACACATTTATAAGGCCAGTATGGATAGTCTAATTACAGCCCGATCAAAAAACTCCTCTCAGGTCAGTGATTACTGATGAAGCCGAAGGGGTCTCACCGTCTCCTGGAATGATGCGCAGAGTCACCGTGTTGCCCGCCTCCTTGATCAGGTTGACGATGTCCGAGTGGGATTTGTTGGTGATGGAGCAGCCGTTAACAGCCAGGATCCGGTCGCCCACCTTCAGCTTGCCGCAGCGGTCCGCCGGGCTGCCCTCAATGATCCGCCCTATTTTATGAGGCATGGCCACACATGTGTTTCCAGCTTTGGGTATGTGTGTATGTGCAAATGTGCAGGCGTTATCAAAACGCAGGGTTTTTTGATAAAGGAGTAGGGCCCAGAGGGGTGAAAAGGGTGGAGACATGTATAAAAAAAAAGAGAAGGAAAGAAAGAAAGAAAGAAGAGAAAGCATAGGGGTTAATACACCGAGCCACCGAGCCAGAGTGACAAACTGCAGTAAAATGAAGAACGACCATGTAGAAAAAAAACCCATATAAGCCAGCCACATCCACAGAGACAGAGAGATAATATAGAAATATATATACTGGCGAGAATATAGAGATATGTTTATTAGGCTGTTGACCCCCTCATCACACAAAATACAGTGCCGTGCAAAAGACTTATGCGGGGGAAAAAAAAACAAAAAACATTTTCTCAGCGTGTGATAAAGTGCCTTTCTGCTAGTGAAGTTTGAATTAATGCAAACAAACAAGAAAGCAGGAAAAAAAATATCAAGATTTGTAAAACCCGTTTTGTGAGCTGGTGAGGAGAACACAGGTTCGGTTCCAGATTCCTCCTCAGTTCCTCAAGCCGTTGTTTGGATTTGTGAAATTCCATCCGCAGCTCCTGCTTTAATTTAATGAAGGCCTGACTGAGTCAAACTAGGTTTCTGAGGGAAACACATTGACCTACTCTACATAAAATCACTATTTACTGTATGTTATTTGTATTTATTTATTAATGTGAAGGAAATGAATGGGTTCAGTTTTTGAATATTATCGCATGTGCCTGTACATGAAGTGAAAATCGCAGTAAAGTCATATACATTGTTAAAAGCAAAAGACTATTTTTTAATAGTGTGAGGGGTGTGATGGGGTTGAGTTTCTTATTGTGTTATTTGGTAGAAGAGGTGGAATAACATGTATCCAAGATTATCCGAGAAAAAAAAAAGTATGATTTATGGGGGAAAAAAATGATGTAGAGAAACAGACGGACTACAGTCTGTCCATAAACGACAAAGTGCACCTACATGGTCAGTGGAGCTATATATAGGTGTACCAACTAAAGTGGCGTGTAATTGTAGGATGAGAGAATAAATGCAAAAAAAGCAAAAGAAGATATAAAAGAAAAGAAGGAATGCTCCCACATTTAACTTCTTCCAGAAGTTTCAGAGCTTTCATTATACTGTGATAAACAGAGTAAAGAGCCACACCAGTGCTTTTGGGAATAGGCTCTTTAAGCTTTCCATCATTTCGTCCTTATCTGTGATGTAATAAAGGTGCTTTGAGTTCCAGAAGGATCCAGATGGCTGTCATATTTATCCAGCCATCCACACAACACTTCATTCACCCAGATCACATATAGCCTGTTAAGCTTTTATAATCTCGTCCGCTCTCTTTAAATTATTCATCCCACTTTTTAAAAGTCTAAATATGTTCCAAACTCTTGTTCGTCCCCACAGCGCCGCGCATCGTGTCCCCACTCTGCCCGAGTGATAAATTATAGAAAACACGCAGATAAATTATGATGTTTGAATGAAGAGATTTCTTTTTTTCGGGCTCAAGACTCTGAGATTTGAGGCCAGTGAGTGTGTGGCGTATGATTATACTGCTTTCTGAAGTTCCTGGAGCCTCTATTCATACACAATTAGTCGTCCTGAAAATGCATTCTGTATGTGCTCGGGATACAGCGGTTAGCACTGAAACTGTTGCGTCTTAAGCCTTGACTCATATTTAATGCATGAACGGATCTGTGACTCTCCACCAGTGCAGTCGCATGTATCTCCATCTGGGAAGATATGAAGGAATAATTTGGTCAAAAGTGCAGTTTTCCTCCTTAAACTAAATTAGAGTCGATCATCCAAAACTGTGTGCATCTGAACTATTCTTTCCGTGCCATCAGTGACATGTTAATGTGGATTTTTTTTTTTTCCACTAAATGTCCTGATTAGTCTTCGGTACATATCGTTCTTATCAGAAACTGGTTCTCTCATCTCCTTGTGTTACCACCCCATCATGCTGAATTTGTGATAGAGTGGGATGCACTAACTAGCTGCTGGAATCCCTGTTACTGACTGATGTCAGTTTGTAACAGTATAGATGCCTTTACTGTGAATTTCACATAACAAATACTGTGCAAGTCTTAGGCAACTGTGAAAATAATAGTAACTGTTTAAATGAGCAGTGAGTGAGTTTCACATTAATATTACTAAATATACTACATAAAAAGAATTAAAAAAATTTTTTTCTTAAAATAATAAATACAAATAACATTATAGAGTAAACTGTGATTTTATGTTCAGTATATCAGTGTGTCTCTTGTGGAAGTCCAGTATTACTGTAGTTTCCATCAGAAACCTGGTTTGACTCGATCAGTCCTTCATTACATTAAATCAGGAGCTGCTGATGGAGTTTCACAAATTTAAACACCGGCTGGAGAAACCGAGGAGAAATCTGGAACCGAACCTGTGCTCTCACCAGCTCACAAAATATCAGCTTCGTTTTACAAACAAATCTTTCTTGTTTGTTTGCATTTATTCTAATGTTTGCTAACAGAAAAAAACTATCACAGGCTGAGAATAATTATCATATAAATGTATACATATCTTATGAAAAACAAGTCAGTTTATATACAAGCAGTGTATATACATTACAACTTATAATAATTGTTGTATCCTCTTTCATAGGTATTAAGCTATTTACAGTGTGTTTCTGTGCCTTTATGCTACATGCCAAATGCATTATATCAAATGTGTTGACCATTTAGTATCAAGGTTTAGAAATCAGCATCAAGGACTGAGTCTATAAGAGTGACTATCGCTTTTCATCGCTGTCAGAGTCGGGCCCCTTCGCGCTTTGCTTAAAGTCCAAGCCACAGCAAGGACACCTGCTCATAAACAGGGCAAACAGACCAATCTCGGTCGGTAAACAATGCTTATTGGAAGCAGAAAGCCTTCAAATCCCTGGCTTTCTCCCTCCCAAGTTGATCTCTTCATCTTCCATGGCCATGAAAACTATGAGTGCTTTCCATCTCTGCACGCTTAAGTCCCATCAGCCTTTGTTTGATGTCTGCTGAGATTAGGACAAGCGGTGTAAGGCCCATGAGAACAGCCCCAATTCAACAGCCATTTAAAGGAAAAAAATCGAATGTACACCAACTGCAGTCCGTTAGCCAAGATTCAGTATCTGAAATGGGCTTCCTAAAGCTTAGCAAGAAGGTAGCAGCCATGTTGGAATCTGAAGTCTGTTCATTTTGAAACTAGAAACAGCATAAACAAGTTTCTTTCAGATTCCTTAATAACCTGAGGCAGTTTGAGGCCAGTTTGTGCAGTCTGCATGAGGCTAATTGATAAAACATGAACTTATATTACTAGTTAGCCACATTAGCCTTGAAGCTCCAGAATCCAAGTAAAGATTTTTTTTTGTCTGTTTGTTCTTTCTGGACAGTTTAACTTTGACGTTATGTTACATTTTATATTGTTCTTGTCTCGGTGTGTCTGTGCAGTCGCAACATAAGCAATTTCCTCCAGGACGAGCTTGTATTACTAGTTAGCCACATTAGCTTCATAGCTGCAGGATCCAATTAAAGAAGACTTTATTTGGTTTCAGAGTACTTTCTGGACAGTTTTATTTTGAATTTATATTTCATATTGTTCGTGTCTTTGTCTCTGTGTGTGTCTGTGACACACAGAAAAATCAGAAAAGTGTGTAAATCTGTTTTCCTTTAAATAAGTGAAAGTCAATAGGCCTTGTGAAGCCTAAGGCAGGGCCCAAAGAGAAGGAAGGGGGCTGTGACCTCAGGGAGTCCCCCTTTCACAGAAAGACAGAAAAGACTATGGCTGGCAGACAGAGAGGACTCAGAACATGCAGAAGGGTTATAGAGTACATACACAAAGCTGAAGTTTTTAATATCGCAGAAGAGCACAAAACACAAAGGGCGCTAAGACCCCAAATCCTGCAATCCAAATCCCCCAACAGCAGTTTTCATTTGTGGCCTAAGAGGATGACAGTCAACAAAACTTTGCACAATTACTTACTTTGTAGACTTTCATCCCTAATATGCGACCATGACATTTCTTTTTGCAATCAAAGCTGAGAGCACAAATCTTTACGTCTGATCTGACATGTTAGGTCTCCGTAATAACGGCCATGTTAAAAAAAATGATGTAGTTTAACAGCCAAGACGTTGTTGTTGTCCGAGGCTTCTATAGGTTTAGACTGGACTACAGCTAAGAATTACACAGTACTGTGCAAACGTTTTAGGAACCAGAGGAAAAATACATTTAATTACTGTTTATTACTGGGCGGTAGTGTTACGTTAGTAATATTACAATAAATACAAATAACATTAATACAGTACACAGTGGTTTTATGTACGGCGAAGTGTTCTCTTAACCAGTTCCAGACCTCTCCTCAGGGAAGCCCAGCTATCATCAAATACCTGGTTGGCCCTTTTTACTTCAGCAGATTACATTCGATATTTTTTAAATGGAGTTTTATAAATCCACACAGTGACTGGAGACACAGAGCAGAAATCTGGAACCTTCTATCCAGCTCACAAAATAAGTTTTTAGAAAAAACGTGATATTTTTAACTTTTAACACTCCCCAAAACTGTATAGATTCGCTCGGTGTGGGATGTCAGTCACGACTCGGGTCCGGTAGGATGGAGTTCAAAGAATGTTTGATGCCCATTTAAATTTGCACATGTAAGGATAATGTATGATGTGTGGTTCTGTAACAACTAAAGGAAGAAATGACTACTGTGCTTATGTTAAACAGATGCTAGGTGGGCTAAACGCTTAGTGTAAATCTAGAACACTAAACTGTAATTATTCAATAGGTTCACGACTCAAGTACGTTTTGTTAATCTGAACACAATCCTCAAACAAGAGCAAAGTGCCAGAATATACAGGACAGCCATGAATAGTTCGCCCCTTTACCTTCTCTTTAGCTTTACTTTCTGAAAATAAAGAGAAATAGCACGACAGCGCCATATGAACTAGGTACTTACAGTCGGTAATGACACAAACACATACAGTAAAGAGCTGATACCACACTGTCAGAGGATCTAAAATCAACAGGGTAAGTTGGAACATAACTTGAATCTTGAAACAATACAAACACATAAACTGTGCCTCATAACACACAGTGGTCCGTGAGCAAACCGGCAAAAATGTCTCACATAATATTAACTGTTTTAAATAATTAAAAAATCTTTTATTTTAATTGCGAGATTCCTCATCCAGCCGAGAGTCTAAGGCTGAGACTAAAATGAAAAAGGGACCGTTCACCGTCTGACTCGAATAACTCGAAACACTTAACAGGGCATCACCTTTCAGTAAAAGGCCCATTGTCTTGCTTTTATAGCTGCAGGTGGGGAAGACCCTCCCTCATTAAGGCCGTGAAAGAAAACATTTCTGTGCATTATTTGATCCAAATGCTGCAAACTACTCACATTTTTGTCTGATTTTAGCAGCAATTTCAAATACGTTTGAAACATTAATATGACTTATAGTGTGGGGCCTACAGATCTATTCCCACTCAAAAAAGGGGAGCCTGGCCTTGTGTATGACTGGACATAACTGGACAGCCACTGATCTATGGACTTTCCTACACGGACTTGTTGTTGATCTCAAATAGACTAGCTCTCATGGTTTCTGACATTGTATGACAGATTAAAAACAGTGCTGGTAGCCATCCTGAACATCCCAAAGCCTGGACATTTGCCCTATTTTTTCAGATAGCAGTGTCATATAGTGTCAGAAACGACTACTAAGCAAGTATTTTGGAGATTGCTCTTTATAGTCTGAAGGTGATACTAACTGGAGACTCCATTACTTGTAAGCTACATTATGATTTATGTCTTGGCTGATCAACTACATTTGAGTTTGATGGGGTGTATTTGATTGAACTGTTGCTTTAAACCCACAGCTTATCCAGTCAGCACTGAGAAATGAAGTAAATCTCACCGAA
Source organism: Hydrocynus forskahlii (assembly GCA_037974365.1). Lineage (NCBI taxonomy): Eukaryota > Metazoa > Chordata > Actinopteri > Characiformes > Alestidae > Hydrocynus > Hydrocynus forskahlii. Next base: position 17,332,655 of record JBBPCX010000141.1, on the reverse strand, counting down.
AGTGGTTCCCGCGTCGGGTCTGGAGACGGACGAGACGATGACGAAACCGAAGCCCTCGTTCTCGCCGCGGCGGATCTCCACGTCGTACGGCTGGACGGTGTTGGGCACCATTGTGCTGCTGCCCCCTCCTCCCCCACCGCCGCTGCCGATGCCACTGGTGGAGCCGGAGCCAGAGCTGACCGTGTTGAGGGAGTTCTGGCTACCCTGCGGAGTTCGCTTATCCTCCGTCAGAGAGGCCGCCTGCGTGCTGCTGTGGTGGGACGAGGCCGGCGAGGGAGGAACGTCACCATCCACTTTTGCTACTGAGAAGAATGAGATCTGTTAATTTAGTGGCCATTAAAAGGAGCTACATTCATAAACAGTCAAAATTCAGTATCTCATTCCTCCCTCAGAATTCAACTGATTTTTTTGCTACTGTGTCTTTAATACCAATATATGTAAATGAGCTCTGTGCTGATTGGCTGCCTTTTTATTACCACCTATTCAACACACAGTCCAGACCGAGATGCACAGAACAAATTGTTCGGTTCAGACTGAAATCTAGGGACATGCTTCAAATAAATAAATGTATTGATGGTTGTCACATCATAGCCATGAATTATATATAAGCTACATGGGGACAGAACAGTACATTTTAACTCAAAGACTTTACAAACAACTGTGAACTGTATAGGACCTTTAAAACCATCATTTGACATATTTGTTTTGTGTCTCTATCCAAAGAACACAATATTCAGTCAAATACAGGCCTTTTAAACACACTAACTCTAACACACAACTATAATTTGTGTAATCAAATGAGGGAAATATAGATGAGGCAATTACAAATGTAATTTGACCTTTTCAATTGCATTAAGCAAATATGACCAAATATGACATTCCCATTCTTTGCATCTTTATATTAAATGCTGTGAGAAGAGAAAATAAAAGGCTATTTAAATGCTTCAAATATGTTCTAAACAGGTTATTTTCAAATTCTGGCCTAGTGCAGCGACTCCAGCCCATACGCGTGCTCTATATGATACAATATAACATATGTGGCAGCCTTCATGTTAAAATTTGATAAGGCGAAAATATTCCTTTGTATTTTAAGCCGAGAAGGCAGAGGACGTGCTGAGACATCAAAGGCATCACAGATGCATCATCTGACGCAATCAAAAAACACCTTCGCTCCCAGATAAACAGTACAGTGGGCTTGAGTCTCACATCAGTCCAATAATGAAGGAAGAGTCTGTGGGGAGCGAGCAGCAACGCTCTGACCTATTTTCATTTCCATACAGTCCAACCAAACTGCTGCGACAGTTCAGCCCCTCTGGTGCCACAGACCAACATGACAAACTGGTGTTCTGGGGGTGCTGGTGGTGGGAGATTCATGAGCCGAAAGTAGCGGAGGTGCATCTAAAGGCCGGACTCTCTCATTAGCAGGCGGGATGGGGGGAAGGACTGGGGCGCGCTCAATCAACTTTACGATCACTGTTTGTTCCCATCAAGGCCGTCACGACACTCCATAACCGCGACAAATGGACAAACACACCCCCGCACTGCTCAGATGGGCCTTTTTTAACGCAAAGTTAGACATCTAAGCCATTTTTCTTATGCAGCTTGAAGGTTTGGCAAAAATAATCATCTCCTTTCAACCGTTTTCCATGAACTTGTGATTGGTGCCCATATTCAGATTGATTGTGCTACTGTGCAAATACTGATATATGGGAAATGAGGTCTGTGCTGACAGGTTGTCCTATGTGCACCATATTCAACATGCACTCCAGATGTCTAGAACAAACTGTTCAATTCAGACTGAAATGATCAGGGACGTGGTTTAAAACAAATGGTTGGTTGTGTTGTCATAACCATGATTTCTAATTGGCCTGTTATATATATGGGCTGTAAGAAGCATTTTAATAAAAGAAAACTCGTTTCCAAAACTGTATGACCTTGTAACCTACAAAAACAGATGTTGTATAATTACAGTGATGGTAAAGTAACAGTAAATTGTAATAGTCGACTGAATTTTGTCTTTACTTTGATCTATTTTTAATCAGTGCGTCACAGTGTCAGAATATACATAAGCAAGTCTATTAGACGAGATATGAGGTAAGTGCGTGATGACGCACAATTCTAATTGGTTCCCACTGCTCCCATTACATGATAGCAACCTTAGCCTTGTAGCTCCAAACCCGAAGAACTAAACCTCCAAAGACCAACCATGGCCGATTCAGAAAAAAGGGACATTTCAAAAATCCAAATTTTTCATCAAAACATCCTTCAAGCCAGAGGTTTTTGAATCGGATCCTGGAAAGCTTCTCTTGCCTGGATTCCCCACACCAGACTGATGAAAATAATTAGCTGAGAGGTTTGAGTCAGATGTGTCAGAGCAGGGAAACATGAAACAAGGTTTCCGTCTCCAGCCCTGGGACCGAAGGCCTCCGGGCTGGGCTCTGGGTTTTGTGAGAACCACCTCGATCAGTGTGGAGCGGAGCACCCTTGCATTAACATGTACCGTGAACTCATTTAAATTAAACCCATCCAGTGCACATGAATAATTAGAGCATATTTTGCATTATTCATAATTCCATTAAGGTCATAGAGCGTCGCAGGGCAGGACTCCAGCACCACGTTTGAGCAGCACATATTTTAAAGCCTTCTCAGAATCAGATACTTAGATATGTATCATAAGCTATGAAAGCATATCAGCTTAGAAAAATAAATATTACTTCTTGGAAACAATGCAACAGCTGCTCAATAAGGCAATGTCATTCAAGCTAAGAAGCTGCGGTGGGAAAGGGAGGAAATGTAGGACAATATTAAATGGAAGGCTTTACTAATCTGAAAAGAAAGGACTTCATGGCTCCTAATCGCCTATTCGTTATGTATCTGAGTGACGCGCACCTCCGTATCCGGTCTTGCGTCTGACAGTCAGGTTGACGTGGCCCTGCTTGGCAGCCTGTTGCATGAGTTGGACCACCAGCTGATGGGACTTGCCCACCACGGCTGTTCCGTCCACACAGATCAGCTCGTCTCCGGAACGCAGGCGGCTGTCTTCATCAGCTGCGCCGTACTTCACAATGTGACCGATATAGATCTGGACAGGGACAAAACAAGATAAACGTCAACGATGTTTCATACCCATGTCATATACGCACACGTGACAGGCCCGTTTGGAATGGAATGCAAGGAAAGACATACACAACTGTAGCAACTGAGGAACTGACACTGGTGTGTTAAATCAGAAGTGTGTATCGGATGAAAAACTAGTCAGTGCACTGGAGACCGGGACCATCAAGGGCCGGGAAGCCTCCCTACTTCCCCTCCCCTCCTTAGAGACTGCAGTGCTGCAAACCAATGAAACAGTTTTCGTATCATTTTTCAGTACATCTGATTCGAGCAGAACAGATTTCCCGCTGTGTGAATGGAAAAAAAAAAAAGTCAAATTGATATGTGGTTTCAAATCTGTAAGTGGTTTTAAAGCAGACTGCTGTTTGACCAGCCAGATCAGATTTCATATGGTTTTATCATTCAGGGGCTGTTCTTGACATCCGAATGAGTGACAAAGTCAATGCTGTATCACATTTACAGCTCAGACTGTTACTTTAAACAGACACTTTAACTTTGCTGTCACTTTACAGTGACTTTTAGTGAATGTTTAACCCTGGAATATTAAGATCTGGTGAGAGTGAAATCATTATTGGTAGTGCCTATTAGCCTTTTAGCAAATGTTATCTGTTGGGCAGGTTTTACCACTCTAATGTCATGTTTGGTTTGGTACTGAAATATAGCACTACCGTTCTGTTCCTTATATTCATTAAGGGATGATAAGTTTGCTCACTGCTAGTTTTGTTAAAAAAAATAGCTTGACCCTACAAATTGGATGTGGCCAGTTGGTCTGGATGCCTAATTCTAAAAATCTGATTTAAGAAACAGCATCGTAAACAAAGCCAAGATGTCAATAAACAGTATTTGCCGTTGGTTATTTGGTAACTGGGTTTTTTTTTAACCCCCACTTTTCTCCCCAATTTTACCAATTTAGTCTAGTCTAGTGAGGACTCCACAAAGTCATATGAAACCAGTCACATCTTGGACTGCTGCTGATGCAACATGTAAAGTGTAAAGTGGCCATTTTCATCATGCATGAACACACCACAGCACAGCACACAGTGTGAACAGCACTAAATTCTTCAGTGAGCAGCTAGGAATACAGCATTCAGGGAACACTGTGTTGGGATGGTGCTTCAGTGGTGGCACCATCACTTGTCTCTCAAGGGTACCTCAGTGGTGCCACTGGCAGTCCTGGGATTTGAACCCAAGACTTTCCAAACGCTGGAGCAACTCCCTAATCACCAGGCCACTAGCTGTCATTGGACAGCCCAGCAGCCTTGGAGGAGAACGCTGACCACCAGTTGTGGGAGATGTTGCTGACCGGTGTGCACCGTGTTGACTGATGGGGGGCATGCTGCCCAAAGAGAGTAAATGCAATTCTACTGGACTCTCTTGAAATCTGAGCCCTGTGGGTTTATTCCCTCGACAAGGCAAGCCTAAATGAAAACACATTGTAAGGCTTAATCAAGTGTGTTTTAACAAATCGGTAGCACTGGAAGGACTCGATAACTTCTGATGGACTTTGCATGCGGTTGGCTTCAGCAGAGTGTTTAGTGCTGGTCGTCACTGTACCCTCACATTTCTGTTTATTTTGGACCTAAATCGATGAGCAACGCTTACAAGATAAACCCCTCACGGACGATCCGGGAACGAATCCCACCAACATCTCGGCCAACGAAAAAACCTTGTGGGGGCCATTTAATCCCTTTCCCTCGAGAAACGCAATCCAAGAAAGCTGCGTGTCAGTTTGAACAAGTTTCAAACAAAACTTGGCTCCTCTAACAGAGAACATCAGCAGGCTGGGAGTTATTTTATTCTCCTCTGAACAAAACGGCACAGCCGAGATAAAAGCAGGAACCAAGTTTCGGGGATTTTTCGAACGCTCGACCACACGCACGTGAATAAGCAGGGAATGCTTTTACTGGGCACGAGTCCTGCCAAATAGTAAGAGTTTCATAATGTGGCATGCACTTCACTGGACATGGAAATGAGGGTCTTGAACAAACTGCTAAGGCTGAAGGATGAGGCTTGCCAAGCAAGCCTGCTCCATTACATTTGGACAATCTTCAAAAGCCTCGAGACTCGTCTTTGTAGCTGCGAGAGACAGAGACGGCACCGGCTTCAAACGACTGATGAGGCTCCGACTGCTCTAATTAGACTTCTTAACGGGCAGCATTGTTGAAGCCCTTCAAGTATGTCGAGAATTCAAACTTTTACAAAGGAAGTCAGCACACAGGCTTGGATTCGTCTAAAAATAGAGTTCATCAAGATGTCCTTGACATGACCTCAAGCGGCAAATGTGGTAAAGGAACAACTTAGCAGTTCAGAGGCGAAGCCTGCCGATAAGATTCAGGCTCCCAATTTTGAGCAAGAGATTTGTACAACTGGCACTGATGCTCTCTTGATAGTGATCCTAGAAGTGGTTTAACTACTGGCAAAGTAAGCAGGGTGCTTGCAGACCCTGTCCCACCATCACTGGGTCACTATTAGCCTGTGTTGAAGTGACAATTATTTTTTGCATTTGGTCCCAAAAGATCCTCAGTATTTTGAATACTGTGATTCAAAATCTGGATATTTGTTAGTGTCATGTAATTCCAAAACTAGCAATTGCTTTTCCCACCATTTGGCGGAACGAGACGCTTCGCAGCTCTTGTTCCAGGACATGTTACTGCTGTTCTCTCCATTGGCCAATTTGGTCTGCAAATAAACTAGATTTTCCATCATTCTACAAGATGTCAGTGCTACTGTGATGCTCCTGAGGAAATGTCTACAATGAGAAACTGCAGAACAAAAGTTCAAAAAACGGCCTTGTTCTTCTCTCCTCTCAAACCTACGGTGGTACATCTCAGGGGCATCTGCTGGCTCATATTCATGGAACACAGAAGTTCACACTCTTCGGCAAGTATATTTAACAGTACTAGGATATTGCATGAGCAGCCGTTCAAAAAGTAGCATAAACACATGGTTGGCTTCAAGCTCCTCGACAGGTCCAACTAATTGGGAGACTGGCAAAGGTCTCAAGAATGCAATTACATACACATTTTCATTACTAAGCAGTGGGCCAGCCAATTTGACTTGTTTGTAATGCATGCTAAAGTGCTCAGCAATGCTATACAGCTGTTACAGCCGGAAATGACAAGCTTGGCAATCGTTTGCAGCAATTATAGTGGTTTTGAGTAGTGCCAGCATTTCAGAATGCCCTCAAAATTAGCTACAAGTAAAAACTGAGAATTAAAAAAAAAATTTTTTTTTTAAGTATTCGAAACAAAAGTACATCATATGTCCAAAAGTATCCAGACATTACTTATTTAGTAAAAGGTACTTTTAAGTGCTTTCATTAACACAGGCATTCAAGACTTGTGTCTTTTCCATAGAAAATACTGCCAAAAGACAGGGACCAAAGCAGCCACACAGGAGTCTAAAGAGCCCACTGCCAAGCTAAAAGGGCGCAACACCCTCCGGGCACTGGGCTGTGCAGCAGTGGCACCGTGTTCTCCGGAGTGATGGAGCTCTAACCAAGACCTTGGGGATGAGCTGAAGTGGCATTCGCGATCCAGAACGAATTACCTAATGACCTCCCTAATGCTCTTGTGGCTGAATGCAATCAAATCCTCACAGCAATGTTTCAACATCTTGCGTAAAGGCTTCCAAAAAGAGTAAAACATTTGAAATTATTACCTACTGAAATGTCACAATTATACTAATACTACAACTAACACTATGCTTTTTGGGGCAAAACCTCAAATCTCTGAACTGGCAAGTGAGAACTTTCTCTAATTTTAATAATCACAGGACTTTCTCCATGTTAGTGTGAAAAACAGTGGACGTATGAAGTTTTGTTCTGACAGCAATACATAACAATAATAATTATAGTAATAGTAAAAAAAAAAATATATATATATATACATACATACATATATATA
>JBBPCX010000141.1:17285623-17303123 GCA_037974365.1 Hydrocynus forskahlii | reverse complement strand
CACAGGCTTTTTATTAAAAGACTATTTATTAAAAGCATTTTATTAAAAGACTATCCTGCCCGCTGGTAAGTACGGGGTGGATCTACCACGGGGGGTGGATCTAGTACAGGGTGGATCAGGTCAGGGCCCTTTAAGAGTGGCTCTTAAAGGGCCCTGACCTGAACATCAATAAAAATCTGAAGGAAGGTCTTAAACATGTTGTGCAAGTGGGATGGCTGAAAAATTTTACAAAAAAACAGCTAATCAGCTATTAAGAATGGTGTCCAAACTTCAATCGTCTTTCTAAATAGAGATGTTTTATTAATATTTAAATTCTGTGAAAGGTTATTGTTGTGTGTGGTCTTTTTATAATGTTCGCTGTAATTCTGTCACTTTTTGACAATTAAACAGTATAAAAGAGACTCAAATGTACTCATATGGAATGTACTGAGTGTAAATTGACTTATGCACCTATAGCATTATAAAATTAACTGCACAGCAAATAACTGAATTAAATGGTATAGTAAACTAAATTATACCTCTAATAAAACAGTCAGGAGTAAAAGGCAGACATGATGACACAAGGACCATCTCATAATACACCCACTGAAGACAAGCATAAAGTGAATGAGCATAAAGTGAGCAGCGATCCATAAACGATGGTTTAATATTCCGAGATATGAAGACGCGGCTGTGGTGAATGACGAGTGCAAATGCAACTTTATGGTTTAAACATGAGGTTGGGTGTGTTGGCCCTGATGCCGCAACACAGCTTCCAGAAGAAAAACGCATCTCCTGGATGTCTGTTTTGACAGGAGAACCGGAGTGAGCGGCAGATTTGCATAAGGCCTGGAGCCAGCGGGGCTTCATCAGTGGTGTCTTACGGAAGCGGCACCTTTGTTGCACTGCCCAGTAATCGGCCAGCGAAAGCAGAAGCACGTTTAGGAGTTTGTGCAAGGAGAAAAAAAGCTGTTATCTCTCGCTAGCAGAGCGATAACAAATTAGCCAGATTGGTACTTTCTTCTAATGAATCCATAAATGCCAGACAACGCTAATTGCTTGTGAATAATCTTGCGTGATGGATTTTCCTCAGTGGGCACCTGGTCTATCTTACACCTGAACACAATATTTCTAATCATTTACGACTCATCTATGTACCTGTCATATGTTTAGACAAGCCCACTCATGGAGTTTTCTCTACTGTTTCCTTTTTCCGTTTTGGAATAAGAGTGGTATCAAATCAAAGTCTAGGACAACCGCTTGCTGGAGGGGGGGCGGGGCGTTCAAATCCAACAGGGGTGTGGCAAAACTTTTGGTTGGGAATGTTTGCTGTTTATTTATTGAATGTATTCATTTCTGCATTTTGCAAGAAAATCAAGGGCCTCTCTCCAAAAGCACGTCTTCCTGATTAGCCAGATAACTTGCGATTTCCAAGAATAACCCTAGAATTTCTCTCTCATGAGTTAAACTCTGGATTACGGATCGTGAACGGCTCTCCGAACAATCGTGGTTGACCTTTTCAAGTCCTTTTTACTCTTGTTTCGACAAACTGGTTACGTTTTATGGTACATTTAAAACATTAAAAGACGAACAGCACAGACATCGCTTAGCTGTTCTTGGTGTTTTGTATCAGTCAATTGCATCAAAGTTTGCTTTCTCTGGATTAATGCTGCTTTTTGCTGCTGTAATTGCTTTATTTTCCCAAACAAACAGCGACTAGGGTCTGTTTTAAGACAATTACTTATTTGCCATCCGCAGCAAACCCAACAAAGAAAGCTGTTACGGACCTTTAGAAAAGGAGTTGCATTTGTTAGGGTTTGGAAAGCTGAAACCTAACCTAGTGAACTTTTAATGTGGTTAATGAGACAATGTGGTTAATGGGCAAGACATGAAACATGGATTATTTGCTACAAATAGTAGAAGTAGTTCAACCAAATATTTTTTGGACTTTTCTTGATTTTCTGCCCAGTTTAGTCATCTCTAATTCCTCTCACTAGCTAGGACTTGTGACACCATCAAATTCTGGGAGAGCTAGCACATGCTTCCTCCTAGTCAAGTGAATCCATGCTAATGTAACATCACCGGATGGCTAAACACGCTTGGAGGAGAATGCTAACCAGAATGCGAACAGTCTGATGCTGGTTAGCATTGCGCTGAGTGATGGGGAAGAGTGAGGGCCATCCTACCCAGAGAGATACCAACTGTGATGTCTTGAACCACAGATGGCTGCAGGACCACCGCGGATCGAACTTGCAATCTCCCAATGACGTGGCCAATGCTTAGACAGTTGCGTCCCTCAGGAGCCCTAAACCAACATTCTGATTTCCTGCATTATTTAAAAGAGCCATTTGCTACTCTGCTGAAGGCCCAATTCACTCTGGCGTCAATGGAGGCCCTCTGATAGGCCTGAGACATCCACTTTAGTTCACAGCAGCGGAGCAGAGGCTACCTCCAAATCCGTCCTGCTCCTCAAAAGCATCTCCAGACACGCAAAATGCAGAATATTTTAGCCACGGCTCTGCTATGCTGATCCGAGTTTTGCATGCTTCCCTCCACTGATAAGCCTTAGGGACTCAGTGGTTCCTGGAATCTTTGGAAAGGGAAGATTTTACTAGAGCATGATTTCCATGCCTTTAACTGGCCTCCCTTGTATTTTATAACCCAATTGGATAGTTTAGGTATGTTTAAGCAGGGAAAACTATGCAGATCTGGGGTTTTCAGGGTCGATTGTGAAACATCGGCCTGAATATTCATGCAATTCTAGTCACGTGTCCCTAATATAATCTATTTCACACCTGTAAAAGATACAGATACTACCATTTTGCTTAGACATCAACTGAATCATGTACTTGCAGAACACAATGCATCATGAAAAGTTTCTCCAGGCTGGAAACTTTGGGATGCTGTTCGGAGGTACTGATTGGCGGACAAATTTCATTTGGACAGCTGGTAATTAAGCAGTAAATTTCATTCTTGTAAACAGTGATTTGATGACAGATGCCATTTTCATGACAAGATAACCTAGCAGGCACTGTAATTAGGAAAGCAGAGCTTTATTCAGTCTCCATTTTGTGATGGTCAGGGCTTTTTCCCCAGACAGAATTTTGCTACAGAATTCTTTTCGAGCTAGTTCAGACAGAATTTTGGGCTCAGGCAGTGTGTTATTGGGTCACATTTGGGTTCTGAAGAAATTTTCTGCTAAACGTTTGAGCTTCCATTTCCAGGTTAAAGCTCTATAAGCTCTGTTCGGGTTACTTAGGTGATACCCCACTGTTTGTGTCTCAGGCAGGCCGGATCTTAAGATGCTGCTCTACGCCACGTCACTAAGGGACTCTTCATATCCTGCCCTAAGGCCATGCTCGATGGCATCTGGTCAATATTTCAAATTTCTCCAAACAAAATCCATGGACCTTGCTCCTCCGAGCTCTCTGGGTAAAGAGAAAAAACGGGCTTGGAGACCGTTACTAACTACGCAAAATCCATTTCCACCACACTGCTGACCTTCGATTTAAGATACAGCTCACGGAGCTGAAAAAGAAAGAGAGGAGGGGGCAGGGGGAGGGGGGCCGGGGGAGGGGGTATTGTGTTTCAAATAGATGCATGGGTCTAGACACACTGATATGAGAAACACGTTTGGACACAAAATGACTGTGGCTGCGTGTCCTGCGTCACTGTTTCTGGGATGCCGAATCATGTGGATGCATACAGAAGCAGCCTCCGCTGTGATTGCAGTGGAGTCATGTTACGCATACTGCCCGGGTTGCAAGAACAATGATGAATATTTTATGTCAGACGGCGCATATGACAGCACAGCGCAGCATGTTTAGAAATTGTGACTTTTCACTTGGGCCCTTTTCTCTGATCGCGGACACCGCCGGGAGTGAACAGAGGGAGGCTGAGCAGATAAACATTAGGGCTGGAGACTGGAGGATTGAGATACAGAGATACAGAGAGGCTGCGTGCAGAGAATAGCCAACAAACCTGTCCACTGGGTTTCTTAACCTTTAGCACTTTAGACGTGTTGAGTAAAATCTGATTTCAATAAATAAAAATGGTGTACAACAGTCTAAAACCCTGTTTGTTCTCCTACACGCTGCTCTTTTGCTCGACACCCCACCTCCCTCTGCGCGTTTTCCCCACCCATTTGTGGGCAGAAACTATTCTGAAAGTTCTCCGTGAGTTGTTTTTTTTGGGGTTTTTTTTTTTCCACTTGTTTCTAAGACCTAAAATAAAAGAAATTTATTCTTGATTGGCATTTGCATGTGGTGGCATTTTTAAAATCCCAGTAGCTGTTTTTATTATCATTTTTTTTTTTTTTAATCACTTTCGGTTCTACGTGAACACCAGACAAAGCTCAGCATGACGTCTGAGTATCAACACCAAGGGGCAACTTCCACATAAGGAGTTGTTTGGCCGTAAAATTTGTAGCGCTTCTGGTGCGGACCCGTGCTGCTCACATTCTAAGGGTTAATGGCCATAGATAGGATTGTTTAACAGATTGGGTCTGGGTCTTCCAGCAGATGTGTATGGTGAGAGATGAACAGAAAAGAGGCAGTTCCCCGAACACCAGTGTCCTACCTAGATCATTGTCCAGTTCCTCGGTATGTACCCCTTCTTCCCAAGGCCAAGGCCAGGCAGAGAGGGTGGAGGTAGTGAGAGGAATGGTGGGAAAAGAAGGATAAAGGGAATAAGAGTGAAAATGGTTAGTCACTAGTCAGTGCAAATTGTTTAAAGATATCTTAATGACAGCCAGTAGCCCGTAGATAAGTGAGTGACCCTAGATCAGCTTTCAAATACTCTACTGTGGGTGTTACAACCCAGTATTACCCAGTGAAGAAGGAGAAAGGTGGGGCCACAGTCACTGTCAGCCAATTAATGAAAGTGGTTTACTACTGGGGAGTAATGTAACGGTAGTAATATTACAATAAATGCTAATTACATTAATACAGTAAATAGTGGTTTTATGCGTGGCAAAGTGTTTTCTTAACCATTTCCAGACCTCTTTTCTCATGGAAGCCCAGTATTACTTGTAGCTCCATCAAATACCTGGTCTGCACAATGACTTGGAGGCACAGAGCAGAAATCTGGAACCAAACCTGTGTTGTTCTAACCAGCCCACAAAACAACTACTTTTTAGGAAAAAAAAGAAATCTTGATTACTTTTGTTTTTACTGCTTTCCTGTTTGTTTGCATTTATTCTGATGTTCATATGTGTTTTTACGGGCAAAAAGAAACCCACTATAGATATAAATGGTCCCAAACAATTTGCATAGGTGCCTAAGACTTTTGCATAGTTATCTAAATCCAGATTTAATTTAGCACACAAATATTCCAGTGCGTTCACACTGACAGTCTACAATTCAGATCCGACTGTTGGAGGTAATTAGATTCATGATGGGATGTATAGCATATTACATAGCATAATGGAAATAGAGGGAAAACTGGCTAAACAAGGCGCTGGGACTAGCTCAGGGGTGCACAAACTCACTGGGTTAGGCCCAAGTAGGGGGGCTACCTAACTGTGCTGGACACCAGACCTCCAGGACAAAAGTAATGCACCCTCGGACAAGCCTAATCAGAGTTCAGGACAACCATATACTACAAATATTGGTGTTGTCAGTATTTGAAGGTATATTCTGTCATCGCCTTGGTAAGAACTGGCAATAGGAGCTTTAATCGTATGGAATTGGGGCTTCGAACCAAATAAGCGCTAATTAAATATTGCTTAATATGGGACTTGGAAGAACCAGGCAGATATGCTGCGAGCAACCAGCCTCCTGAGACGTTACGCTCAGAGAATAAAAACCGTGGAATATCAGATTGCAGCCTACTACCAGTGACGTTCAGAGAGATGCTTGAACTTGTCCTCTGATAATACCTACTATGCAATTATCTCAGCTTCGATTTCAAAAGTGCAAAACAGCCAGGCCTTCACGTCCCACTCTGCTTTCATTTAAATCTCCCCAGCAAAATGAGAGTGCAAAGGTGTGAAATTGGAACGAGCCTGGGATGCATGGCTAGTTCAGGTCTTTTGCAGGAATCGGAGGCCCATTCCATCACAGGCCGAAAATGAAGGCATGTGCAATGGAGTAAAGCACAATTAGAACAAGGCCTTAAACAGAGCGGCCATCTAGGACCCGTATATCCGAACAAATGTGGTTGAAGAGACCTGTTCCTTGCATCCTATGCATGTTTGTCTATAAAGAACCCCAGACCAGGGCCTGATCCAGGATCTCCAGCTTTATGTGAACTTCCTACTGAAAAACTTTTTACAACAGGGCAGTAGTGTTAAGGTAGTATTCAAGTATTATTAATATTACAATGAATCCAAATAACATTAATACAGTAAATAGTGGTTTTATGTATAGCAAAAGGTTTACAGTATGACTTGTAGCTCCATCAAATACTTGGTCTTTTTTTTACGTCATTGGATTAAATTCGATGTGTTACTTATGGAATTTTACAAATCCACACAATGACTGGAGACATGGAGCAGAAATCTGGAACTAAACCTGTGAGCTTCTAATAAGGTCCCAAAAAAACACTTTTTTAGGAAAAAAAGAAGTCTTGACTTCTTCCTGTTTGCATTGATTCTTATGTTCAAGCATGCTCAGTGCTTGCTTTAGCTTTTCAATGCAACAATAATCCAAGTCTACAAACTCTCTTCTCCATGATCTACTGAGCTTAGTTAAAGGGATTGGTCCCCACTTCACTCAAAATAGCTCCAATTAGCCAAAAAGCCCCTTATTTTGGCACTAGTTAATGTAGATACAAAGCATTGGACCTATAAGCTACCATATTAAGGATCAAGCCTAATTGACTATACATTTGCCTCCTTAAGTCATCTCTAATAGACTTGCTTATGTGGGTTTTTTATTTTGGTGCACAGAGCGACACTATATTCTATAATATTGAACGGTATATCACTGTAGTATTTGCACATCTAACCCGATTCTTTAAAGCCATATTTTTGAAAAAGCTGACAGAGCTTCTAGGACCAGCCCTGGGATTTTGGCATATAAACAGACGACTGTGAATAATCTCATTCAACATGTGCTGAAGAGATAATACTGGTGGGGAAGTCAAAGTCTGATTTACTTTACGAAAACAGAATCTGAGTCAGAGTGTCATGTGTGTGTGTGTGTGTGTGTGTGTGTAATTAAGACGGACTGGCTGTGAAGAGAGAGGGCGGAATGATGTACAGTAGGCCTATTTGCGCTGGAACATGCGAATAATCCAGTCCCGCCTTAAAGCTTTGAAGTGTCTGTGTCAGAGCCTCTGAACAGGAGCGGGGATTATGGTGGCGTGGAAATACGCTAGCGTAGCTCAAGAGAGCCATCTATAGGCCATCGAGAGATTACAGCGGCCACACGTTCATGGGTGGAGCCTTCAGAGACTGAGCAGAGAGGTGTGGTGCAGAATTCGAAACTCGATGTCAAATCTAATTTATTTCAAGCCAGTTTTCAAGAAATGAAATGGACCGTCTGTGACCTACAGCTCCAGAAAAAAATAAAGAGACTGCTGCAGTTTATTTTGAAATCTGCATCTCTATGAGTGTGACAACCATTCCATGCCAGTGTCTGTTAAATTTCTACACAAGCACCTCATTCCGCTTTATGAGGGACTGATTACTGATCACCTGAATCGCATCTTATTTTATGAGGAAAAGTATAAAAACACTGCTGTAATCAACACTCTCCTCTCACAACGAGACCAGTTTGATGGTAAAACACTATTATAAGTTCGTCAAAGGTAATTATTGCCATTTTGTTTAAGAGTGAACAAGAGATTTGTTTTCTTTAAATTATTCAAGCTCTGTAAACACTGCATCATTTCTCTTATTTTGATGTTTTGTCATTTCCTTTAAAATGATGCTTTAAAGAATATTTTTTGTTTGGAAATGAGAAATATTGTCAGCAGTTATTAAAAACAGAGGCAAAGCTGTTCAGTTCAATACTTGCACCTATAAAAGGTAAAACCTGAGAAACTGAACATTTTTCAGTGATCTCATTTTTTTCCCGGAGCTGTATAGACCATTGACATTTACATTTACATTTACAGCATTAAGCAGACGCTTTTATCCATAGCGACTTCCACTCCCTAACTACAGGGGGCAGTCTCCCTGGAGCAACTTGGGGGTAGGGGTCTTGCTCAGGAACTCAGTGGTGGAACCCATGACCTCTTGGTCTAGAGACAAGTAATCTAATCTACCCACTAGTCCACCACCACCCTCCACCATCACCCAGAGGCCTGTGTAGACTTTAAAGGGGAGCTTGCCTTTATCAAGCGTCCTGTATAACCTGATCATGAACGAAGTAATCCAAAGTATTTTGATGTGAAAGTGTTGATTGTAGAGAAGCTTTTTTACAGTGTTGGTAAAAGGAACCGGAGGTCCCAGTATCTACAGCACCAATATAGGCAATAATTTACTGCTAATTTAGAGGCCATTTTCTTTTCTTCTCTAAAAAAAAAAACAGTGAATAGACCAATAAAAATGTCCCAAAATTAAATAGAAAATAAGTTAGAAAAGTGTTAAGAAGCCAAAATTAAGAGAGTGTTAAATAATAAATGGTTTGGGCCATAAGTTTGTCTTCAAACAAATACAAAAGGCAGCATATTTCTAATTATTTCATGTAAGGGGTTTCTGTGAGGGACCTTTCAGAGGCCTTCAACCCTTTAGACGTCTGGTTCCATTCACTTCCACTGAGAACAATTCTATGTTACTCTAGAGCAGAGCATTTCACATCAGGCCATCTTAAACCTTCAACTGTGTACAATTTTTGAAAACCATCATCACACACAGACATTGGCAGGCATGCAAATTGGCTGTGAAACTCTAATTAGGCCCCACATTCACAATGGCTAACCAGACACGAAAGAAATAAAAATGCAAAAAATGAGCCCTAGATGACCCTACCATCATCGTCACATTCTTCCAGGGGCTTCTGGGGCTTGTCCAGGCATCGCGGGTCGATCCAGGACGTGGTCTTTGTGTTGTGGCTACAAATCAGAATCAGAAAACTTTATTGATCCCGGAAGAAACTGCTTATGTTACGACTGCACAGAGACACACAGAGACAAGAACAATATAAAATACAGTACAAGTCAAAACAGAACTACAGAAAAAAGCTCTGAAAATGCTTAGTACTACATACACTATACTATCTAAACAAATCGCTGGTCAGTAAGAGAGGTGGATATCGATAAATAAATACAACAATGTATTTCTGCGAGCAAATGCAAAGTGTGATTGCATGGTTGCTATAAAAGCAGTATTTGGAGACACAGACATTGTATGTATGGTAAAAAAAAGGGTGTGTGTTAAAAGAAAGTATAATTTGCCTGAATTGTGGATTCTAACTTCTGATTAAGTGTCCAATGCTCCAACGCTGAACCCCTGCGGGGGGTGAACTCGCCACCTCTTACCAAGTCGGACGACTGAAAGAGCACGTAGCTGCATTCATGGGCTGATTATTTTTAATTCAACTAAAACAAACTGACACGTGTCTTTTTTGTTTATAACTGACCTGAGCTTTAGAATCTTTTTATGTCTTTTTATGAGTCTGCTGTGTTTGTTTCTTCGCATTTGTGCTTCTTCATTTGTGCGCCTGCCATAACTTAAGAACCAAAGCGTGACTGCTGACACTATTGCACTAATTACTGCGGCAGTATTTTACTAGTTTACACAAATAGAAGTTTGGAGTTGTTTTCTATACCCAGTCTGTTATTGCACAGAATAGTGATATGAGCAGAGACATGTTCAGGCTTTGTTTCAGGGGGAAGCCAACAACACGCCTCAGCCATAGCAAGGTGCCAGACATCTTCACATTACTGCCATTTCACTGAAACTGAACAGTGTCATTATTACATCAATAAAAACAATCCAGGGACCCCGACCTCCTTCACAAAAATGGCGTAATGACCAGTTTCCCATGCTCTCGTCTGCCTATCCAGAATATGATTTAAGCCACATGGGAAAAGCATTTAAAGCAAGGTTCTTCTGTCCCAGGCCTCCAGACTTCACCTGGTTAAACTAACTCTAGCGTGAGCAGAAAAATCCCTTAACTGCTGGACACCGGCATTTGAGAAGTGAACTTTTAATTCAGGTTTTCTGATTCTGAACTGAAGAAACTTCATTTAAAGGCTTTTAGCACCAGAGGCTCTTGTAGCATCTCCGCACTCTCAGCTGCAATAGTTCTTTCAACCCAAGTCCATTGGAGACTTATTTTATTTTACCACTTGATTTAAAGATCCTTGTTTGTCCCTGTGTACATGTTGGTCCCACTTTACAGTAAGACCACCCATATAAATAGTACATAGTTAATAGTTAATTGGGCTTTAGACAGTTTATAAATCATTAATAAGCAGTTATAAACAAGTTCTAACAGCTGCCATGCAGTGACGCAGGCCCACTATTTGGTGAGATCTGGTGTTTTAATGGTAGAAGCATGTTAACAAAGACCTGATGAAGTTGACGGTCTAACATTCTGTCTGAGAAAGAGACGGGATAAGTTCATCAACTAGAAAGATCTGAGCCTACATCAGTGTAGGACAACTGTCGTAACTTGTTTATAACAAGTCGTAACAATCTTTCATTCTGTTTCTGATGACATTTTTACCAGTCTGTTCATGTTAATCATTTCAATTGGATCAGTATTTTTGAATTGGTGATTTTAAGTAACACTCTTCAGACATCCTTCATGAATCAGCTTCCCATGAGATCAAATCCACCCGACTGTCGCCAGTTTTAAGAAGAAACTTAAAACGGACCTGTTTTCCACTCCTGCTAGTTACCAGTAAGATGTACGCAAAATTCATACACTTTTATCTGTATTCTTTTATTTAATTTTTATTCTGAACTAATTTTATGGTTCCTTTCGTGGCTTACTTTTCTTTTTCTGCTTTTATCTCTGTAAAGCACACTGAACGGCCTCTCTGTTATGATAATGCGCTGCAAATAAACGTCCATTGCCTTTCTTTTTTTATCTTAAGCATTAACGGTAATAGGAGAAAACCACTAAACCACTCTTTCATTTCTCTTGCTGAACATTTTCACCCAATAAATTTGGACTTTGTGTTCTGCAGCTTGGGTTTCAATACATGCTGCTTATGAGGTTGAATACAACACTGAAAACTGAAAAGTACAACACAATAAATTCTACTTCATAATTATTTCTAACTCAGCTTATTATAGACTCAGTCACTACTGTAATTATCAACACAAGCCCATAAAAAACAAGTACAATAAACTACATTTGAACAATTGGGACAGTTGTTTGATTTGTTTCATTCTCTGTTGCACACTGAATTAAAAAATTCACTTTTTAGTACATTTAGTACATTTTTTTAGTACATTTTTAGCACATCAACTTTTTTCAAGGCTTAGAAGAACACAGTTGTACTGTATTAGCACACAGAGTCCAAATATCTCAGCATGTCCCTACGGGTGAAGCATTTAGACAAAGAAAGCAAGCACTAATCGAACGCCTTCAGCACCAGAAGCTGGGCCACATCTAAATGATAATAGGCAAACGCATCCTGTGCTAAAAACGCACGTATCACATTTTACCATTTCTATTAATTTCACTTTAATGTACTGTTAAAAATATAACAAATGCAACATTTTGCACAGGACCCCCTTGCCCTGCACCTCACTGTGTTAAACTGAGTAAATAAACAGGATTTTATTTTATTTTTTTACAGAAGTGTGTTATCATACTTTTTTCTCTTAGAAAAATCAACAGAAATGTGACCAGGGGTGCCAAACCTTTGTATACAAGCATAAAATGAAAACAGAGCCCATGGGATTCAAGTAGAGTGAGTGAAATCAGGACGTTCTTACTCTATGAAGTAGACCTCTCCGCTCTCGGTGTAGGCCATCTCCCAGTTCTCGGGCAGAGGGCCCAGCGGGTCCTCGTCCGTGGGGTGGCTGGGGTGTGTGTGTGTGTTCTGCGTGCTCTCCGTGGTTGACGCCAAGGCGTTGTTGAACCGGTGGGACGGGGGGAAGGGTCGCACCGAGTGGTGCTCGTCGGGTTCACTTGAGTCTCCTGCACGCACGCACACACACACACACACACACACAGGTGATGCTCAGTCCACAACCAGTGGAGTCTCTTGCTACACACACACACAGTGACACACTCCCAGTGTTGCTGCTGAAGTTGAAATAGTTGCTCTGTGCTGACCTTTGTCTGTTCAACTACCTCACACATGGGGGTGGGGGGATTGGGGGGTGGGTCACTTATCACCTCCCCATCACCACTTCCTGACCTATTTGCATTGATCCAAAGCCATTTACACTTACTCTGCCTCACAAACACCCTCCCTCACACACTTACCTGGCCTTCAGACGGTCACTGATGCATACAAACAAAACCAGCCTCCTCTCCACCAATTAGAAGAAAGCAGGGGCGTGAAAAGCACAGGTAATCACATTTGTTCAGTTAAAGGTGGAAGGCGGAGTCAAAGTTATACTAGACGTAAAGTCAAAAAGTGTCCACCGTTCAAACATGCTTAAATAAACAGAAAAAAAGTGAATATTTTCACAAATAAATCAGGAAATTGTATTGATCCTGGTAGAAACTGATTATGTTATGACTGCACAGACACACAGAGCATTATAAAATATTTCGAATAAAGCCAATTAAAACTCTGCAGAAAATACTTTATACAAAATACACTATACTAAAGACACAAATGCTGGTGTATAAATACTATAGATAAGTAACTTACAAGTTAAATAAATGACTAGTAACACAAATAGTGGTTTGGAGCATGTTACTGTACGTAAAAGAGATCAGTAATATGTACATAAATAGTGATACTTCACATGATAAGACTATCGCACATGATAATAAGAGACTACACATAACAAAATGAAATGATTGAGCACCCAGTAATAAATGAGAGGTTTTCTTTGTTTGGTGGTGTGTGTTGTGGTGCGGTGTGGTGTAATGTACCGACTAATGGCGCTAATGGTACCATTTGTTGCCCAAAGATAAATTAGCATGGCTGAGGGCCATTTCATTTTACGCTGAAATGAATTTGGTTGTATGTTTTTATGAAAACAGCGCTTTCAAATGCCTTCAAAACTCTACTAAATGGCCAGAGACTGAGAAAAAAAATCACTTAGCCATTAAAATTTGTAAAAAGAGGTCTAATTTGGAAAGGAGGCCAAAACACAAACGTGTTTTTACCCAAAAAAAGTGAAATCATGAAAGCTACAGATACGCACCTCTGTCCTGGTAGAGTGAATGTGCTGAATCTTTAATGCTCCTGTATTTAAGAAAAGGAGGGGCAGTCACAGGGTTTGTGCCTGGGGGTGTAAAATGATCTGGACATTAACACTGTGTAAGGAGTTAAAGTGTGTTTTATCTCTTGCTAATGTAGTTGAGCGAAGTGTACCGAATTTCAGTAATATTTAAATATAAATCTTCCAAAATAATGCTTAAGCACAGTAATGAAGTGAATTTATAAAGCACTTCTAGAGAGAGAGAGAGAGAGAGAGAGAGAGAGAGAGCGACAGAGAGACAGAGACAGAGCGACAGAGAGGAGAGAGAGGAAAGCAAAAGGAAAAAAAAAGGAGAAAGAAAGAAAATGAAAGAAAGCAGTAAGACATATATCATGGAAAAAATGCTGACAACTGAAAATGAAAGAAAAAAAGAGAAATGAGAGAGTGAGAGAGAAAAAGAGGAGAGACAAAGAGAGGAGAGAAACGAGAGAAAGTAGAAAGCAAGAGAAAGAGAGACGAGAGAAACGAGAGAGAGAGAGACAGAGAGACAGAGAGACAGAGCGAGCGACAGAGAGACAGAAAGAGAGAGAGAGAAAGACAGAGAGAGACAGAGACAGAGAGAGAGTGACAGACAGAGAGTGAGAGAAAGACAGAGAGAGAGCGAGATAGACAGACAGAGAGAGACAGAAAGAGAGAGAGACAGACAGAGAAAGAAAGACAGAGATAAAGAAAGGGTAAAAGAGAACGACAGTAAGAAAGAGCACACAAGCAAGCAAGCAATCGAGAGAGAGAGAGAGATCATTAAAATACTAAAGAAGTGAAGGAGGATGAAATGGCAAAAGCAGCAACACCTGGTTAAAAAAACAAACAGGCTAAGAGACTGGCATCCAATCAGATCCCTGTTACTATGCAGGCCAAACAGTCACTATGATGGTTGTTCACAGGACCTCTGTACCTGGTCTTTGTTACGATTCCATAAGAAATGGTTCAGAAGTTCTGACTACACCTGTGATCCACCACACCGCCTGCCCCCTTTAAAGAGGTCAATCAGGAAAGAATCAGGACTCTGACTGAGGTCTATAAAATCATGTAAACAGCTGTTATTCCTTCATTTCGACAAAATCCTTAAAACAAACTTTAAAGGTGGCAAGTCTTGCCCACCTCACAAAATAACCCAAATGAACCGGGATCAGAATGAATAGGAATCCACAAAAAAATAAGTTTATAATTAATCCAGTTATGTTCCAATTACCCACCCACTGCTCCGAACCCTGGAGCACAAACACGGACAGCCGAGAATCAAACAAGATACCCTGTAAAAGTCTAGGCCAGGTTAAAGGGAAACACCACTTTAAAAAAAAATCTGCAAATTTTTTTCCATCAGGTGTAAACATTCCGTGTGGTTTGATGCCAGATGGTTAACTGTTGAGAAAGACTCAGATTCCTTTATAGTGGTGGTGAATGGAACCAGACTTCAATGCTTACAATAGAAATACAGCTATAAATAGCAAATATTTACTATCCAATGTTTACTATAGTACTGTTTACTATCCAAACCCAGCTTACATGTGTCTGAGTGTTTCTATGAAATGTTGATGGTAAAATAGTGGCAAATCAGGAAAAATACAATTCTTTGAGACTTCTGAGATGAGATGTCTAGACTAAACGAAGTATTCACAACCATTTCATTTAATAACATTTTTCATGATGGAGCTTTTAGGGGCATTAAACAGACATCTGGTTCCATTCACCGTGAACCAGTCTGGCTGGGTTTGTTTCTTCAGAATTGAGCATTTAGCATTAAGCCATATTTGTTTACATCTGAATGATCAAATGATGAGAAAAATGTCCTTCAGAATTGGCCCTTTTACTCTTCTCTATGGTGATATTATGCACAATTAATTTGAGCATATAATTTAAATGGCCATATTCATGTTTTCTACTAAGCTTCCCCCAAAAGGTAATGATACTTGCTTGCCTTTTAAAACACCTTCTTTAAAACCATCACTATGTTTCACCTTCCCACGTATTAGAATGTGAAGGTTTGTAACACCAGGCCTAGACCCCTGAAGTGGACAAATAATCACATCTGCTTCTTGTAATGAACCAACCAACAGCCAGAGGGCGCTGTTTTGCCTTTCAATCTGAAAGCCAGACAGCATCACACATACTTCAGCTACAACCACACCACACATCTTAATGCTCAAGTCTGATTCAGATCTGATCTTTCGGCCTGGATGGTTTACACTCATGTTTTTAAGTGACTTGTGTGTGTCATCAGTGAAAAACAGACTACTTTCAGGTGTAAACGTCTACCAGGTGCAATAACATGCAATGTTCGTATTGGGTGCTGAATCATTTACATTTACGGCATTTATCAGACGCTTTTATCCAAAGCGACTTCCCTAACTACAGGGGGCAGTCTCCATGGAGCAACATGGGATTAAGGGTCTCGCTCAGGAACCCAGTGGTGGTATACTGGATTTGAACCCATGGCCTCTTGGTCCAGAGGCAAGTATCCGACCCAGCATCCCCATTTCATTATGTGCAATATTTTATTTTAAGATAAATCTTTATTAGTCCCACAAATTCGAAATTTACTGTGGACAGTACAAAGGTAAAAGCAGCAAAATAAATAAATAAGTAAATAAACAATAGAATAAAAAACTATATCAACAGTACAGTATGAAAGTACACGGCGCAAACAGTCTAGAAATATATTGACGTGTATTGAAAAATATATATGCATATGTAACTGTAAATGTATATATATGTGTTAAGTGCAATAGTTTTACCGTGTGAAGTAACACTACTTATTACTCATATATTACTTATAGACTACTGATCTCTGTCATATACAGTAACAGACTCCTATTCACTATTTGTGTTACTAGTAATTCACTGAACTGTAAGTTACTTACCTTATAGTATTCACACCCCAGCTTTTGAGTATATATACACACCATAGTATATTTCATATTGAGATTTTTCTACAGATTTCTATTGGATTTATTTAGACTTTATATTTTATACTGTAAATTTTCCGAGTTTGATTGGACCTGCATGACGCTCAGCATGCCATAACCACGTCTTTCATTGCAAAGATATAAATATCAAGCACAGCAGTGGTTTCACTGTTTCCACCCAATACAACGATCGCTGTTCATTTTATTTATTGATTTTTGCAATTTCTTTTTTTAGTGACTGCTGAAATTCGGCCCATGTTATTCATGTGCAGCTAATCAGAATCAGAAGACTTTACTGAACCTGGAGGAAACAGCTGCACAGACACACAGAGACAGTTACAATATTAAAATATGAAGTCTAAATAAAATCAAATAAAAACAGAAAATACACTGTATAAAATACACTATGGTATATGCACAAGTGCTGGGGTATAAATACTATAGACTTACTGCTAAGTGAATTATTAGTGACACAAATGGTGGTTAGGAGTCTGTTATTGCAGGTAATAGAGATCAACCGTAGATCAGTAATAATGACATAAGTAGTGATATTTCACACAATAAGAAATCTTGCATATCGTCGCTGTCTGGCGGAATCCTCGTAACTCCACTTTTGGTCTTTGTTGGGGTTTTTTTTTCATAAATCGATTCTATTGGTGAGTCTCCTCGTGGGTCTGTAAAATGTAGAAATTATTAACCAATGAAAAGTGTTGAAAATAGTTATACCAATTTTGATGACACAGTATTAATTTATTTAGAATACACATCGTTTTTGGAGATTCCTGAAAAATAGCCGTTTTGGATATATGAGGTTTCGGCCCGACTGCGGCGATATAAGGAAATTATATAGAACCCATTTAATGTGTTAAACAGTATTACTGATCTGACTGTATAGCCATGTAGGGAGTGTGTATCTAATCCAGGACCTGCTAAAGTGGTATAAATGTAACGCGCACACACACACGCACACACACACACCTGTGAAGCTGCTGTTCATTTCAGGAAGCTCCTCCTCATCCTCTGTTTCTGCTATTCCAGCATTCTGCATCTCATTGTAGGATTTGGAGCGGCGGGGCGTGAGCTGCTGGGGGGCGGGCCGGACGGCCGCAGAAACATCACTGCTGACCACTCTCACACCGGGGGGCTGCGCCGAGGGCTTCGGGGTGCCATAGTAGTTACCTAGGCAACAAGGGGATACGGGCATGAGTCGACAGAAGGGAAAAGGGGGGCGGGAAGAGGAGAATGCAATGATGAGAGAGAGAGAGAGAGAGAGAGAGAGAGAGAGAGAGAGAGAGAGAGAGAGAGAGAGAGAGAGAGAGAGAGA
>JBBPCX010000141.1:17271743-17285523 GCA_037974365.1 Hydrocynus forskahlii | reverse complement strand
TTATTATTATTATTATTATTATTATTATTATTATTACTGATGCACCTTAATAGCCAAAACCAATTCAGGACAAACTGAAAAACGCTGATAAATTAAAAACAGTTTGCACAAAGTGATTGCAGTATGTAGTCGACAGTAGGGGTGTAATGGAAAAGTCAAGTCACAATTTGGTCCGATAGATGATCCTCATGGTTCGATACACTCCTGATATTTGTAACAAAGCAAGATGTCAGTATTCTCATGATATTTGGAAGGGAATCTGAATGAAGAAAAATGATAACAATCAGAAAAATCTGGCCCAGTTTATTAATGAGACTGGAGCTGGATGGCAGGGTGTGGGGTGAAGTGTGATTTGAATGTCACTGGGTTGTTCACTGTCACTGGTTTAGCATCATAAACTATGCAGAAAAATCAAATATCATAATTGGTGGAATGCTTTTTCTCCACAATGCATTGTGTCACAGTTTTACATGAATTTGAATTATGACTTAACTGACAGCAGAAAATTCTTCTAGAGCAATGAAATCCAGATACTAAAGGGATTTAAAATAATTTTTTGTGCTTCTGTTCAGCCTTTTGGCATTTTTTCATTTCAATAACTGTTCCTGCAGATGGTAGATGGAAGACAGCTTCTATGGTTTTGCTGCTACTTGTCTGTGGAGCAGTTTCCAGTGGTCTCCACCCTGTAGTGGAGAAGTTCTTGTGATTCTCTTGACCTTCAACATGAGTAAACAGTTCCACACTGATGACGTTTCCACTAACTTCTCCCACTTGAACTATTTTAAGGCTTCTGGACGACGTATGCAATCTATATTAGACTGCTTAATTAGCATTCAAATGATTTGCAGAACCCATAGATTCTGACACGTAGAGCCTATTTTTTCTTTATTTTCTGTCAGTGTTTTTTTTTTTTTCAATAATGATTTAGGCTACCAAAATCTTTTGGCTCAAATTTATCTAAAAACATTTATTCTAATTTTTGTCATGCAGGGGTTCATATACATAACAATAATGTATAATAGCAGCCCTTTTCTGCCATTAATGTTTGCTTTAGGATAGCAATGGTGTGAGCAGTCACATAATCTTTCCCATATGAGATTGTTGTGTTTCTGACTGAGGCCTGAATTCAGACGGTACAAGAACTGCGATTCTGTCTGAGGATGCACTAAAATAAATGCTTAACTTTTTGTACAGGCATGATCTGTCCTGCAGTGTTATCCGATGTCCCACCCCCTCCCCCTGAAATTGCTAAACCAGCACAGCTCAACAACAGATATAGTCTAAAATCAATGCAGGACATAACCGTACTGTTAATATAGAATCTCACATCACCCAGCAGGCATAAAAGTTGGGGAACCTGGAGTTGTTTTCACCAGTCAGAAGGTTACATTGGCTTGGGAGATATCTAAATATGATTTTGTGTAGGCGTCAAAGGGTTAAAGGAAGATAAAACACCTAATAAACCATGTGCCCACTACACAGATGGAGGGCATGCTGGCATACAGCCAACGTGCCATAGCGAATAATACCAGCTTTGCCCTGGAGAAAGAGCCTGTATATGATTTATGGCCTGAGCAGTGCATAAGCTCTCAACTGTGCCCCATTTTCACCTGCGCCACCCACCCTCTTGGCATTAAGACCACAGGGGTCAAATTGCAGGCGGATGATGCTAATTTGGACTGGCAGATTGAAAACGTTACATCTCTGCATAAGTAATGCTGGTATTATGGACCAGTCTCGGGCTGTTTTTTTTCTGTTGCAGATGGTTTTTTGGAGGCTAGTGCTACCCATCGCTCCTTAGGGGCAGCTGCAGGTGGGGCAGAATTGATTTTTACTCTTTTTTTTTTTATGCTGGCATCTGCAGAATGACTTGCGAGAGTTTCCAGGTGTCTGATGGAATTCAGGACGGGGGAAAGCATTTGCAAGGCAGCGTCTTCCAAGGGCAGGAGCGATCCATCTGCCTCCATTTAATTCCGGAATGAGCTCAGGGAAACAGAACCCTGAACTCGAGGAATAGCCCGGCTCGTTTAATCACCAAAGCCTCATGAAGGCGTGACAGTTGTTGATGGTTTTTTTTTTTTCAAGAGTAGATTCAAAACGTCACCTTCTCCCACTCGTTTAAAAGATATTGTATGGTTCTCTAGGACTGTCCCACCAAATCTTCCTAACCAAAAATCCTGACTGTTGCCTTAAAGGTCACTGATTCCCTGACCCCCCAGAGAAATATCTGAAAATGCCTTACTGAAGGGTACTTCACTTTTTTAAAGGGTAAAAGGAAAGAGAGAGCAGTGTATCTCTACTGAGCAGCTGGCCTTCAGCCTGCACTACTATGGGTGGTTTGAAGGGTCATACTATTTTACTGCTGAGTTCAAGAAAGTGGAACGAGATGTGCTAGTAAATGTGTTAAATTCAGCAAATAAGCCATAAAATGTGCAAAAGAAAGTTCTAATTGAAATAGGAGTCTCCATTCTTTAAAAAAATGATGATGATATGGAAAAATTGGACTCCTAACAATCACGTAAAACCTGGTGGACCACCAAAACAGCCCCCTCAGAGGGTGGTCTCTGATTCTTGCAGAATAATGTTCATGCTATTTAGTATACAATACTGTGCAAAGGTCTTGCACAAACTCCTCATTTCTTTATATTTAGCTTTGAATAACCTTGCTGATGCAAAAATCTTTGGTATACAGAGTAGATTAAATGAAAGAAATGGGAACAAATCTTTTACTGCGACAGGCTGCAAAGATACAAGGAGCCTAGATAAAGGAGTTCCAGTCACTCAGCATTCTGCACCACCAGTATACTGATCACCGCCTGATCATCTGGAATCATCTGCTCCTGTTTCTTGACTGGTTCAGGCCTTAAGTTAGATGTTCGCTGTTATGCTTGAATGATTCATATATATGTCACTGTGTGTCTAAAAAAAACATCATTCCTCTGAAACTGTACAGGCTCAGGAACTAGACTAATATGAGATTCTTTAAAGTCATGCATGAAGTCTAGAGTACTGTTTATCAAGACTACATTAATAATACAAAAGGTTTGACTCTTTGGAAGCAAAATATAGAGAAATGAGGGGTGGCTCAAGACTTGCACAGAACTGTATCTGTAGACGGTTTTGCACTGTTGACCTCGTGTTGGGCGTGTCTAATTTTGCCGCTCAGTTGGATGCTTTTGGGTCTTCTGGCAACGCTGGCTGTCCGTCTGTGACTCCCGCTAGCCAAACACACCCATTAGCCTCCACAGCCGGCTCAAACTCGTTTCAGGCCCTGCTCAAGACTTCTAATTTGATGTTTCCCACCGCCCACATTCTCCCCCACCCCTGCTGCTCCATTTAAATTACCCAGAAATCAACAATGTCCCTAATTTATCTGATACAGCCTAATATCCCTCCGGTCCCCCCCTCCTCCACCCCGCGAGTAACTATGAAATTGCCTCCCTGAACACTGCGATTCAATTAAAGCGGGAATTACTTGTCATATCCACTTTCCTCTCTGGTTAGCACCGTTAATTTTGATCCTTTTGAGGACTGAAACGGGGAGACGTGGTGTACAGCGTTTCATAAACGATAGCGCAGCCAAAAAGGGAGGTAATAAGCTCAGGAAAATGTCTCCTGTCAGCTGGCTGATGAGCTTGCAGCCCAGTAGCTCTTTCCAGCCACAGGGAGGCACTCTTGCTACATGGCTGAAGAAAGGGACTTCTGTAGATTCCTTCCATTTGTTTCATCTTTTCAATCTAAAATCTTCTTTTCTTTCGCCTTTTTATTATAATCCCATCCTGTGGTTTTGAGGCTCGTGGTTGGTCCTTCAGTTCAGTTCGAAGAGACCATTTTTATCGTGTCCTGGGTATTGTGGCTTGACACATGGTCTGTTTTTCTGGTCCTAATCTTGTTCTAATGTGTGATTCAACCAGTAGCTCAGTGGTTAGAGCATTTGCCCTGCGATCAGGAACTCGTGGGTTCGATTCCCAAGATTGCTAAGCACCTCCTAGGTACCCTTGATCAAGATACCGTCCCCACACTCTGCTCCTAAAGCACTGTGTTCCTGGCTGCCCGCTGCTTCACGTGGTGAAAGGATTAAATTTCACTTTCATTAATCGATCTATCAGAATAGATGCTGCAGCCCTGCAATGTGAAATGTACACGTTCCTTCACTAGCATGAAGAACCCAAATACTTGGCCTTTTTATGCTCCAGCGGTCAAGCCCCGCTCATAAACATTTTTTTTTCCCCCTAGCTTTGACAAACCCGATGACATGTTCATGATATGTGAAAAAACAGATTGAAAATGCATTATTAACATGTTATTGCATTTTAATGCATTAAAGCAATGAATAGTTTTTTTGCACCCTTCAGAGCATACAGGCTAAAGCCCAGCTGCACACACACAATAGTACAATCACAGTGTGTTCATTCAACCCATGTTTTGTCTTCAGCCATTGCAGCCTGGCCTCCAGATGAAGGTTTTACACCGATCTGAGACCTGCCATTTTCATTAGTATCATTAATTCCTTTCTCTCACTGTGATTGACCAGGTTGGGCATGTTGAAGTGTTCCTTTAAAACTGGTGTTTTAGGAGAGCGAGCTACTCATGGAGACACAGCTTCTCCACTCCTTTAACAACGATTACCAGCATTACCAGCACAGCTCCGGCAGCACTAAGAGCCTGAGCTCCAGCTGTGGAGCCCGCTGACCTCCCTGCGGTCGGGGAGATTGCTTTCTGTTCGTGCTCCTGCCTGGTGTTTCTGCCCCAGCATGGATCTAACGGTCTGGCAGAGAGAGGCAGTGTGCTGTAGACTGGGATAGAAAAGCCCATTCATATTAATACCGTACTAAAGCAGCAGACAGGACCAGGCCTGGTGACTTATGGTGGCATTTGGAGCGCGAGTCACATTCGTGGGGCTGTGGGAGAGGAGGCATGTTTCTGTGTTAGCTTGAATGTGGGTTTGTTTTTGTGCACTTTCAGGACTGTAGAAGACAGTGGATTTCATATTTTTAGACTTTATCCATCCACATAAAACTTGGAGTGAATGTAGGCACACACGGCTGATACAGGGTGGGCGTGACCCTTCGCACTAGCAAACCTTGAAGTGGGGTGGGCACAAAGCACATTTTGGGCAATTTCAGCAATTGTTCCTCCACAAATGACAAACTTTGTATGCCACGTTGGCCTCTAGGAGGCACATGACTCTAGCACATTAGTTGAGTGGCATCTCCTAGCGAATGACATCAATTTTGACATCTTCTGCTTCACTATCCAGAATCTTGTGGTGTAAAGGTTCACAAAATGTGAAAGTCTTCAAACCATTATGTGCTATTATCTTGGTATACGGGTATGGGGGGTGTAGAAATGCTGAGAATACTGTAGTTAAACATTCATGCCCCTTTTTTCCCATCTCAGGCTATGTTATTTTAAAAGCAAAAATTTACATTTTTACATTTTACATTTACATCTAGCAGATACTCTTATTCTGATGTTACAGATGAAGGTAAATGTAGCCTTGGGAGTCCTGCCTATGGACTCTTATGGGTGTAATGCCGTGTGCTTGCCTGGATGGGAAAACGACCCCCTTTTTCCTGCATAGAGGACAGCGGTGTTATCCACTACACTATACAACATTTTGTTTGTTTTTGGTTTAGTCACCAAGTAAGTGAATACTTACTTGGATTTCAGATCATGGATTTTGATCACGCTTTCTGTAAATGTTAAACTATGTGAAAACATTTTTAAAACATTAAATGCTGATGCTAATTAGGAGAAAAGGGACTGATTAGCTGATATTAACAAATGCTCAGGTTTCAGAAAGTGTTCGAGTGACAGTGTTGTATGGTGTGTGTAGCTCTGCCCCTGTCCTGAGGTGGTTCCAGGCCTTGAGAAAACCCAACAGCAGTTGAACCAGAGGCAAAGTTCTCAGGGATATTGGGCAGTTTTTTTTAAGACAGGCACAATACAGGGAAACTGACAGAAAATTGTCATTTAAAATCGAAATGCAGGTAGATCTCAGGGGGAAAAATATATATGTAATAATTGTACATAATAATACATATACATAATAATACTACCAGTACCAAGAGATATAGCAATACTAATGTGTGTGTGTGTGTGTGTGTGTGTTTAACACATCTTAATGTGTGTGTCTCCTGTGTGCAGGTGGCGTGTCTGATCAGAGTTCCTACAGAAGTGGTAAAGCAGAGAACACAGGCGTCTCCCTCTCTACGCACACACCACGTACTGCTGTCCACACTACGAGAGGAGGTACACACACACACACCAACACTGATGACAATAACATTATGAGCAGGTGCCTATCAATTACACACATTCTATACCGATACACAAGAGCAGGTACCCAGTGAGTTTAGCAGCCTGCTGAAGAAAAAGCTGGTCAGATAAGTTCTATCCATGTGCGTGGCCAACGTTCACTTTACTTTTCATGTGTTTCTGAGTCCTGCTGTTTTAATGGCGTGTGTTAAAGCTGCAGCCGTAACCGCTGTGCTCTTGCTGCAGGGTGTCCGAGGGCTGTACAGAGGCTTTGGCAGCACCGTGTTCAGAGAGGTAAGACCACTGACCCATGTCCTCTGTCCAGCTCCAACTGTGTGGCCAGAGGCCCGTTCAAGTCTCTTTAGATTGAAACCTATTAAACGCCAACCTAGAGGCAAGAATGTCACGTTTCGAATGTCCATTTTTCACTTAGCTTTTAGGCAAGGCAAATTTATTTGTGTGGCACATTATCATACACAGAGGTCGTTCAATGTGCTTTTTTCAGAGATAAAATAAGCAGAAAAGGCATTACAAGTGAGCAATAAAATAAGTAAGCATAAAATGAATATAGAATAAAGTAGGGTTTAAGATTAAGAAAAATAAAACAATATAAAAGTGCATGGATTTTGTGCAGATCTTATCGGTAACTGAAATAAAAAGGTGGGTTAAAAGTTTAAAACTGGCAACAGGGCAGCATAGTGACTAAATGCAGTTTCACCCTGTTTAGTTTCTGATCTGGGCACCACTAGCTGAACAGCTCCAGCTTATTTAAATGATCTTCTAGACTAATATTCAGCAAACATCTCAAATGTATTTAGGGCCCAAACCCTAAGTATGTTTCTGAGAACTGCAGTCACTGTTCACCACAGTGGTGAATGTTAGTCAGTGACCATCTCGTCCCATCCAAGCTTTAAAGGACATTCACAGAAGTCCTGTTCAACTCAGTTTATTGTAGTGAAACTACAATGTTTGTGTGGTTTCTGTGGTGGTGACTGTAACCAGGAGTTCTAATTCATATATCACAAACACAGCCATTTCATCCACCATCCAAACCGCCAATGAAGCTGCACATATCTTCTGAATGTTCATATTTAGTGCTGATCTTGGCAAGAGACTGTTTTCTATTTTGCCCGGCCCTACTTCAGAGGTACTAAACCCTTCAAATGTCTGGTTCCATTCACCGACATTGTGAACTCTTCTGACTCGTTCAGTTTCTCTAGAACAGAGCTTTTCATACCAGACCAGTGTCAGTGACTTTGTTTACCTTCTAAAGATGTAATTG
This sequence comes from Hydrocynus forskahlii, assembly GCA_037974365.1. Classification (NCBI taxonomy): domain Eukaryota; kingdom Metazoa; phylum Chordata; class Actinopteri; order Characiformes; family Alestidae; genus Hydrocynus; species Hydrocynus forskahlii. The sequence continues at coordinate 17,277,980 of JBBPCX010000141.1, read as the reverse complement.
TGCAGAACTTTTGAAAAATGAGTGGTGCTCTCCTTTAGGCCACCAGACGAGCTGAAGTTATCGTTTGTAAACTACTTACGAAGAGTGGAGTTTTGCATCGGGGTGTATTGATTTACTCTGAAGCACAATTTTCTTATCCAGGCCTTATCGCTTTCTCTTTTTTCTCCCGCTTGTGTTTGAAATTCATCTAATTAATTAAGCTAATTAGCACTGGGACAAGCGCAAGACAAAGACGGGCAGAGAGGCGAAATTAAGCTTACAGAGAGCGTCCCTCTGATACGGATCGCTACCCCCCCCCCCCACATACCCCCTACTCCCCCCTTTTTCTTTGATGAATCATGGTGCGCTCCTCCAGCACCTGCCCTGCATGAGAATGCTTTAATGAAGGCTGTCAGAGCGACACTCTTTCATTTATTTGCGCAGAGAAAGAGAGAGAGAGAGAGAGAGAGAGAGAGAGTTTTTTCTCCTGTATGTCACAGGTTTCAGTAAAAAAGGTGGAAAAGTGGAGAGAGAGATGGAGAACAAGTGGTCTGCATGAAGGTGACACTTGTATGTGTGTGTGTGTGTGTGTGTGTGTGTGTGTGAGATATATTCCCACACCGCTGGGCGATCCTGTACTTATTTTCCGCATCACTTAACACACGATATTCCTTCTGGACGCGCTGCGGGGGCGAAAAAAAGGGGGCGGGCGAGGGGGCGTGATTTCTCCAGAGCTTTTTTTGAATAAATGAATACAATTCGGACTCCAGGACGGCCCGGCACGGAGGCGCCTGCGGGATCCTCCTCAGGATTGGCCGGGACGTGTGTCACCGAGCGAATTCATTTCCTCAGCCTGTTTTATCTGAAGCCATGCAGTGGCCCTGTTGAGATGAGTTTGTTTTGGGGGAACTTTAACCCCCCCGGGAGCTTTAATTATACTAGACTCATTAAATCATTCAGTATATTAATGTCCTATATTCCTGTATGAAGCAGCTCTGATCTGGGGCTGAGATTTGTGTAAACTAATTACCCACTTACAGAAATGGTGTGTGTGTAAACCGACCGGTCACAACATTAAAACCACTGACAGGTGAAGTGAATAACCCTGATAATCTCATAAAAGTGGCACCGACCATATTAGACAGTAAATTCTTGAAGCTGATGTGTCGGAAGCGGGAAAAGGATCTGACGACCAAACTGTGTTGTCTAGGTTTCCAGGTCAGAACATCTCCACAGCAGCAGGTCTTGTGGAGTCATCATTTATTATTAAATAAACATTTTCAGCTCTCTTGATCTCTCAGAGTCAAACAGGCTGTTTGTTCCTGTGCTTTTAAGACTAAGATATAGATCATAGCTGTCTGAACAAAACCTTGTAAATTCTTAAACTGCAAGTTACTGAAATGAGGTGCATTTTTAAAAGATTTTGGATCATTTCTGTTGTTCAGACAAGGGCCAGACTGTGATGACTAGATGACAAGGTCAGAGCATCTTCAAAACAGCAGGTCTTGTTGGGTGATTCCTGGTCTTCAGTGGTCAGTACCTGTCCTGTCCAAGGAAGGACAACCAGTAAACCAGCAACAGGGTCTTGGGCACGCAAGCCTCACTGATGCGAGTGGCAAGTGAAGGGTAGCCTGTAGGGGCAGTGTGATGCTCGGGACAATGATCTACCTGGTAACCTTGAGTCCTGAATTCATGTGGATATTACTTTGAAATGGACCACCTCCCTAAACGTTGTTTCAGAGCAAGTTCACCCCTTCATGGCGACACTATTGCCTAATGGCAGTGGCCTCTTTCAGCAGGATGATGTGTCCTGCCGCACTGTAAACACCGTACAGGAACAGTTTCACAAAGAGTTCAGGATGTTGACTTGGCCTGCAGATTCCCCAGTTCACAGTTCGAATAAGTATCTATGGGATGTTCTAGGCAAACTAGTCTGATCCATGGAGGCCTCACCTCTCAAATTACAGGACTTACATGGTCACTTAGTGACCCTTTTTTAATGGTGAGGAAAAAAAACAATTGGATTTAGATGATGCTTTAGATTATGGGGTCTTGATCAATATTTCTGTCTGGTCTGGAAATGTCAGTAATTATTCACCGAATTGAGCAGTGCTATAACACAGGACAGTTCGATGTAGTGCCACTAGAGGGCATACCAAGATCAGCTTTTAGATCAGATTCGGCCTACACTGACAGACCTTGCCTTAACAGTAAACAGACAGATGAATATAGGAATAGTTTATTTAAAAATAGTTAAAGGAGCTATTGATAGTATCTTGGTGCAGATACTGTAATGAAGTTGGTAGTTTTAATGTTACGGCTGATATATTAAAGCTCTTTCACAAGAAAGTTGAAATGATAAAGAATGCTCTGCTGTGATATTGGAGATTTTGTCCTAGAAGGTATTTTTAAATACACTCATGGTGGAGGGATGCATGCAGGGTGTTGTAAGACAAACTAGTGCCTAAAAACTTATTAAAACACCAATTTAAAAAATCAAAGGAACATTTGGTGAAATTCTCCTGTAGGAATGAATGGAACTGGAACTGTTACAACTGCACAGACAGACCGAGACACAGAGACAAGAACAATATAAAAAATAAAGTCTATAATAAACTCTACAGAAAGGTATAATTATATATGATCATGTCAGTCAGACTAAGTTGAATGAGAGACTAGAGAAAAGACAGAGAGAGGGAAAGAGAGAGAGAGAGAGAGAGAGAGAGAGAGAGAGAGAGACAGACAGACAGCTGGAGAGAGAGACGGAGAAAGAGACAGACACCCATCCATAGTCCAGTGATAAATGAAGAAAGAGATGGAAAGAATGAATGTTGGAGGGAGACGACATGTCGGAGACGGAGAGTGACGGAGAGAGAGAGAAGAAAACAAAAAAGTAATGAAAGCATGATTGAGGGAGTCAGAGAAGTGGGAGAGAGGTGCTGTCAGCTTCAGCAGAAACGGTGCTGATTAATATGAAGTCAGTCCTGTTCTCCTCACACCTGTCCACAGACCGCCAGACGGGGTTCTGATAGGTGGGGCCGGATCTCAGCACACACACCTACCACCTCCAGCTAATACAAAAATGCTTGCTTGAAGTGTAAAACAACTTCTCCCAGATTATCAGGTTTATCACTCCTTGCAGAGATCAAGTCATGTATTTTGTTGCATGAGCCTGGACTGCGAGTTGAAGGGCCCATGGCATGGAACCCCATTTTTTTAATTTGAGGTTAATATTGTTAATATTGTTAAATTTCAAAATCCAGTCCATCCCGTCTATATATAAAAATGTCTTGTTTTCACCTTATTTTTTGTGATGTCGTAACCACATTTAAATGCTTTTTGAATGCAGCAATACAGGGCAGCCAATGGGAGCAGAGGTCATTTGCATATGACAGTCTTAAAGGCATAGTAACAGCATTTTCAAAAAGTGGCCCCTTACAATCACGCGTGAGCACAGCACAGCACACAGTGTGAACAATGTGAAATTCTTTCTCTGCTTTTATCCTGTTCACCAAGTGAAGCAGGGGGCTGCCACCAACGAGCGGTGCCCGGGGAGCAGTGTGTGGGGACGTTACCTTGCTCAAGGGTACCTCAGTGATGACACGCAGTTTTGGGATTCAAACCCACAACCTTCCGATGGGTCATTAATATGGATTTTATGATAGATTAGTTCTCCTATCCCTTTTCCAGACACTTAACACTGCTTGAGGAGAGCATAGGGGTGATTAGGGGCAAGAAGATGAGGAGGTGGAGGAGTGGAGGGTAAGAAAAAGGAGAGGAAGAAGAGCTGAGCTGGCAGTGGGTAACCTTTTAAGAATGTTGTTATGAAATACCTCCGCCCGGGGCGAAGATCCTGCCAGACTGATTTGAACTTCTGCCCAGGAGCTTGAAGCTTTCTGCCTCAACACACACACACACACACACACACACACACACACACACACACACACACTCTCTTTTATACCCACGCTGCTTACAGTTTCCATCCTGGCATACACAACGCTGCAGCTGACATGACTGAGGCAACTGCCTTATCACTCTGTTGGAACTCTCTGGGCCCTGTTTGCCCAAAGAATATCACTTTGACATTTGACTTTACTGGAACCTTTGTGACCTCACAAATGTGGAGCAACCAAACAGAAGCTCTGTTAGAGTGAGGAAGGGCAAGACAAGGTGTGGACTTTTGACCAAAAAGAATCAAATTTGCATGAGTTTGTCATACTAACCAAGACATACTAACCAAGTATTTCGTTCAGAAATCAAGCATTGGATTAATTATTTTAGAACAGGCATTGCCAAATGGTCACCTAGTACTCATATGCCAAAACCCAAACGCTGCACTTTCTGATCATTACAGATCATAACATTTCTTACAAAAAGGAGACACAGTTTCTTCAGTCGTTGGTTTAGGTCATAACTCTGTCTCTCTCATTGGAGTCTGCCTAGGCTTGGTCTTAAACCTTAAACCTCTCTGGACTCAGAACGTCTTTGCACTCAGGATTGACCTGGTCTTGAACCTCTTTGGACTCGGTCTTGTTTCTGTCTTAAACCTCTTTGGACTCTGTCTTGATTTGGACTAGAACCTCTGTGGACTCTATTTTAACTTAGACTCAAACCTCTTTGGAGTCTGACTTGAGTGTCTGTGGACTCGGGATTGACTCTGACTTGAACCTCTTTGGACTCTGACTTGTCTCAGACTTGAACATCTTTGGACTTGGTCTTGACTTGGACACAAACTTCTGTGAACTTGGCCTTCACTTGGACGCAAACCTCTTTGTCACAGTCCAAGAACAGGTCTAGTCGAGCTTTACTGGGAAAGCCACTGCAGTGTCAGTCCACATCTACCACTGAAAAGTTTTGTCTGATTCATGTTTGCCATCAGCGGATGGAGCAGAAATGTGACTTTTATTCTCATTACACCATCACTTATTGGAAAAACCTGTTTTTTATCATTGTTTTTTTTTTTGCAATTCTGCTTTCAATTAATTGACTTCATCCACATGTATTAACTTTTTTTTTCCCTATTTGTGCAAAAGAGGTGGATGGAAAAACCCTTTGGTAGGAATGCTTTAGACCTTTCAGAGTTTGAAATGATTTTGGGTGTTTAAATGGCTTTTAGTTGGCTCAGTAAATTGTCTGGAGAGCCTCCGGCTGCTTCCTTTCTCTCTCTAACAACCAGTTGACCTCAAGGTCAGTAAAGCCCTGGAGGTCATTGTCAAGCTGTGCCCAATTTGTCTGAATTGTGAATTGTGTTTGCTCATCTGCTGCTTGCTAGTCAGACCGGGTCGTAAACAGGTGGAAACGCTGTGTGTGTTTATGGAAGACAGGAAGGACCTTGACTTGGTTTACAAAAAACACCTCTCTTTCATCTGCTCTAGGGTTGAGTGGAGGGGCTTCTTTCTTGTGTTTGCTCTTGTTTTGTTCACTTGTGTTGTTTTGTTGAATATATAAACTGGATATTGCAGTCAGCCAACTACTGCGGATGAATACTCAGAAAATTACAGCCTGAATTCTTTCCCACACACTTTTTCTTGACCTTGATGGAAAACATCATGAGGTGAATTAGAGATGTGAAGGAAAATTCATAAGGTCTTACATTACACTGCGTAATTATGGAGATGTTACTAACTTGGGGCAACAATGAACAATAATTTATCCATGAGTGCAAATTCATGATGAATAAGCCTCTGATGTTTGAGATTGGAAAAAATGTTGGCTAAATGAAGATTCTTCTAATAAGCAGGTTCAACTTATGTTAACTCATTGGTACATTGAGTGTAAAGTGATAATTTGTCGCTTGCGAACACAACACAGCACACAGTGTGAAATTGTTTTTCTACATTTAACCCATTCACTCGAGTGAAGCAGTGCTCAGCCAAAGACACAGTGCCCAGGGAGCTGTGTATAGGGATGGTATCTTGTGCCACTAGCAGTCCTGGGATTTGAACCCAAACCCTTACGATTGCAGGGGCTACTCCTTAACTACCAGGCCACCAGCTGCCCCATTTGATGCCCTTTATGTGTGATCATCTCCCTCAGGGTCATTTTTTAAATTTATTGTTCTCTCACCAAACGATGATCTCCCTCACCACCAAACAATGATCTCCCTCACCACCAAACGATGATCTCCCTCACCACCAAACGATGAGCTGCTATACCACCAAACGATGATCTCCCTCACCACCAAACGATGATCTCCCTCACCACCAAACAATGATCTCCCTCACCACCAAACGATGATCTCCCTCACCACCAAAC
>JBBPCX010000141.1:17260247-17271511 GCA_037974365.1 Hydrocynus forskahlii | reverse complement strand
CCACCAAGCGATGATCTCCCACGCCACCAAGCGATGATCTCCCACGCCACCAAGCGATGATCTCCCACGCCACCAAGATATGATCTGCCACACCACCAAACGATGATCTGCCACACCACCAAACGATGATCTGCCACACCACCAAACGATGATCTGCCACACCACCAAATGATGATCTGCCACACCACCAAACGATGAGCTTTCAAACCACCAGTCAGTCAGCTCCCACTCCAATTGGTGGGCTCCCACACCACCAGTTTGTGAGCTGCCACACCACCAATCGGTCAGATTGCACAATACCAATCGGTGAGCCCCCAAATTACCATTTTTTTCCTGCACCACCAACTGGTGGGCCCCCACATCACCTATCGGTTAGCTCCTACACCACCTCCAGTTGTTCAGATCTCACTCCACTAACCACCAGTTGTTCAGATCCCACACCACTAACCACCAGTTGTTCAGATCCCGCACCACTTAGCTATTAGCTAAAAACCCGGGAACACTGAAATAAAAATTTGACCCCAAAAATTTCTAAATACATTATGTTTAACAATTCCTCAAACCTCATACCGCATATCTCCTGAGCTGCTTCCACAACCATACTTCCTTCCAAATACCAGTGTGGTGCACATGTGTCTGCACATATGTGTGTTTGTGTGTTTGCGCTGATCCATACGGTTCAGTGTTTATCCTCTCTGGTCTGGTTGGCACGCGGTGTGGCAGACTCTGTTGTTTGTTTTCTTTCTCAGTGTGTGTTATATGAGGGGGAGATTTACAGAGAGTGTGTGTGTGTGTATGTATATGTGAAGGCTTGGTGGACTTGCACTCATCCTCGCACTCACCACACCAGACCAGGGGCTTAGGGGCGCTGAGCCCACGTGCCACATGGGTGACAAGCCAAGAGCCGAGGAATGAAAAGCAAAGCAACATGAAGCCTGTCTGCAGCACAGCACTGTTGAACAAAGGGAGGAGGAAAAAAGAAAAAAGAATGACACTGGCAGAGTCAGCTGGTGTGCTAATGTTGGTCAGTGGTTCTTACTGTCGACACATTGGTGTTGCCTACACCTAGGCTATTCTTTTGTGGTGCACCTCAGATGTGCCTCAGAAGTGTAGCATTTGTTTATTAAGCTGTTTTAAGAAAAATGTGTTTTTTGACAGCCATTGACTCCACATTATTTGTATGAAATACACAAGAGAGGGTTGCTACCCATCCCGAACCCAACAGAGCCTTGCAAAATGGTTTTCAGGGCAGGCTCACTCAAGTGTAAACTATATAAACGATGTGGTAATCATTAATCATAAAAAGTTACTGTATTTCCCAACCTTATTCACAAATACATTAATACTGTACATCAGCCAATCCCAAGCTTAAAAATGCCAAGGCTCAGTTAAAATCTGACAACCTACTGTGGCCCACCAAACCAATCACAGCTTTGATCAACACATCATTGTTCTGTCTATGATGAGATTTAAGATTAAGACTTTAAATATTAAATAATGAATATTTTACGGTCAAATATTTCAAGCTCAATTACAACATTGGAAATTAAAACATTTTAATATATTGTAGATGACCTCTCGGGGCCACAGGACACACTTTGGGGGAACACTGTTATATTTACCTTTACGCCATTTATCAGACGCTTTTATCCAAAGCGACCTCCACTCCCTAACTACAGAGGAGAGTCTCCCTGGAGCAATTTGAGGGTCTTGCTCAGGAACCTAGTGGTGCTATGCTGAAGGTAGGATTCGAACCCATGACCTCTTGGTCCAGAGGCAAGTATCCTACCCACTAGGCCACCACCACCCTGAATAGATTTTTTAAATGGTGTTGTAGTGTTGTAGCACCATATTGTGATGCTTGTATCATGGGACATATTGCAAAAAAAAGTGAAGTTTCTGCCAAACCTCAGCCCTTAGTAGGACCCCCCCCCTCCCCAAATCTCTTGGGCAAAGCCTGTTATTTCTGACTTGAGGGGAAATACAGGACATTTTCAGTAGAGCTGCCACCGATAATTATTTCTATAATTATTTCTGATTTTACTAAAGTTTGATGTCCCAGAAGGTTGCAATAGTGTCTTAAAGGTTTTGGCTTGGTGTTGGACTGGGATTGAACACACAAGAGCCTGAAGAAACAGAATAATACTGTTTCAAAACTCAAGATCAGATGCACATTCCTGAGAAGAAGCAAAGGAAAATGTGCCTTTAATAAAATATCACTAAATGACTGGAACTACTTTCGCTAATGTGCAGCAGGTCTTAAGGGCACTGCGCAGCCCCTTAGGGTTTAAGTGGGGCTGTCCAAAGGTGGCCTGTGGGGACATTACTCCAACTCCTCCCTCTCACCTAGAGAGATAAAAGTTTATAGCGGTTTATAGTGGTTTGAAATGAAGTTGTGAATTTAATGTAGATCTGTTTTAAAGTAGTTTTTCAATACAAAAATATCATGTATCATATCATGTAAACCATAGTCTCACCATAGTCTTGTCATTCAGTACATTTCTGTGAGACTTCTAGTGTTTGTTAGCAGCTCCAGCTCTAAACTAAAGAAGCAAAGTTTGGACACTAAACGTGTCTTGGTTGTCCGACCACATCTGGAGAAACTGGACCGTTTTGTAAATTTGATGTTTCTCCAGCTTATTCATAAAGGATCACTGTGTTGTTGAGGTTGTTCATCAAAGCTGAATGAGCTGATGCATCCCCCAGCAGCCCCCCGCTGTCTTGTGCATTGACTTATGCAGCTTCTTCGCCCGTCATGCTGTGATAACGAATGAGGATGATTCTCTTAGCAGACTCCATCCATTAGTCCACTCCGACAGCTGCAAGGACCCTAATTCTGCTCTGTCTTCAGAGGAGACATGATACCTTTGCCATAAACACCATAATGAGTGTGGTTACGAGAGAGAGAGCGAGAGAGAGAGAGTCAAGTGTTTTGTGTTAATATGAGTGGATTGAGAAAACTGTTTTTGACTGTGTTTCTGGAAGTGGTGATCTGTGCTCTGACTGGTCAGTTGATCATTTGGTAATCATTATGAGGATATCTATGTGTGTTTGTGTGTCTGTGTATCAGGCTCTTTCATAAAAAACATCCCCAGAACGTATCTCAACCCACTCAGACCACATCCAGCTCTTTATCAAGGTGAAGTGGACTTGTGGATGTGGTTTAAGACTCGGTCTGACTTAGTGTGAGCTGTAAAACTCACCGGCAATTTAACACCGGCAATTATTTTAACGTCTGTTACCACAGTTTTTTTTAAATTACTCTTATTCTGAAAGTTGTTTTTTCTGTTCTCGACTGCTTCACCCCACTTTAACAGAGACACTCACTACTGAACGACTGCTTCTGCTGCTCCCTGATAAAAGAAAAATGTTTCTGCTGGTACCTGTTCAGAAAAGAAAGAAAACAGATTTATAAATGTTAACTTGCTGTTGCTTGGAAGGAGCCTGATATTCTGTTCTGATCGTGGCTCTGGATCATGGGTGCCTGTGTTCTGATGATTCATTGGTGTTCTGATGATTCATAATCACACGGGGTCATAAAGAATTATAATGGTTATAAAGCTATAATGGTTCCGGCACCCATACTCTGGACTCTGGGGGCAACTTGTTTTTCTATAACTAACAAGTTTTTGTAAACCAGATGTTATTGCACTTTTGTTCTTATAGCAATTCTTTTAAAATAAAAGTGCACACTACAATACCTTTGAATTGATTACAGAATTTTGCGTATAACAGTGCGATTAATTGTGATTAATCACAGAAAATCATGCGATTAATCACGATCACAGTGTGTGTGTGTGTTTGTGTGTGTGTTTGTGAGTGCGCGTGTGTGTCTATGTTAATATAGCTGACGTGTGACTCTGTAACGAGGAGACCACACCGTCAGGCCAGAACACCAAGAAACAAATAGTTAAACCCAAACCAGCTGCGCCGTGAAATAACTCACTTTAACTCAGTCTTGCCTTCTTTTATGTGCATTCCTTGCTGACGTCTTAGATACAAGTTAACTTCAGCTTCAGACTTTAATGACCACAAGAAAAGTGACCATAAGGACGAGGGTCTGCCGCTGTCAGGGCGTATCACAACTGTGACAGTGTCCGTATCATCAACAATGTTTATAGAACAGCTCCAAGGTAGGTGTTATATTAGTGTGTGTGTGTTGTGCTGGAGTCATGTTAAAAATCTCCATTGATGTGCATTATAGAACATGTCGTTGAGCGGTCAAAATGGTGCTATTCTCTCTCTCTATCTCTCTCTCTGTATCTGTGTGTGTGTGTGTGTGTGTGTGTGTGTGTGTGTGTGTGTGCTTGTTCTTGCTGTACTCTCACCGCTCACAGAGGGACTAGCTTTGGCAGGTCTGCTTGTGTGTGTTCTGTAGAGGATCAGTGCTCGCAAAACTCACTGCCAAACACCCTTCACTCACTCAGAGTACACACACACACACACACACACACACACACACACACACACACCCCTACCTATGCACTCATATAGCCCATGTCCAGGATATGTTACACATGCACTCTCACACACGCTTCAGCCTGATTCAGCCAGTGGGGAATTCAGCATGTTCAGTTCCCACTGCTGCTCCAGTTCACACATGTAGTATAACTGTTCATTATAAGTTTATATGTAAGAAATATAATAATGTAAATAACAGTATGATTACTGTTTTCTGAGCCATAGCTGAAGTTCCAAAATATTTATATGCACACATATGCCTCACTCACATCAACTGTGTATTATAGGGCCCAAATATAACATTTTTCTTATACTTTATTTTGCACTAAATGGCTTAGAAGTATAAGGCTGGTTTTGTCACTCTGCCTTTAAGACTGGAGTATGTAAAATAATTTTTGGCTGTCCTGGAATAGGCCTAAAACACACACACACATATACACACACACACACACACACACACACATATACATATACACACACATACATATATATATATATGTGAGAGAGAGTATATATATATATATATATATACATGAAAACGTATACATATTTATTTCATTGCCCATTCACACACACAGTCTTGATATACAACATCCAGCTTATTTAATTAAAGTGTAGAAACCCTTTTTTCATCGTATCATGTTTTGAGTTTTGATGACATCACCGTGCACTGGTGGGCGGGGCAAAGTGATATTAAATAAAATCATCATGTTTCCCCCCATTTAGAAATGATCACATTTCAAAAGAAGCAAGGTCTGTCCAAACTTTTCCTGCTCTCCGGGCGGGGTCAGAACTGGTCTCGGAACAGTTGCAGGATTAGCTGTCTCTGATTAACGTCGTCTGGGTCATGAGGACACGGCTGTAAGTCATTCCCAGGGCCGCGGGACGCGCACTGCCACGATGAAGCCTTTCTAAATCACGGGCCGCTCAACAGCTCTGTATTGTTATTTTGTTTTGGGTTTTTTTTCATCTGTTTGTTTTGGCCCACAGTTGGGGCACTTGCTGCGGCCCTAATTTAGCGTCTGCATGTGCACATTATGTCATGAGCTCCATGCTGCTGTGAAAAAGCGAACAAAAACAAGCACTCATCATTTGTCAGACGTATCCATCCGCAGACCTGAAAGGCCAACAGAAGGTCTAGATCTGCGGTTTCAGGATCTGGGTTCGGACTCAGAGACGCCGACCTCTCGCGCTGTAGTCTAGTCTGAGGTAGTGGATAAACTGAGACTGACACTTCCATCTCAGATCCTAAAGAATTGTGGCCTGATGATCATTAACTGACAGTGACTGACACAGTAATGTAGGCAACCTCACAGCAACTGACTTGCCTTCACTTCTTCTTTTTTATGTTATTTGATTGTTTGATTGATTGATTGATTGATTGATTCATTCATTTTTACACATAGAAAATTCCAAATGTATTGGGTAAAGGAGAAAGCAGTGTTTTCCTCAGTAGAACATATTATTACTACTACTATCACTACTGCTCTTACTGCGAATAATAATAATAATAGAGACAATTTCAAAAATAAATCTATACAACTCAAAGTTAATTGAAAGTTACATGCATTTTAAATGAATTTCTTTCATTTTTTCATATATCACCCCACCGCATATATCACTTTCCAGAAATGTTCCCAGAAATCTCCAGGGTAAATCACACATTGTTCTCCACCAATAATCCTGTGTTCTTTGAATATTCTTCACAGGTTTATGCTGCTCGCGTTTCTGATCTTGCCATACTTTCAGCTTCACTCGGCTAACAATGTGTGCTACACTGATACAGTGCTAACAGTGGAGCACACTTTCACTTCTTTTTGTGTTTATCTGTTTATTTTTTATTTATTTTTATTTCTGTTTGGGGTCAAATGGACCCCATGGTACTTTCGATGAATATTTTTCTATTTCAACCCAAGCTGTTCTGGATTTGGTCCGGTCAGTTTCGAGAACAAACAGTAACGCATATGTTTTTTTTGGTTTTTTTTACTGAAAATGTGCCCAGCTTTGGAGAACCTAAGAAAGACAAGTGACAAGAGTTCTTGAAGGAGCCGGCCCTTGCTTTGATCATTCCACATGTATGTCAGAGATTGGAAGTGCAGCGAACACCCCAAGATGTCAAGCAGGTCATTCGCAGTTGTGGTGCGAATCATATTGCAGTGATAAAGTGCGTTTTTTTGACCCCATGGTACTGACACGGTAACTTTTTTTATGGTACCAGAGCATTTCCTTTGAGGAATGCTTGCCATCTCCATTCCAAACTGGATATCATGGCAATAACCTCAAAATGAAGTGGACACACACTGAAATGATAAGTAGTGAACTCATCTGATTGACAGTTATGAAAGCCAAGAACAGCGTTAATGTGAGTGAAACCCCATTAAAAAAAAAAAGTCATCGCAGTGCACCTCACGTTTTTCAGCCTTCAGAAAAACGCAGTGTGAGCACCTCAGGCACGTCCATGAGGAGCCATCTGCACTACTTTTCCAAACTGAAGACGATCCACATGTGCTGAGGCCTTGTAGGGGTGTTTCAACAAGAGAATATAAATAATATATTGTGAAATTAATTCATACTTAGGAATCATCTTTCTCACTGCTTACATTTGTCTTAGAATCGACATTTCAGGCATGTCAGCAGCCTTGAGTCTTTGAATGAATGATTACACCGATCGTCCAACCAGGAGGGTCCACGTTTTTGACTGCTGGTACGTTCGCGAGCCGCGGAGGCGCCGTTAATCAGCGTCGCTCGCGAGGTCACAGGCTTGGGTTTGCTTCCCACAATTTTCTGCATGTTTGCCACAACCCGAGCAGAAAAGCAGCGCAATATACACCGCCACCCCCCCCACCCCCCCACCCAGACACCCACCTCCATGTGTTTCCAATAAGAGCCGCCAGCCTGGAGGGAGACCCACAGAGAGAGCCTCTAGAGGGGCAAGGAGGGAATGAGAGATAATGTGGAAGGAGAGACAATGCACAAGTGAGAGGGGGAGACTGAAAGAGGGAAAGAATGAGAAGAAGAGAGTGAGAGAGAGATTCAGAGACTGAGAGATTGGATTAAATTGAGAGAGACTGAATGAGAAAAAGGTTGAAAAGGGGAGTCTCTCTGTTCTCCTGAGAGACGTGTGTGTGTGTGTGTGTGGGTGTGTGTGTGTGTGTGTGTGTGTTGAGGGGGTCCTCACACAACTGCCTCACAGACCTGTGACCTTACAGGAATTTGCCTTACAGCATCGACAGCATCCTTGTACACACACACACACACACACACACACACACACACTGTGTTGATCCAGCTCGCACATGTGTTGAAGTGGACGGACGTACTTAGTGAGAATCTGAGATTTTTGGGTTGTAAGTGGTGGGTCAAAGTGGGGGGACGAGTGTATAGTGAGGAATGTGTGTGTGTATATGTGTGTGTGTATGTATGTGTGTATATATATATGTATACAGTAAACCCCAGCTTATCGCGGGGGTTACATTCCAAGAGCACCTGCATATAGTGAAAAAACGCAATGTTGTAATGTGGCTAAACAAATGCCTAAAAATGCCTATTTTTATAGTGTAAACCCTAGATTTCCCCCAAATATGCTCTCAAAACACTTTAATTTCATTTTAAACTCAGCTTAATACATTACCCTGAAAGAAAATGTAAAGGTAAACCCGTATTTGTACTGTAAAGTTCGCACTGAACTCCTGCAGTGCTAGAATGTAAATATTGATGTTACCCCTGTATAGACTGTACTGTCATTCATGCACGGGCGTTTTCTTTGGTGTGCGCTGTCGTTTTCTTTGGTATAAGCAGGTAAATACTGTAATAAATGACTTTAATTTACAGTAATAAAAATATGGGGCTTTAAGAAGAACAAAACGAAAAACATGAACACTCGAGACGCTGCATGGGGAAATTCTGGACTGCAGTGTCACAGGGCAGCAGCCAATCAGCAGCAAGGAGAAATAAATAACGTTCTCGGATTGGCTACTTTCAAACCTCTGAGTACAGCAATATTTCACCTTCCCAAGACGTGTTTTCTTTGTGTTTCTCCGGACAGTACCAAAACATTTATAGTTATTTTTTATGTGGAAATGTAGCTGAATGTTAATATTTATGTTACAAAATTAGTAAATTATATTTACCCTTGCCCTTGTGCTGGGTTGTTTATGTGCTGGGGCAGCTGGTAGCCTAGTGGTTAGGGTGTTTGCCCTGCGATCAGGAAGACATTGTTTGCCCTGTGATCAGGAAGATGTGGGTTCGATTCCTAAGCCTGCTAAGCACCTCTGAGGTGCCCTAAGTAAGGTACCGACCTCCCCGGGCGCTGTGCTCCTGGCTGCCTGCTGCTTCACTTAGTGAATGGGTTAAATAGAGGAAGAATTTCGTGTAGTTCACACTGTGTGCTGTGGTGTGTTCACGTACGACAGAATGGTCACTTTCACTTCACTTTCACTTACGTTTGGGCGCGGTGCTTAGCAACCCCGCATGAGGACCCGGGAGCGTGGCGGACGAGGACGTCACAAAAGCAAAAAAATACGGAGGATATCTACAGTTTCCACGTTAGTGCAGTGGTTTCAGTGAACAATTATTAGTACGGTTCACAGAAGAAAAACGGCAATAGACTGAAACCACGACTGCTGATCCGCGTTTGCTGTGTGTATGTATGTATATATATATATATATATATATTCAGCCATGTAAATAAATAAGAGACTGCATAATTTTTTGTCCTGCTTATTGCTTTTGTAATTTTTGGGAGTGTGTCTGTGCGTGTCTCTGTTGTTTTATGTACTATTGACCAACACTTGATTCAAAATTCCAAACGAAACAATGTTTGGAGAAAATGTAAAAATAATACGTATAAATAATTTATTATACCTTGGAAATGTTAAACTACACAACACTCTTACATTATTTTATAACTGCAACAATTAAAACAGTGATGTTGAGAGCAGAGAGTGTGCATGTGTGACTCTGTTTCTTCCATCAGAAACTGAATCAGGAGTGAAGCTGCTGGAATACAGCACATAGAAAAGCTGCTCTACACACACTACTGCACTCACAACACATATGGAGGCGTTTCTTATTTTTACACAGCTCACACTGTAATAGTTCTGAAAAGTGAAAACAGTGAACAGGAAAAAAAGAGAAGGAAAAGTGGTCTCTTATTTTTTTTCCATGGCTGTATACATTCACACCTACCATGCCTGGCACACATAGTGTGTGTGTTAACCCAGCAACCAGTCATTGTGTTTTGGCAGCTGTCTGATTAAGTGGCCATGTAAATGGCATGCTCTGAATTCCGAAATCGGATTAAAGCCATTATCGGATTTCAGTAAATCCCATAAAGACTCTTAGATTTGAGCACAGTAATTGGGTTCTTCAGCTGACAGTTTCCCAAACTCTTTCATTTGTAGAATGTAAAGTGACCGTTCTGTTGTACGTGAACACGCCACAGCACACAGTGTCAACAGCATGAAATTCTTCCACTGAATGTAATCCATTCACCAGCTGAAGCTGCGGGCAGCCAGGAGCACAGCGCCCGGGGAGCAGTGTGTGGGGACGGTATCTTACTCAAGGGTACCTCAGTGGGGCCACTGGCAGTCCTTGGATTCGAACCCACAACCTTCTCTTCACAGGGGTAATTCCCTAACCACCAGGCCACCAGCTCCCCATTGTTTCTGCACATTGATAAAGCACAACCTGGCAAAGACGAGCTTCCCTGGAAACAGCGGACACTAAATGCTTATTTCAGCTCTAGAACCATCAAATGGAAATAAAGAGGCGTAAATGATTACAGAAACTAAGACTGAGAGAAGAAAAAGACAGTGAGACTGAGAAATAAAGAATGGAGAAATAGAGACTGGGCGAGAGAGAGACAGTGACAAGACAGACGATTATAAGAGAAAGAGAGAGCTGATAAAGAAGATAAACAGTGACAGAGATGGTGAGACTGAGTGAGACAGAACCGAAAACAAAGAGAAGAAATAGAGACTGAGCGAGAAAGAGGAGAAAATGAGACAAAGAGGAGAGTGGAGTGGAGAATGAAAAAAATGAAATACAGAATGAGAGAAGAAGCAGAAGCAGAGATAGGACATAATGAAAGACAGAGCAAGAGAAAGATGTAAGGAGGAAAGAAAGGAGAAAATGAGAGCGATAGAATGAGGGAGAAGGAAAAGAAGAGAGAAAATGACAGGCAGATTGAGAGAGAAGAGAAAACGAGAGTGAGCAAGAGAGGAAAATGAGAGAGAGAAAGAAAAGAGAAAATAGAGAGACTGAGTGAGAGACAGAAAATAGAAAATAGAGAGACTGAGTGGGAGAAAGAAGGAGAGGGGGAAATGTGATTAGAGTGTGGTCACTGTTGGGATGTGCTACTAAAAAGGGGGTTATTTTAAGTGTGAAAAGGATTTTGTGTGTGTGAGAGAGAGAGAGTGTGTGAGAGAGAGAGGGAGAGAGGGATTGCTTGTCTCATAAAAGAGCGGCGGTCTTGTAAAAGGAGTGTGAGGTTAACCTCTAATTACAGGGTGAACCTCTCCGCCTTACGCTGCACTGTGATTTATTCCTCTCCTTGTTCTCCCTTCTCCATTATCTCTGCCTCCTTCTCTCTTTCTCTGTCTTTCTCTCTTTATTTCTCTCTCTTTCTCTCTCACTCTCTCTCTCTCTCTGTCCCTCCTTCCCTCTCTCGTTCTCTTTCTCTCTTTCCCTCTCTCTCTCTGTCTCTCTCCCTCCTCCTCTCTCTCTCTCTCCCTCCCTCTCTTTCTCTCTCCCCCTCCATCTCCTTTTCTGTCTTTCTCTTTTTCTCTCTCTCTCTCCCTCCC
>JBBPCX010000141.1:17209276-17230701 GCA_037974365.1 Hydrocynus forskahlii | reverse complement strand
CATACACATATATATATATATATATATATATATACATATATGAATGAAAACTCTTATGTACAATTCCAAGTCCACTGTAATAGCACTCTGTTGTATCATACAGTATTCCCTATATTAGCATGCTTTAAAAATGCAAGTCACTTTTGAGCGGTGAACCAAGCCTCCCTGAGGAGGATTTAAACTATGTACAGCTGTAACGCTCGGACTGGGGCACGAACGCCCTCGTTCAAGCCACGCCTTCAAACTCCGGGACGCCCCGATTCTGCATTCAGACACGTGGGGCCAGCTCGATCTGCGCCCCTCAATTTGAGGTAGCAGTTCGCAGTGCAAAGAGGATATAAAAATAACAAGTCTTAGCCAGGGTGGCAGGGTGCTAATCACTGGCCCGCCTGAGGGGGGCACTCTCACTCTGGGAGGGTCTGGCCGTGTGCGTGTGTCCATTGGGTAACAGAGTCTTTATGAGCTCAGAATCACATTCAGTGTCCGTGTGGGTTGGGGGGAGGGACCCTGGCTTTGCCGGATGATGGTAGCTTTCGTCAGCTGGCGGAGAGTTCACCGTCCCCGTCTTCTTGGCTGAAGACCCTACGAGAAAGAAAAAAAAGGTTAAGTTCAGATTTTGTTCATTCAGTTTGAAAGCACTAACTGTAATACTTCCTAAAACTGAGCATAAAATTGAACATCTTAAAAATCGTTTATGAAACTAAGAGAAAAATAATACATGGAAGTAAGACTTTCATATCGTTCGGCCCTATTGCAAAATACCGTACATAATACCGTTTTGGCAACTCAGTGATCCCGAAGCGAGCTTAATTTTTTCAGTCAGACAGAAAACCTCCCACTTTCGCACGTTGTCCCTGAGGCAATGGAATGTTGTGCGCGACTTTACGCTTCCAAAACCAAGCTGAGCTAATTCCATCATATCTGGGGACAGGACAGAACCTGCCCCAGCCTTCATCAGGCGATGACGGCGGTAGAACACTTCTCTTGATTTACTAGCTGACAGAGGACCCTTATGAATCAAAGTCACATTCAAATCATGACACTCGGATATTGGGCAATGAGAGATGCGTGCGCCGCTGTCAGTTCTCTAATCAATCTGTCCGCACTGCTTGTACCATGTTTACTGATCAAATAACCACCATTTTAAACAAGCAGTATCCCAAAGAGCAGCCTTGTACGGTACTGGCAAAAGTCTTTTTTTGCACCATTTTTTCTCAGCATGTGGAAAAGTGTCTTTCTGCAACAAAATTAACATTAGAATAAATACAAACAAATGAGGAAGCAGTAAAGCGTATCAAGATTGTTTTGTATAAAAGTAGTTGATATTCTGTGAGCTGGTGAGGAGAACACAGGTTCGGTTCCAGATTCCTCCTTGGTTCCTCCAGCTATTGTTTGGATTCGTGAAACTCCATCAGCAGCTCCTGATTTAATTTACTGAGTCAAAACAGGTTTCTGATGGGAACTACAAGTAATACTGCACTTCCACAAGGAACATAAAACTGTGCATAAAATTTCTATTTACTGTACGTTATTTGTATTTAGTTTATTTAGCATATTTAGTAATTAATGTGAAAAAACTAAGTTCCCATTAAAGCTGACTTTTTCACAGTATTGTATGTAGAGATGAATAAAAAATGAGAGTTAACATTAGTTCATTGTTTGACTGATCAGTGACTGATTAGTGACGTATCTCTTTCCAAATGTGGCACCATTTAAATGAGACCAAGTGAGATACAGAATTAACTGCCTATGTACAAACTTTCTAAATTGCGTACTCAGAATATATTGCCATACCTTTACTGTCACTGTTTTTCTTGTGTGATGTCCTGTCATGGTTGCTTGGAAAGACGGGCTGGGGGTCTCTCCTGACCCCGTTAGGCGTTCCGTTGCAGTGTGCATCGCCCATCCTTTGGCTGGTGAAGGCTGAGGGAGGCTGTGCCTGCTGGTGCTCTGGACCTGAAGGGGGTGCTATCCCCTGGAGGAGGTAGTCTGATGGATTGGGGTAGGTGGCGCTGTTTTCCATGCAGTCTGTACATATCACCGGAACATCAAAGCCACCTAGAAGGAAGATTAATGTACAGAAATATGTTTATGCTGTATTTCAGACTAGTATAATGTTAAATACATTACATAGTCCTTGCATTGGTTTAACGGTGTGGTCACTCTTGGGCTTCTGTACACAGTAAGTAGCACTGAGGGTTTCATAAGTATCAGAAGAGTTGGAGCAAGTTTTATAAGGGAGGAAATAAATGAAAACATGCAGGCCAGTGAGATCCTAAGACTAGAGCTGACAACCACTGAATTAAAGAAAGGGAACTACATTCTTATCATTCAGTGGTTGATGTAAAATAACCTACAATTCATTATTTCTTCTATTGAAGTACTATATAAGGTTGAGGAATTGTGGTGTAGATGCAGACCCTTAGGGATTAAGGGGTAAACATGGGGAGTCCAGCGTACCATTGCTATCTCTGTGTCTGCTGGGCTGGGAGCCCCCACTGGACTCCACCCGTATACACACATCCTGCCTCTCTGACAGCGTCCCCTGTGAGGACAGGTAGCTCGGGACATCAGGTGGGACAATCGTCTCATCTGAAAGAAAAAGCAATGTCAGTTTTTTGTTCAAATATTCAATGAAGTATCTCACATTTCGTGCCCAAAACAAAATTCTCTGGCCATCTCCCCAAACATTCTTGTTTGATGTTTTTATTGTCTTTATTTCTACAAAGTAAATCATTTTAATAGTAAGCATATTGTTCTAAAAGTAAGCATATTGTATAAAACTCAGCAAATTAACAGTAAATGTGCATTTTAATGAGGGAGGTATGTTCTCTGAGGGAGGTACGTTATTTGCTAAAGAATCTGAATCTGATTTAACTGTGAAGTCAGAGATTTACCTCAGGTCATGAAACACAGTTTAATTAAAGAAATGATTGCTGAATGAATAAATGGATAGAAGTTTACCAGTATTAACGCTGCACTCTTCACTCTTCTTCCTCGTTTGGTAGATGATACACACCCACACCAGTGACGTCATAACGATGCTTGTGACCACTGCGATGACGATGATGCCCACGGTGACGGTGCTGGGGCCGGGCGGTGGGGTGCAGGGGCCGCTGGGCCGCTGGTACACGCTCAGCCTGCTGTGAGCGCGCTCCGTGCCCAGCGGGTTGGACATGACGCAGGTGTAGCGGCCGGCATCCTCCAGGGTGGCGCTGCCGATCACCAGCAGCTGGTTGCCGGGGGTGAAGTGGTAGCGCTCGCTGGCCCGCAGGGGCTCCTCCCCCCGGAACCAGGTGATGCGGGGTGGGGGGCTCCCCAGGGCTTTACACTGCAGAGCCACCGTCTCTCCAACAACAACACTGCGGTCCTCCATACCCTGGACTAGGTGGGGCGTCTCTGTGAATTGAAAAAGAATAGAATTAACTTTCGAATAAATTTCAGGGCATAAATAATCAACAAATCACAGCAGACAAACATCACAGAGCATAATTAAAAAGACAACGAAGGAAAAGATAATAAACTGAAAAAATATGGATGTACATTATAATTAATGGCGACTTAAAGGTAGGTATGATACCAAACATTCTACTGAACACACTACTGCACAAAAGTCTTAGGCCACCAAAAAAACTAATTCAAACTATGTTCTTGGCAATACAACTCTATAAAGCATTTAAATAACAGTAAACACAATTACAGTAAAATGTACCAAAACGCTGATTAAATTATTGCTTATTAATGTTAATGAGTTTGAGAATAGCGCTATATAAATCAAATGTTGTGTTATTATTATTATTAATAATAATAATAATAATAATAAGTTGGCTGCACTCTAGACATTGCATGGAGATTCCATCAGAAGCACATGATTGGTTGGTACCAGATACAGGCAAAAATAATACAGGACTAAGAAATTTTCCATGTTCTATTTTTTTTAATGTGATTTTTTAAATCACAGATTTTTTAAATCTTTGATTTAAAAAAATCACATAAAAAGAAATCATGTCAAAATCATGATACAAAAGTATGATAATAAATCATATCATGATGAAAAATTCAACATTATCGATAGAACTGTTGTTTCAGAGTGAAGACTGCAGCATTAATACTGTTATCTATAAAACTGTACTCCGTTTTTCACTGAATATACTTCAGTCGTGTTAAAGCTCTATGTGAAAAGCAGGTTCTTTTTTAATTTGATTCATCAATTTTAATTTTATTAATGTCCCCTTATACCAAATCAACTGGCCAAGATGTGTTTAGTGTCTAAAGTTTGCTTCTTTTGTACTGGAGCTACAAATACATGCACCCCTAGTTTAAACTGTCCAAACTACAAGCCTTAACTCAAATAGTCTCGCTTATGTGTTTTCAGACACTGCATGACAGAAATATACTGTTATCTGTAAAACCGTGTTCTGTTTTTCACTTAACCGAATACAGTTGTGTTAAATCTGTTTGTGAAAAATGGGTTCTTCTTTTAATTTCATGTTCAAGCTACAAAAAATGGGCCAGATTCAATGATAATACAATAATAATTAAAAAAAAAAGATTCCATGTGTTTAGGCCTGAAGGAATACGAATCAGATAAATGATATGAAAGCTGAAAACCGGGCTTCCTGTCTGCCTGTTCCTCCTGCAGGTGGTTGTGTAAAGCGGCTGGGCTGCAGCTGAGCTCCGGCCTGAGAAAAGCTCTCATATCCCAGTGATTAAGCTCCCTGGCCTCTCTGTGACCCCCTCTCTGACCTCTCACCTCAGACCCCAAACACAAGGCCACAGCTGCACCCAACAAAAAAAATATAAAAACATTCTTTCGTGCCACGGAGCTGAGCGAGAATTCGCTAAATCCCAGCAGCTTGAGACCCAGTGCAGCTCTCTCGCCCTCACTCCCTCTCTCTCTCTCTCTAAACCAGCCCCAACAGGACACACTGCCTCTCCCTCACTGAACTCAATAAGACTGCTACACCCTCTATAAAGCAGAACAAGCAGGATTCACCTGCTCCTCAGCCACAGTCCTATAAATGAAGCCCCGTCCTTTCTCTCTCTCTGTCTGTCTCATAATATAACCTATAGGACTCTCTCACTACGGCTGCAACAACTGATTGTTTTAAGAACTGATTATTTCTAGAATTGAGTGTTCTTCCATTAACTATGTGCCCATTATGCCTTGTGTGGTTTCCATCTTCTATAGCTTCTTCTCTGTTGTCATTTAAAAGTTGTGCTTCAGATTCAAAGCTGTAGTTGATGTCGGAGAAAGTGTTCGTAGCAGAAATGCAGCTACATTCGAGGGATCCCAGGAAATGAATAAGCCTTCAGGGACATAACAGCCAACAAATGCAGCCTTCTTCTTGCATCTATTGTTCCTTTTCAAACTCTTCTTTTACAGTGTAATAGCCATATCATCCTATACGTCCAATTAAGCACTTTATTTACATTTACGGCATTTAGCAGACGCTTCCGCTCCCTAACTACAGGGGTCGGTCTCCCTGGAACAACTTGGGGTTGAGGGTCTTGCTCAGGATGAAGGTAGGATTCGAACCCATGACCTCTTGGTATCCTACCCACTAAGCCACCACCACCCCAATCTGGAGGAAAGATCATCAAAATGTCCCTGTCCTAACAAAACCTCGTATCTCCCAAACTGTACATATCTGGGGAGAAAGAGCTGTTAAAGTAATAACATTTTATGTCAAGTAATTGTGGGCCATTTCTAATGGTCTTTCTATCATGAAAAGCTTAGTTTAATGATGGTGGGGACCCAGAGTTTAGGTCTTCTCACCCTCAACACATCTGATTCACCTCACAAAGGCTTGACAATAAGCCGATCTGAATTAGGCTTGTTTTTGTGGTCGAGTTGCCTCTGTAATGCATGGGAATGAGCAGACGATCAAGTCGCCTTAAAAATGTGCATCAGAGAGAGAGTCTGTGACATCACAGCTATGGGAAAGTGACAAAACTCAACAAATCAACTCAACAAATCAGTCTTACAGAGCTTAACACTCGCATACAACAAACTCAAACTTCAAGACACTAAAACTCAGGTCACTTATAAAAAAAGTGCATCACTGTTTGTTGTGTTTAATTAAAAATAATCAGCTTGTGAACATGGCTATGTGTGCCTTTCCACCCATTTCTGGGCAAGAGTGCTTTGCTCCACCTGTTTTCAGTTGCCTTAACCATAAATGGCTTGGAGACAGCGAGTTAATGCCCCCTCAGTGGTTCAGCAGGTAGATGCAACGCACTGAGTGAAGAGAGTAAGAGGAAACCCCGGTTCGAAACCACACTGTGAGCAGAATTTTAACATTTTTTTTGGTCAATAAACCACTATTTGGGTGTCTTCAAACACTGGTTTTATAGCAACTGTGCAATCAGCCTTCACATTTTCTTGCAGAGTTGCAATAATTATTATTATTATTTATATTATTATTATTAAACTAGATAGTGTCCGAAAACCCAAACTCTGGTGTAGATTTCAGCAAAAGAACAAAGAATAAAAACATTCAGTACTTACCCAGTACTGTGAGTGTGGCGTTGGCAGAGATCATTCCCGCTGTGTTTTTGGCCGTGCAGCTGTACACACCCATGTCCTCAGGTTTAACATCCATGATGAAGAAGACGTCATCGTCGGGCATCACCTGCATGCGCCGCTCACGGGCTGCTGGGAAGTCTGTCCCCCCATCCTTTTGCCACGCTACCTGAGGGGATGGGTGACCTTTAGCCGCGCACTCCAGGCGAGCCTTGGTGCCCGCCCGGATGGTGATGTCACGGGGCATCTTCACAAATGTTGGCAGCACTGAATGTGAGTGGGAGAAAAAAAAGGGAAGAAAATTAGCTATAGAAAAGCTGATTCTTAACCTAACTGCATAAAGCACCAAACAGAGCAGCTATTCAGAGCTGTGGCTAACCTAATTGGGCTTGGGAAATGTGTTGGGCAGGCATGAAACCGCAGGAATTAAATAACTAAACGTTGAGGAGTAGTATGAAAATGGACACTAATCACATTTCTACTGAAGCTGAGTAAATCTCCCCCTGCTTTTGTTCCTCAATCCAGTAAATAAGCCCCAGATCCAAACACCATGAAGCCAAAGGGACACAAAACTGCACACATGTAACAACAAGTTACTCCTAATCGCTCCTTGAGAAACAAACCAGGGAGCATTACTGGCTCCCTGAACTTCTGTTTGGTGTTAAATGAGACTATTATTAAAATTATTAAACTGTAAAGGCTTAAACTGTAAAAGCAAATGAGAAATACATAAGCCATTAAACAGAAAAGTAATGCTGGTGTAAAAGGTCAAGATATAAATAAAGAGACAAATAAAGTTGTACAGGAACTGTGCTGTACCCAAACTGTACTGTGATGGTACGGAACTTGCGGCACGCTTCAATTTTCCAGTGTATTTGAGCCCGGTAATGGCGTTTCTGGCTCAATTCTCTCACCACAATTCATGGTTGTTGTCCCAAAACCGCGTCAATGGAGTCGAACCAACGTCGTTTTTCTGTCAGAGCCGCTTTTGTTATTGTGGTCGCTTTTTGTTATTGATGTCCTGCTATTCCTTCGCAGTTCTCACTGTGTTAGAAAACTTCAGCCCAAACAGATAGTAGTGTTTGTACTTCGCCAACTTCCCAGTTGTTAGTTTGTAACTCCACTCTCGGGCAGTTAAAAAACAAGGGCCTCTTTTCTTGTTTTGATGACAACATATCGACCAGTCAAATAGACACCATCAGCTCAGCTTAAGTTCACTTTTGGCCCTGCCGTCGAGCAGAGCTGTGACAGCTTTATTTGTAATGGAAAAAACATTGGTTTGGTTTGTTCCAGAGGAAAAGTGGCAAAATAAGCAGGTAAAGAACCAAAGTGTGAACTTACCGCTGACACTGAGGCGCACTTTATTGGAGTAGGTGGAGCCAAAGTGGTTGGAGATGACACACTGGTAGCGTCCCTCGTGCATGAAGGTGATGTCCCTGAGGTGGAGGACGGTGGTGTATTCCATTACCCCGCCATCGCTGGAGCGCACGTGGGCGAAGTTCTCTACCTCAGGCTGACGCAGAGTCTCCTGGTCCTTTCGCCACGTGAAGGTCATGGGCGAGGAGCTGCTGCTGGCTGCCGTGCAGGTCAGACTTATGTCCTTTCCCAGCACTGCTGCCGTCGGCACCGGCTGAACCGTGATCTGGGGTTTGGGCAGGTCGTCTACAGGGAAATACATGGAAGATGAAGGCAAAATCCAGAAATATGTTCACATCTGAGGGGCTGAAATACTCAAGGGATGCTGGTTTTAGTTACCCGAAATCTAAGAAACCAATGGAATAATACAGGAGTAATTTTAGCTCTTTCACATGCATTTTTGTAGCCCACTGTTCTTTAAATATGTGGCCCAGGCCAAATATATCCACAATATTTTATAGGCATAGACCATCTCATCTTAGGAAGTGGCTTTAGTAGTGAGCATTGTCCAGTCTGATGAACTCTGCAAATGATTAGAAATGTCATACTATTAGCAGAAAATGCCATATTTATAAAGAATGTTTGAACATATCTTCACCACTATTTCAGTAAACATAATTTTTACCTTTGCATACATATGTAACAGTTAAGTCATCTGTCTAAGACTTGTCCCAATAGGCAGTCATTTTCATAGACAGTTTTACTAAGCTCCCAAAACTAGAGCCCCCCTTATAGCTGGAGGAAGAAATCTTGAGAGGAACCAAGACTCAAACGAGGAGACTTTTTACTTGAGTCCAGATAGCAAGGCAATAACAAGACACAATTCCAAGAGTCCAGATGGCAAGACACAAAAACAAGACACAGTTCCAATAATGAGCTAATGTATGGAATGACTGAGGGTCATGCATACAAACATTTGAAGCATACAAGCATTTGGCCACATGTGCTGGATCAGGGCTGGATGAAAACTATTCAAAAGTACGACTGGGCAGCTTACCACACACAAAGTTCTGCGGCGGAACCTGGAAGATGCTTGTGCCATTCAGGCTCTCGGGGTGAGCACATGTGGCCTGGACTCCTGCCTGTAGACCACGAGTCACCACCCACTCGGGAAACCACTGGAAATGGCAATCACACAGGAGGCTATCGCTCAGGATTTCACTGCAGAAAGAAAGCAGAGAATTTTACTACAGTTTACCTCCTAGCAATTATGCCTAGCATTTATACCCTTTTCTGCCATAGCCTCTTAAAATTGTCATTTAATTGGAAGAAATACACTGAGAGTAAGTGAGTTGAAAGCTAAAAATAAATGGGAAGCTTGTCAAAACCACTGAAGGTTAGTAGTGTTAGTAGTGGCATCTGGCTCGATGTCATGTGAACAGTGTGTATTCCCATTTATATAAGTGATAATTTTAATAATATAATAATTTTTTAAAGGGGCTTACAGGCTGCGTAGGTTCTTCATCTTACTGAAGGCTTCTGGTAGAATGGAGCGAATAGAATTTTCCCCAAGGTTCCTGTTCAAAGATTAAATAGAGGGCCATTACACTTCACACACACAGATATACACACAATCATGCCTCGTATACACAAACACACATCTATTCCAGACAAAATTTCTAAGAGCTAACTTTAGACTATATTCCACAGCTCTGGATTCTACATTCCATATTGTAAATACCTTCTACTCTAAAGGCCTTTCTATCTACTCTAAAGGCTTTTCTGTTCTGAAGTCTTTATCCTAAAGCTCCTTCTCCAGCACACACCCAAGTACTCAATAAAGCGCTTCAATAAATTCCATTTCTTTGACAAAATGGCCATATGCTCAGTAGTTCGTCTCGCAGAAGAAAACAGGCCGAAGTCGAAGCTGGCTGGAGCAGGACTCCGAGCAGGTGGCCTAACAAGCGGCCTCGCTCTTCTCCTTTTACAAAGACGCTATTAAATTGCTAGCAGCCCTCTCAAGCATCTGCTTTTGGCAGAGTGGAGGGAGCCGTGCAGCATTGTGGGATACTCACAGGTGCTCGAGGGCTTCCAGGCCCGAGAAGGCTTTCTTGGCCACCGACTTGATCCTGTTTCCAAACAGCGTTCTGCCATTTTCCAAACACGGGACGAACAGAGGGGATGCCGGTAACATCGGAGAGAGAGAGAGAGAGAGAGAGAGAGAGAGAGAGAGAACATGGATGAGTGAAACACAAGGGACAGGGTGGCAAACCCAAAACCAAAACAGAAAGGGAAGAAAAGTGAATGAGAGTATAACACACACACAAACACACACACACACACACACACACACACACACACACACACACACACACACACATCTCTGAAACCTTTTTCAATCCTAGCGGAAATAGCTTATGCTAAGAAAGAAGAATATAAAATATAGACATAAAATACCACTACTCAGAAAATGCACTATGCTATGTACACAAATGCTATATAAAGAGAAAGAGCGTACAATTAAAAAAGAAATAGAAAGTTGAGAGAAAAACAGGACAAAATGGATAAATAAAATGTAGGAAAGGGGTGATGAGAGAAAAAGAGAAAGCACAATTAATATGGCTGATTCTGATGGGGGCTTGGGGGTGGTATTGGTAATTTGAACTGTGTAGAGATTAGGAAGAGGGCGAGGGATTGGGGCTCCAGTGCTGGCCTTCAAAGCGCACTTTTATCTTTATTAGAATTTAGCGGCGATGACAGGGCGGGGCCGCGCACCCCATGAAAGGGGGCTTCAGTGACGGAACGAGTTCGGCAGCTTGTAGAGTAATAAACAGTGGCCTTGTCATGGGCTGCGGTTCAAACGCAGAACAAGCTGCTTGAACCCTTCTAGGGGGCTAATCCCACTCGTTCTTCAAAACCTGCCCCTGGGAGAGACGTGCACGCGCGCGCACACACACACACACACACACACAACTGTGAGAAATAGTGATTAAAAATAGCTAAAATCCGAAGGTCTTGCTCATTAGCTTCTTATTTAAATTTAATGTTCCACGTTGAATGGTGCAGCCTGTGGACACCACTACTGCACCATTTAAGGGCCTCAGAGGCCTCTGGGAACAATGCCAACTTTAGCCTTATTTGCTTTCCTGCCATTATTGCTTTTAGACTTATTCGAGCAAAAGTCAGTTAGCACTGAATTGGAATTTGTGTATAACTATTCCAGGACTTCTATGAAGGACATTAAAAAGGCCATTTGTAATCACTGTCCATTCTAAGGACCAAAAGATGGAAGAAGTCTTCACTGCCGTGTCTGTACTTTTGAGGAAAGCTTTGGACACAGAGCTTTAGCTAATCAACTTTGTTAGGAGAAAATGATGTAGACTCATCAGTTTTGTGATCAGAGCAGAAACTTGTTTGTAGTTATTTCGTTGTTCAAAATAGTTCATTTGAAAGCTGGCTAAACACGAGTCCTTTTAGACACACACCAGCCGTGGTGATGTCTATCAGCAGGACGAGTCTGTGAAAGTGTGAGTGTGTGTGTGTGTGTGCGACAGGGAGAAAAAGACAGAACCTGTCAGCTGCTGTCTGATAAAAACATCACGTTCACCCCCGCCGTTGCTAGGGCAACCACCCAAAATGTGGATCAGCGATGCAGATCTGCAGCCTCTGAACCTCCACACTGACCTTTAGCTCTGCTGCCCTGTCCTGTGTAACTCAGTCCTAAAGCAACATTATACCTGAGAATGAGCTAATGCTGCCAACAGTAAATGAAAACTAGTTAGTTTCAGTTTGCTCGCCTAAAATGGGCTAATGCTAACTTTGTATTGGCTACATAAGCACTTCTTAATATTCCTTTATCAGAATACAAATAGGGGTGAAAACTAATACAGGTCAATTAGCACTCCAGGAATGAACTGATTAGCCTTTATGTCTTCTTAGCTACACTGACACTTTCAATTCAAAGCACTGTCTTTATGAAGTGGCGATCTAAGACTACTAGAGCTAGCCATCAGTTTGGGCCATACACATCAAAACACAACAAAAAATGAGGAAATGTACAATGTTCATCCCAGCCGAGTGCTCTTTTTAAACTGTATGGGTATTTTTGTGTTAATCCAGAAACATTGTTTTCGGACATTTTTGGCCATTATAGATTAGACACAGATGTTTAAATCTTGTAAAAGGCATTCCATGTTTTATTTGATGCTTGTAACAGACATACTAACATATATTTTGCCTTCTATGTCCTTCAGTAAAGTGGCCTGGCATAGAGCTGCTGTTGTTTACAATGTTTGCTGCCCATTTCACAGCCAGCTTTTGGCTGAACATTCAGAAGGCCCAGATTGATGTTTTCCCTCACAAAATTGGTCACGCCCATTGGAAATCAAAATGTGATTGGCTGAAACCAATTGGCTGATTGGTTTGTCACTTCCTGATAATGCTGGTGATTATACAAACACGGCAAACTAGCACCTGAGGGCCTAACCAATAGGGAGAACCCACATTGCTGTATCTACATGCATACCAAAATCAGGATAAATTGAGGCATTTTAAGACCTTAACCCTATTGTTTCCAACCAAAAGAAGAGTAGTACTGTGGAGTGTTCAGAGTTTATGTACAAATATGATTCCACTGAATAAAAATGAAACAAAAATATACACTTATTTTAGTTGCCAAAAAATTATTAGGCCTCCTCTGAAGGGTTTTTCTCTGATTTACATATTTAGTAGCTGATAAATATGTCAATACCGCCTGAAAAAGTGCTTAGCACCGCTTAGTGTGATGAACAGCCCCAGGCATTACATGCACAACCCACAAATATTACATAACTCCATTATGAGCCTACCAAAATTAATTGGATTTCTCCATCTGTTCATTAGCATGTTACGAAAGCGTATTAAGCACGTATCTAAATCTCAGGAAATCCGTTCATATGAGAATGGGATTAAAAACGTAAGTCATCCCAAAAAGAGATGAATTAGTTCAGTGGAAGAAGAGGGGAAGAGAAAAGGGGACTGATGGATATTTTCTCAGCCCCAACAATGTCCAGATAAAAACGACAAGAACAAACGCGGGGGTATTAGTGACGGTGACGTGCTTGGTCGGCTGCTAAAGCTACACACTTCTCTCTCATCCGCTCTGGTCTATGGGAACGTCTACAGGCACAAAGCGGGCGGAATGGCCTTTGATGTCATTTTCTCTAGAGCTCTCGCTCTCTTTCCCAAACCGGGTCAATGGGCTCTCCGGCAGGGACTGCAGCTTCTAGTGGGATTTTGCCAGAGCAGCGCATCACCGGATGGCTTCCACCAAATGGCCGGGATAAAAGGAGCTGGGCGGGGGGCAAGGGGGTGTTTGATGTGCCCCGGTGCCCCTTTGCCCCCATTTCACGCCCTCTCGGGATTAGACAACAGAACCACAGGGTCAGAGCTGGAGACGAGGGCTCACCTCAGTTCCTTAGAACCTCTTACACAGGACAGTCCTGCATAAAGAGTTCAATCCGCTCTCAGACAGAGCTCTGATACAGACCGATTTCACACGCTGCGTCCCGGGCAGCAGGCAGCACACAACATACATACAAAACTGACCTTAAACAGGAGAGAGAGAAGGTACACAGAAATGAAGGTAAGTAAAAGAAAGAAAGAAACAAAGAGAAATAAAAAGGGAAAAAAGGACAAGGAGAAAAAAAGGACAGAAGAAAAGAATAGAATGAACAAAACTGAGAAAAACATAAACAAGAAGGAAGAAAGGAGATATCAAATAAAGGAGAGAAAAAGAGAGAGAGAAAGGATGGTATGGCAGAAACTGCAGGAAAAATACAGAAACAAGAAGTGATAAGAGAAAGGAGGGAGAGAAAGAGAGGCAGAAAAGATAAGAGAAAGAGAGAATAAGAGAAAAGCTGGTATGGAAGAAATTGTAAAGACTGGAGAGATGGAAAGATGGAAAGAGAGAGAAAGAAGAGAGAAAATAAAGTAAATAAATAAGAAAAAATGAGAGAGAATGTGAGAGAGAGGCAAAGACAGAGGGAGGGAGGGGAGAGAGAGAGAGGAATAGATACCCAACCACGTTGAATTGAGACTCCACCATCTATAAGCAGCTCTTCTAGCTCAATCCAGGTCCCCACATGAAAACTATGTGAAAGAGGAGCTGTGAACGGCTCACTGAGTGACGCACTGAGCCCAGGGGGAGAAATAAACCTGAACCTGTCTGAGCTTTCTGCGAACAAACAACGGCTGACAGGGGCAAAGCTACTAATCAGACGCTCTGGGCTTGGCCAAGAGGCTGGAAGAGTGATGGAGGGAGGGAGGAAGGGAGGGAGGAGGGAAAAGAGGAGAGAAGAAAGGCACTCACAGCTTCCTGAGACTGTCTAGGCCCGCAAAGGCTCCGTTGGTGTCCTCGATTGTTCCAGAGATGTCGTTGTGGTCCAGCTCCCTGTAGAGAGGGGCGAGAGAGAAAGACAAGGAGTGAGATAGAGAAGAACTGTTGGCTCTGGATCTTTACACAGACTCAAGTGCACACATATTTGTTTACCTTTTTTTGGACATTATTTCATACATATATGTGGGAGTGTGCATGTGTATTTTATATATATCTAGTTTGTTTTTATTATTTTTTAAAATTTAAACAAACTACGTACACACCCAGTCTAAAAGATTCCTTCATTCTTTCTGTATCTCCTCCAGTCAGCCAAACACATTCTTTCTTTTGTGAAGCATGACGTTGAGGAACACAGCCATGCACAGGCTAATGCATACATAATGTATGACAGTTGAATGTAGCTCACAAACTCACAATGACTCTCACACACACACACACACACACACACATACACAGGAATCCATCAACACAGTGAATCCGCTGGCAGGTTAGGGCACATGGGCACATGACAGTCAGTCAGACTGCAGTTAGTGGGCATGCCCCAACCAGGCCAATGCTGGGCCTACAGTTTAAACAGTTCAAACGGTCTCCAGCGAAACTGGTAATGTATTAAATCAGATAATATTTTCCACATTTCTTCTGAAATCAAATGCAGTTACAGCCTCTATTCTTTTGTAAAGAGCCTTAGATGATGGAACACTGCTGTAAGTGTTAATAAGGCCAGGTACTGATGCTGAAGGACTAGTTCTGATCACCAACACCACTTCAACTCATCCCAGAGGTACTGGGTGGAGTCCCATCACTCCTGAGATTTTACTCCAACGCTCTAGCAGTTACACTGCTCTACAGCACAACTGGACATGGTGACCTCAGACCCTGGAGTGGCTGCAGAGTGTTCCGTTCTATTAGGAATGTGTGTATCAGCACCTTTCCACAGGTAAACACGACAACCCAGGTACGGCTCGGGTCACTTTATCCGTAAAGGAAAAAACATTTGATCGCCGTCCAGCATGGTTCCTTGTGTCAATGAAACAGTGCCATATGAGTGTAGTTGAACATCTGTTTCAGCCTTAACAGCCTTAGCCAATCTGAATAACTGGAAAGTAATCAGCAGGGATTCATATGTGCTGGAACAAGCCACATCCAGATCCTCTTAGGATCCGCCTTCTATTAAAGTGGACCCTAGTGGGCCTGGCACATATTCAACACATTCATGCAACAATCTATAGAGATGTATCACAAACAACTCAATCTATACAACAATGCAAAATGGCGAGAAGTGGTTTGAATGTAACACTCTTGTCTTCACACGCATTAGTTGTAAAAATCCAACATTATGGGCAAAACTGAGCTACTCTAATGTTCCAGGATCTCATCATTTACAAATTAATTAAGAGTTTCGGACATGTAGTGTACTAGTATATATAATCTATCACTCAGCATTAGTGGCAACCCCAACTCTGCCACATCCCAGACGCAGCAAATCACATCAATTGCTTTCACAGTACAAACTCCTCACCTTTTTTTGTAACTTTGGGCACAACGTCAAATGTCCAAACAATCAAAAGGAAAATGTCAAAGTGTGTGTGTGCATGTGTTTGTGTGTGTGACTGAGGGGGGTTCTTAATTCCTTTGAGACTATTTTGTGAGGGTGCCACAAAAAGACCCTTTTTCAAACTGCGAAGAAAAAACTTTTCTCCCTTTTCACTGCAGTCTGACAGTTTTCCCTATTTCACCTCTCTCTCGCTCTCTCTCACTCTCCCTCTCTCTCTCTCTCAGCTGCCAGTTTCCTTTTCTTTCTGGCTGGCTGATCCTAAATGAGAGCTGGTTTGTTAATGGTGGGCTCTGGTCCCCTCCGCTCCTCCGTCGCCCCGATCTGGCTCTCTCCCTCCAATTAAAACTCCCCCTGCCCTGTTTCAGCAGGAGCCCGGGACACACGCTAAAGCTGTGATTAAATTACAACTGTCTCATCACACACAATGATTTTTTATAAGCTCTATAGTTTCTTTTTTTTATATATCAAACTTTGTAACTTAAGCAGTTCAAGCTCTGTCCATACAAATATAAGGGGAAGGAACCAAGGACAGAAAGGACAGAAGAGTCTGAAAGCGTGTAAAAGTGTCGGGAGTGAGTTTGTGAGAGAGGAAATAAACTGGAGGGAACACTCTCAGCAGCGGCACACAGAAGTGCAAAGATTAGCACATCAAACGGTGGGACAAGCCGCCGGACGAAGAGGGGGGAGCAATCAAGCAAGACAGAAGAATAGGAGGGTGGGATTTAAGGGGGTCCCAAACAGAGACCCTCATTCTCATTCCGAAGTTTAAGGGGGGCCCCCACTCTCCAACTGTTTTACCCCTATGCCTGCCAACAGTATCTCACAGACCACAGACACGCACACCCACACATTTGCCTTGTCATGATCTTGAGTATGCGTGTGTATATGTAAATATATAGACTCATATATTCACTCTCTGTCTCGCTCGCTCTCTCTCTATATATAATATATAAATATTTAGTGTGTGTCTGTGTGCGCATATGTATACTTATAATAAAAATAATAATATGTCCCATATGCATTTTAAATGTTCTGGAGGGCCAGTGTCCAGCACTGTTTTGTGAGTTCCCTGTTTAACACACCTGGTTCCACTCATTCAACCCATCTGAATGGTGACTAGTAATACATTTTCTAATCCAAACCCTGAACTATGCTCTTCTTAATCAAGTTTTTAAACTATTTTAATTGAAACTGATGCTTCTGTAGTATGGATACTACATATAGTTACAAAAATAAAGCTGAAATGTTTGAATGTGCATGAGTGTGTGTTTGCCGAGAGGCCTCGGACAGGGAGCCGTGTGCATGCAGCTCCGGTGGGAACCGACAGGCCAACGGAGAAGAAAAGCTTTCTCACAAAAATGCACAAACACAAACCACAGCTTGTCTAAGCAAAGTAACGCCTTTCACTTTAGATTTAGAAGCACAGAAAACAAGACTAACCGAGTCCAAGCTCTCTTTATGAGCTTTAAATGCCCATTGAGATAGAGAGAGAACAAGAGAGAAAGGGTTTTACAATTGAGGTTACACCTGACAGCCAATCACAAACAAACACACACACACACACACACATTAATTCACTGTTATCAGCTGCTCACAAGTTGACCAGATTTTTAATCCTTTGCTAAATTAAATCATCAACTGCCAGTAAAAATTCAAGTATTATCTTGTGCAGAGGTATACAGCACCCTGAGTTTATTAAATGGAACAGAAAAGTAAACTGGCACAAAGGCACATACATTACTAGAGTACTGGAAGAACAATTACAGTATATAAAAGTACAACAGAAATGTCGTGTAGTGAGTACTTACAGCAGGCGCAGGGAGCTGAGGCCCCTGAAGGCCCCTTCAGCGATGTGGCTGATTGAATTGTAGCTTAAACGAAGAGCCTGCAGGTTTGCTAACTTCGCAAAACTGCCCTCAGTCAGCTTTGTCAGGTTGTTATGGGCCATGTGCCTAAGTGCAAATACACACACACACACACACACACACAATCTGGTTACATAAACTGCATACGTTTTGAGATTTCTTATTTCACCAGAAATGTAATATCATGAACTTTAGGTTTATTAAGCAGTTATTAATCTAAGATTTATTATTCAGTACCTGCTGTAAATAAATCAGTAACTGCTATGAAACTGATGTTCAAATTATGGGAATGAGGAAAATAAAAGTCTGGGTCTGCAAAAGATCCAGGTCCTTCGAGTCTAGTCCCTGGAACTCTAGGCTTATTATTCATAAGCGTTCATTGAAAAATATAATTAAAAAATGGGTGGCATGGAGAGAGAGAGAGAGAGAGAGAGAAATCAGCACTGAATAGCTCACAGTTCTCGCAGCCTTTCACAGAAGCTCCATCCCTCGGGGTTGAAGTTGGAGATGGAGTTGTTAGAGAGGTGGAGGTGCAGAAGGGACTCCAGACCATACAGAGAGCCACTGTTCACCTCCTTCAGACTGTTGTAGTCCAAATGACTGCAAATCCAAAGAGAAACAGCTCAGCTATTACAGCCACACAGGTAACACCAGTGCAATTTGCCTGTCACAGTGAAGATGAATGACCTTAAATATTATTAGGTACTTCACAAAACTTCACTAACTGTACTTGGCCTGCGAACAGCCCGTAGGTGGAGAATAAAAACTTTAATGATGTTTCCTGAGTTTCAGCAGGTTTTAAAACCCCAGGCCAAGACTGAGTGAATCTTGGTCCAGTTTACTCCCATTATAACCAAATACCAGAATATAAATGACCTTTACTAACCAAAAAACCCCACAAAACATTAATGTGATTAAAAACAGGAATAAAAGCCAATATATTTTAGTGGATATTAGGACTGTTGGAGCCAATTTCTCTAAAAAAGAAACACTCAAGCTGACCAAAAAAGCCTTATGCTTCTCAACAGTATGATTTATCCCACATATAAACACTACCATTTATAAGTCGAGTGTTACACATGTTATAAATGTGTTTAGGTTATAACACTCAAGTAGACCATTAAGCCTATAACTGATCATTCATATGCAAGTCAACCTGTTATTAATCATATTAATATGTAATTAATCCCATTAATGACAATGTACCACAAAGTTTTCTGTGTTATACTACATTAAGTTGTATAAGCTTATTATAAATGCTTTACTAAAACTTTACAAAGCAGCCTGGACTCACAGGGTCCTCATGCGGGCCAGCCCCCAGAAAGCTCCGTCTGTCAGCTTGCTGATGTTGTTCCTCTGGAGCTTCAGCACCTCCAGATTGGACAGACCCTGGAAGGTCAGGCCTTCAATCAAACGCAGCCTGTTCCTGCTTAGTTCACTGCAAAATACACCCAATACACACATACACACACACAAAGTGAATTCAAATAAGCTGCAAGTAAGCCATTAATGTAAATTAAACGTGAGTGCACGACACTCACCCTGATTCTTTTTATTTGAGCTGGTTTTGTAGTGATTATATTAAGTGATATATATTAAGGTCTGTGATTATAATGCAGTATAAATCTGTGTGGTGCAACAGTATGTCCATGTGCTTTGTTGCTACTGGTACTGAACATCTGCTGTGACCTTCCAGTTCAGTATCTATAGGAATTTACAGATACTTTACCTTTTAAACCAACTGCCAATCAATTTCCCACATCACACATCTAAACTAAAAGTAAGTAGCTGTGGTAGTGCTTTAATCACACTGATGTACAGAACTGCAGGTAACGTGTGTGCCTGTTTGACTCCCTACAGCACCAAACAACTGGCCCAGTGAACTACTTATCTATCAGCACTTCAGATGATTCAAGTCTGAAGGTGTAAATCAGATCCCGCAGAGCTCTGCTCTGGTGCTATGAGAGCTGGACCCTCACAGTCAACTGACAGACCCCCCCCTTTGATGTCAATAGTCCATTAGCAACAACTGATCCCTCAGACCCTCAGAGCTGTGGCTTTGTACAACCAGACACGAGCCCCAGGTGTTAGAGTTAGTGTGTGTAATGCTTATGAGTAAAAGAGAGAGAGAGAGAGAGAGAAACACACCCTGATAGAGGCTTTGTGTTGCCAAAAGCCACAGTAACACTGCAGCCACCTGTGGAACAAAGACTGCTGACAGAGTGGAGAGGGAGGGGGGGGGGGATAGAGAGAGAGGGTGAGAGGGTGAGAGAGAGGGTGAGAGGGGCGGAGAGAAGGAGAGAGAGGGAGGGAGAGAGATGGGGAGAGGGAGAGAGAGAGAGAGAGACAGAGGGGGGAGAGTGAACGGGAGAGATGGAGAGAGAGAGAGAGAGAGAGAGCAAGGGAGAGATGAAAGGGATGGAAATAAGGGTACCCACACTAAGATTTAGAAAGGTAACAGTCTTCCTCTGCAGGTGTGAAAAGAAAGAAAGAAAGAAAGACAGTTATATAGGAAGAGGGACAAAAAAAGAGTGAGAAAAAAGGACAGAAGAGAAAGATAAACAGACAGTAAGACAGAAAAAACAACACGAGCAAGAAAAAGAAAAAGTGATAGAGAGACAGGAGAGAGAAAAAGAGAGAAGGAGAGAGAAAAAGAGAGAAAGAAAAGAGAGACAAAGAAAAAGAAAGAAAAGCTGGTTTGGAAAAAAATGCATACAGGTAATTAATGAGCCTGCTATTCTGTTTGCCAACAATCTTCTTGCTCAGGGGCATAACACACACACACACACACACACACACACACACACACACACACACACACAAGCACCTGAGTCAGTGAGGATATGTCCTTCCTCTCTGGTCTCTAATTTGTTATGATTGCTCTTCATTTGTTTCCAGCTAATTTCTCTATTCTGTTTATTGCATTCCTTCATTCTCTGTGAGCAACACCTTCAGCCTGGCATCCTCCACCCTGCATCCTCAGCACAGCCACTCTCATATTCATACCTCTCACACTCATACTCACACTCTTAATGTGGATACAGTCTGTGTTTGCAGCTCAGGGTCTGGGGGATGTTCTGTTTGTAAAGTGTAAAGTGTCATAAGTGAACACCCCACAGCACAGTGTGACCTGCACAAAATTCTTCTCTGCATTTAACCCATTCACCAAGTGAAGCAGCAGGCAGCCAGGAACACAGCGCCCGGGGAGCAGTGTGTGGGGACGGTACCTTACTCAAGGGTACCTCAGTGGTGCCACTAGCAGTCCTGGGATTTTAACTCACAACCTTCTGATCACAGGGCCAACACCCTAACCCCTAGGCCACCAGTGTTTGTGTTAGACATCATAATGACATCAATCTGAAAGTAGTGATTCAACTGCGCCGATTTTACACTGGCTTGGTCGTTATCAGTAATATCAATAATATTCAATAAAGTATGCACTAGTTTGAAAATGTAAATAGTTGGTTTTATTGTAGATCACTTGAAAATAAATGTGCAGCAAACATAATTGTGCACGTTTGTTTTCTTGTGTACAAAAGATATGAACATTTATGTATTATGTTTTGTTTTCATTATTATTCCATTACTGTGTAAATGGTCCTTCCATTTATTTGTGGTGAAGACCATAGCTGTGTCCGGAAAGTGCACTCATTCACTATGTAGGGCATTATGTAGTGAATCAGCCATTTTGTAGTGTTGTCCGAAATTCCAACCGTCAATTTCACCCACTAGTTAGTGCACTACAAA
>JBBPCX010000141.1:17193231-17204573 GCA_037974365.1 Hydrocynus forskahlii | reverse complement strand
ACACACACTCACACACACTCACACACACTCACACACACTCACACACACTCACACACACTCACACACACTCACACACAGCTGGGGGATTGGGTGGGAATTTGAGGAAAGAAGGAAGAAATATGATAAAGAAGAGAGTGCGCAAGAGAGTAAGAAAGGAAAGCGATAGAGAGAGACAGCAAGTTAGAGAAATGGAGACAGGGAGAAAAATGAGCATGTGTATATGTATGTGAGAGAGAAAGATAAAAAAAGAAAGAAAACAAAAAGCAAGAAAGAAAGAAAGAGTGTGAGAAAAGCGAAAAGGAACAGAGGAACGAAAAAGAAAGAAAGAATGAGAGAAAAGAAAAAAGGAAAAGGGGAAAGTAAGAAAGAAAGAAGGAAAGAGTGAGAGAAAAGGAAAAAGGAAAGAAAGATAGAAAGAAAGAGAAAAAAGTGAGACAGAGCATATTCCCTCCACTGCCCCACCTGAATAAACAGAGAGAGATGGGTGGATGGAGGGATGGTGCTGGATGAATGTGGGGATGTTCCTGTTGTTGCTGCAGTTTAGAGACTGGGCTGAACAGCAGGTTTAACAGCTGCTGACCCAAAACAAGAAAAACACAAAAACCCTGTTCAGACATCGACGAGGGGAGCGGCTCTGCTCGGACCAACCCTGTCTGCCTTTAGAGATCTGGATAATCAGAGTCCTGAACCAGGATCAGCTCACAGTGCAGCTCTGAGCTTCTGTAGAGAAGAGAAGACTGAAAACAGCTCCAATCCAAACTGAATATAAAAAACTTCACCAGCACCCGTGTTTATTACAAAGAGAGGCTGAGAGGATATGTATGAGCAGAGCCTCCGCTGGCTAATCCACACAAAGCTTCCACACACATGGGATTAGCAGGTTTAGCCTCTTCTGACTGCCTTGTCCACCTGATGATCTTACAAAGACAGACCGATCAATAAATCAACAATCAACAAACTAACAAAAGCAATGATAAAGCACCAGTTACCCTCAAGAGCCTCCACTGTAACAAGAATCCACAAGATGT
The DNA here is from genome assembly GCA_037974365.1 of Hydrocynus forskahlii. NCBI lineage: Eukaryota > Metazoa > Chordata > Actinopteri > Characiformes > Alestidae > Hydrocynus > Hydrocynus forskahlii. The sequence continues at coordinate 17,203,545 of JBBPCX010000141.1, read as the reverse complement.
ATGAACTGTTGACTGTATATCTGATGTATATGATGTATACATCAGATATACAATACTCATTATTCATATATTTACACTCATGGGTGGAACATGCAGTTTTGACTGGATGTCAGTTAAAAGTGTCACATAATGAAAATAAAGTTACTAAACTGCTGAAAATAATGAAAAGATGTGAAGCATTTTCATTCCTATCCAGGAATGCACTGTTCACAGTCTGCTCCTCGTGTGACTTATGCTGCTGTAGAAGCTACATTGTTGCCTCTCGTTCAAACGAACCACCTAGTTAGCAAGGGTGCAACTTCCACAAATATGAATTATCATTCATTTCCCTCAGGATACAATAGCAGAAATCTGTAAAACAGATATTTTAGATACTTTGAAGGAGGCCCCTTTTGCTTTGAAACTGCTTTACAAGCTGCTGGCATTCTGTCAAACAACTTCCCGAGGATCCACCCAGAATGCTTTTCTAACAGGCTTTGTTCAAAAACGCTTGGGTGCTCAAACTGTTTACTGGTCCTACATATATTCCCCCTCGCTCCTGATGACATCACACTGACCCATCACTTCCCAGTATGCCCCTCCCCCTCCAACTCTTTTTTCTCCCCCTTCGTTGTTACAGTAAGCCATTTGATTGACAGCTGCAGCTGCAGCTCTTTCAGCTGTGCTGCTCAGTAAAGATAGACTTTTTACCCAGCATGCACCAGCCCTCCATAGCAACAGGCCTTAACCCAGGCCAAAAAAAGAAGGTCCTCTTGGCCTCTCTGGACCCCTGTCCCATACCGCCGCTCGCTCGCTCCCCCCTCGCCACGCAAACACACAAGGCGGTTACCTGTAACACAAGCCAATGTCAAACGCTTTCATTGCAAATGTTCGAAACTGCTGGCCCGTCAATGCTGTCAGCACTTTGTGTCTGTTTTTTTTTCACCTTTCTATCCGAAAGAGAATGATGAATAAATGTAAATCAATAAGGTTACACCATGATGGTGCAGCCGAGAGCAATCTGGACAGGGATTGCTTCACTGCTCAAATGGATGAAACACTGGCAGGGGAGATATATTACAGAGAGAGGGAACCTGATCCAGGCCCGGGCCGATTACTGCAGAAACTCGCTCTCTGTACGGTCCAAGAGATGCCTAGAGACAAGTGCCATGCCTCTGCTGCAGTGTGTACTTACACAAACATACTTACAGTATGTTCATCATTTGTGTAGCCACTACCTTCAGCAGCCAAAAAATTTCATATTTTCTATTTATCACCACTCATTTATAAGAAGTCACTTTATATAATTATAACTGTAATTATAATGTGGATCTTCGGACAAGTGCTAGATATTTAATGAGCTATTAAGTGACAACCAGTGGGATGAAACAGTTAACCAGTGCGTTTAAAGTTGAACGACAATCTAGAATTTGACTCTGCATCACCACGACCAGTTAATAGGATGTCAGACTTGCAGAAACTGTTACAGAAACTTGTTTATTTGACATATTTTTCATTTCTGGATAACTTCTGTAAAGTGACCTTGAGAGTTGTGAAAGGCGCTCATAAATAAAATGTATTATTATTATTATTATTATTCCAGCACATTCGCCTATTTCTTGTGACTTAATCAGTCCTTCATTTAATTAAATCAGGAGCTGCTGATGGAGTTTCACAAATCCAAACAATGGCTGGAGGAACCGCGGAGGAATCTGGAACCAAACCTGTGTTTTCTTGTTTGCTTGCATTTATTCAAACGTCAACTTTGCTAGCAGTAAACTTCATCACATGTTGAGAAAAAATGGCATTAAATAATTTGCAGAGGTGTTTAAGACTTTTGCACTGTACTGTAAGTAAAGCTGAGTAATCAGCAATTTGCACAGAGTGCAGTAAACTTTAGCCTATTATTTCTAAAAGTCTTTAAAACACATTATCGTTCACCAGTCAGCATAATTACATTATTAACAGAAACACTATCACAGTTTTTTGAGAACAGCAGATCTTTTGGAGTGTTTCTCAACAAAAAGCTTCAGTGTGGAGAGATGTGGTGAGTCTAGCCATGAAACCAACTCGATATGTGTTCACTTACAGATGAAGTGTGACAATGGCTGTTGAGGCATTGCCAAACAGGGGGATTGATGTCAGCTCATTGTGGTCCAGCCTCCTGAGGGTCAAACACAAAAAGACAGCTTTTACTTTAAATACACAATATTTGTATTCGTTTTGTGGATGGTGAGGCAAAATAACTGCTTAATTCACTGATTAATTAACCGACTAAGCGAGCAAGTCGCTGTGAAATCGTCATCAGATACAGTAAAGAACAGTCAGGGAAAAAACGGTGGGATCATTTTAAGATTTTCACGCAGATTATGATTGAGAACAAAGAGACAGCTGGGAGAGGAGGAGAAAGAGTAGATAACGATAAATAGAGAAATCGAAGTGAGCAAAAGAGAGTAAGTGAATGTGAGAGAGCAACAGCGAGAAAGCAAGCAAGTTGGTGTGTAAGAGAACGAGAAAGAGAAGAGAGAGAGAGATGGAGAGGAGAGGAGGAGAGAGTAGTATGAGAGAAAAAAAGGAAGACCAACAGAAGTGAGCAAAACAGAGAGTGAATGAGAGAGAGGGCAAAAGGGAACAAGTGTGAGAGAACTGGAACATGAGAGACAAAAAGGTGAGAAAAAAGGTAATGAAAGAGAAAAAGAGAGAAAAAAAGCAAGAGAAAGAGAGAGAGAGAATGAGAGAGAGAAAGAGAACAAAAGAGAGAGCAAAGAGAGGAGAGAAAGAGTGGAGAGAGAGTAACCGTGATAGAAAGAGAGAGGTAAGAGACAAAGAGAGAGAGGAGAGAAAGAGAGGAGATAGAAAGAGAGGGGAAGAGAGAACAAGAGGAAGAGAAAGAGAGAGGAGAGAGAAAGAGAGGACAGAGAAAGAGGGGGGAGAGAGTAACAGAGATGGAAAGAGAGAGGAGAGAGCGACAAAGAGAGTGAGAGAAGAGAGAGAGAGAGAGAGAGAGAGAGGAAACGAGAGAGAGAGCGCCTGCTTCTCTGGCTGGTGTCCAGCCGCAGCCCCTCACTGTATAAAATATTTACAGCGCAGGTTAGTGAGTGGTGTCGGGTGATGATGGAGCGCCTTATTATAGCAAACCTCCTCTTCACTCCCAATTCCCCCCACTTTCAGAACAATAGCCTCCGACAAAGAGCCTTAAGTGCCCAATAAAGCTAACTGACAGCGGGACTATGAAATGATTAACTACTTCACTGTAAGTGACGCACGCGATTGAGCCCACTACAGTGCCACTCCAGACTGTAGGAGATTTATAAGAAAGCTAATTAAGTGATTTTTTTATTTTATCCACTCAGTCATTAGCATTGACACTAATTCTTCTTTTATGTGTAATGGAAAATGCTGAAGTGCACCTTTGATCAAAAAATCAGATTTACACAATTTTCCCCTTCCTCTTAATTATAATAAAGACATATTTGGCATCTTTAGTTTTGCACAGCCACAACAAGTCTATGATAATGGAAGTGAATGTCCCACCAATTGCCTTCATCCTGCCTCACACCAAGTCACTGTGGGGCGTTCTGTTATCCATAAAAATTTATGTTGCACAGTTAAGACTGTAAATTAATAAAACATTTTGTATTTTATTTCATGTGGTGTCAGAAAACAAAGCAAGTGTCTTTAGTGATTGACTGCATTTAAAGTAAGAGGAAATTAATTTGATTTGTTTTAGGGAATGTGGTCCTTGGCCAGCAATAAGAGAACCATTTATCCAGCAAGCATTGTGAGCTCCGAATAAGGGCAGATCTGAGGTTTTTTGGATGGATCTGGAGGTCTTGTCTGATCTGGGAACAAAGTGTGTCTGAGTGTGAGACAGTGTGAGGACGCAAAGTCTCCTGTTCTACTCACACTTCTCTGAGGTTGGGCAGATTGGAGAGGATGCCCATATCAACTTCTGTCAGCTTGTTGTGGCTCAGATTTCTGTGAAAGAGAGAGGGGGGGGGGGTCAGAATAGAACACACACACTCACAGACTCACCGTTTCCCATCAGGACAGTGTTCAGTTTTTCATGTCTTTTAAATTTAGTCATAGTTTTAGTCATGACTGCAATTTTAGTCTATTTTAAGTTACACCTTACTGATTCCCTCACCTTAAAGGCTTCAGTCTTTTTACCCTAAAATGGTAAGTTTCAGTCCATGAAATGAAACACCAGTCAATCAAACTACGCACATTCGTCCAATTAAAAAACAATGAGTTACCATTAGCTCTAAAAACATTAGTTTTAAAAATCCACTTTCAAACAGAAAACAATCATATTCATGTCTTAATTGCAACAATAACAAAAAGTCTTTTATCAAGTCTGTAGCAACCGATCCTGTCCACTGCACTGAAAAACAGTCGATTGTTAAAGGTGTGGAAACAATAAAAGAACAAGATATGAGGTCTTCCGGGACTGCCCGGATGTTGTGGATAAGTCCTGACACAACAAAGCCTCACAGAAAAAACTGAGCAGTGCTCCCAGCATTTCAAAACAGATGTGTTTTGCTTGGTATTCTGAAGTGCATTTGTTTTAGTTTTCAATGGCACAAAACAAACCGTAAACTTATAACACAACGTAACAGTAAACATGGACACCGAACAGCCATGTTGTTTGATCACATTGTCCTGACCTTGAGCCCTAAATAACAGTGTACATGTTTTATAGGAAGCTGTATTTTTTTAGATTATACATAAAACTATCACCCTGGACTCACTCCATACCACCACCATGCTTCTCTGCAACAACTTTCAACAAGCAACCAGACGCTGCACCAACACTGCTATCTATCAGCCCCAGCCCTCAAACACACACCATGACAGCTCAGTAATCAATCAGCTCACAGGATCAGTCAGCCCACTTCCCCACCACTAATAGACACTTAATACTCCGCTCTATTCCCCATCTCTGCTCTGAATAAAGCTGTGGATGGAGCTTGGAGGTGGACAAGCCTCCTGCTATTCCTGCTGAAACCTCAGAGATTGATTACAGCAGACTGCTAGAGCTTAACTCCACACCCTCCTCCTGCTCTGAAGCTCACAGCCGCCTGTCCTGCTCCATACGGCCTGAAGGTCAGCCTTACAGATGATGGAAATATATAAAAATGTAATTACAATTATGCCATTTTAAGTTACTATACAATGTCTGTTGTTTACAAGCTCTCTACAAGAGATCTTGTCATGATCCATGCAGATGATCAGTGTACTGACTATACCCATGATGAGCTCAGGAAAATGTACTGACATAATGAACTAAGTACCGATCACATTTAATAATACCCAACTCCAAACCTAATTAAAAACAAACTTAAAATTCTTACTGCTTATACAAATCAATCAAAATGACCACCAACAAGGATTTAGAAGAGGGAGGAGATACAAATGACTGGATTCCAGATTAACCCAACTTTCTGGGGCAGCTTCCCAGAACTTAGTCCAAAACTTAGAATTAAATGGTGAAAAAACAATCTTAACCAGACTTAATCCATGGACAAGAAATCAGCAGTTTATACTTTAGTGGAATTAGATCCTTATAGACAGACCTTAGGTCAGATCTACTGGTGAAAAACTAATTTTATAAGTCTGGCAGTTTACAGTGGCAGTTGTGGTGTAAGTTGTTTAGAGCGGAACAGTTCAAGGATGTGTTTGTGTGCGTGTGTGTGTGTGGGGGGGGGGGGTGGTACAGTTTATAATTCAGTTCTGTTTTGATTAAGGAGTCTGATCTGTGGACCCTAAAGCCTTTTAAGAGCACTTACTTAGGGCTGTGCAAGACCTTTAATGAAGCTAACTGTGAAAATAGCAGAGTGAAGAAGTAAACTAAAGAGTTTTCTGATTAGCTGCATTCTCTTCCTCGCTTGTTCTATCTTCGTCACTCATAACCAGTTGAAGAAAAGAAAATAAACAAACAAAGAACTAATTAAAGCCAATACAGCAAAACAATACTGAGAGGAGACTGTGTGAGGACGGTTTAACAGTGAGAAGGTAGAAGGCAATGGCTCCTGCTGTCCTGACAGTGTGTGTGTGTGTGTGTGTATGTGTGTGTGAGAGAGAGACACAGAGAGCGAGAGAGAGAGAGATTGTATGATTATAGCAGAGACTGATCTGCCCTGCAGGCAACACTTTGACAAGGCGGTGCATTCTAATCATACTCTTGCCATTGTGGACGGCGGCGCTAAATTGCCACTCCTGTAACAGAAACCAATTAGTTAATCGCGCTAAAGCAAAGTGACAAATTGCTGGGTTTCCCTCAAATATTTCACCAGGGGCCACGAATGCCGATGACAGAAAGAGAGGAAGGAAAGGGGGTGAAAAAAAGGGAAAAAGTCAGTCATGGCTAATCTGCAACAGGGATCAGCGCGAATGTAGGACAAGTTGCGCACTGCTAAAGCCAGCGACGAGCAGAGAAGGGCCTTCATCAGGCCTGCACTCAAAGAGCCTCTGTTCAGGAGCACTGAACGAACACACGGTGTCAGATATCCTCCGTTTCAGAAACGGAGGGGTACGAGAGGCTTAAGAAGCTGATTTAGCACAAGAGGCCTTCTGGTTAACCCGTGATGTTAAGATTTTTTTACAACTACTGTAAATATCCAGGGTTTAAGATCTCTGTAGTGGATCAGAAAGGAAACAAGATTCTGGATAGTTACCATTTCAGTGGAACCTAGAATGTGGATCATTTTTCCCTTGTAGATGTGAGTGTTCTTCTCTCGGCATAAGACTTTTGTGATCAAAACATATTTAGCTGATGACAAATCTGAAAAAACATTAGGTCAAGCATCTGTCCTGTTGCTGTGTGTGTGTGTGTGTGTATTTATATGTGTGTGTTTATACAGTATCGTAGGGGTTACGTACTGTACAGTTTACACTGAACTCCCGCTGTGCTAGAATGTAAATACCGAAGTTACCCCTGTATAGACTGTCCTGTAATTCATGCACATTTGTTTTCTTTCAGTAGTTATATAAAAATGCACACAAGAATTAACAATAATTTGCCTATAAATATGGAACAATGGGGACTGGGATTGGATTTCTGGCCAGTCTGAATCTTTTTCAGCTTTTATAAGACTAAATGAGCTGCTGACGCACGTTTGTAAAGGTTAGAACATCAGGATGTAGTCGGACTCCAGAACGAGCTGTACAAAACCAGGCTCTCAGAGCACCAACACTGCGAGCCTCCTTTGCTGCCTTCCGGCTCTAAGTCAGTATCTGCAATCAGCAGTAGTTTACTATTTAAGGGGATATGGCCTCAAGGTGCCACTCAGGGCTGGCAAGGGGAAGGGAATGAGTGTTTATATAACTTTGATTTGGTCCGCCCCAGTCACCCCACCGTATTTCACTCACTTTATCTTATCAGATAACGCTAACTTTCACACCTACTGCTTAACCCCAGGGCCATAACTCAAGTGGCTGTCGCAACCGCTGGCGCAGGAGCTGAACACTCCTACTTTTCCAGCCACAAACTGCAAGCCTGGCCTGCGCGGCATTTTCCAGCTGATCTCAGAACAGCTGCACTGGTTCGGACAAAGCTAAACGTTGTCAAGCGAATTTTGCTTATCTGCCTTGGGTGTGCATTAGACTACATCCGTTATATTTCAATGGTATCTCTGAAGAGACATTCAGCAGCGAAATGTTTCCGACAAGAATGGAGGTGATTGAGCTTGACCTCCAGACACTGACACTTATGCCTTACAGTGTAACTATTAAGGTCAAACATGGTTTGCAGTCTGATTTCTCACACTTAAAAACTAATTGAAAGAGTCCTGTTTGACTCGTTACTGCAATTTAATATAGTGCCCGGTGCATACAGTATAAAACAAAACACTTTAATTTACTCTTTACATGACTGGTCATTTACTCTCTGAAGAATAGCTCATTTGTTGATTTTGTACATTAATGAAAACTGATCAGCATAAAAGAGGGGCGGAGTGGGATGACTGTTCTGTTTCGGCATGTTCTGTTTTTTACTTTTTAAGATTTTTTACACCTTAAAGACAGCAGTGCATAGCAAAAACCTCGGAGTTAGTTTAATTCATGTGACAGCATCCTGGTTATAAGAAGGCACCTGCATTAGCATCAAGCTAATGGTGCTGAATTTGGCATTTTATAGCAGCTCTCTGACTTAACAAAGCAGAGTCTTTTTCGGGTGCTACAGTCTAGATGTCGACTCCCACAGTAAAGATTTAAAACCACAACCTTTTTCTGAATCTTACTGAGGCCTGTTAGCTTAGCTATGTCCAACTTTCTTTAGTGAGGACAGAATGTGTCTTCTTTTTCTTTTTGGTTTGTTTGATTTAAAAGTGCTTTCTGGCTCTTGCCAGGCTGTCACTGTGAATGAGAAACTGTTTGTAATGCCTTGCCTGGTAAAATACAGGTTATGAATGAATGAATGGATGAATGAAAGTGGTCCAAGTAGCCCAGAGAGGATCTATTCACATCAGTGAAAAAGAGTCAGCCGCTAACAAGTTTAATGTTTGCTGTACATAACATTATACGGTTGTCTTACACTCAGAGATAGCTGTGTGTGTGTGTGTGTGTGTGTGTGTGTGTGTGACAGAGAGAGAAACAGCAGACAATCCTAGCGACAAATCTTTTGCCTGTAGAACATCATAAATAATAGAAAAAAACAGAAGAGACAAAGATTTCACAGATGGTTGATCCAATGACAGTTAACATGCATGTTAACTGGGGAGGAACTAGATCTCCTTTAATGGCGTATCTATTTAACGTCTTATCTTTATCTCCACTTATTTGCTGGTTTCAGAGCAAGCAAATACATTCAAAGTCATTTCTTTCACAGTGGCATTTCCTTTGTTTAGACCTTAGAAGTCGCAGTTATCGCCATGATAACCAAAGCATGCTGTAATTTGATAAGTGTTTGGGACTCGTAGATCACTGAAACGTTTTTTTTTCAGACTATAAACCTTAAAATGATACTCCTTTTGGGTGTGCAGTCTTGATTGGGAGAAAGAAAGTGATCTTTTGCTTTTGAGATACACTTGTTTTGTTTTTTGATATTGAAAGCACACAAATAGTGCAGACTCGGATACAGCATTGCACATGTTCTGCTAATGTTATGTAGTAAACTGGCCCACGAGCCTACACACACAGTTTATAGACTATAATTATGGAAAAACACAAAAAGCACTTCTCTTCCTCGTGCATTTGAAGTGGGAGTGAGCAAACCACTGCAAGAATGAGTGCAGAACGTACACTGTAAATTTAATTCCTTATGTAATTTACTATGGAATTAATGATGCAGTTATCTACATTCCAGTACTATACCATATATCCATAGATATTGAACATAAAAAACAAGCTGGTCTCAGGTCAGTGGACAAATGCAACTCCTACCCAAACAAATGGGCCTGGAATGAGCCTGCCAAAAACTACCATGAAAAAGTGGTCGTAAAATTTATCAGTGAGCGCGTACTCGCCGCAAACAGCTCTTTCTTTTTTTTCCACCCGTGCCAAAAGCCAAGTCCTAGAAAATGGATCTGAAAGGCCCCAACAGCAGTGGTGATCAAAATGCTGCAGTTCATCAAACATGACTGCATGTCCAAACAGTAAAGTTCGAAGCTCTGAAGCGAAAGAGAGAGCTTTCAGAATCAATAGAGCCGGGCAATAAATGCATCAAAAGCTCCGAAAAGGCTTCGCACCGAGACTCTATTGGAGCCAGGTGAAAACATGCAGAACAAGAAAGAGTTTTTGCCTTTCACCTGCTGGTCTGAGAGAATTCATGAGCTTTTCCCGTGAGAAGATGGTTAAAGAGTAAAGAGAGTGTTCTCAGCCTCCTCCGCGCTATAGGTGTGGAAAGCCTGATGTTTTAAAGCAACGTTTTTCTTACATTTATATATGTATTTCATCAGTCAAGGCATGTTTGATGGTCTGGTTCTTTGGTCTCCAGCATCCAACACTCGTCTCCAACAGTGCTGAGTCTCTGACAGACTCGGTTATATGGTTTCTGATACTGTATGACACACTTATCTAGAAACATGGACAGAAGGGTGCTGGACTGGTCAGAAACTGGTAACACTGGTTTCCAAAAAAAGTAACTGAAAGTTCTTTTTTCAGTGTGAATGATGGTTCCCTTACTCTTTACTGTCCTCCTCCAGAGGATGGAGGACAAATGACAAAGGAGAAGAGAGCGAGCAAGATAGAAAGAGAGAGACAGAGAAACAGGCAGAGAGAAATAGAGAGCTAGAAAATGAGAGAGAGAGAGAGAGAGAGAGAGAGAGAGAAATAAAGAGAGAGAGAGAGAGAGAGAGAGAGAAAGAGAGAGAGAGAGAGAAAGAGAGAGAGAGAGAG